>CM074544.1:7161609-7796609 GCA_037305995.1 Sclerodermus sp. 'alternatusi'
CTTCGTGGGCACACTTATTTATCTCTCCGATGCAATCGCTGTCCAATTCAATCGCGACGCGAATAAATTTCACGTTGTTGAGCGTGTCATTATTTCGACGTAATAGTGTCAAGCAACTTCTTTCAACAGTTATCCATTACCACATATCGGGCGTTCTTATCCATAAATTTGCCCGGTACGAACAACGCGAAATGAGGGGGCTCGCGGTGAATTATCGGTGTGAATTCATTCGCTGCGTTCGAAGACGCGCAATTTTCAATAGATTCGGGCGCCTCCTGAGAGTCCCTCGTATTCGTCGCTTTTTTGTGGAACGAGCGACAAAATTGCCTTTTGCCAGTAACATCCGGTTTATTGCGCAGATACAGGGAAAAAGGAACAGATCGAGGCCGTGAACTTGGAGTTGGTTTCCATGAGGCCATACACGGGCAACAATCATCAGAAGGATCAAGAGGCCTGCGAGGTACCGGTAGATCCTTACGAGGAGTACTTCGTGCCCGTTAACGAACATCGGAAGTATATCAGGTAAGGAAAATCTTTGCAGCGCTCCACGACGATTTCCATCATCCAGTTCTGTTTCGTTGAAGCAAAAAAAAAAAAGAAACAAAAAAAAAGAAAAGTCTGTGCTCTAACCTAATTGTCATTAACCGACGCCTTTCAACTTATTTGTGTTACTTACACGCTTCACACTTTGATCCTTCATGCGCTAGTTTACCAGACCGGCGGTCCAAGTCTTAAAGCACCCGAAGCCCCTTAACGAAGTAGAGATTCTCATTTTAATCAAACAGAGATAGAGTTGTTTCCCGCCGGGAGCAATTACACGTAGAATTTCGCGAACGAGAGATCGTTTATGCCGATAAAAGATTAATTACCTCGAGCGGGGTGTACGAACGGATGAAAGTTCTTAAATATTACGAGATAAAGTTCTATCGACGGCAGAACTTGCGAAACGGACATGTCACAATATTCTCCGTCGTGTCAAATAAAAGAGCTATACATGCTTTTACAAATCATAAGTCTTTCCCGTTGCTCTAATCGGCTGATGGGAAAGAGCTGCTAAAACTAGAGAGAGAAGTAAAACAAGCGAGGAAAAGACAAGAAAAGAAACGAAACGAAACGAAACGAAAAGAAAAGAAAAGAAAAGAAATGAAAAGACATGCAGTTCTAACAACCTTGCACAATCACAGGTAAATGTCTTGAATTTACTTGGAATTGCGGTGGATAGTCTTAAATAGATAATAAATCATAGAAAGTGTCAAAGTATCTAGTGTTGGTAAAACTTGTCTATAGTGATTAGATTGTCTCGTTCGATCGATGTCGGTCGGAGATGTTAGGGTGGTAGAGAAATTTGACGAGTTAGGAGGATACGCTATTGAACAAGGATTGTGTTAGAGAGTATTTTCTGTTGTCCCGATACTTAGCAGGGGTCCCGAGGCCGAGGTTGAAACAACCGTGGCTGGAGTCCGTTTTGATTTGGGCCCAGGCGTTGGCCGTGAAGGACTCAGCCTGAGAGACCCCGCTGCCGGACTGGTCGACTATTCCCATTGGCTGAAAGCCCTCAGGTACTTCAAGGATACTTTCGAGGATGAGGATGGAAAGCGATGATAGATGGTGGATGATTCTCCAGGGGTCGATCTCGCGGACTAACCCGCTTTTGGGGACCACATATATATATATCACATAGCCCTAGTCCACCGGAGTTAACAGAATTTCTGCTAAAGGATGGACTTTTTTAAGCTGCAGGTGCTTTGGAAACGATGTACAAACAAATTTGCCACATTAGCGACGCATTAGACTATCTCCGCAGGTTGTTTAGAACGGTGTCTGACTATCGAGGGTAGCTGCTAATCTCATTGCTAGATATAAAAGCCTAGGTGCATACTGTGTTATCTACACAGTGCTGTATAAAAATGCTTTGGGTACGAGGTCCATATTCCTAAAGGTGTCCGTATCAATGCCATCAGTTCCAAGTTTCTCTAACCTTTGCAAATGTTATGTTTCAGAGGCGAGAAACTTTATGTCACCAAGGACAAGAGATCCAAAAGCTCTTACTGGAGAAGAATGGTTTGCTGGGGATGTGGATTAATTGTTTTAATAGTGGCTGTTATTATTGCTATCTTAGCTGCCAGTAAGATATCTTAATCCAGTGTCTCTTTCTCATATGATTTAGTAAGTTACTCCTTAACTCCTTTTTTCTTTTTACAGCTGGAGTCATTTTAACCCAAGAAGCTACAGAACCTTTAGATAACATTAATCAAACGAGCTCACGACAATTCAATGACATTCATACAGCCGGAAGTCAAGAATACATCAAGAATCCGCCATCGAGCCCACCTCCGGCAACTTCGAGTTTTCCACCATGGCCAACGACGGATGAAACGATTTATAAAACAGTTTCGAATGCCTTCGAAGGCATGCTTAAGCTGGATAATCTCCAATGGAATGATGACTTAATGGATACCAAATCTAGGGTCTATAGACAAGTTTCAGCTGAGATAGAAAATCAGTTGAAAGATATTTTAGAAATAACAGATGATCAATCAATGATTAAAGTTTATGATATCAGTCAAGAGGGAGAAATAAGATTTAGAATTAGTTATCCGCCACACCCAACTCCGGAAGAAACTCAGGAGAAAATTGAAAATATGTTGAGGCAAAATGGCAATTCAGTTGGACAATATCACCTTAGTAGATTATATTTAAATAAATTAGTAGATGAATGCCAGTATCAAAATTTGGAATGTACTGAAAGTTGTATGTACGACTATAGTCAAGGTATCTTCACTTGTTCCTGCAAAGATGGAAAAGTTCTGGACAAAGATGGAAAGAGCTGCATAGCTAAATCAGACTTGAGCAATGTGGATATGGATGAAATGATGCCAAATCAAAACACAGAATCTACGCATGATCATGTTCAAGGCAGAAGCAGAGGACCTGGTTTATCATTTGAACCAGAACCAAAATATCCAGATCATTGGGATCATTTTGATTCTACAACAGAAACTAAAGAGATTTCTTCGACAACTGAACACATTCACAATTCGCAAGATATTTTAAAGCCCCTGGTAGAACACGAACCATCAAGGTTGAATCTTACAACCAAATTAGAACCATCGCTTGAACCAGAACCTTCGCCTGAACCAAAATCCTCGACTGAACCAGAACCCTCGCCTGAACCAAAATCCTCAGCTGAACCAGAACCCTCAGCTGAACCAAAACCCTCGGCTGAATCGAAGCCCTCAGCTGAACCGGAGCCCTCGGCTGAACCAGAGCCCTCGGCTGAACCGGAGCCCTCGGCTGAACCGGAGCCCTCGGCTGAACCGGAGCCCTCGGCTGAACCGGAGCCCTCGGCTGAACCAGAGCCCTCGGCTGAACCAAAACCTTCGACTGAACCAGAACCCTCGGCTGAACCAAAACCTACTACTGAGCCTTCACCTGAGCCAGAATCTTCAGCATCAACTGCAGAACCACAACCTGCTTCTGAACCAGAACCTTCTGTTCATGCTGAACCACCCGCAGAACCAAAACCTTCTGCTGAACCGGAACCTTCGGCAGAACCGGATTCATTTACAGAATTAGAAACTTCAGTTCAACCTGAACCATCAGCAGAACCAGAATCTTCAGTTAGTCCAAAGTCTTCTATTGATATACAGACGTCAGTAAAACCAAAAATATCATCAACTTCAGAAGCATTAACGACACCAGTACCTTTTTCCGAACCAAAGCCAAAGGAGGAGCCAAAGTCACCTTCCGAAACAGAATCTTTACCTAAAATAGGGCCAAAGGAAGAATATGATTCTTCTACCGAACTTGATTTATCCTCCAACCCAGAATCAAACTCATCGATCGATTTTTCCACTTCAATGCCCATTGAATCAATTCCAATAAAACTTGTAACTGATAAAACAATAGACTCGCCAGATTTAAACAACGGTGAACCATTACCAGTATTACCTTTAGAAATGAACAATTCTAACGAAGAACATGAAGCTATAGTCACGATGGTTACTGAAAGAATGACAACAGAATCAGTTCATGACATGATTAATGATGAAGAGAAAACAACTTCGCATTCTTTAGACGATGATAGAGTCGGCATTACAACTGAAATGAAAGAAACAACTATCAATTCAATCGATACAACTACAGTAATAGATGTTTCTGCGAGCTCAACGGTTGTACCTGAAACTAAAAATATTGATGATGACAAGAAAAGTATACCGGATCAGAAATCTTTAAATGAATCAACGAGCGCAGCAGCGAAAGAAGTGAATGAAACGAATGTTATTGAGCATATGCCAACAACCGTGTTTCCAAAATTGCCGAAAAACTTTGGTCAGAATGTAGAACCACTTTTAGAGCCAATTAATAGAACGAACGAAGAGCATATCATGCTTATATCGGAAACTGGTCGGAATGTTGATTTGCACGAAACGCACGCTATTATTCCCGAACTAATACCAGAGCAAGCAATTCCTGAAGAAGAGTACAAGAAAAATATGTCCATAGAAACAATATCTTTGAGTACAGCGGAAGAAGTTGCCAATGATGTAAATTTGTTCGTAAATTCGACAGATTCTACATTATCACAATCAACATTACAGTCATCCAGTAACATGACTGTAAAAACTAATCTCGAATCTTCTCGATCCGATGATAATCAAGAGCAATCAACGAGCCACCCGTTAATTCCAGCAGAACAAATAGCAAATGTATTTATGGAAAAATCTCAATTGACAGAAGAGAAACATCCTGAAGATATGTCCCCTTTCCTGCCAGATGTGCACAAGGAGAAAGAAACAGTCAAGAAAGCACCCAGGCTGGATAAAGATGAGCAAGATGTTCCTAATCCGTTCGATGGTCACGTTGAAGATGTGATTACGAGTAAACCTGGACTTAAGAATATTGATACGACGCAGAAACCATACGATGAAAAATCTTTAGTCGACTCATCGAAGACTTCAATAGAACTAGATATGACATATCCTGATAAACAAGGGACGGATGATAAGGATACGAACACTTCTTCTGAAAAAAATGAAGAAGAGTTAAAAGTAGTGCCATTGAATGAACAGAATACTGAAAAATCTAGGGAAGAGCAAGTCGCGCATGCTAAAGATAAATATAACATTCCAGAAAACAGTAAGAAAAAGCTGGAGGATAAGACGGAAGAAAATGCCGTGGAAGATCAGTACAACGATATAACCGACGAAACATTATCCAAGGGATATAAACGCGTCGAGAGTGATCGGCTTATCAATAAAGATGAGAAGAGTAGCCAGAAAGGATCCATGAATGATTTAAAATTAATTTCGGATCAGATTGAGAAGGAATCCGAAGCGTCTCCGACAACAGCAACGACGGAGGCAGCTGCAAAAACTGAAATGAATCAGGACCAAATGGAGGTATCGACCACAACTTTGAACATTTTGGAAAAGCATATGGAAGATAGCAATATGACAACGCAAGTACCTATACTTCCGATGGAAATACAGGAAGACATGTCTTCCACTGACAAAGCAGAAACGACGACTACCGCGGTAACGATACCCGCGGACAAAAATATGGAAAAGAATGTGGCTTCTGGAAATACTTCTCAAATAAATATGGAAAAGGATATTGTCGTCAGCACAACGAGCTCCAGTACTTCAGTAATTTCGATGGAAACTAAAACAACCGCGCAAGTACCTATTATGCCGGAAGAATTTACCACCGTCAACGATGGTTCTATTACCACTGCTTCATCGATGAGATCAATAAACGAGGAGAAAAATATCTCTGAAAATACAGCTGATCGTATTGTTGGATTGAGCCAAACTAAAAGTGGAATGGATAGAATCGAGATAAAAAATTTATTGGAAGTTGATAAATCAATCTCTCATAGGAGCGATGAGATTGTGACAATGATGGAAAAAAATAGCACCGAAGTATCAAGCGATGAAACGACACCGCTGATACCAAATATTCAGAACATAAATAGTGAAAAGTACCCATCCGTGGAATCTAACGCTACAATCGAGGACGTTAAGCCTGTTACTGAATTGATTTTGGATGACACCAAACCTACGGAATTCAATTTCAAGACTCTGTACATGACTACTACTACCGAGGCAATGATTCCAGATCTAAATACTGGAGATCTATCGGAGGAAAATCTGCGCGTTATTCCGTTACAGAAGGAAGCTAAGAAAAGACCGGTGGATAAAAAGAATCTTGATAAACTGAAATACAAGAAAGAGAAGGAACTCGATTTGAACAATAATGATAACGAACAAAATGTTTTAACTGAAAATCCTGATTCAGCATTTGCAGAAACTACCGAAGTACCGAGTACTTCAACGTTACAGAATGATGAAGTTACTGATAACGTATTTAGCGAATCAACACCGGCAAGTATTCCGAGGTATATTTTGTCCGATAGGGAAGGTAATATTTTGCTCAGCCCTCAATTGACAACTAATGCAAACGAAACAAATTTCAATAGAAACGCATCGGATGCGATAAATGTGGAAAATAAGAAATATCCTACCTTCATACCCGTGTCCGAAGAAATAATAGAAAATGCACCGGTTACCGAATCTTTTGTAAGAATTCCAAATTATACAATTAAACCAACTATCGAGTTGACTGACTATGCTGGTAGCGAAGAACTATCGTCAAATGATACACTGCAGTTTAAAAATAATCCCTTTCTAAATGGTTCGAACGAAAGCGTTACCGATTCCTTCGTGGTACCACCAAACATAGTCTACTCAAAGTGTAGATCTGGCCAGTTCCAATGTACCAATGGAACTTCCAGGGATGGAGCTTATTGCGTTAGTTTATCGGCAAAATGTGACTCGGAAAATGATTGTTCCGATGGATCGGATGAATTAAATTGCGAAAAAGATGGCTGTCCTGGAAATTTCCAATGTGCTAGCAAACAATGCTTGAGTAGACACCTCGTTTGCAATGGCATCAAGGATTGCAATGATGGAAGTGACGAGATAAATTGCGAAGAATGGAAATGCCTTGACGATGAACTTCAATGTCCTAATGGTAAGCGTTACTAAAGTATCGAGTAAGGTAAAATCGTTCTTTTATTCGTGCCGGGTCATTCCTATTGATAAGAGATATTTTCAGGTCGGTGTATACCGAATATATGGCGATGCAACGGTCGGCCAGATTGCGAGGATCATCGAGACGAATATTCTTGCTCAGAAAGTTGTGGAAACGACCAATTCTTTTGCCCAACTGAAAAGTGGTGCATTCCATCGACATGGCGGTGTAACGGTATAGCTGAATGTGTCGATGCAGAGGATGAAAAACTGTGCGATTGTGGTTTAGATCAGTTTAAATGCGAGACTGGTGGATGTGTAGCCCAGAATCAAGTATGCGACGGAATCGAAGAGTGTCCTGATAAGTCCGATGAATGGAATTGTTATATTACCGATATTGATACGAGTAAAAATATTACAAATGCAGAAATTCAAAAGCCAAATGATAATGAGAGTTCTGGAGATAGTGAGTTGATAGATCGTGCTTTGCCAATTAAAGTAAGGTAGGGCATTCCAAGTGTATCTTGATACTTGAAAAAATTTGTTAACGATCAATTTCCAAGTATTCGTCATTGCGAATCATTGTAAAATATTTGTTATATTGAATTTTCAATAGGCAAGCTTCCGGAGAACATTTGTTCGTTTGTTTCGACGAATGGAGTTCAAAGTTTAGCGATGCTTACTGTCGTTCCCTTGGCTTCGCTTCAGCCGAGTCAACGAAATCTGCAGCATGGAACAGAATTCAAACTCAAAAAATCTTAAGACTGAAACCTAATCCAAATCCACGCGCACCGCTAGTCACAAACTTAGAACCAATGGATATCTGCGTGTCGGATAAAATCGTAGAGATTTCTTGTCAAGAATTTTCTTGCGGTACAAATTATGCAGAAGGACCTACCGCAAGATTAGTTGGTGGAACACCAGCCGGTGAGGGCCAGTGGTCTAGCGTAGTTTTGTTAAAAGAATCCAAATTGGGAGCAGCTTGCACTGCAAGTATAATTGGTCCGATGCACGCTTTAGCCAGCTATTCTTGTATTCATGGGTAAGTTAAAGTAAAAGAAGATTATTTTACAAATTCCTTTGTTCTACATTTTATAAGATTAGGATTAATAAAGTATATCATATTTCCTGACTATTTATCTCTGTTCGATATAGAGACAGTAATGAGTGGCAACTTTTCGCTGGAGGAAATATGATAGAAGCACATGCTGTGAAAAATATCATTCCATACCCTCAAGTGAAATATAATCAGTTCCTTTATAATAATGATATTGCTTTGATAGAACTTAAAGAGCCATTAGTTTTCTCTAGAAATATTAGCGCCGTTTGTCTTCCACGTAATGCACTACAGGTAATGTTATCAATAGAATGAATATATATATATATATAGTAATAATAAAACAAATAATAATGATAATGTTAATAATAATTAAACATTTTGATATAATCTTTTATCCTTTAGCCAAGATTATTATGTGTAACAGCAGGCTGGGGATTCCCAATGAATGGTGAAATAGATTTAAAATTACTTCAATTTTTACCAATGCCAACGTATGATTCTGAAGATTGTAATACTACCAGTCATTATGCTGGATTTATTACAAAAGATAATATTTGTGCTGGATTCAAAGATACATACAAAGGACCCTGTTATGTAAGACTTTCCTCACTCCCTTCTTTAAAAGTATAAAATAACTTTTACTATTTCTCTAAAGGTTTTTTTTTATGTACACGACAAATTTATTGTTTTAGAATGACGAAGGTGCACCATTAATGTGCTTCGCTGAAACCGATCAATGGGAACTCCACGGTCTTCTAAGTCACCATAGCAGATGCTCAAGAGGTCATCCAGCCATTTACTCCAGTTTGGAACCAGCACTTTCGTGGCTACGACACTCTGTGCCTGCTCTACAAACACAGAGTTAAAACAATTTTTTAATGTCAATTTTTTATTGACTTAATCAGTTATTTTTTTACTTTTCATGCACATATGTAACGATTCGTTTTAATGGTTTTAATGAGGACAATTAAAAATAGGAATGGAGCAAAATTCTTCAATGAGAACAAAGTCTTCGACAACACTGAATATTTAATTAGTGATTGATTGGTCTATATCTGCATTTTTCATTATGTTCCTATCTCTGTTATGGAAACGCAGTATGTATTAACAGAACGTGATTATCTGCAACACTACGTATTGAACGGAAACATTATATATATAATTAGATATTGCAATTTATAAGCACATTAACATTATCAAATTATATTTTATCTGACAAATTTTTGGGGAAGATATTTTAAGCATCAGTACTTCGTTACAAATATGAAATATTATGTAAATACTGTATAAAGTAATTGTTTAATATGATTAATGTGGTAAGAGAATATATATATTTAGAGAGCAGGTTCAACATACTCTATATTTCGATTCTATATTATTTTATCAAATCAAATTTTGTTTATATATGATACTGTTATCTTTTTATTATATCGACGATTTAATATTTTGTTTATAATTGCTTTTTTATACTTTCTATATTTTAATCAAAATTTTATTAAAACCTGCTTCAAAATTTTTACACTTTTAAGAGTATTAGCATAAAATTGATATTGCAATAAACAGTTTGTCTCAAGAATCTTAATAAAGGATTTTTGAAATGAATATTGTGTTTAGGAGTAAGGTATAAAGAGATAGGATAAATGTATATAATAAATGTTTATTTTATTAGAACATATTGTTATACAGATACAACATTGAAATACATTCATCAATATTTAGAGTTAAATGAATGTGTACTTATACCTTAAGAATTAAGATGAATAAATGTATATTGAATATACAACAGAATTTATAAATAATTTTATCCTTTTTATTTGATAAAAAATGCATTTAATATATTATGATTATTTAATTTTGTTTAGTGAAAGCGTAAAATCTTGAAATTTAATACACATTATTAAAACTATAAAATTTTGTTCATAATAAACTTTATAATTCTCAATC
Source organism: Sclerodermus sp. 'alternatusi' (assembly GCA_037305995.1). Classification (NCBI taxonomy): domain Eukaryota; kingdom Metazoa; phylum Arthropoda; class Insecta; order Hymenoptera; family Bethylidae; genus Sclerodermus; species Sclerodermus sp. 'alternatusi'. The sequence goes on from CM074544.1 coordinate 7,171,648, forward strand.
CAGTTGCTTTTTGGGTATTGCTTCAATTTCTGCAGCTGTTATTGCAGCATCTAACGATATCAATGATTTTGATATATTAGTTATTATTGCATTATATTTTGAAATAAGTTCTATAACTGTTTGATTAAGAGCTTCAGAATCTTCATTTAAATTTAAATAAAATAAGTTTAATTCATTTAATTTATTGCTTAACTGAGGAATGTTTTGTAAATGGCTTGTATCTAACACTGGCATTAGTTCTTGTACTTTTTTTAACAATTCATAATTATTTAGAATCTCTGATTCCATTGTTGACAATAGTTGTTTTTTAGCATCAATTGAAAAATCCGATTCTTCTTCGTTATCTGTATTTAAGTACGCGCTTAATTCTGGTAACCGTTTTATAGCAGCATTTACTTTTTCTCTTCCTGTCACTGCTGATGAAATTAGAGTATTCACGTGAAGGAGATTCTCGATTACAGTATTTTCAGGGAGGGGATCATCGACAGTTATCCATTTTCCAGCACCATAAACTTCATTTTCTATGTTTTCAAGTCTATCTTCCAATATCTTTAGACTTTCTATTTTAGAAGTATCCATACTACAAATTTTACAATAAAATAAACAACTATTTTAATTTAGTATTACACAGTGTCATAAAATTTATGTTTGTACCACTTTTTGTTATAAATTTTTGTTATATTTTATATTGCTATTTACCTAATATAACTGTGTTTAATAATACTAATCAGAAATATCGACTATCTTGCGCAATAAATAGTATACTCTATTAGTTTTTAATAATAGAACTTTAAGTAGAAAAAGAACAACAATCAGTGAAAACACATATGTCACACTGTCTGTATATATAGGTTAAAGATCGTGTTCTTTCTCAACTACGTGATTCAAAATCCAAAAGAAAACATCGAGGCGCGTAAATAAAATTTTACGGAGTTTAAAAGAATAAAATTATTCACAACCTATTAACGAGATCAATGCTCGAATGAACTTACTTGTCACTGTGACTAGAACTTTTACAGAATCATAAATATTTCCAAATATCTAAGATATTAAAGAACTTGAGAAATGAATGAAGTTTCTATCAAGAGTTTTTGAGATTTATCAAGTTTTCTATCAAGGAAGACTTTATTTGTACTTCCTCCTCTCCATCTTCGCACAAAGTTAAATATTTAAAGTTTCTCATGTACAACTGTACAGCAGACATAGAGATATACATAAATAGAGAGAGAGAACGGAGGGTTGTGTGGGTGAAGGATATATGAGAGTGAGGTTGGGTAGGGGTTAAAGCATCTGTCATGGCCGATGTTTGGTGGGAGTATAATTTTCGTAGTTTTGGTTAGGCCGTGTTGACAAACGGAGCACAGAGCACGGAGGACAGAAAACGGAACACGGAGTAAAGAGTACGGAGCAAGTAGCGAGTGGTGACAAATATGGAACATAATAATGGGCAGACGATCAAGCGAAGAAGGCGTTAGCGACTTGGTGGTCCTCGTACAGGGCGATTCTTATATATGTGACAGGTCCGCGACGATGGAGACAAGAGCACGGAGGACTCGGTTACGTAGTGTTGTTGCAATTTGTCTCTTCCTCGCGCTTACGGGTATCATCTACTTGGGCTACTTCTGTCCGGATCATGTATGTGCTCTGTCAAACCGCGAGATCAAGGAGTCTACTAGGCTATCCGAAGGTCTTTCTGCTGTTCCTGGCTCCGGCTTGTCTTCCGTCTCCGTGGAACTTGATAAAAATGGTATTCCTTCAGTACATTCTGCATCCAAACTGCAAAGCATTCAAGGAAGCCTCGGTTATGATGATATTTTTGCAAACGACACATTTCAATTTGATATCAATGCTCATGATGTTATGGTTTTCCTTCATATTCAAAAGACTGGTACGTATTTCATAAAAATAAAGAAATAGCTTCTCCAATGTTTTTTTATTAGAAATCTTATTTATGTTTTATCTATCCTGTATTCAATTTATGCATTCATGTATTAAATAAAACTGCAGTGCAATGAAGATAATTTAACTTCCTTTTTACTTGTCGTATCGAATACTTTTACTTTACTGCCTCTTAAATTATTCATCAGGCGTCTTCTCTTAAATCTTTAAGCAATGCCATTATTAGAAAGGATAAGATTTATTCAGATGTATTTACTAATTTGTATGCTATGTGTTTACATCCTCTTGAGATTTTAGATTTTCTTTTTTCTTAAACACATTTGAATTATTAAAAAACTTTAATTTGCTTATATATATATATATATATAGGTAGACTTATAATTGTTAAAATCTTGTATTGTGAAGTATGCATTTATACTTGTAATAGGTGGTACTTTATTTGGAAAGCATTTAGTAAGAGATCTAGACTTACAAAGACCATGCTCGTGTCAGAGGAAACGTAAACGCTGCTTTTGTTTCCGTCCAAATCGCAATGAAAACTGGCTTTTCTCAAGATATTCTACTGGTTGGAAGTGTGGTTTACATGCTGATTGGACTGAATTAACATCTTGTGTTGATACGGAATTAAATAAAATTGAAGAGGAGGGTATAAAACGCAGATATTTTTACATAACAATAATTCGAGATCCTGTTGCTCGTTATTTGTCTGAATTTCGTCATGTACAAAGAGGAGCAACTTGGAGAGGGGCAAGACATTGGTGTGGTGGTACACAAGCGAATCTACCTCAGTGTTATAGTGGTCCCAATTGGCTTGGAGTAACTTTAGAGAAGGTAATTATTAAAAAAATACAGAAATATCTATTTTATCTTAAAGTTCAATTCATTTTCATTTTTACTGAAAATCTTAGATATAACTGTCTTATTAAGTAAATTCAGATAAGAACTACTTTATTGTAAGAACTCTATGTCTAAGAATACATTAAGATATCAATTTCAAGTTTTATCTACTATCCATGTAATTTATTACTTATTAGGTTAAAGTAATCTTTGTTAAATGCTCTCTTATCAGCATATTAGTTCCAAGATCTGATAAGCATAAATAGACACATTTTATTATTTGCAAAGTAAATAAATTTGTCTAATTACAGAGTAAAACTCTAACCATAATGTATTAATAATTTTTTATGTGTAGTTTATGGCCTGTCCATATAATTTGGCAAGTAATCGGCAAACCAGAATGTTGGCTGATCTCTCTATTGTTGGTTGTTATAATTCCTCACTCACTAATGCAGATAGAGATCGTCTCATATTGGCCAGTGCCAAACATAATTTGCAATTTATGCCCTTCTTTATGTTGACTGAACATCAAAAGGTATGAAATGATTTTCTTCTTAAACAATTAATATGTTTAATTGTAATGTATATAGCGTTCAAATGCATCTCACTTTTTAAAAATAGATATTTAGTCATTACTATGTTTAAAACTCCTTATATACCATGTGTTCTATGTTTACATAGTCCCTAGCATTCCCTTTTTTGTTTATATGAAACTGTTATATCTTGAAATGATGCCATTTAACCCTTTGCGGTCAGAGCCGCTCGACTAGCGAGAGTCACTGTAGACAAAATATTTCATTATATTACATTAGATAGGCTATTATACCCATGCGTATCTTATCGTTTATCACAACAGCGTACGCGAACCGCTCCGCTACGTGAGAATTGGGCAGCTATTTGCCAACACTTGTCTCCAAAGGGTTAATACCATTTCCCTTTTAATATTTTATTTATAATTAAACGAAAATAAATATAATATTATTCAAATTGTAATTCTTATACAAGTTTTGTTAATTTATATTTTATTATGAAATATAATATTAGATATTAAAGAAAAGCTTATTAGAAATATGCATAACAAAGTTTTTCAGATATCAATATGTTTTCTCCTATAATTACAACTACATACTATTTAAATAATAATATACTTTATGATAAATGCAGTTCCATATTAATTCATGCTTTTTCTTTGTTTACAATGAAGGCTGTTAGCCTTGACCATTAGACGAGTATAATACTTGTAAATAGTATTTATAGAGTAAAGTTAGAACACTTATATAAACTCTTAAGTGTGAAATAATAAAATAATGAAAAATCATATTTAATTTTGAAATATTTTAGCTTAAATACATCTATTTTCTATGATTATTTATTTTTATAATAAAATATTTTTTTATAAAATAATAGATGGGACAGTATACCTTCGAAGAGACATTTGGAATGAGATTTGCTGTTGCTTTTGAACAACATAATGCAACTCTTAGTGCAGCTACAATGGCAACTTTAAGTCGAGGACAATTACAAGAAATCCGTAGACTTAACAGTCTAGATTTGGAACTTTACGATTTTGCGAAGAACCTTGCATTTCAGAGATTTCGACGACTGCGTGAACGAGATCCTCATTTTGTGCAACGATTCCAACATTTGGGGGAGTTACCTTCGAGGCAAAGTGCTACTGAATTTAATTGGGACTCTGTTATTGAAGATACGACGGATAACGAATAGTGTGTAAGTACATAACTAGGAGATGCTTTGATGCTATGCATTTAAAAGTCATAAATACTGTACTAGGTCAGAACATCTCCGGAAAATGCTTTTTGGAGCAAAATGTTATAATTATATGCAATTGTCCGCGTTGAACTTAACCAAATGTGTATAGAAATATACTTGAAGAAGACCAAAGAGAGCTCTGAAAAACCTTGGTATAACCCTTGGTACTCTTAGTATTCATGTATAAAAACAGATAAAATATCAAGTATGAATTTTATATTACTCTTGAACTATTTATAAACTATTTGTGAAAGTTCTTCCGTATACGCATATACTAACATATCTATGCTTTTATTGCTAATTAATATATTCTTAGAACTTACTTATTTTTTATTGAATCCGCCAATATGATGTTCATATAAAAGCATCGCCATATCTGATCAAAATGCCTTTCATTGATATATTTATTTCTACATATTTCTAAACATCAGTGATAATTGCCATAGTCATATTTGCAAAATAGTCAAATCAGTATATTAGATTAATAAATAAATCATGCATTGAATCATTTTTACATGATATTAATTATAATTGCGAGAATTTCTCAAGTGGAAGCTTATAAATATTATATTAATTTTATGAAGTTTTATCATTCTTTTCAATTATTTTTCATTTTTATAGCTTGATTGATCTTATTTGTTTTTAATCTAAATAAAAAAATAATTATATAATATATAGTTTTTTATAATAAAATAAAAAAATGATATTCTTTTCAAGAATAAGCTTTCACTTGATACAAATTTTATAAATATATTTCAGGTAGAAGCACCTATATTCGTGTATTCCTATAATATATATATATATATTTCTAAATAGATCTGAAATTGGGTCTAAAAATATTGTTGAAAGGATTGATAAAGTAGAAAGTATAAAGGGCTATGTAAAATTTTTCATAAATTTCATACAATATCATTTTTATTAATAGTGACTTAGATCAAAAGAAAAAATAAGTTACTGATTAATTTTGTATATATTTAAAAAATATATTTTTTACTTGAGTTGTTTTTAGTAATGTTTAAGCAAGGTGGTATTAGTTTTAATAAAAAAAAAAACGATCTGTATAGTGTAATAAGTGATAAAACGCTCGTGAGAATATGTGTATAAGCGTTCCGGAGTAATTGCGCCTAATGTTAAGTAATTATTAAATCAAGGGCATAATTGTTCATAAAAGCTATTTCTTTTTGAAATACTTCCGTTCATGTAAAAACTAATGAATAACGTCCAAAATTGATTACTACTTTGACATAATTACTATACCAAGGTATAAAAGCCTCAAGAAGAAATAAAATTAGACCATGTTAGTTTCCCCCTTTCTTGTTGAAGATCAAAGCGAAAGTCATAGTAATCATTAGTATATAACTAAGTATGCAATATAATAGTGTTATGTGCAATACAACTCAATGGGTTACCATTATAAATACTTCATATCATTCAGTCATGAAGAATTAATGTAATCTATAATTTAAAACAATTGGAGTCAGATTAAGACTGCTAGGAGAGCTCTAGTACATATACATATACGTACATCATATATGTATATAAAAAAAGCTTAAAGGTCTTTCGAATGAATACAATGGTCATATTATTACCTATATTTTAACTACAGTGCCATATAAATAACAAAAATAAAATGATATACTTAAAATTGACTAAATATATATATTAAAAGTATATACGTACATACATATTATATACATGTATACATATAAATATATATATATGTAGTCAACATATAACTGATACATTTAAAATCAGAAATATGAAAAGTATATACAGTCAAGTTGTTTTCAGTCGATTGACCTATTGTAAAAGTATATAATGCTAATTATAAGATTAACCTTTTTACTCTCGTATAATTAAATTGTTTCATAATAAATTTGGTAATTTTTATTCAGAGAGTAAAAAGTTTGATAATAAGTAAATCGGTAAAAAAAAATAATGTTAAGGACCAAAGATTTATTACGTTTTTGCAAGCCAATACGATGCTTGCAGCACAAGCAATCATAAGGAACTTTTTATATCTCGTTAAAACAAAACGCTCACGTTTTATACGGTTAGTTAAGGGATGACAGTATTTTAATGTGTCTCTTTACTTTCCGGTTAAATACAATAAATGGTGATAACCGCGAGATAACAAAAACAATATTTCTATATAAACAACGGTGAAATGGTATAAAATTTGTAACATAAAAGTACAGTTACAAGAACTATAATTTATCTGCCTTAGATTTATTATTACAGCAAAACAAAAATAAATCTGTAATACTCGAAAACCTCATAGATAACACTTTTTATATCATTGGATTACTCTTGAATTAACTGTGCTTTTTGTAAAAATTTGTTAAACGCATGTATACATCGCTAAAAACACAGATGCTAAATATTCTAATTGTGATTATTGTTACACAAAGGATATCTTCAAATTAACGTATCCTCGTAAGAAGAGCTTATTCTGAAACCAAACCAAGTAAAAAATTCTTGTCATTCTTTATATGGTTTGGTTTTAGATGTCCTTTTTACAAAGTTACGTCAATTTTTATATCCTACATATTAATTGTTTTAATGTCCAATCAAATTATACATATTTGAATACTCTGAAATTGTGAAAATTTTTGCAATGCAACGGAGATAAAAATTAGCTTTAAAATGAGTTATCTTTATAAGTGGTATTATTCAACGAAGCGAGCCATGACATTAGTTAAATAAAACATAGGCCTAAAGTCATCTGTACCTTATTTAAGTCACTGTAAATACCATACCATACCATACCATACCATACCATACCAGTGAGTAAGAGAAATAATAAATCATCATATAAAAAATATACATATATGTATCGTAAATTGTACACACAATATGTTTAAAGTTACAATAATGTACAATTATATGATCTAATAAAATATATAATTGTATGTCATTTTTACGTGACTATAAAGCTAAGTAATAGGCGATTTCAAGTTTTAATGTGGAAAAATAATTGTATTGATGATATAATTTTAATAAATCCGAAAAATTCTTAGATTTCTACATAAAATTACTTCTACAATTTTTTAAAACAGAAATAAAGAAAACAGATCAATGTATTAATTAAAATCTTTATTTCAATATATAGCTAATTAAATATATATATCTATATATTATATTGTTAAATTATATCAAATAATTTTTTTGCCACTTCATGCATATTAATATATGTCACAAAGTATTTATTTTTTAAATTATTATATATTCCATATATCACAACTAAATATGAACAGGTATAGGATGGACAGAATATTGGTTTGAGATTTCTGACTGACACATTTCCTGAGAATCTTTTAAGCATCTTTGTTACAATAAAGATTGTTCAATCATTATTTTTTCAAATCCTATTGGTGCAGTATATGCAAAGTTATCTAAAATTAAGTCTAAAATGGCTCCATCATCCACTAGAAAGATAATAATTTTATTAGAGGAAATTTGTTTTTTTGTGTAATGATAACTAAATTATTTAATTTTAAAATACCATATAGTACTGGAAATGTAGTGCCTTTAATACCCATTACTGGAGTTTCCATTGATTTTCCATTTAAATAAAAATTAAGCTCTATATGATCGTAAGAAACTCCCTAAAAATTAGTTATGTTAAATGTTTTAATTTGATTAATTTTACGCTGATTAATTTTTATAAATGCTTACAATAACATCTCCTTCTTCAACAGGATTCTGAATTTTATATAATTCTTGTTGATTGTGCCTTATAATGCCATCTGAATTGAGAGCCCAACTTTCTGCATCATTTCCACCAATTGAGGAATTTAAATCTGTTAAACGTGTAGCTAGTCCTATAGCCCATATTCCACCTTGTTGTATTTTTACTTCAAAATAGCTTTTGCTTTGAGCGAGTGGTGCATTTGTTAAAGCTCCTCCACGTCCACATACTCGTAATCCATTTTTTACTATAACAACTTCATGACCTAAGAATACAAATAAGTAGAATTATAAGAAAATTCTTAAGATTTAATAGTAACTCTCAAATTATGTTAATATCTTTCTAATATTCAATTGTATTTTGATGAATATGCAATAATTTGTTCTTACATAATTATAAACTTAAATTTTCAAGTTATTTCTATTAAATGATTCATCACTAATTTAGTTTATATTTTAGTTTATATTAATAGGTTATATTATAAAACTAACAAATGAATATAATTACCCATTTTAGTTGTATCTAAAGCTATGGGATTTGATTCCTTTTTTGATACTTTTACAGTAGATAATCCAAATCCATCAAAGCAATTTCTTAAACAACAAAACATCATTTTTACTTGTTTTGAATATTAATTGATTAATTAACAGAAGAATATATCATATTGATTTTGAAACTTGGGACAAATTTTCTTAAATTTTACTCTTTACAGTTGCTAATGTTATTTAATATTGTATATCGTAAAGCAAATACACGAATTTTCAAATCTTGACAGAAACTTGATTACACATGACATTTACTATTTGACGCCTTTACGATTCTATATATATATATGTGTGTGTATATTATATAGCGTCCGAAAATGGCTTCTGTCAAAATGAATCGATAAAGATTCTAAATCATGAATTTCTTCTTGTAATTTAAGTTTACGTTTATGAAAGTACAGAATATCTTCTTTCATTACACATGTAAAAAATGTGGTTTATAATGAACTCTAAAAGTTTATTCAATACTAGATAAAAGAGGTTAAGGTATATAAATCAAAGCAGATTAATTCCTTACTCAGTACTCAAAGTAAAACTGATGATGTTTAATGACAAATTAGAATACAGTAATTATTAAAAAACATATACATGTTGTTTTTTATATGGGTATTATTATTAAGAAAATAGACATTTCATAGTTAAACAGTATTTATTTTATTTTATTACATTCTATATTCGGCTTGGGTATAACATCTGAAAATTTAGAATTACATGATTATGAGTAAATAAAGTTGCTTTTGTATATATTTCTTAGAAAGTTTAAAAAATAACTTACAATTCTGATTCTGTGTCCCATTGCTTTTGCTGGCAAATTTCTCTTGAATTTTGCTCGTACAGAACCACTTGTACCATGAGGTCTGGTTACCTTGCCCCAGATAGCTCTTACTTTTGTCTTCCTAGTTTTATTGTTAGGAACAGGTGTCTTATTTTTTGCCTAAAAAATATAAAAAATTGACGTAACAATTATAAAACTAGGAACTAATGATGACTTTTAAATTAAGAGTAAGAAACACAAAATAAATGAATACCTTATAAACATATAAGCATTTCTTTCCAACATAGAAGTTAGAATCATTTTTGCTCAATGCTCCTTCTATTTTCAAAAGTGCTGTATGTTCGTGTTGATTTCTTAGACCACGTTTGTATCCAGTAAAAATGGCCTTTGCATATAGCCTTCCATGTCTTTTAAAAGGTCTTTTTTTCAAAGAAGTTTGTTCAGAAGCTTTTTCTTCCGACTTCTTAGATGCTTTCGCCTTTTGAGGCTTTGTAGTTTTTTGCTCAGTTGTATCCATCGCTAAAATAAATATTTATTACATTGAATATAGTATTTAATATCACTTACATAATGATCATAAAGATTTGATTAAGATTTGCAATTGTTAAGTTATTTTAGGTTATGTACAATGTTTTATAGACAAAATAGCACTAATTTTACATTAATAATACATTGAGTCAATAACACGAAATAAAGTTAAAAAAGCAATTCATAGATTATTTTATTGATTTTTCGTTATTTGCAAATAGTTTTATTATCCTGTGAAAAATGCCACATGAAAGTTGGTCAATAATCCACATTAATCAAGAAAACTAAAGCGAAATTCTGAATGAAATAAAATACATATAATAAATTAATAAAATATCTTTTATTTGATATTACTATTTATGATTTTTAATCAAGATTTAAATATATTTTTAAGAAAAATACGGAATAAGCTGCAAACACAACGTACCAGATGTTACCCACGAACTAAAAGAAGTACAAACTCTACCAAGGGGGTTCAACTCCCATGTAGTATAATGAACTCGTGTTTGCAGCGCCATCATAGCGAGTTGACCTCATAAGAGGAACTAAAAAGTTACTATATATACTTTTAATATATATAGCTAATTCCATAATCATAAATGAACCGGAATTTTTAGACTGACCTTAAGGATAAATTTTATATTAACAATCGTTTTTTCTTTACAAAATCAATTTCAAATAATATAGAAAGAAAAACCGACTATTAAAATAAAAATTAACTTTAAGGTCAGTCTAAAAATTCCGGTTCATTTATGATTATGGAATTAGCTATATATTAAAAGTATAAAAAGTATATATAGTAACTTTTTAGTTCCTCTTATGAAGTCAACTTGCTATGATGGCGTTGCAAACGCTAGCTCATTATACTACACGGGGATGAACCCCCTTGAGATAAAAGCACTATGGACGTGGGTCATGCGAGAGGGCGCTCAGCTTTAGAACTCACCCACATGGTGAACGATAATAGCGCCCTCGTAGTGAGTTGACTCGATTCAACGAACTAAAACGCTGAACCAAAACGGTCCTATTCAGGGGAAATCCCCTGTTCAGGATGACATCCTTCTGGTGAGGGAATATTCATTTTTTTGGAAATGGCATCACTTCCTCCTACGAAATTACAAGCAATTCGGAGAGATGTCGATTTTTCAGAAAATTGTAAGTGGTATCCCTTGGAGTTTTTTCAGAATTTTTTCGATCTTTAAAGTGTCGCCATTTCCACAAAAATGAATATTTTTGGAAACCGCTTTCGGATATGCATTCTACACATCGAATACTATCTTCCTACGGAATTAGAAGCGATTCTGAGAGATGTCGATTTTTCAGAAAATTGTAAGTGGTGTGACCTTAAAAGTGTCGCCATTTTCACAAAAATGAATATTTTTGAAAACGGCCTTCTGCACTGCGTTCTATATATCGAAAACTAAGTCCCTACGAATTTACAAGGGATTCATTTGATTTTCAATTACCTCTCTTTGTCATAATGTTTTTTTTTTTTTTTTGACAGGTGAGGAGAATCTGAAACCAGACACCTTCGATCACTGAACACTGAAGAGTGAACTTCTGGTGTCAGCTGACCGAGGGTAGTGTGGGGTTCGACCCACTAAACTCCTCACCTAGGCATTTTCTGAACCACCGAATAGAATCACCTTCTGGGCTTCTTCTTTCGATTGTTCTGTCTCTATACTGTACTTCCTGATCTCTAAAGAGATTAGGAAGCGCCATGAAAACATGACCCGTTTTATTATTTTTGTAATTTATTAATATATGCAGCCACATACTGTGTAAATGTGTTAGGACAATGTGTCTAAACACGTTCATTTGTGCTGTTAGTAAGGAAATGAGCGAGGAAAAGAGTTAGGATAATTTATGGATCTCACACACAACATAGTCATTTCATACAGGGTGTAACAAAACTACTGCATTTCCTTAAAGGGGGTGATTCCTGACGCTATTCTAAGAACTTTTTCCTCTTGCCATTTTTTAATCTAAAGCTTAGTTTTCCAGATATTCAATGGTAAAGATGCCATTAGTTAGACGGAGACACTCAGATAGTTGAAGTGAGATAGCATTTCTCTGTCTCACTTCAACTATCTATCTGTCTTTTTCTAACTATTAGTACTTATATTATTTAATATCTCGAAAACTAAGCTTTAGATTAAAAAATCGTAAGAGGAAAAAGTTCTTAGAATAGCGTCAGGAATCACCCCCTTTAAGGAAGTGCGGTAGTTTTGTTACACCCTGTATACGTTCTTTATTTAATTTATGTTTTAACCACTGAAAACGATGGCGCTAGGTACTGTACTTAGTGAAGACACGAACCCCGAAACGAACATTATTTGTTGGGTATAGATCCTCTTAAATTCTGTTAAAAATTTATACTGCTTATATGTTTCCTCAAGTATAATAATAACAATAAATTTCTCTCAAGATATGAGAGAATATTGAAAAAGAATCGATTAATGAAATTCTATAATTTGAAAATAATTATAATCGACATATTGTAATATTTAATCAATTATTTCTTTTGCCATCAAGGCTGTAACAAAGTAACTTTGAAATCAAGTATTCTGTCCTATGAGACATGCAAATTATCTGATGGCAAATGTACCGTCATGCTTGCATTCTGGATTTAACATAAGGGGAGAAAATGCAACCTCGTCGTGGATTCTCTCTCTATTTTGCCAAACAGAAAATTGTCCCTTTTATATGTGCTTTCTCCATTCATCCGTATGAAGAAAATCATTAGTGTTCACAGGTAGAAAATCGAGCAGAGGAAAATCAGCATACAGGGTGTACGAAAATAAATGCACCTCTGGTTGTGATGGGTGCGATTCTTCACCCTAAACTAAGTCGAAAAGTCCTTAGCTACTTTACAATCCGAAGCTTAATTCTCTAGATATACAATAATAAAGGTATCATCAGTTTGACAGAGACAGACAGTTAAAGCGAGATAGCATCACTCTGTCTACCTATCTTTGTCTAATTAATATGGATACATTTATCATTACTTAAATATCTTAGAAATTAAACTTCAGATAAAAAATTGATTAAGAGTTTTTTGACTTAGTTTAGTATCAGAAATCATCCTTTAGCGGGGGGTTGCGTTTATTTCTGGACACCCTGTACACTTATAAAAGAATGAAAAGTTTGAACGTTTATTTAGTTCGCCAATAAAATAGGCGAGTTATTTGCATGGATTTACAAAATTCAACGGAATTACGGAGTAAGCTGGACGAGCTTTTATAAATTTCTTGCTTGTGCTGTCAGCCGGTTGTACATCGCACTAGTTAAACGAAGCGGAATCTGTCTCAGCATTGTTCCCTGAGGCAATGCAAGCTCTGTCTGCTTGTGTACATGTATGCGTGCGTTATCCATTTGTGTCATCACCACCGTCACTATCGTCATCGTCAATCAACAAGAATCATGGAATTCTGCTGTGGGCATTCCACTAGTCTGATAGCCCGTTTTTTCCTTATCATATTTAATCATTTTTTACGATTTTTTTACAATCACCTTTAATTTCAATTTCGATTCCACTTAGAGATTTAATCCTGCATTTTCATCATCTTTCTATCTCTCAGTAGCGAATCTTCCTTTTCTAGTTTATTTGAAACTCTTAACGCATATTTACAACTTTAGTACTTTGCATTATTCAACTCGATGCTTTCTAACGAGATATTTCATTTTGCTACTTTTCCAAATAATATCTGCAAATGATAGAAATTTTAGTGAAATGATTCGATGCCTCTCATTTCTCTATATCCTTCCTTGATAAAAGCTATTTCTGTAATCATGCTATCTCAGTTGCTCTTCTGGGACCTCGGAAACAATGTCATTTATCTTCTGTCGTGATCCACGTCCGGTGCATCATGGTGGAATTAGCTGTACTGATACAGTACTGCATCGTGGGTCAGAAGCATTTATGGTTTTCACCTACCTGACAGGTCAGAATATTCTGGTTTGTATTCCAAACGCGAGAATTTACCCATCTACGCTATATTTTCTTTATACTGTACACTCTTCAGTTTGGCTAATAACTTTAAGCGTTTGTTCACTGAAATTCAATAATATTCACATTTTAATAAGCAGATACAAATTTTAATTTAAAAGTTTTCTTGATTGCACCTACTTGGTCAATTAGCTGGTATAAGATAGGGGTTGTTTGCGGTATACATTTTTCGTAAAAAAAAGGTAATGTTAGTACTTCCTACTTCATAGAGAGAGGAGGAGTCCATGGGGATAGTAGAATCGCAAATTTGTTTTAATGCATTTATGTGGTGCGTACATTCCAGGACAGATATGGAGTGCATTTCATTTCACGCATAATGCGCATTGATTACAATAGATTTCACGTGAATCGTGAATAGATATCAACCACGAGCCACTTTATCACAAAGGATGCAAAACTTTCTGCAAATCAATTGAACGACTAGCTCATAGATGTCACTATATTACCCAACTTGCCTGACTAAGGTAAGTTAGAATCCTCTAATATTTTATGCAGCTTTAATTTTAAAAGTAAAAAAGTATATTATCACTTAAAGCGAAACTTTGGAAAAGCTCTACGTAAAGAATTTAAAGCTTTTCCGAAACATTTAGAGCGATGCCATTTCCAAAATAGTAAGAGTTTTTGGAAAACTCCTTTTCAATTACTTTCTATACATCGAATACTAAGTAACTGTGAAATTACAAGCGAATCGAGTTTCCATCGAACTTTCCAAAAATGGTAAGAAGTACCACTTTCCATTTTCGGAAAATCGATGGATTTTCGATTCGCTCGAAACATTGTCTACGCACAGTTCTCGATGAGAAAAGACCGCTGCTCCTAGGAGCGATTTCGAGAAAAATTCATTTTTGCGGGAATAGCGTTTGAACTTCTGACATAGATAGTGGCTTTTTTCGGTATTCTTTTTTCACACATTCTTGAGCAAAAGATCAACGCTCAGTGCACTCAACGCTCACGGTGGAAAACCATCGTAGCCCTTAGCGACATCATGGACTTCATTTCTGTCCCCGGCTGTACAACAGGAACTTTTATTCGCGCGAGATTTACCTACTTATCTCGGTGTTCTCCCCATCCCATCGTTGTGGAAAGGCTCCCGTGGGTAACCCGCGCGAACAATGAATTTGGCCTGGCTTTAGGTTCTTCCGCGACCTAATGTATTACAATTTTATTTTCGCGTTTTACCTAACTACGACCGACGGATCGATCGCCGTAAATCAAGCGCCGACGAATTATAATGATTCAGGGACACTTTCCTCCAGGATAATCAATATCTCGCGCATCAAGCGCAAGTATCCTCAGGAAATTGTGCAATTCGATAATATACCCGATTCAACGAATCGAGTCGCGATAGAAGAGAGAGAGAGAGAGAGAGAGAGAGAGTGAGAGGGAGAGCATGAAACACGGCATAACGCTATCTTAAACTATTCCGAGTGGTGGAGATTAGCCATAGCCACTTTAGAAAACAGCTATATAACTTAATGAAAATCAAAGGAATAAAATCTCAGTCGGCGAGAAAGGGGTATTTCGCATTCCTCCATTCTCCTTTCCTAATATCCTTTCAAGAATCCAATTTAATCTCTTCCGAAACGATTCGGGTCACGAAAGAAAATGCAGATACGTAAATTGGCGCAGCTGCAGTTACGAGCATATTACCTCGAAGGGCCCGTAGTGATATTTCAAGGCAGTGGGGTTTTAATTAAAGACCCGTGCGAGAGCCGGTGTGGTAGTCGGTTTTATGGGAACGGAATAACTCGCCGGTGACTCGTCGTCGTTCGGCCAAGTGTCGAATCAAGCACAAGGTCAACAAATCGTTTAGATCCTGTGCATGCGAGAGATCGGCAAGGCCTCGCGCCGATTTCCCGCAAAAATTCATCCTTCTTCGTTGCTAAGAAACCTCGAGACTGGCTACGGAAGCGAAACGGATTGCGGGGGCGCGCGTAGGGGATGCAGAGGTGTGGAAAATGCAGACACCGCGGAAAAACCGGCTTGAATAATTCAAGTCTTTCACGAGAGCCGAGAGCTCGTCGGGAGACCACGAGAAATTTTTATCCGTCGCCTTTCCGCACAATCGCCACTTCGACCATTTCCCTTTGCTCGTTTCCTCCTTTTTTTCCTCACCGGCATTGTTACGAATCTACGCTCGGTCCTCAACAGTCGATAACACGGAATCGGTTCTCGTACCACGTACATCATTTAATCCCACGCTCTCCCACTTCAGCCGAAGTCAATTTCATCGAGGTGATTTATTAAAATCGCCAATCCGAGATAATTGCAAATAATATTTAATAGCGAGCTCGCGCTATTTCGCCTATTGACCGTTCCACGGGAGATCAATTCTAAATGCTATTCAGGTATGCTCTCTCTCTCTCTCTCTCTGTTTCTCTCGTGAGATCCACGCTTTGATCGTTAACTCCCACTCTCTTCTCCATTTTACACCCTGACATTTTTAAGATCGAGTAAGCAGATTATTTGGAAAGGTAGATTTCAAGAATAAAATATCACACGCAATCAAGGTCACAATGAAACCTCGCTATAAAGTTTTCGCCCTTTTGACCGGTGAGCTGTAAGGGCATTGGATTTCACGGAGAAACGAGAGAGAGAGAGAGAGAGAGAGAGAGTTAAGGGAAGCAGGAGAAAGAATAATGAAGAATGTAACTCGCGTTACCTCAGGGCGTAACCTCTTCTCGCGGCTCAACTTTCTTTTTTGCTTTTCTCTTCACACGTGCTGCACACGATGGATGCATATGGATTACGATGGGCTCGTCGTACGTGCTGAACATGCTGTCCTGAATTTATGAGACAGTCGCCGTGCATCTCTGTGTGGATTCGTGTGTACCGATTCTTCCGGTGATCGATAAGCGATCGATACAGCTATTTCGAAGAACCCTGAAGGACCTGTATAAACCTCAAGCGAAATTCCATCGAGGATTTTCCTCGAGAGCATCCTCGTCATCTTCCTTCTGCTTTTCCTCCCGATTTACCTTCTCGATTTTCTTAACTCTCCCTCTTCATAAATGCCTTCTTTTCACCACTAGCTCGCGTTCCTCCCTTCCCCCTCTTCCTCCACCTCCTCTTCCTCCATGTCTCGCGTTCCTTGCTTTCCCTTACATTTTTCATCCCCTCTCCTCCGTCATAGCTGAATTTCCTCCTTCTCGACTTTCTTTTCTCGCACTTCGTTTTCCCGCTTTCCCGCTTTCCTTCTTGCTCTCCACGCAAGCTGCAAACTATCCTCGAATAGACCGGCGGCTTCTCTTATGCACGTATACCACATTTCTCTTACGGTCGTAGCCGATACGTAATACGCACACAAAAGTCGAATCCTCGCCCTCTTTCTCTTTCTCTCGACTCTCGCGTGATTTCTTCTCAGCCACGCGAATGGATGACACAGCAGCAGCAGCAGCAGCAGCATCTTGAAATCTGCAGATTATTCAGACTCCGCGCTATAGTCCGCGCTGCGAGATCAGAGCCATCGTCACTTCTAATAAAGTTTTTCTTCGGAGGGGTATCAGGCAGGGGGTGTGTGGAATCTCTCTCTCTCTCTCTCTCTCTCTCTCTCTCTCTGGAAACTCTGTAAGTGTGCGTGGGCGATCCAGCGAAGAATAGCGTACATTTGACGAGATATACGAGTTCACTGCTCTATTACAGTTATGGTTGCACGTATAGGGCGTACTTGTATCGCTCGAGGAAGTACCCTATAACTTTATTTCCGATCTGCAAGAAACTTGGATAGAAGCTCGGAATCGAATCGAGCGTTCTGCGCAGTCTTAGCGAAGTTATAACGAACTATCTTTACTGTCGGATTTCCTGTGCGTTGCACCGCCGAATAAGAAACGACGCTACGTCACAGTCCCTGTGCTCCAAATATAAGCGGCCATATTCAAGGCCCGTACATACCGTTAACGTTCTTACGGGATGGCCGCAAGTGCAGCTGCACCTGCAGCAGTAGCAGCTTATTTGCCTCGTCCTGCTAGAATTATGGGACTGTGCGCGGACCTTAGGAGCCCGCGCTCTCGCGTTACTGCAATTTATACGACACCTACCCCCCATTGGTCGTACCACTGCCGGAGACATCTTTATTCCGTTTATTAATTTCCTTTATTTCAGCAACGGCGCTTCTCTCCCTCCGCCTCCCTCGAACCTCGCTCACCCTCGCGTTTCTCCGAGTTTCGACAATTTTCGCCTGCCGACAACCCGCGGTGTCTCGAGGAGTCGCTAATTCGGAAAATCACCATAGGAAAATGCCTCTGACATTCTGCAGAGGGGTACGCGCGCCCCACCCCCGTTTGAGAATCAAAAATCTTGGCTGATCTCCACTCGAGCGGAAAACTCTGCTGCAAAATTGTGATTTCCTTTTTTTCCATCGAATGTGCAATCTCGCCTCAATTTTCGGTAAGGAACGATACAACTGGCCTGGTGGCGAATCTTCACATCTTGATGTTTTTTGTCGGGATTAGCTCTCGAGCCGTGGTAGTGGCAACGCGATAAGATTAATTTCCTGAAACTAAAAATTTCACGGGAAGCGAATTGTCTGAGCGGAAATTGCGGCACAGATGGGAGATATATTTTGCAAACGACACGAGAAGCAATTCTGGCCAAAACAGTTTTAGCCATTATTAAATCATGCGCGAGGAACAATTTGGTATAATCAACTATAATTCTCTGCCTGCCGCACGAAACTTAAAGCTGATACCAGAAAACAATTGTATCGCCGAGTTTCGCAGCTGCGATGACGCTCCCTCTCTCTCTCTCTCTCTCTTAATTCCATGGAAAGTTATGGAAGCACCGAGAGGTATTTTCGCGTTTGCCAAAGATATCGACGAATCGAGTGTTTAATCGAGATCGGTCCTTCGCATTGAAGAAACCGCTCCGTGGTTTTCGTCCAAATTAGTGGAGGGGCAAAAGGTGAAAAGTAGATGGTGTAGGTAGTAGCCGATGGTTGAGCTTATCCTATCTCCAAACGAGATTTCTGATGGCGAGCTCTCCTAAGGATGACAGCTGCTCGAGAGTTTTCGCCATGGTGAACGTAGTATCTGCGAGGTCGGATCAATTTCCTGGATCTCCACGGCAAGGACACGATTCCGTGGTTGTATGCTGGGTTATCGGAAATCCTTCCACCTCCCTCCCTCCTTCTAAATCGAGAAAGTCGTAGATTGGAGGATGCGCGCATACGAATGCTTGCGCGAACCCCCTGAAATTGATAGGGAGAGACCGGGGGACGGGAGAGGGGAAGAAATTGCACGAGACCGTAGCTAGTAATCTAAAAGAAAATGCGAAAGCGCAAAGTACTCTCTTCGCGGAGTAGCAACGAAACAGGTTAGATCGAGAGAATCGAATTAATCGAGTCCCGTTATACTCGGCAAATCCTATGATCGTCATTTACCCTGAGAACCTTGGCGGAGGTTAACAAACTTTCGTCGAACAATCAAATTTCTTAAAAGGAATTCTCCGCAAAGATGCGTAAAGAGAACTTTCTCGAGTATACTCGAGGTCGATTAGCAAATTGATTCTAAACACGAAGCTGAAAAATAAACCGACCGACATGAGTGGAAAGGATCGAGAAAAGGAGAACCGAAGCTCTCTCTCCTCTCCTTACCCCTCATTCCACTTTACTAGAGGCCACTGTGAACTTGCTTCGTTCCTACGGGGTGTATCGATTGCCTACCTTCAATATCGATTATTTTCAAGAATTTTTTAAGGACTATTTCATACAGTCACGTTGTTTTTTTTGCTTTTTTCAAATGCTGAGAAAAGCAATGTCGCCTTTACATCGATGGTCCAGAGATTGCTCGGAGGCGTACGGAAGGACAAACGGATAAGGGAAAATATTACGGTCGCTGCTTTTGCTTCTTTGTGCGTTCGAGCAGCTGCGAGCACGCGGCACCGTAATTTTTAATTGCGGCCATCTTGGAAAACGACCCAGGTCTTTCATACCTCTTTAGGCACTTGCTTTAAAGCTATGTTCTTAGAGCACGATTACATTCAAAAGAGAGACTCGAACGACGCAAAGTTCCAGCACGTAGAATTTACAGCAGCTCGCGATTAATGTCCTTTTCGCCATCTTTCTTCATCCCGTTAATTCGCTTGCATCGCCCCTACCTCCGTCTTCGTTTAATTTTCTTCGCGCGTCGATTCCACTCGTACGCGTATTTGGTCTCTCCTCGGGTGCAACGATGATCGTACTTTCGCACAGAGACAAAAGTGGAATGAAGAAGGGCGTGGACGAAGGGGAGGCGATGGGGGAGGGAAGGGGAATGCCAAGCTCGGAAATTTTCCATTGAAACGAAGCGGTGAGATATAACGGAAAATATTCAGGCGTCTCGAAATCTGACGAGAGCAAAATGAAGCGATGGATAACTGAAATGCCCCACGGCCCTGCAGGGGCTTGCGGATTTCGACATATCCTCGGGAACTCGAGGAGCCGCCACCGTCGGTCATAATAGGATTCGATGCAGGTGTGAAAATTCCAACCAACTCCATTATCGATCGCCATCCCTCGCGCCCACGAGTTAAGCCTCGGTGCCAAAACAAGGGGGTTGTTGTAGCGGAGACGATGCTGAATTTCTTCTCGGACTTTCCGTTTTCGAAGTAAACCCGTCTATAGTCCGAGATGAATACCGCTCGAAAGCCGCATGGACGGGGAATTCTGTAAAATGGAATGCGGGAGCTAATACACAGTATCGACCGACGGTGGACGCGAGGCATAAATATTAATTCTTACACGAATGGAATTCTCGCACACTGGCCACGAACCTCGTCGTGGCGCGAACACACGCGCGCACCGACGAGAGCCGATAGAATTTGTTTGTTTCGCTGGTTTATATAGTGCAAAATCGAATAGGGGGGAAAAGTTAAATGACCCGGTGAACCGAGATGAGTGAAAATTTAATTGAATCTCGACGTATCGATATTTCCTCGTTCGGTAACATTTTACATGCTAAATCGATCTCTATCCACAGCGCACGGCGTTCATTTCGTTTCCTAGCCCCGTGCTGCTCGCGTCTATCTATCCGTCCATCTATCCAACTTCTCGTCATTTCCCCGGAGGAAATTGCGCGCCTCGCGCTGGATCACGTTCGAGGGAATAGTTTTGTTCTCGAGTTCGAGAAGAACGCTGTCATTAGCGGCTTCGCGCGTACTCCAAAAAGTAGATCGCGGATGGATGGATAGAGAAAACGCGATAAGCCGCAATTAAGGGTGGACGCGCGAATCGTCGCTACCCGACGATTCGAATATCGAGCGCGACCTGCTCCGAGATGGTTCGCGCGGTAAATAAAGACGTAAAATCGCGCCGAGGGATGCATCGGCGAAAGCGAGAGTAACTGGAACGCATCGGTGGCAGAGCAGAAATTTCCTTAGAGAAGAGAAAGGGGGTGGCCAGGGGTAGTTAGGGGAGGGGCGAGGAGGTAAGATTAGGTGGGGTGTAGCGTTGGGGTTAGGGGACAATGCGAGAACAGGCAGACTTGAAAGGACGGAAGAAGGGAAGTGAACGCGGTTATAAGATAGGTGGAGAGGAAGTGCGAATGCACGCGAGGAGAGGAGAGGAGAGAAGAGGAGAGGAAAGTAAACCGAGGGCGAACCGAGATGGAGAGCTCTCAGCAAATTGGAGAGTCTCGGTCTTTTCTATCGCGCGCCGTTCTCATTCGTACGGAAACGCCGGCGAACGTGCCACCCCTTCCCTCCACCCCCTACACACACCCTCTCCGTTTGGCTGGCCTTCCTCCGCCACGTCTTCCTTTTCCTCGCTTCCGTTCATTCGTCATGCTGCAGAAATAAGAGCCGGTCTCCGAGCGAGGGTCACTTATCGTCGCGAACCATCTACGAGTCTCGTTCGTGACTCGTACGGAGCGTGTGCGTGTGCGTGTGCGTCTGCTTTCAGGTGCAAATGTGCTGGAACAGCAGCACCTACTTAGACTGCGCTAGAACAACTCGGCCACTTCGCACCATCGATATTTTCACCAGCATGCGTCAAGCTCGAATTCCACGTTCGAATTTCAATCTTATCGTCCTTCGGCTCTTCGCCCGATAAAAAAGCAGGATCAAGACCCCCGGGGGGGGGGGGGGGGTTGTCTAGGTATCGAAGGAAAACTCGTCGTTTTCTGGATGCTCGCGCGATCGGTTAATCGCGAACTGAGCAGCTCGTTAGGGGATATTGGCCCGTGCGAGTTTTCTCACTTTCGAGAAGCTTCCTTTATGGTGATCCTTTCGCCATCCTTGCTCTGGTAAGCCTCTTCGAACGGTGGGGGGTCAAATCTATATCGTGGAGAGTCGCTTCCGAGAAAACCGTGCAAGACATTCTCCTGTCTTCATTAAGCTCTCGGTCCGCCAACTAAATCAGTTATCCGAGAACTTGCCTTTGGTTCACGTCTCAATTGCTCGAAGGTGCGGCAGAACCTTCCTCTCTCCCTCTCCCCTCCTTTGTTTCCTTCCTTCCTTCCTTCCTTCTTTTCGCCGTTCATCGCGGCCTGCTCTCTCTCGTCGTTAAAACTTTAATCGTGTTTTTGCTCGGGGTTTTCACGGATGAATTTTTTTCGACCCCGTACTTTTGCCAGGGTGCAGATTATCATTTATTTATCTACTGGAGCATTCGCGTGGTTGATCAACGGAGCCGGCTCGGAGAACCGTCGTGGGCGTCGCGGAGTCGACCCCGAGCCAAAGTGAAACTTAACCCCGGCTAGGGGGTTTTTGTCTCCGCCCTTTCCCCCCGGTCCCTTTTTCCCTGGAAATTTATTCTTCCCCGCTTTGAGCCGTCGTCGCGAAATTGCCCTTTGACTTAGGTCGGGATTGACTCGTGCCGGCATTAAGCGAGTTATCGGACGCATCTTAACTTTGATCTCGAGTCCCCTCGGATACCCTTTGCCGCAGGCCGGCAAATCCGGCGCATCCCCTGGACAACCGGGACTGCTCTCTCACCCCCGCACCCGCCGTTCGCGTAGCCCTTCCCACCCCGACCTCTTCGGTGTCCCATTCAGCTTCGAAGCGGGGAGAGGGGGAGGGAGGGAGAAGGAGACGAGCCATTCCAATCGGCTTGATTTCAGAATCGCTCACTCGAGCAGAGTGGCCGGGGACCGAGCTCCGGCCGTAGCGCCACGAATTTTCAGTCTGCAAAGTCAATTTGCATGTTCGAAGTGACGCCAGTTCCACGATCGTCGAGAACGCCAATACTCCGCGCCACGTTAACGTTCGCCCTCTAATATCTTTGCTAAGCTCTCGAATCCCATACAGGAGAAATTCATGGATTCATGGAGCGAGGCTGCCGCCTGCTTTGTAACAACTCCCCGAAGAAACCCACCACCCACCTACTTCGAGAGGCCAGCCTCCTGTGTGATCCAGTGAAAAACTCCCGGAACCAATCCCGAATTTCAAGAAGTCGATCGATTTATCGATTTCCCGATCGAAAGCCCACGCTTCGCCGCTGCTGCTCCGAACGATTCCGCAAGCAGTTAACCAGTATAACGGAGCGTTGTTGCAATCATTGCCCGAGAGTGGATAAGTGGCCGTAATATATCCTCGAAGCCCTGGCCTCATTAACGGCTCCCGCTGAGCTTAGATTAGAAACTGGAAACTCCCATCCTGGGGAAACACGACTAGCGGTGGCGGCGAAGTCGCGTCTAGGTCGTTCGCGCATCACCTTCGAAATCCCACTCGCGGCAAGCAGCCGGAGGAGAGCACTTCGAGTACCTTCGAGTTCTCCGAAAATTAATCGTGTTTACCCCAACCCTTACCCTTACCCTTTCCCTCTCCCTCCCGCTCGTACTCTCCTCGACCGTCCGCCGCGCGCGCTCGGAAGATTCGGCACGCCAGACGCAGAAACCGCGAGCGAGCAGCCGAGCTTGCAACTCGCAACCTCCTTTTTATCTTATCCGGCTCCCGAAGTTCAGTGACCCTGGCCTTTTTTACTGGGCCGAACGCCAGGAAGAGGAGGATAGGAAAAAGTTCGCCATTTCTGCATTCTAATTCAAATGCGTGGCGGCGCTGGGAGAAGCGCGATCGTTTATTTTTCGCCCTTTTGTCTAGGAGGAATATGCGTTTCGCCGGAAACTCCCTTGTCGAGGGAGAGAATCCCTCGGAGAAGTCGACTCGCTCTTCCTGACCACCGATAGTCGCGCGGTACTGCCAAGAGGCAAGAGGCGACGAGGGGCGCGCGAGGTCTTCTCCGGAGTTTCGTTTATATCGCGCGGAAACACTCTCGGCCGCGAAAATATCTACTCTTACTACTGCTTCTCTCTCTCTCTATCTCTGCCGCGCCCCGTAAATTGGATATTACGTTCCTCCGTCGGGCTCCGCGCTCTCGCCCGCATTATTTCCTCGATAATTCCTCGCGTCTCTCTCGAAAGTAGCCACGGTCCATCGTCGAATCGCGAGCCGATACCTTTCCCGTGGGAAAATGGCAAGGGCAATGGCGGGGACGCGTCGATTATCGTACACAGCGCGCGAGAGAGAACGTCCTACTCTTATTTAGAGTTATTTTCATGGAGCCGGGACGCGCGGAAACTCGAGGAAATATTATTGGATTTCACCGAAAGATGAAAAGAAGTTTTCAGATTAGGTCGGTGCACTCGCGCAAATTCGATTCTTAAATTTTTACGCTTCTTTTTTCTACCGGCAGGAATCTACACTGTGGTGGGACGGACTTCTCGAGAAGGTGCAACCAATTCAGTTTTCATACGCATCGCGAGGAATTGGAGAAAAGTTTTCGTTTCACCGTCGTTGTATCTGCTTGGAAGTGCATTGCCCGTTTGCTTGATTTCGCATCCTGCGCGTCCCGCAGGATGCAACATTACGATTCGCCCCAACTTGAAACTCGGAGAAATCCCTACCATGCTTATGTCGATTCGCAATATCGACTTTGTGTCTGGGCTTATGGATGTTGCACGGCAGCGTTTCTCATCTCAGCTACCAATATTTCATCTCGGCATATGCAAAAAAAATCCCTGTTAATCTTAGAAGCTATTTGTCGAACTCCTCTATAATAACCTGTACGAGTGTATTGTTCTTGAGAGACGAATCAGCGAACGAAGAAAAAAATAAGTGGAGAGAGGGAGGGTTTATTCAATTCAAATGAGATTCCGAGGCCTCGAAATAAAAGAATCTATTACATCGCCACGAAACAAATTTGATATGTCCTAAGCATGCCAAGAGAACGAAAATAGTGCTGTAGAAATTTTCTTTTAAACTAGAACTACGATCAGTCTAAAGAATATTTATGGAAGAGATCGCGTTGGCTAAGAGCAGCTTATAAACTTTTTCTCTCCTCGTCAACCTTTTTATTTGTATTTTTGCTCCGTGAAATAAGATAAAGAACTTTCTCGGCCTTTTCTTCAAAAAGTGCGCGAAACTTGCCAAGTTAAGTGAAAGGCTTTAAGATTATTTTAATAAGTTTTTTAGATTATGATTTTTGTAGGCTGTTTTCCTCCTTCTCCCTGTAATTAACAGGAGCTTAATCTTCTGCAATATAATAAGCTTATTACTACTCTCGTAATACTGTATATGTACCTGCCGTGAGAAGATCGGACAAAAAATTGGACAATTTCAGTTTTAATGGACCCGCCGCTCAAAACATAATTGCATCGATAAAATATAGGGCGGTTTCGCAGGTGAGTCTTGTCGTTCCTCAAACTCTTCTATTTTTTGCTTTAATAAAATTTCTCTAGGTGCACGCGGGTGCCCCGAGTGAGATGAAGTCAGCGATTTTTTTTAGGTCTGACTCCGGTTGACAGGCCGGACACGACGATTGCAAATGCTCAAACGCGCTCAAGTAATCCCACACACAGCGTATGGCAGTGCGCGGAGTGAAATTTTTAGCAAAGCCAGAGCCCTTTGTCAAGTCGGATTACATGGCGAACGGGGAAGATTATTCCCTCCATTTGAGGAAACATCGTAGTTGAGAGTGAGTCGATTAAGAGGAGAAGAAGAGGGAAAGAAATTGCGTTTCTTCGGCGCAACGTTCTCTCCCTTCCTCCCTCCTCCCTCGCTCCTGGGTTTTCAACGCAGCGTCAACGGGAGATAACGAGAGCGAGAAAGAGAGAGAGCCAAACGTGGACGAGTTCAGGGAAGGCGAGGCAGATTCAACCAACCAAGTGGATGGACCCGAGGTGTGGAGCTACGTTTCATTTCCCCCGATGTGCGATGAGCTCTGCCTGGAATTCCACTACCAGGCTACTCATTCATTCGGACACTTTTCTCGCGAAGCCCATGTACGATTCGCCGGAAAAAATTCAATCTCGAGAGTCGTATTTGATGTATCATCCATCTTCCAACTTGATGTATGATTGTCGTTGAAAAAATTAATCCTCCACCCTCGACCCACAACTATCGGCCATTATCGGCGGATACCGCGCGTTGATACTGCGGTAATTCGACATTTTCCCCCTGCTCGGACATTTCCCCGACCGACGATAGAAATCGTCGCCTCTCCCCCTCCCACAACCCTCTTTCTTATGAAAGCCGTCGAGCTCTGGCTTACCCCGGTGGGCTGAATTTACATCCTGTCCTGGGTAACATCCCGTCGCATCACGATCCTGTGAATCACCCCTCCCGTGCAAATTCTCGGAGCCGACATTGCGAGGCCGGAAGTCGACAGGAACAATTTGGATTCACGGGATGTCCTGTAAAGCTGACAAAAATGCGGGCTTGCCAGTTGAAAGGATACCATTCCTGGCGATTCTTTCTTTCTTTCTTCGGAGATCGCCTCCTGGAAAGCTGCTCCATATACCGAGATTTCATACGAAAATACGAGATTCCTCCCCTGCCCCTGTCCCCTCCCCCGCCTCCGCCGCTGCACCCTGTCCACCCGCGTATTCTTCCCAGAAACTGGAAAGTGTATACGTCCACCTTTGTAAATGCACTGTCTCAACCTTGCCGAATACTTTCCGCGCGAGTCAAAGACAGATTGCGTCTCTCGAGGAACGTCTTTCCGAATAGTTTTTAACAAACGATGATAGTCCGCCGACTGAAACCTGCTCGAAGGCAGGGGAACTTTTCATCCTTGTACCACCCGTCCCCCCATCTTGGTATTCGACCGGTGTAATCCAAAAACGAGCAATAATTGTAACGTTAACGTTATCGACGATCAGTCTCTCTCTCTCTCACACACACACACACACACACACACACACACACACACACACACACAGAGATTCCTAAAGTACCTCGTTCAATTTCCCGGCCGGTCTTATTAATGATAATGCCTGCCCTTTTCCAACATTTTCCGGAAGTTCCCGCGTAAAAAAGGGATGCAAGAATCGAACGGAAATAGAACGATTCGGATTCATAGAACGTTTCGCGTGGTTGGCAGAAAGCGAGAGGCGGCGTGAGTTGGCCATAGTGCAGCCACCCCCATATGCCGAAGAGCGAGGTCTTATTGAAACCTAACGGCCGTTGAAAAGCTTTAAACTCAAGACGTGCGACGTTCCTCCCCATATAATTGGCCGGAACTCGCCACACCTCTGCAATGTCACCCTTGCGAATCGCACGATCCTAAAATCCCTGTTTTTTCCTCTCTTACGCAAAATTCCCAAAGTTTTCCGCTCCTGATCACGTTCATGCTGTTTTTCATCGTATTATTCCCAACGCGCGTACGAGAGAGAGTTAGAGGGGTGGCCCCGGGGGGAGGGGAGGCGAACAGTAGCCTGTGTCAAACTTTCCGCAACGTGACGGTAACGCGTAACGAGGCTCGACGTAACGCGACGATGGCAAAGTGGATTGTCTCTGATTCCGTGCATCGATGATTGGTGCAATTGTCATGTCAGCGAGTGGCTTCATGGCCACTTTGACCCCTGGCCACCACCCATCGAACTACAGAATTTCATTACCCCCGGTCTCTAGATGTCAACCTTTTGTTGGTAACAGTCGCGCATTCGAGCCGCGCCGGGCTATGCGTCTACTTGAATCACTGGCTCTTAATCAACCTGGAACGGGGAATCTCGCTCGATCGATCAACAATTTCTTTGCGCTTGCACAACTTCATTCGGATCTCTACTCGTTTCTTCTTTTCGCGATTGCTAATTTTGTTAAATTGAAAATGGACCAGGGGAGGGATAACAGCGGAGGCGGCGGAGGAGGTAGATAGCGAAGAGCAAATAATAGGGTGCAACACGAGTCATTGGGGTGGAACGCCGTGTTGCGTAAAGAGGAGGAGGCTGCGATAAATAAAAGGAGGGGCATAAATAATAAAGAAGGTGGATTGATAAATCTACGAGCCACTCAAAAGTAGCAAGCTGTAGCTGGCTCGCATAAAGCGAGCTATATGAGCGCATATATCGCTCTTTACTTATACATTATATCTCCTATAAATAACTCGAGTTCTCCCAGACGCGCTTGTAAAGATAAAAATGGGGGTGTGCTAGCTGCGCGGGAAAGTAGCAGCGACAGCGAGGAGAGCGGGAAGAATTGGTTAGGCGCGAATATATAAATTTCCCGTATGGCGCGACGATAAAGTTTTGACACGGGCTGCTGCTTCTCCCTGGGCAGTACGGCGATACGGAATTTCGCGTAACAGGACTGCGAAAAATTCCTAATACTTCCCGCAGATTCTATCCCGCTGGATGGGGTGGAAATTTACGAGGATCGATCTCATTTGAATCCGCGTCCGGTTAACCGACTCGCGCTATCAAATTTTACGACTATATGGCTTTTTGTCGACCGCGATAGTTTTTGCCGCGAATTAAAAAAATGGACGCTCGTCGGAGTTCGCGTACATGCCTCGCGGGGTCGGACGACATTATGCGAGGGTCGTAACTCGTGACGTCATAAATCCTTGGACGGAGCAGCAGCAGCAGCAACGATAGGAAGAATTGTTTTCGAAAGGTTGTCGCTTGCCTTTTAGTCGACGCGACGATAATTGGAGCCGATCGTCGATTTACCCATAAAATCCCAGCTCTCCGAAGATGTACACTTTATTGTCCGGCTGCAGTTGCTTTCGCGCGGAACGGGAAGAACTTTTGATCGGCTGTTCGCCGCAGCGGAAAGTGTCACGAGCCGCCGGACGCCATTATCGCCAGTTCTGCGTCGAACAGTTTCCGATGCTCTTGCCAAATCTTTTTCTTCCTCTCGCTTCTCCTTCGACTCTATCTCCATTGTTTCGAGCTATCTCGGGAAATTTCTCATCGAATCGCTTCTGAATCTGCCAGGATTTTTCTCAACCCGGTGTGTGTAATATAACCGGAATCTAATGCAACAAAGGAGACTTTTGGATGCGAGATCAAGACAAGAGAGATTAATATGCCGTGGAGAAATGGCGGCGAAACACATACGAGGGCGACGCACACTCCACGGTACCTACACAGTACGCGTATTGTTATTGGTAAACTGGAGAACGATGAAAATCAAAAAAGGTAAGAGTAATTTACTTAAGGGAAGATTACAAGCTTGATGAAAACCACATCGAACTCGGCGTAAACCATCGAGGAAACTTTCGGATCAAGGGAGGTTTAGCTTCTAAGAAGTCGATATTTTATATAGAAAGACGTTTGAAAGGCTTTCGTTCAGGAATCGGTAACTCTACCGTTAATTAATAAGCTCGAAAAGCGGGCTCTTTCGGAGGTTAATTTGCTCTTTGAATACCGACCACTCTACCATTTTGAAACTTTAATATAAGAAAGTAGAACGCGAACCTCCAAACTTGCGGCAAGTAAACGGATATTATTTTCTCCCTTCAAATTGCCATAATTACCTATTTATGCAATTAACGAGATTCAATCAGTTTTGAATATCCCGCGGAGCTCCGGTGGAGTCAGCGGAAGATGATATTTTGGAGTTTCGAGGGAAGAATCGGCACAGTTCGATGAAAGTCCATCCACGAGAATAGCAAATCATCCCCCCGAGGCGCATAATTCGTATCTGGCAAATTTCTATTATCAATTGCAGATTACGTCACGTGACTACCTGCCTTTGGTCTAATAGTATCAAATACAATTGGGCCTACATTTGTAATCATCGAGATGATACAATTTCCTGCTAGTAAGGACAATCCTCCAGGGTATGGAATAACTTCCAGCTTGAATTCAAACAGGGTATCGTCTGGTCGAGACACGGACAAAGGGTCGTGCTACCTCTTTAATATCTTCCCATTGTCGGTAAATGGCAATCGTATAAATTTATATAGTCTATCCTTTACGCGCGTAGCGCGATTCCTTTACTCGATTCCTTCGATGGAAAATCTTACAGGTTGATTTTCACAATTGCGCAGTGTGCGGCGCGGTGAAAAAAGAACAACGATCGCACCATCGGACAGAGACTTCATTCATGGAACAAAATGTCGCGACGTAGTCCCCCATTATCATAGAAACAGCCGAGTGCTTTTCATTTTTGATCCCTCTCCAGTTTAATTCATCGGTGTATTGCATTACGTGACCATTTGCATAAACGCGTGCACGCCGGGGAAAACTACGCGGTGGCTTCCGCCACGAATCGTTTCGAATTCCGTGTCAGGCACGCTGGAAATTACGCCGTAAAGTTTCCTCGATAACCGCGCGCGCGCGAATCCCGAAGCGCGAAGTACTTAATACCCAGAGTCTAGCAGCTTGATTCGATAGACACGAGATCTCCCGATGGTGATGGTGGTGGTGGTGGTGGTGGTGATGAGGATGGGGATGAAGATGGAGATGGGGGTGAAGGAAGTGCCGTCTTTTTTAGTCCGACGCGCAGCACGGAAGTGCCGGAGGATAACTCGAGTAACGGCCCTCCAAGGAAGTCGTGGGACTCGTGCCAAGCCGATGTCGAGAAAGTCCGTAAGATCCGCGAGAGAGATTAACCGAGCGGTAACGAGGAGATCGCGCAGGGTCCACCGAGCTATTCCTGACCACGCGCGATATCAAACGATCACGCAAAGCTCAACGAAACACGCGAAAGAAAATATATATCGCGGTATTGTCAAAGAGAAAACAAAGCGTGGAAACTGTAACGGATGAGAAACTAGAAAAAAGCCACGGGCGGGGGGAGAAAAGAGCACAATGAAACAATATCTGAAAAATAGACTAGAAAGAAGATTGCGGGAAGAACAAAGCGAGGAGTAGGATAGGTGCGCGTAAACAAATTTTATGGGGACCAGTGGAAGGGGGTGGTGGTGGTGGTGGTAGGGACGAGTGAAAAATCTCCGCGAGAGAAACAAAGAGTGGAAAGTAGTGGAGAATAAAAAAAGCGAGGCAAGAGTGCACTGGGGTAGCAATATCCTCTGCATGGGTATTAATTGAAACCGATAAATCCCATAAGTGCGGTAGGAACGTTAACGACGCGAAAGCAACATTAATAGCTTCTTCGAAATATCGACATTGTCTTTCGTGGTTGGTACGTTGATCCTAATGGATTTTAATATGACTACCTGGAGACACCGACATTGTTCGCGTTAGAACTGTACAGCTTACTCCGTTGCTAGTCAAACATAGAAATGTACTTCCAGTGGCTTTGCACTCTGGAATTGCTCTTATCTTTTGATTTCCTTTTATTTTTATTATCATGACCCCCCGAGAAGAACATTCCCGCTTTCGTTCCGTTATCATAGCCCACGCAGCTCTCCCCTTCCCTCCTCTACATATTATCACAGCTGTCTTCCGCAAAATTGAGATTAGGTCGACTTAACGCTCGACTAATCGAATTGGCCGAGGTTGTTAATGCGATAGATACTTGGCCAAACTATCTCTCTCTCCCCGCTAATAAAATTACCCTCGATTTACGTGCGTAACGCGATTGTTCGACGCGGCGCCTGATACAACAAGGGGGAGGAAATCCTAAATCCATTCGCTCGCTCGCTCATTCATTCATTGTTCTCGGAAACGGTGCAAGGGGCCAACGTGAAAACATTGGAGCAATGTTTCCGCGAGTATGCGTCGAAAGTTTCAAGAAAGCGCGGAGGAATGACTAGAGAATGACTGGCATATCTCAAGATGCGCGCGGGCAATAAGGGTGAGAGAATTATTTATCCGTCGGCCAAGTCGGATGGTTGTATGTAAATAGGAAGAAGAAGGTAGGTCAGTGATCTCGGGAGGAATACGACGACGTACCGGGAGAAGGGCCAAGAGGGAGGAAAGCGCGCAATATTTTCTCGGAAGCTTGCACGAAGCTGAGCTTGATTTTTCTAGTATTTGTAGTTATTTCACAGATGTGTGCCACTGTACTATCCAATCTTGGTATATTAAGATCGATTTGCCATCGACGAGTAGTCCAGCGCGATATACGTATGGATAGATGTACTTCTGGGTGTGTGTGTGTGTAGAATGAAAACGCATCGCTGTGTCAGTACTGGCCTGTAAATCGAACATTAGGCTGGCAGATCACGTTTTCGATAAATCGAGATTATCAGGCCTTACGCATCACGAGGGTCTCAAATTGGACCGGCAAAGGGATGACTCAATACACGTAGATACGTTCCATGCCGTTAATTGCGCAATAGTGACTGCAGCACGTATTTTCTTAATTGATTGCCAGTCAATAATTGGTTATTTGTTCAATCGGGGAAATACGGCCAAGTTTCACATTAGAAACTAATATACATCGATTACGTCATTGAAATTATCTTGCCTTTCCCAGGAAACTCATTGTACCGATTGCAACTGTGTTTGGTAGAAGGACGCGCGCGCGCGCGAGATACAGCGACGCCACGCGAAATCTGCCCACTTGTCGATTTTTCTCGTTTTTCCTTCACAATTTAAGTTAAACCGGTCGAGAGCTGGATTCACTCTAATTTGACTTTTGAATAAAGCAAGGGTAATGAATTTTCTCTGCGACGATGAATTTTTTCTCGAGTTTTACTTGAATTTGAAGCAGAAAACTTTTCATGAAACCGTAATGTTTTACTGCATTATGAGCAGCCTTCTTGAAAGCGTAGCTGATTCTGATCAAAATTCAAGCAAAGATACTCTTTTCTCTTTCTTTCTTTCTTTCTTTCTTTCTTTTTTCTTTTTTTTAGCTTCTTTCCTTTTTGGAAAGTCCTAAGGTTTCTCGAGACGCGCTACTTTCGTGCGTTTGATAATGTTGGCCTCTGCTGCACGTTTTCTTCTTATATCGAATAAAAGAGAAATGGAAAATTCGGAGAGAAAGGGACAAGGGCGAGAGCATTCTCTCTCGCGAGTTTCAAGCAGAGCTCTTGCTCCGAACAAAGTGCTGGCCCACGAAATTCGAGTAAACAAAATGATTTCAGCCGAAGGAACGTTCGATGTTTCGCCGAACATTATTTTAGATGCTAATGCCGGTCGATGCTTACATCCCTCAAGTGCCATTCCTGTGAAATGCGAGGAGTGCTCTTTCGCCTCGTATGGGAAATCACATAACACGGACATAGCTTATTGTGTTCCACATGGTAGTGTACCGCTGCTCAAGCTTGCAACTTCGTTTAGGCCGAGATCTCATCCACTCGGAAGTTCGACTCAAGTTTCGAGAGCCACTTTCTAACCTGGTACTACTCGGTGCACCGACTCCTCATAGAGAGTACACCGTGATAAGCTACTCAGCGTTGCACACCGAATGTGTACGAATTCCAAATTAAATACTCAACGGCACGCGCTTTTGCAAAATTAATTGCTCGGAGAATAATTCAGGCTGGATTCTTTCACGCCGATCTTCCTGGAATCTCCTGCAACAATTATTACTATTATTTGCGTTGTCCTACAACATTTGCACTTCGTCGCGCCTGAGAAACTTTGGATTTTTTATTCCATCTCTTTGCTCGCGGAATTTCACCTGTTCTCTTTTTCAAATAGTGCACTTTCCCTGCAGTCGTTCATTTTATATTCGTCTTTGAGTAGCGCGGATTTACGATTCTGTCACAAACCTATTCTACAAGATTCCAGCGAGAGAAGGCAAATATTTTCGTCATATTTCTTCGTTTGTTCGTTCCTTCCTTCCTTCCTTCCCTTAAACAAAAGCGGAAGAATTAAATACGAACGGAGAAATACGTTCGGATCAACGATCGAGCGGTAATCTAATCGGACGAAAATCACGAATGACAATTTTAATTTCTTCGTAATTTCTTGCGCATAATAGTGTACCCCTACCCATCGCGCTTGTTCTCGCGTACTCTCGAGCTTTCGAACTACGCTGAAATTGAAGGAACCGATGTAATACACATCCGATGCATGCACGGAGGACATGTTTCTATTAAATCGAATAAAAATTGCTACGTCTGGGCGCACTGGACTTTGGAATCTTTTACGAGTCCATCGAAGTAGCGGTTTAGCCGTTTTCGAATCTTCGAGACATCCACTTTCTGCCGGGTTTATGCTCGACTTTGACTCCTGACATTTACGACTCTGTCGCGATCCTCTAGATCGAGGATCTTTGCGAGCGTATGTGAGATACTTGGTTGGAACGGGCTCTAGATTTGGATCGAGAGTAGAGAGATCCTGAGAGAGCAGAATGGCTATTACTTCACCGGAGACACGTTAGGTAGGTGTGATAACGCTGGTTATTACGGGACAATGCAGCTCCCATCTCTTTTTTCTTCTCTTTTATTGTCGGTGATATGTCAGCCTGTAACTGAGCGTTTAGTCAATCCACGCTTGCTTAATGACCCTGAAACTCCGAACCCTCTATTTATTCCAAAAGACTCTCGTCTCGTCTCGTCTCGTCTCGTCTCATCTCCTCTCGTCTCGTCTCGCCTGGCTATTGAGAAGTCTCTCCTCCCTTCCTAAACCAATCTTCTCGCGTTTTATGCCAAAGATAAAAGATAAAAGAGGTTTCGTCACGAGAACTTGGCACCGATGCGTCATTCCTGCCTTATAAATGTAACGAAAGCGCGTCGCACGGCTCGTTTGAACATCGCCACGCAAATCTTAGCAATTTCCCAGGAACTTTGGACACCCTGAAGAATGAATCGAACGTCGGTCCCTTATTGTTTTAATGCTCGAATCTCCCCGTGCGAGATAAATCGAACTTTAAAACAATTACTATACGAGGATGATTTACTTGGAATGATTGGACTTTTGTGACCTGAAATATGTCACGAATTACGCGTGTAATTTCAATAAACTGAAGTGGTGAAGATTAAATTGCACATGATATATTGATGACCGCAATGCTGGAAACGGAGTATCTAATTTCGGTAAGTGGAAATATCGAAGGCACAGTTATGAACCGAGTATTAAGCAACGGCCACACGCGCATTGTTCTCATCGCTACAAGCTCCCGACAGGGGGAAAACACGTTATCCGGTAGAAAATATTGTTAACTCGATGCTGCGAGGCTCTTATAGGAATCTTAGAAAAATCGGTAAATGTTTTTCAGTCAGCCAAGGGGAACGTCACGAGATTATAAGTTTTAAACGAGCTTACGTTCTTTCATTTTAGACAGCATTTAAAAGTGGATTTTATCTCATTACTTTTCCCTACATATTTACGAAGAAGCTTCTCTAAGGTTTGGAGCGTCGAGTTTGCGGGAAAACATTACGTTAAAATCGAAAGTAAAGCGTCCATTATGCACCAATACATTTCAGCAATAAACCGCTGAGGGCTTAAGCCAAAATAGTTCTATCGTCGTCGCAGGGTTTACTTGGGGAAATTTGCGAGATAATGGAAATGAACGAGAACGGTGTAACCGCGTTAAGTAATCCGTTGTTTCGCGGAATCTCCTTTGTCCCATGACCACTGCTGAATTATGAAGATTCCAAATTTTGCAATTCCTTCGGAGCTCGGGAATATTACGAAATAGGGAAGGGACGATGTTGAATTCGCGCGAGTGTCGGTAGCGCCTGGAAAACGCAAATTTTCTTTCATACGTACTATCATGTATATTCAATAACGCACATAATATTAACCCTCATGAATTATTATCGACGTTCCGTCTGCGTTTAGCTCTATCCCTGATTCAGCGCCGGAGAACGTGCAAAGTAGAGAGTAAGTAAATTTGATTATTATTCCGTAGAACCTGCCGATTCGCTGAACGTGAAGCCTACTTAAGATTCCAGGACTGCCACCACTTTCCGTACTATTCTGGAAATAAATCGTAACACGAAGAAAATATTTGAAATATATTCAATTCTCGCGTTAAAGTAAATTCAAGAATAAGCGCTCCCGTGGTGAAGTGCCGTTTTATAAATAGCTAGTTATTTGTCAAGGCATAAGAAATAGAACAAGTTTCATCAAAGACCGTCCAAAGGTTTTTCTCTTTCAATTTAAGTGACGTTCTCTCCCTTGAAAAACAGCTGATCATTCTCACCTTGCAATTCTAATCCATCGATGAAGAGAGATTGAGAGAGAGGGAGAGAGAGAGAGAGAGAGCTCAATTTCAAGCATTTCTGACCGATTAATTTCTTATTGTTCATCCTAAGAAACGACGTCATAGACGGAGAAGAAAGCGAGCAAGAAGCGTGTCGACTCTAGAATAACATTTGTCTTAAAGAGGAGAGAAGGAAGCGAAGGAAGAAGGGTGGAGGATGGAGAGAAGGGAGAAATTTTTGGGCATTCGCAAAGAAGGATGCCACGACTCGATTGCTGGTAGTCACCGTTGAGAAATGAACGTCGTACCTCCGTGTAACGTTATATGAGCGTCACTGCGCCCCGTAACTTCTGCAAGAACACAAGAAGGGGATATGAAAAAGAGGACAGGAGCGGAATGAGAGGTAGGTTAAGTCCCCCGAGTGCAGGAAGCAAGTCAGCTCATGGCAGTTTCCTACCGTTAAATGCACTCGCTGGCTCGAAAAATGTTTGGTAGAGCGAAAGAACCTGACGGTGGGAGCCCACGGGGAGGAAGGGATCGCGTTACTCGTAATTTCGCGAAAAATAATTTAGCCAAGATCCGAAAGCATGAAACGCCGGCGAGTGCGGCGGGGGTGGCAAGGACTGTGAGAGACTATAGGGACAAGGAGTAGGGGCGACGAGGGTGGGTGGACTATCAAAGGGAAAGAGGAAACTTTGGGCTGTTGCGCAAACCGAGTAAACAATTGGAAATAAGTAAGACGAAATGAATTTATGAAATGTTCACTGCTCAAAGGAAATAGCGTAGTATTCTTCTACCGAGTGAAAAGATGGTATAAAGGAAGATGATAACGACGTACACGAGCGCAATGTTTCCGCCATAAATCTTAAACGCATCGCGACAAAGCAATGGCATCAAGCAGTGTCGGCAGTGGAGCATAGCGTAAACGCAAAAGGGCGCCTGAAATGAGGAAACTGCCTCCTGCGCGGGGAAGGGCGGGAGGAGGGGACCAAGTTCTTCTTATCTCTTCTTTCAATAAGATTCCGCGTGAACGGTGGCTCATGCCAGAAGAGAAGTCACGCCTGCATATTGAGAATTCGACGCGGCTTCTCCCCCTCCCCTCCCATCCCTCTCTCACCAAGCTCCTCTCTTCTCATGTCCTTCTCTCCAACTATGCTTATTCTTCCTCCCTTCTATCCCTCTTCCTCTTCTTTCCAGTCCTCTCTCGACCCAACCTGATCTTTCCTCCTCCTCCTCCTCCTCCTCTCCTTCTTCACCTCAGCATCGTATTCTTTGCCAAAGAGGAATGGTGCCACTGGCTTTTCCTACTGGATCTGCCAAAACGGCGCATCTGCTACGATTTCGTTCTTCGGGACCAAAGACCCGTGTGGGTACTTGCCGGATTCTTTATAGGGAGATTTATCCGTGGACAAGAACCCTTTTTCGGCGATTTCCAATGCAGCCGTCGTTAGATGAAATATTCTCCTTAAATGAAAGTCGCATGGCGGTGGATCGCTATCAAAGACTTTCCTCCACATTTGACGGGGGGGGGGGGGGGGAGAGTCGGTCGGTCGGTACAGCGTTTTGAGCCACCTCCATCCGACCACTCCGTTCTTCCGCATAGAAATTTTCTCCTCGACGAGCTTTCGCGCTCTTGCGCGAGAAACTCCGACTATTCGGCTTAACTCGCGAAAGAGTCGCGGTGATTTACAAATTACAGACTCAACGGAGTCTCGCGCGGTGTGATCCGTGCGTCGTCCAGCAAAACGCACCCCCGTACTTTCCGGTGAGTTTCCCAAGCGCCAAAGCGGGGTGCTCCGACAACCTGGTGCTAAACGTTCGATCCAGGGGTCTCGCCAGGAGGAAGACGATTTCCGTTTCCGGGGGTGAAGGACTGACCCGTGGAATTGTGCACCCTGAGCTCCTGTTTGGCATGCATACGGGATTACGGGGGTGTATCCACGCGATGATATTCGTCCTCCGACGGATTTTAAACGCGACGGACGGAACTCCGTCGCTTCGATCCTGAAAGAACCGCGAAGTGCTCAACTAGGACACGCGCTTATTGACGGAGTATGTAAGAGGATTGCCTTTTCCAAGCTCCCGATCACAGCTGCGAAAACAAGCTTGCACAGCTACGTTCTCTCATGGCTGCGCACTTACCCTCGCCTACCCTCGTCAGCCAGCGCCTACCAACACTGCCGCGTCGCTACTCGTATGGAGTACATACGTATCAATAGTACATGCGCGCGATTCTACGTGGGGATGCATACGTAGCGCATTCAGCTGCGCACACACAATAGAACACGATCCTTATCGTAGCATACCTTGTCTCCCGGCCAACCGAGCAGAAGCCACAGTTATGTGGGGCACCATGTGGCTACCAACGTTTGCCTTACCGACGAGAGAATGTCAGGTGCATTTCTCTCGTTTAACCCCCCCCCCTCCCCCTATTACTCTATCTTATTCCACTCGTCTTAATTTCCGACGTGTACTCAAATTCCTCTTAGCCTAATGCTTCTCGGCAAAAATATCTGGGGAATGCGCTGCGGATACTTTATTGCCGCCGCTGCTGCTGCCGCTAAATAAATATTACGTAAATAGCTTGGTACTTATTGATAACGAGTGTGGCTGACAGCCGCGTGGCTCGTGATGGAAGAAGCGCGATCCATGGATACCTTACGCGGCAAATGACTTTAATTTCCGCCTCATTCAATTCTCTGTTCCACTTTGGATCTCTGGAATAGGCGCTAATGCTCGCTCGTGTGTGTTCGATGTCCGCGTTTCCTTAGATCTCCGTACATCCTCCCCCTCCCCCCTCGCGGTAGGTGTTGCTCGATTTAGTTACGTAAGCAAGAATGCGAAGAAAACTCGCGTGGTTCGAACAAACGTTTTTGTTGGCAAGGAGCTTGTCACAAAGGGTGAGATTTTTCGTTTTATCTCGAGCGTACGGCCATTCCTGTAACGAGACTCTCTCAAAATTAGTCCAATGACCCTCTTCCGTACTCGTAACAGTTTGCCGCGGTGCGAATAAATTTAATCTCGCCTAAGATATTACGTTGACGTTTGACAAGGTGTAATTGCGCAAATATCGTTATCCTTCGAGGATAACTGTGCGCGCGTTCCGAAACAGGACTGTTTTGCTTCAACGCAGCCGAATCTTAGCCACGATAAGCGTACTACACTGAGATAATGTCCGCAAAATTAGCAGCTATCGGCTGCTCTGCTCGAGTGTCGTCCTCGTGCTGTGTGCGACACGAAACAATCGCAGCTCGAGCAAAGCTCTCGAAATTCCAGCGAACTGCAGAGATTAAGGGGAGCGAGCATCGTCGTACTCGAGAGACGCAAATAATTCGCACCCGATACCGCGTGTCACGCTTTCTTTATAAATTGATATTCTTACGAAGTATTTTATCGGCGAGTTTCACACGGGAGTTGGACGAAACTCGCGGGAGATAGATGTGTGCGCGATGCACATATGCCTCGGGTTGTTTCGGGAGTGCGCGCGACTCTTTGATAAATAATGTACATCAAAAGTCTGACAGTTGTTTGATGGAAAATAATAATAATATTCAGCGAGGAAGGATGGGGGAATGGGGAAAGCAAAGTAATTATCTGGTTACAGTTAATGCATCATGTGTATCCAGCATTCACGAAGTGTGTCTAATTCTCTGACAGGTAGCGCTTATGCTGGCGTCGACTCGTTAAGAAGCTTTGCACGCCATACGGCTTTCAATATTACCATGGAGTTGGAAAATGCATTGTTTTCCCAAAAGGGGGATTTTCGTAGCTGGGAAATCGGTCTAATGGTTGTTCGAATGGCTGCGCGGCACGAAAGGAATCCAATAGTTCGCGTCTCATCTGGTCAAAGCCTCGAGATACCATATGCTTCCATAAACCGAATTTTGAAATACGATTGACCCAATTTATGCGAATGGCGAATATTCGATATTCGCACAAATTCCACGTCGCTATCGCCAAATTAAGAAGAAAGATTAGAGTCGCTGGGCGATCGTTGTTACTCTACACATCCAACATTTATTTATTTATTTTGCCTTTATCCTGTGAAAGTTACAAGATTCTCAAAAATATCTGTTTAAGCGCAAGCGGACGCACACACGCACACCTTCCACTTGCTATTATTCTTCGAGAGTCTCATTCGTGGACGTGTACCTTTTTGAACAAATTTTCCTCGCTTATCGATTTGCGATTTTCTAAAATATTTTCAATCTCTTCGAATGTTTTATTTTTAGTCTCTGGCATGTAGAAAACTATAAACGTATTTAACACGAAAGTAACAGCACCGAAGAAGTAAAATATCGAATAGGTGCTGTAGTTGTCCTGAAATATTTGGAAAATCTTGATGCATGCGACAATAAGGATACTCGTCCATATCACAAGAATCATATTTGCAGTTGTTTTCACATTTGTGGGAAATACTTCGCACCGAATTATAATTGCCATTCCTACCACACCGATATTACCAGCAATACAATAGCCGATTAGTCCAACGATCGGAATCCACGTTAAATTATTTACATCGTAGCCAAAGTCTTTGAGATTGAAAAATGCTCCGGTTAGTGCTAGAAAGGCAGATGTTAAGATGAAACTAATCGAGAGTACCAGTCGTCTGTTCCACTTATATACGGTAAATGCACTGATTATGCTTGACAAGAAATTTATCACTCCGAAAATCACGACCAACGCACTACTGGATACAGTAAAACCGACCTCATTGAATATAACGGTTATGTAATTCTGTATAGCGTCTATACCACAAACTTGGTTACTTAATCCCAATAAGAGACAGATGTACATGGCCTTGCGGTTTCCCCTTTTAACAAATAATTCTTTGATATTCATTTTGCTCTTCTTTCGTTCCTCGATGTATTTCTCTAAACCCTTCAACTCATTTGTCACGTCGGTACCACCTCGGAGCCATGCTAGGGATTTGCGTGCACCTTCTGTGTCACCTGTGTTGTCACAAAGAATTTTGAATTGAAGAAAAACCTGCTTTCAGAACTCTTCCTATGATACAGGGGATTCTTAGCTCAAGCATTATTTCAAAAACAATGTTAAATGAAAAGAACGCTTGGAAGAACCGCGCAAATTCATTGGGGGAGGGGAAAAAAAAGAGAGTAAATTGCCTACCTCGTATCATCAACTGATGCGGCGATTCTGGAATCAGGAAGAACAGTGGGACAGAGAGGATTCCTGGAATGGCACAGACAATGCAGAACATGCTTGTATCGAGAAAGGGGCCAACTACGTAAGAGTATATCACACCCATTTTGATAAAGGCCATGGTGAGAATCATGGCGGGACCTCGGATTTGCGGTTCTGTTATTTCACCGATATACATGGGAAGAACTGTTAAGAACCAGGAGAAGGTGAGTCCGCTAAGAATTCTGGTGATCAGCAGCCAGGTGTAATCGATGGAATAGACTAAGATTAGAAACGAGAAGATTGTGGGAAAAAGAGAACACCATAATACATATTTGTGGCCAATGTAATCTGTGCAGAAACCAGCCAGAAGTGACCCTCCTATACTGCCTAATCCTACGAAACTCATCGCCCAGGACACTTGATCGCTCGTTAAATGTGGTTCAGTGTCAGGGTCCAGCAGTCGTGGTATTATTGGTGCACTCCAACCAAGAGATATTCCTCCCATGAATGACACCGAATTAACTAATAATGTTCACGTATAATTAGCATACTCCATTGCCACTTACAATTTATATCCTATTCCATTGCAATGGAGAAAATATCATCCTAATTAAGAAACTGTGAACGGTACCTATGAAAATGGCTGAAAATTGGGCGATCGTACTTTTTCTTATTGGAATCCACAACATGGTTAAATATTAATTTTTCAATACCAAGTTCAACTATAAAAACGAAATGCACAATAAATAACAACTTTTTTTTTAGTAAGAAAACTGACATAAGTTTATAAATGTTTTGTTGGTAAGTTCGTAGTATTATCGTTATCGTTATTGTTAAGCATTTCTCGGCTAAATGGTATAAGTGAATTTTTATCATTTCACTTAAATATGCTCACTTATGTATAATTTTATGGGTTTCATGGCCATAACACGATATAATTGTTTCGCACAATTATAAGACAGGAATGGGCTGGGCGAGGATAAACAGAATCTAATTTTTTCTCAACGCACCGAATTTGTATTTGTGAAAAATTATACTATTAAATCCGAAACGTTAACGATATCTTGATCTTTCGATAAATAACATTTTCTTCGAGCAGTCGAAGCTCCTACATTTTCCATTTTTACTTTTACTGACGAGTATTTTCGATTTTCGAGCATGTCTTCGATCTCTTGAAAGGATTTACCCCTAGTCTCGGGCATGATTATTAAAGCTATGACGGGAAAAAATATAGTGAACAGACTGCAAAGATACAGAGACACGTATAAACCCCAAGAATCTCGTATAATTTGAAAAAGTTTCAATGATACGGTAGAAGCAATGGTGCTGTATACCTGAATTGTTGAATTCGCGACCGATTTTATGTTTCCAGCAAAAATCTCAGATGTAAGTGCAGTATGCACGGGAGTGATTCCGATGTTGGTAGCAATGGCCAGTGCCATGAGGAAAGCTAATGGTATCCAACTGATAAAAGTTACGTCATACCCTGCGATATTTAAGTGATAAAATGTCCCGAGTATCAATAGACAAATCGCCGATGAAGTGCAACCAATCGAAAGTGATATTTTCCTGCCAAGCCAGTCGATTAAGAAGATATTTCCCAAATTTGACAATAATAATACGACACCCAATATAATCACGCAATATTCCGAGGGCAATTGAAAGCCAGATTCTTTGAAAATACCTTCGGCGTATATTTGCAGGGAAGGTAAGCCACACGAAACTAC
Organism: Sclerodermus sp. 'alternatusi'; assembly: GCA_037305995.1. Classification (NCBI taxonomy): domain Eukaryota; kingdom Metazoa; phylum Arthropoda; class Insecta; order Hymenoptera; family Bethylidae; genus Sclerodermus; species Sclerodermus sp. 'alternatusi'. The sequence goes on from CM074544.1 coordinate 7,214,714, forward strand.
AGCTGAGCCCGTTAATATAGATATTATCAAGCTTTTTCTGTGCACTCTGTTCATTATTAATTCTTTGAAGTTGGTCGAGCGATTTTGTCTGGTAATTATGTATCCTCTCATGCCGTGCAGTTCTTCCGTTACGTCTACCCCACCTCGTAAAAAAGTTAGTGATTTACGTGCATCGGCTACCTTACCTGAAAGAAAAAAAATACTCCTGAATGAACCGTACCTCGGCTTTATTCTCGTCTTACCTTGGCTTAACAAAAAATGAGGAGATTCTGGAATTAGTAGAACAAAGATCGAGAACACGATTGCTGCGATTCCAGATGACAGGGATAAGGTTCGTAAACTTACTTTTGGACCCAGCGCGTACGAGTATAAAATCCCAATATGGAATATCATCATCGGTATATTATTCATCGAACCGCGAATTTTATTTTCGGTAATTTCACCGATGTATATCGGGAGGACACTGCTGTTGATTCTGTTGCCGAAGCCAACGAGAACTCTGGCAACTATTAGCCAACCGAAAGTAGGCACGAAAGCGTAGAGAGCATAGCTGATGATTGGCGGAATTATCGATAAGAAAATAACATATTTTCTACCCACGTACATGTTCAAAAAATTAGTAACGATAGATCCCAGTAGTCCTCCAATACCTATTACACTAACGACCCATCCCAATTCGGCAAATGTCAAATGGTTTTCCATCGATGGATCTGTTAATTGTGATATCATTGGCGTCAGCCACCCGAATTGCATTCCCCCGATCAATCTTGGTAAGGACGCTGTTTATAATAAAATTAGCGTGAGAGTCGTGGTCGATGGTTCGTTCGACATTCGATGATCTTTCCCCTTACTCACTGACCTACGCAAGAAACTAGAATTTGAGCGAGCAGACTTTTCGTCGTTGTGTCGCACATCTTGACAATCGATCGCTCATTGGATTCACTCAGTTGCCTTTCGGAACTTCAATATCGTTTTGAGCGATAACTTTTTCGATTTTTCTAAAGTAAACTGTAAGCTCCAAGACAATTATATCTAAAAACTAATTACTATAATTAGAAGTTGAAGTACAATTTGTCACGTCATCTAATCGTCCTTTCACATGACTGTGCTCGAATAGACGTATGCCGTTGTCTCGGGGAGGGTCAAAACGTCAATGTATCTCAATATTCCAAAGGAATTCGAGGAAAGCGAGAAACGAGAGAGGTTCGAGTTCACCTTTGCTTGGATGAGATAAGCGTGACATTTGAACATAGTTTGCGATCATAGAGAACGACGACTGGTCGTGGAGTAGCCTGTAATGCCAATTAGGTGGAGGGAATATAAATTTTTGGCATTCGCGGAGACGTTGTTGTTAGAATATTCCTGGTACTCGTGACTTTATCGTGAAATATTTCGTTGCGCATTGGATTATGGTTAGTGGCCATCCGCACTAACTAGAGCGTACTCCGAATCCAAGCAGCGTCCATCGAGGGTCCGTGACACGACAGGCATAGCTCGACAGGAATGCAATGATGGTCGAGCAAGCGGGGGACCATTCTACGCGAAAAGTGGAAAGCACAACGCGTGCTTTCTGCCAGTGTAGTCAGTTATGGCGTCGTCCTAGAATCGATCGGAACACGCCACTTAATTCAATAACGCCTACGACCCATAGAATTTCCGACGATGAAAGCTTCTCTCTAAACTTCGTTCCGGAAGAGGCTCTATCGTTCACGTTGGCTAGCCAATAATCATCTTATCTATGATTATCGCTAAATTACTTCCAGCCTTTACGAGCGCACGTGCATAAAAGGTACAAAATATACAAAGTATATATTCTTCGCTAACGACTAAACAATCGTGATTCACGTTTGGCGTTTCCCTATTTACCTGGTTAAGTAGTTAACGATCAAGGGATTCTCGTAAAAAAGAGAAAATCGCCAAATCTCATCGAATATCTCAATTTATTAACATTTTTTTGTCGCTTTAATGTCTGCTAGAATTCACCTTGTTGAACTTGTCCTGTATATCCTGCAATGATCGTTGCTTCGTTTCCGGTACGCAAAAGTACACGAAGAGGCTTCCAATCAGAGTGAGAAGGCCAAATCCATAGAATACCACGTGCACGCCAAACTCGTCGCTGATTACCTGATTGGAGGAAAAGCATTAATCCGCATAATGACCGTGTAATTTCAGTACGATCAAACAACGTTCGGAGATAACTAATCGCGATAAAAAGATACGGACTCCAATTACAGTCAACGCAATGAAGATGCAATACACTCGCTATTCGTTACCCCGCGTGTCTCGTACCTGATATAATTTACCGATGATCATAGCCAGTGCCGATCCATACATGGACAGTACCATGCTGGCTTTAGCCTTCACGTTTGTGGGGAACACCTACGAAATCATCGACATAATTTTGGTATCTGTGATTTAGGGATGTTCGACGTCCGGGGATGCACTGACCTCCGATATGACGGTGTAAGGAATGGCACCAAAACCAACCGAGTACATCACATAAAATACCATAACACCGGTTAGAGGCAACCAGGTAATGTTCTCGAGGTTTTCGTTCACATGCTTCAAGTGGAAAAAAACGGCTTCGGCTATAAGGGGCAGTGCTGCGAAAATGGCAGAGAATATCAGGATCGGACGTCTACCGAGAATATCAATTATGAAGAAGCATAGGAATGCGGCTACCATCTTCGCAATACCCATAATGATGACCGAGACACTGCTGGACACCGCAAAACCAGATTGTTCGAAAATAATACTTGCGTACGATTGAATAGCGATAACACCACTGAATTGCTGGAACAACAGCATTCCTCCGGTAATGAAGAGAGCTCTTCTATTCCCGGGGGATTTCACTAATTCCAAAATGCTAGCGTCATTCCTCGATTGTTTCTCAACGTTCACCCGTATGTCATTCAATTCCTCGGCAACCTCGGCTTCCTGACGGAACCAAGTTAACGATTCCAGAGCTTCCTCTTGCTTGTCTGTAAATATCGTGGAACGGACCTTAAAAACTGGCGACTGAATCGCGAGGTCATAGTTCTCCAAAAGCTTCGTATCTTCGAGAGAGGGAGGTTACCAACTTTTCATTAGGAGGTAATACGGTGTTTCGGGTATCCAGAAAAAGATCAGTAAAAACAAAAGTGGCGGTATAATTCCGATGATGGAAAGGACCTGCCTGCTGACCCAGGGTCCGGTGGAGAAGGTCAGAAGCATGCCCAGATTCAGCATCGACAGCATCAGCGTGCCAAGGCCACCTCTGATTCTGTCTTCCGCTATTTCACCCAAGTACATTGGCATCAAGGAATAGGAAGCGCCCACAGCGAGGCCTCCGATGAACCTTCCAACGTAGAGGGTCTCCACGTTGGAAGCCAGACCGACGATTACCCATGAAATCAAGACCGGTAGAGTCGCTAAGTTCAAGCTCCATTTTCGACCGATTTGGTCAACGATATGGTTTGCCAAGAGAGGTCCGAATATACATCCGAAGCTCAGTACGCTGATAGTCCAGGCTGCTTCGTCCGATGTCAATCTCAGTTCATCCTCCCCGCCCATCAGTTTCGGTAAAGAGGGCGAAGGCCAACCGAATAACATTCCACTGCTGAACATCGCTAAGTTCGCTGTGTGCAGAAAAGGCTTTCTTACGATTCCGATCTCACCGGGTCCTTCCGATCGATCGGAGAAATACTGAGCGAAGCGAGGGAGGGAAGTCGTAAAAGTGAATCTGCTGAGATCACGTTGTTTCACGAGTACAATACCGAAGGAATAATTAGCTGTTTCCCGTGACAACGCCGATCATCCAATCTGTGAGTCGTTAAGAGGAGGATGCTGCTGCTCCTCGTTTTAATTGCGCGGATGAATTGAAATATTCGTTACACGGAAGTTAGGCAGAATTTATACGTCGCTAAATAATTCTGCCATTGATCATGTTGCATCGCCGCCAAACGAAAGGACATTTATCGAGTTAAACACTTGTTTAGCATATACCATGCCAGACGTCGTTATCATAATTTAGTAGTATCCTAACAATAAGTACGGCAGTACCACTATGGACGTTTCCTATAAATACGTATCCGGTGTGGGTCACACTCAGCCGAAACTATTAATGCAAACTTCCGAACAATTCTAATCCCCGAAATTCAGGCAATTTATCAGAAAACACTGGCAGACATTTCATAAATCATAATCTGACGTGAAACGTTTTCGTCATGAGCTTTATATTGATTATTCGATCGATCGAATCTGCTCTGTCCATGGGGTAATGAACATGTAAATTCCCTCCCTCCTTCCTTTCGCGGCGATAAATAAATGGTACAAAAATGTGGATACGTAGTTTACAGGGTTTAGTCCGATTATGGATAATTGTTACGCGTTATTGTAATATTTGATAAAAGATCCTGTCTCGTACCCGTTGCGGCGGCTATCCCTTGTGCCACGTAAGATTTCATCTTGATGAGATCGATGGGAGCCTTTGATCCTCGTTTGTCCGGCAAAGGAGAATATCCACAAAAGGACTTATTCACGGAGCGGCTATCACGATTTTGCTCAAGGTTTATCCTTCGAACCCTGCAATAAGAAGTTTCTCGAGTAATGAACCATTCTTCAGAATGGAGCATCGTATTTACTTTCTCGTGACAAAGTCTGATTAAATGCCAAGGAAAAAATTATTGATACAATTATTGCACGATCAAAGCTGAACCGATCGCGAACCTTGTCTCGGCAAATATATACTTTTATCCCTTTCTCTATAAACTTAATTTTTAAGTAAATGTACACGGAACTCAATCAGAGAGACAATGTGACTTAGGTTATACTATTTGTGAAATAAGGAGAAAAAAGTAGGAAATAAGAGAAACTTAATCGAGCAATACCGAACCTTTTTTGGGATCAATTACGAGCGTTTCGTGTGTTGGTGCTGCACTTTGAGAACTATCTCGTAAAGACGATAAATCATAAATAAATAAATTTTGCTCGGACAACTGATTATCCGATAAGACTATCCGATAAGCGAATCGATAAGTAATTTGAAACGGAATAAAATCTGGATTGTGCGCTTTGAAAATTTGGATGATTCCGTTTAGATGATGTATACGCCGCACGACTGACATTTACAGACTGTTATCTTCGAATTTGCATCACGAACGCGTACATATCTCTCTTAAATTCGCATTTACTGTTATATAATCTCTGATAACGTAAGGAATATTGCTACGGGAATGAAACTTTAGAATTACTTGTTAATGACCGTAAACTTTGGATACTTTAGGAAGATGAATTTCCCGCAAAAAGTATTCCAAGAATTTACGGCTTATCTTTCCCAGAGAGTATTAAGAGACTATTCTGAAAATAGAAATCGATATACTCTGGCTCTAGATCGGAGTCGTCTCTCCGTCGAAAGAAAGGATCTGCTGGATTATGAAATTATTGTTAATTTTGCAAATCAATTCAAGTGGGACGATATCCTGACAAAGGAAATTAGTTTACGCCTCAACATCAAATTTGCGCGTCCACGCGACCATTAATAAAACGTAGATTACTATCTTGTCACACGGTGACTAATTTCGCGGCAATTTTTCATCAGTCGCTACAAACCCTTGCTATGCACTATCATTTTTTTCACTTAACAACATTTATCATGATCCACGTGGTCTAAAAAAGATAAATACCCGCGTGAATGTTCGTTGACAGCTTTGTCGATTTCGACTCATTCATACGTGTTCTATCCCCGCTTGAAATCTGTCAACTTCTCATGAAATAATATTAATAATTATCATCGTACACGGTGGGGACTGATCGAGTACCTGTATGGATATTTATCGATGCACTTGTACAGACGAATAATGAAGAGAGAGAGAGGGAAGAAAAGAAGCGATAACGAGGGATGGAATAAGAGTACGCTCTCAAGAAAATGACTATGTCTCTGGAAAGCGAAGTATAGTTGAAATGACGAAATTCTTGAGCCGACAAACGAGCCATCTCACCACGCACTTCGACCATGGAATATTTAAGCGAAGCTATTAGAAGCGAAAGGATGTGCTCCCGGCAATACTTCTGCCATTCGACAAAACACGAATACGAAATCAGCTGAGGCCGTCGTCCATTAGAATTACCTCATATTGAAATGCAGTCGGCGCATTCCACGTCGGAAACTGTTGATACACGTGTGAGGGAGCCTTTAAACCAGCAATTGCCAGAATTCGGAGATCCTCGCTATAGAATCGCGACTAAGCATCTCATCTATTAGTCAGGCGTCTGTATTAGTCTTTCGTAACTCTATTTCAGTTTCTATTAATTCTACATATATATGTATGTGTGTATGTATGTATATACACTTCCTATAAATAATTTGTAAATTTCATTACATCGTGTATAATTGCTTCGTTAGAATTTCTCGATAATTTGAAATAATTATGTTGGCACATGGCCGTATATCAAAAGGAAAATTCACAGCAGTCATATTTCAGAATAACGAGGGGAAATGGCACTTGTCTTAAGGGACATTAGCGCAATTAATTTGTTTGCGTGAAAATATCTCGAAAGAGCGAGGGAGAGAGAGAGAGAGAGAGAGAGAGAGAGAGAGAGAGAGAGAGAGGTTTTTGTTTTTCTCTCTTTTACGCCAGGATGGTACATCATATAGATTTTATGGAGATTGCAAGGAACCCGTCCAGTTTCGTTAGAGAGTTTATGGTAAGTGGATCATTAGCTCGGAAACAGGAACAGCTGACCATAAGTTTCCAGGGTAAATCTCGACATAGGCGTTTCGTGTAGAACACAAACCTTTATCTGGCTCTTTCAATACTCGCAAATGTATCGCTAATTGATGCGGATTGTGCTGGCACGAGTTGTATGCAAATCCCACTGTCAACATCGACGAATTTGAATATTGCTTCGCAATTTGACGATTGATTTGATCGACGGCGCTCTAATGCGATTTGTAGACGAGGCGTTCTATATCACACATCGCCAGCCATGTTTGTGCAGCATTGTTCATTAATTAGGACTCTCTCTTCAGAATTGCCTACAATGATTTCGGGTCTTTGAACTCTGATCCACCGATTCTGATTATCGCCAGCGAAATTCTTGCGGCAAGCACGGAAAAACGCGCAAAAACCCATTCTCAACGGCCGCTTCTCTCCTCCGCCCCCATCCCCCCATGTCAATCGCCGATTTAATCAATTTTAATGAAATGAATATTCTTGAAAAATCACCGGCATTCGATAACATTGAATAGCACTCGTATTCCTTTCAATGAAGTCTATTGTCAGAGTGTGTTTAATCCATGCCAAACGTGCCACTACTAACGTTTGTTCCAGCGCTCGAAAAAGGAATTGAAAAATATGTTGGAACGAGAATTTCAAATTTGATATTGAGTGTCGTATTTCCGGGCAAATTCAGCGAGGAAATTGATCTTCGTGTGATTATCGGATTACGGGCGTACGCCTATTTGAAGCTAGGTTAAAAACCGAAATATCGTTGTGGACTTAACGAACCTCGTTACCAGACCCTGGACTCCGTATTCGTGTTAAGCCGCTTTCCGTTAATAGATAGCATTTCGCTACGCTTATCGAATAATAGAAAAATGTTACAATATCCTGGAAATACTACGCGCCTCCTGTCCTCTTTCATTTTTGCTCTTCACCGCATTATATCGCAGTTCGACGAAGCACAAAACCAAAAACAAGAAGGAAATGAAGCAGGAGAGAGAGAGAGAGAGAGAGAGAGAGAGAGAGAGAGAGAAAGGAGGACGAGGAAAGGAAAGGAAAGGAAAGGAGGAGACACGTAGTAGGGAGATGCTTAACATCGAAATTCGGGTCCGGGGAATGGAGTTGGAACACAACGGTTGAGCATACTCCAAATTTGATCATGCGTAAGAGTATGCCGAGCTGCCGCCTGCATTCGCAAGAGCAACGGTACAATTTACACAGAAGCATTTAGGCATGAAATCCGAATAGTGTTGCGCATAGAGGAAAAGGGGGCTTTTTCGCGAAAACAAATAACATTACTCGTGTACCCACCGTGGTACGAGAGAGGACAGAGTTGTGGATGATGCAGGCTGGAAAAGGGCGGAGGGATGGTTGCGGATGAAGCGGAGAGGGGGCATCCATCTTTGTTGGCGCTACCCTCTTTTTTAGTAGCCCCGATGCATTCGAGCTACGTATTTGCTCGGAAATCCCGGAAGCTCGATTGAGACGGGGCGCGATATTGCTTTGTCCCTCAACTCTGTTTTCATCCGCGTTAATAAAGTGCACCACCGATAATCGCATAAAGCTACCCCCTTTATGCGCCGCCACCATTTGTTCAGATCGCATGAAAAACACGCGGCGATGAGATCGACGATCGACCGAGCGCGTCGAAAGGAGACAAGTGGAGCAACCGTATCACAGGCCGGACAAACGTCACGCCGCGATATTGCCCGTTTCCAGTTCTCCGGTTTTCGGCTCAAGTTCACGGACAACGACGCCTCGTAGGTTTCCGCGCGCTTATCCGTGCATCGTAGATTTCACGCCCGGTTATGTACGTTATGGCTAATTAATTAGATCCCTAGTTTACGAAGCCAGCGAGATATCTGATCACCGACTGCTGATGAGTCTGTCGAGACGACGAAGACGACGACGACGACGACGACGACGATCTTGTATTAGTTTTAGTTAAATACGAGAGCCGACGGAAAATACCTGGCACGTTTTCCCAGTTTACGCGCACGCCCACCCCCATATAATCGCAGATCTGACAATTTACTTTGCTAATTAATTTGATCCACATCTCGCCAAAGGTGCGAGGTGCCCGATAGTTTCAGGCGCCTGTTCCGCCACACTGTGCCAGCCACCATTTTGGTCTTTCACGGCAACCCGTCGGTACCGAGTCCGAGGAAATTGAACCTCGACTCGATCGACGTGTTCTGCTTTTCCCCCCGAAGTTTCGACTATTCCTCTCGAACTCCATAATAATTAACGGGGTCAAACTAAACGCAAATGCTCTTCGACGTTATAAATAACGTTAGCTTGCGCGCATTATTCTCGCGCAGAGGCGCGAACAATGTGAAACTTTGTCCGATATCTTCCGATGAAAATTTCAAACGATCGGAGGCGAGCGTGGAACTTCGCTCGTGGCGTTCGCCGATGAGCCAAAGACAAACGCGACGCGACGCGACGCGCGAACAAACAACTAAGCGGATAACACGGGCCTGATCGATTATTGTTGTGCGTTAGGCAAATTAAGGTGTTCGAGGGACCATGCGGTTGCTCGGCGCGATGCAAGACCTTCGACTCAGCTAAATTTTGATCAAGCAGCCGGTGCAGGGGTGTAAATCGTTATCGCTGCTTAACGAGCGGCCACTTTAACGGGCCGCTTAACAAAGTCAATTTGCGGACGCGGTAGCGAGCACGATTAAGCGAACGTCGCCGGGTTGGCTCCGAAACAGCCAAGTCCCTCCAAGTCCCAAGTTTCGTTAAGCTCTACCCCAGCCGACGAACGCGAACTCGTTCTCCGGTTATCGGGTTAAGCAAACTTCCACTAACTTTGTCCGGCCGGGATGGATCACGTACGTGGTTCCGGTCGACGGTACAATTGACTCAATCGCCACCACTGCCTACGATTTTTTTTCTACGCTCGAAACGACGCGACTCCCAGACCTACGAAAGTCGAATTATCAGTCGAGTCTCTCCTTGCGAGACACCGCGAATCTCAGAGAGCTCTCCGGTCATCGATCTTAGTCCCGTGGATTATTTGCCATTACCAAAAAGCGAGATAAACATATTTCGCTTTATGGAGAAATTTCGAGGCAGTGCCGAGCCGAGCAACGCGCTGTTATAAATGTTGCACTATTCTCGTCCGAGAGAAAAATGGCCCTTTATTTCCTTAGCTCTCTTTGGGAGGAATATGATGTATTTCTTTAGAAAAGAAATTGCACCGACTTCTGCTTGCTCTGGTCCATTTTAACCGAATTTATCCGCCGGAGCGAAATTCACCTTGCAAAGCCTAGAGAATCAATGTTAACAACCGCTGTGTATAGACAGGCTCTCGCAGTAAATTCGACTTCGTTACCATAAGTTTGTGTAAAATTTGCCCAGCAACGCGGGTGTAAATTTGTGCCCCATACAATGTGAGCGCGAGTCGAAATAGACCGTTAATCCCGTTTGCGACTGCAGATCAAAATTTAGTTGAAAGAAAAAAGTGCGCACGCTAGAGGCCGGCGCAAACCCAGGGTTGCACTACTGCTAGAAACAAGATTAAAACGAGTGGAGGGTTTTGCCTCGAGTTTTCTACTGGCAACCCGCACTGGTCCGGCCCGGTCCGTCTTCTTTCCCCTCTCTTTCTCCATTCTTTTTCCCTCCTGCCCCCTCCCCCTCCCCCACCACCCAACCCCTTTTCCCATTCTCCTGACTTAGCGGCAGCTTTAAATTGCCAGCTTCAGCCTCGGCAGTGCTTTAATCCTCTACTGTTCATCATCCGTCTACATATCACTTTTTCCACGCCTCTTTGGTACTCTGGATTCTTGTTGCTTTCTACAGGTGACCATTCACGTCCTTCTCCTAAACGCAACATCGCCTCAAACACATTCCCCGGCTGCAAGCTGACAATTTCTTCCTCGAGTAAATATCCCTCGCAAAGAAACCTACCGTTCGATTAAAGGTAATTTAATGGATTTCTTTTAAAAGCTGAAAAATTCACGCTACTTTTGGTGGAGCGCCGTTCGTTCGGCCGAAACAATTCGATAATGCTGATTTCAGAGAAACTTCCAAGTGATATTTTATGTTTACAGTGTGGAACCTCTTACTGCTTTTCAATGGGGAAATTATCGAGGGGAGAAAAAAATAATTTTGCCAATTATCCACCTGTGGAATTTAAGGAGGGAGTATTGAAGAAAGTGAGCGAGAGTTTCGTTATTCCTTTGGAGATTTCTTAATTTGTCGCCATTTTGCTATTAAGCGACTATGTATTATTGCTATTACGGGGATAAAGCCGAAGGGAGGGGAGTAAGGACAGATCGAAGAAATCTTCGTCCGTTACCGATGCGTATTCGTATCGTTTTCCACTGTAATCTCATTTACAGCGATGTAACCGTCAGGCGTATCCCCATCAGACAGCAGCACGTCATCACTCGAATGCAAATACGACATGTCCCGTGTATACAGCACTACCCTAGTCGACGTCGCCACTCGGTTACGAGATCCGAATAAATGATAAGCCCTTAAAATTAAATGTGTCATCTAATGTGCAGCGCTCGCAAATCGACGCTGATCATTAGAATCCGAGAAACAATGTCATTTTTCGAAATCTACGGTAGATATGGAGAAATTTTGAATATCCTAATTTTTTGGTTTACACGAAGAGACCGAAGGAAATTAATCGAATCGATTATGATTATTCGCAGGCGAATGCTCACTTCTCTCGATGAATTATTCTATCATCGTATTAAATACGAGTCCTTGTTTGTTAAGTTTCAATATAGTTAACGAGGCAGCATAATGAGCTATCGCGTATAAATATTTGTTCTGACGGTTGACGCTCTAATTTCCAATCGTTTAGTTGAACTTTTGAGCTCGACGATAATAATCCATCTCTCAAATCGACACTGGATATTGAATCTCAAATTATGGCATGAGAACACATCGGAGAATTTTGGATTTAAAACACAGTAATTGAATTTGAATAAAATTATGTTTAACAAACAGGAAGTTTAAGTGATTAAAATCAAACGTGCCAGACGGTGTGATTACATTGCGAATAATGGGTATCTATGGGGATTAAAGTTAGCTATTATAATAATTTATAATGCTATTCAAGTACCAAAACTTTTGTCGATTACTTTTACCGCGCAGCTTCGATAGTTCATTATAACTGATTTTGCATTCTCTTATATAGATAAGGCTTAATCGAGGAGCAATCGAGAGACTAATTTTCTTTCTTTAATTGGCAATTGATAAGAAAGATCATCAATAAGCATCATCGATAGGTCTCAAAAACTCACTCTGAAAGAGTTTATTCTGATATGGATCTGAAAAGTACTTGACTGAACGCGAAGCCGAACCACCTGTTCCCATCTAGTTCGGATAAATCCATTGATTTGTTCGATTCTTTATTCGTCAATAAAGTGTCACTCTTGGTATTAATTCGTTTCACTTATTCCTTTTCAGAACTTCTCGTTCTTTTTTTTCCTCCCATCTCCTTTATTTTCATATCTCTTTATCCACCCTCCCCTTTTATAAATTTCCTCTCTCCCTGGTCTCTCTCGTCTCTTCAGCGTTTTTCCTTTTTGCACTTTCCTCAGCCTTAAATTTTCTTTTCTTTGTACTCTCTTTTTCTCTTTTTTCATTTTATTCCTTCTTTTTTCATGCTTTCACTTTTCTCCATTCTTTCCTGCGCTTTACAATCCCCAATACCCCAGCATGCATATCGTGCTCCCGTGGCATTCTATCGGACGCCTGGGATTATGGGCGGTGATCCCTTTGTATCAGACCACCGCCGAGAGATTTGTCTTGAAAAACTTGCGACCTAACCTTTCTGCGGGAAACGAAGAGAAAAAGGGAGGAAGAATGAAACAGAAAGAGAAAGAGAAAGAGATGGGAAAGACAGGATGAGAATGGGAATAGGAGGAAGAGAGCGAAGGAAATTGAGCGGTAACCTTTGCCAAAGCAACTGACAAGTAATTTACGCTGGAGTCTTCGACTAGTTGCTTGTGTTTCAGAATTTCATCAATAATCCTATCCAATTTTCTGCGCCCTCCAGTATTTTAAGGAATTAATCTCTATCCTTTCCATAAGATAAATGTGTACGTACAATTTATGCTCCTCTTCGCTAATTATTATGTTGAGCAATGAGTTTACTATTTTTCACTTATGCACACACACACACACACACACACACACACACGTTTATGCTATTGGTGTAAATCTATCGTATTAAAACAAAAATTGCAAAATGTTTGGAATACTTGAATAAACGCAGTTGTTTGTTATTTTTTTCATAAAAGTTAGATATGATACGCTCAAAGAGACAAATCCCAATATTCCTGGTAATATTGATGACACGCATGAATACCGTAATATGTATCAGAGTAAAAAGCTCAAATTTATATGTTTTCAGTCTACTAAAAGTATGCTACATTTATCGATGACAGCACGCGCACCGGCTATCGATATTTTGTGCAAAATCGTCCGACTATAACCTGACCACACCCCTTCGCAAAGAGGACGATAAATTCGGGGATGCAGATGAACGAGGATCGTCCTGTTGCGAAGCCTGATGACACGGACACGCGTGAGTAAGCCGACGATATATCGTTATACACATATGTCACCTTCAGTCTCCGAAACTCATCAGCAGCCTCGTAATTATCATACCAATTGCCAAGGATCTTCGTCCTCTTTCCCCCGGTTACTCATTGATATTATCCGGCGAATGAGAATCCTTCCTGAAAAAGGGATAACAAGGGAGATCTGGATCGAACAAACAATTCAAGCCTGCGAAAAGAAAAGTACGCTTGTGATCTGTTGGTAATTAATTAGCTACGAGGAGTGGATGAAGGTGTTTGTGTATTCGTTAGTGATTAATGGTGAAAGTTCTGAGACTCGCGCGAAGTGCCCTTTCTCCGCTGATGCTAAAGACGCGTATATAATTTCAATTTCTATGGAAGATACGTATTCATTGCAAAGCGGAAACACGAGTTCTTGCTAAATAAGAGAATCTAAACTTCACGAGATGTTTCTGATTGGAATTAGGAGAGGGAAGGAGAGGGAAGATAAGGCAAGGCAAGGCAAGGAAAGTTTGATGCGTTACTTCTTCGCTCCGTATCGAATTAAGTCCTTTACGTATAAATCATCGGATAAATTTGAGCTCGAGTGCTAATTGTTCGCTACATCGAGAAACATGTTTCATTGGGAAAGCTATTTGGCGCGAAAGATTTCTTGCCGCTAATCACATTGATCTATCTTTCCTCCTCTCTTTTGTGCATCGTTACGAAAGAACGCTGCAAAACATAGCAGATGCGACATTTCTATTTTAAGGGTTTTTTGGCAAACGTTTGCAAACGTTGGCAAAATTTGGACGATTTGGGTGATTCGAGCGATTTGTCCGGTAGGGTGCAGCAGGAAGAATGACGATGAAATGATTCATTAATTATTAATTAGTCGGGTCGACCAGAGAGGGAGAGAGAGAGAGAGAGAGGGAGAGGGAAGGTAAGGGGGAAGAGGTCAGGGAACGAACGTGCACTGCTTCCGGGCGCGATTAATGGCGAAAGTTGGTGGCCCGAGAGCGAAGCGGATGCTGCTGCTGGGTTACGTTCGCACTACTGTTCGTATAATAACGTTTGTTACGCGGCGGTCGTCCAGAATTAATTTATATCCTCTCGCGCAGCGCATGCGTGCTCATTTTCGGGCTTGTTCAAATAATGGATTAAACTTCGCACTGTTATTAGCCACTCGCTAATCGTTCCTAGCATTTATTCGCCTGCATCGTTTATTCTACATCGATACCTTCAAAAAATCATCAGTCCCCCCCCCTCCCACCCACCGATCTCCCCTCGTTCTGAAAATGTTCGCAAATTCCGTCGACAAGTTATGCGCAAATATTTTCAGAGAGAAGGCGCGATAAAATATAAGGCAGAAATCAGATATTACAGGAATATGGGAAATGGCGTGGTAAAAAATACGAAGTGACAAAAAAATATCCGAGTATTTATCGATAAGCGGCAATGTTGAAAAAATTGAGCTACGGTAATTCTCTTTCGTTTGCAGCCTCCGCAGGGTGTTTTGTATCGAATGCAATTACTGCGACAGTGATTGACGGTTGTCACGGTAACCGCTTAGTGAAAAGAATGCTCTATTGTTTATCTTTCTACACTTCAAAAGCACAAAAAACTCGTTACTTTCTAGCTCCCCTTAATATCCCAGGGAAAAAGTACAGTGAAATCTCTAAAATACAAGAATCGCAGACAGACCGAATGATATATTATTTGCAGAAAGCTCAAGTTCGAGAGCATTATTAAAACAATTATTATTTTAATCATTATCGCTATTTAAATACAGGAAGCATTTGCGCGTGTGTGTATGTGTGCGTATACACGTAAATCATTAACAAACAAAAGCGAAATAAAGGTTATAAATGAGAATTTAAATGAAGAAAAAAAAAGGCGTGTTTAATATATTCACAGGTGAAATATAGTTCAATAAAATCCGGAAGAATTTATTGAATAATCATGACGCGTTTCCATTAAATACTTGATGACAATTTAAATTGTCGTTACTGCGCGTCATTAACATTATTCAAGTAATTAGGATTCCCTCGGAAAGTATTTTTATATGCACGTACACCGAGGACACACACGTTTAAATTCGTAATAACTCTTCCTTCGCCTCTTCGATGAAAGAAACGCGGATGATGCGTCGTGTTATTGATTATGTCGGGGTGGTTCTCGAGGATATCGGGACACCAGGGTGTTAGGGTATGGAATTGCAAAATAGCCAGAGTTTTTTGCGGCACGACGTATTTTTGGAGAGAAGTAGGCCAGAAGAAAGCATGTTTTGCGAGTGGTTGGTCGACATTCGTGTTCACTAATTGTCCACCGCATGCACTCGACGTTTAATAGGAAGAAAAAAGTAGGAAAGGGTGAAAAGCAGGACAAGATTACCCACCATCTGACGTTGCCGCAGCTTTTGTTGCGACCAACACCTTTCGCCGTTCTGTCAATCTGCTACATTCGTGATGCTGCGTAATGAAAATTTATACACGGCACATTAAGTCGACTAATGACACCCCTCCCCCTCCACTGCTTAATGACGGCCCTGCCTTTACCCCCCGACACACTTCTCTCCCCACCGCCACTAGAGGCCTTCCTCCCCCTTACATAATTTACTTTTTTCTCAGCATCTCTGAAACTTCCCGTTTTAATTGCTTTATTTCCAGCAATGTTTAAGGAAAATCGCGAAATTTCTCTTCATCAGTAGCAACCTCCGTTTATAGTCCGCCGCGCAAAAGTGTCACTACCGTCCCTGTGCCCGGAGGCGTCCAACCCCATTCTCAGCCCGTTCCCCCTCCCCCGTTTTCAAGCTTCGATATTTTCATTAAAGAATACGGCGCCGAGATCGCTTTTGTCAATAATGGCGAAGCGACTTGGCCAGCTTTTCCAAGTAGATTTCCAATTCGTCGAGTAGACGTTGAGTTTAGGATTACACCCTTTACAAGCAATACACGGTAACACGGGCAATTTGCCAAAGAGCGAGTTAAGAAAATGGCTTCTAATTAACATGAAGCTTTAGAGCTGGTATTCGTCTGGCCATAAGTAGTTTAATGTCAGGCAGACGTTAAGTGAAATTTGCTGTTTTTAATCGGACCCTTTTACGAGTACGCACTAGAGTCTGCGGAGACAAGTGCAGGTCGCTACGATCGTTATGCGGAACGTTTACAAGCGGCTTGCCGTGTTTGTCGTCTAAATTGGCGCGGACGAATAACTCCGTGTACACGAACTAAACGTGACTCGTTGCCGACTTGCCAAGGAGATTAAGAGGGATGATAGTTGTAAAAGCGCTTTACGGAATTACCTATGGTGCGCAGTTACTTACCCTCTTTCATTGCTGCAAGGCCTTCGTACTCTTCGTACGCTCAAATCGTATAGTCGGAATCACCACCGATGATCCCGCTCCCAAATCCCGCGGTCTCCATTGTTATCATTCTTTTTCCCGTTCCTCAAGCCAATCGAAACTTGAAACGCGCTCGCGATGAACCGAGAGCTTATTTCAAGCTCCAATTTAACCTCTCGACTCTCGCACCCTTCTACCTCCCCCCCCCCCCTGCGGACCGGCCATCTTCCTTAATTGATAACGCATCTCTTTTTCATGCGCTGCACTTAAAGTGCCGCATTCGCGAAAACTCATTAGGGAGCTATGCCTCTATGTTTTATCATAATTTTACGCAGTGACGAAGAAATTAGAGGAAAGGACGAGGGGGACGGGAGAGACGGAAAGGAGAGAAAAAATTTAGTCTAATCTGCTGAAATTAGAGAGTCTCGGGTTTGTCTTCCCTTAGCTAACGAGTGGCCTTGACTGGATACCAAGGGACCGAGGAAACCACCTAATATTCATTTTCGAGTTCCTTAGGTTCCTCGGGTTCTTTAGATTTCAGAAAACTTTCTCGGGTACAGCTGTCTTCTCGGTGGTTCTCTCAGAGATAGCCAAACGACTGGCACACTCGCCACGGCTTATTCGCCTCTCTTGTGTCGTTCTTGCAATCACCATCTTATGTCGCTACGGGCGCGAGCATGTGTATGTTTAGCTGCTGGTGTATGCAGCCACTTCCGGGAGAATACGCGTGTGCAAAGCGTGCAGTCAAGCAGAGCACAGCTGTGTACAAAGTAGAACCAGTAGGAACTAACTCGAACGGAGACTTTACTTAAGAGCATTACTAATGTGGCAAGCCCTTAGCGAGATATGAACCCTGATTAATAATTTGCATATTTCCTGCTCAAAGCCAAGCTTTTATTCGATAACAAGTTCGCGTGCTCTTCAGCATTTATATATTACTTGAAATTCCAAAATATCGTTGCAAATTTTTTTTGAGCTCAACCCCTCCCTCGACCCCTTTTTCATCACTGAATTTTGGATTTAAACGCGCGCGCGTGTGCGTGTGTGTGTGTACTCGCACGAACCGAGGTATTCCGTGAGAGATTGTACCAGTGAACTACGTTGAATATGTAGGACGAAACGTAGAAAGCTCTGGCAAACAACATAACTTAGTTCAAACGTGAAATGAGATGGCACGCATTTGTATTCCATAAGTCTGTCTTAATTACTATGCAAAAACCAAGTCACTTTCATCCCCCTCCTCATCCAACCCGGCCTTCGCGAATAAATAAATAACGTGAAATATTCAATTAATAGTCTTCCCCCCTCCCCCTACGCTAGGTAATATCGTTTCATCGGTTATGCATAATTGAATTGAAAAAGAGAGAAAAAAACAAAACAAGGATTGAGGCTGCGTGACAAATGAGTTAAGAATTCTAGGGGGATTAAAAGGTTCTTTCACGATGGCTGATACAGATTTAAGCGCGAGGGTTGTGATGGAAAGGTAGAAAATGATTTTCTCCGCTAACAACCGAGCAGGACAGCCTCTTTGACGTAAGTACGTTAATTAAAGTAGAGCGATAATTACACGGCGATCAGATTAGTCTCGTATACCTTGCTCGCGTGCTTTGCTTGTTTACGAGTGGGGGGGTGTGTCTAGACCATACATTAACATACTTTCGATCGAGCTGCTCGTGTAGAGATGGTCCACGTAATAAACGAAACATCCTTCTTTTTCGACCAGCTCCGTGCTCAAAGCGATTATTAATATTTTAATAAAAATCAAGCGCAATAATGACACGCGCAATAAGGACAGCTACCAAATAGAGAGACACACACGCGCGCGCGCGCGCTTTTATTTTCATGCATTAATGATACCTAACGTGCGAGAATTCCCGACCATTAACGCTTCGCGTGCATAAACTTTGTAAACAAAGACTTGTAAAAAAGTGCAGCGTGCGCGTAGCTTTTACAACTTTTGTTGCTCCCGTTTATGTTAAATGTATACTGTGGATATCAGTTAAAATTTCTTCGAACTTTCTACCAGTTATAAAGTAGAGTAAAAAGCGTTACCGTTCGAAAAGTTTCGCGCGCCACTATATGTTTTACGTCGAATCGATGTTACCCGTGCATTTGCAATTTTACATCGTCGAGTCTCGCGCAGCTTTCTCGGCAGATTTTTGCACTAGGCGGCTCTGGTAGGCCGAGCGCAATTACAACGATTAACCGGACCTGGAGTCCTGGAGGATTGTCGACATTTTTCGACGACTCGTATGTGCGAAGGATAGAGGAGAAATTAAATTTTCCAGGGATTCCGCGCGACTGGTGCCAAGGTGCAGACTCTCACGATATCGCCCGAAAGAAAGATAAGAAGAGATACAAGATAAGAGATAAAAGATAAAAGGTCGAGAAAGGTGAAGGGAAAAAGGCGAAAGGCGAAAGGCGAAAGGCAAAATGCAAAAGGCATCTCACGATTGCTTATCGGTATCTGTCGTGATCAATAACGCGTGTTTTTCTTAGTGGAGTGCAGGCGGAAACCACATGACGAATTCCGAGGTATATCCGGATGGCAGGACATTATTCGCACGTCCCGCATGTGCCGTGTTCTAAACTAGAGAGTACGAGCCGTGTTTTATGGAGGAGATATGCGCGATAATGCAAAGGGGCTTAGCATATCGCGTTTACACGAGTGGCGCGTGCAAGCTGCGCTCTTTTCTCGTGGGCGACGCTGGAAAAAGTTAACAATGATTTAATGGCTCGCCGAGAAAAAAAGCCGGACGGATCAGGGGCGTCTGCGCCCGGTAGCGCACAGGTGCAAATCGAAGATACTAACAAAATCGGATTCTTTTTTACCTCGGGGTTTCGTCAAGGTGCGCCTCAAAGTCTCCCCTCCCTCCGTATATGCGAGAATAGAAAGCAAAGCCGAGACACTGATCACGAATCAAAGGTTGTCAATCGATCAAAAAGTTGTCCTGCCTCGGATAACATTCCTCGGAATTTAAGGAAAATTATCCGGCAGTCTGGGAAGCTATTTGCAAATATCTGCCTCGATAGCCGATAACGATGGGAAAACGAAGGGTGGTGCGAGAAGGGGAAGTAGGTGCAGGGGTAGTGGGTGGGGTTCGGTGCAGCAAATGTCGGGATGCAGGATGTCAATGACAAATCCACGATTTGCGGCATTCCCGGAAAATCCGTCGTGCGAAGGCGGCGCGGGAACCTAATTTCGCAGGTATTGAGAACCAATGGGAAGGAAAACTGGGGTGGGGTGCGCGCTCATAGTCGGGCGGAAGTGGAAAATCGCGGAAGAGGCGTCTAGTGTGTTCGAGGAATGCGAGAAAAGTGACTCTTCCAGCGACGTCCTTTGTTGCCCGGATTTCTCCGATACGCTTCCTAGTCGTTAACGGTATTCTCCTTTTACTGCAGCCTCCTCCCTCGCACCCTCCTTTCCTACATACACATATGCTTGCTACGTTCTGCTTTTAATGACGCGGCCTATCGACTTTCTCCCATGCAAACTGAGGGATAATGACAAGGTGCTAGAGCCGCTACCCCCTCGCTGATGTTTTTTGTCAACGAAACTTTCTTCTTCCGTGTCTCTCCTCCCTCCTGGTGTCTCTATGGAGAATAGCGTGGGCACGATCAGACAAAAGCCATCAGCATCTCCAAACAGAAGCACTTTTTCATCCGCGTACTCGTCTCTATCCCTCTTCAATTCTCCTCCTATCTCCCTTTTTTCTTTTTTCCCTTTTTTCTCCCTTTATCTCTCCTCACCTCTAATTTTTTACATGTGTGCTCTGCTTCTCTCTCCCCCCCCCCTCTCTCTCTCTCTCTCTCTCTTTTTTATTTTCTCCCTTGGCTTCTCATTTACCTTCCTCCTCTTTGATTATTTTTCCTCTCTTTTTCGTCCTTATTTTCATTTCCTCCTCCTCACCCTCACCCTCACCATCCCTAGGTCCGCTCTTCCTCATCTGAGATTTACAAGAAAAATCAACGCGGCCGAGGCTAACGAACGTGTCGCAAACGGTGAATGTGTTTACCGCCGCTTGAACTTTCATGAAAAGTAAATTTACGCGTTATAAACTGCCGAATAATAACGGGGCATTTATTGCGCATACGCACGGAAAAAAGTAAATGAACCGGGGAGCCGCTTGTGATGGAAGCGGGAAATTTCTCGATTTTCTCGCGAACGCGATGCGCCTGGATTCGTATTACGCGTCAGACCGCGTAATAATAATTGCGTAACATCAGCTCCCTCGAGTTGCATCGGAGCACAATCTCGCGCCTCCGCCGATTGATAAAGATTGATATTCTCTCGGCGGAGAGAAAGAGCGCGACGACAAATCCACTCTTGACTCTCTCTCTCTCTCTCTATCTCTCCCCACAGAGGAAAGGATAGCGATTACATAATTTGGGAGACGGAGCGAGGTTTTCCTCGTACACGAATCACGAGATAAAGAGCGAGTTTGCAGTTAATGGCTCAAGCAGATACGAATAGTAAATAAGAGAGTAAACTGTCCGATAAATTCTCCGTGGGAGATGCTAATTCGCGCAATCGGAAGCTTTCCGATGCATTTGCAGATTCTTCGGTGGCTCTGGGAGGCATAATGCTTGAATAAATATCGGTGTACACGGAAGAGTAACGTTGGCCTTCCATTACAGCGTCAAACTGGCGCGCCGGGAGATAGCGGAGTGCCGTAAAACAGTCGCGATATCGACGGGCTGCGCAGATAAGGAAGCAAGAAACGAATAAAAAGCTCGCAACTGCCAGTCTGCCCCGGCGTAGATTACATTATGTGTGCTGCGGCAACGTCGGGAAGGCGGAGGAGGTGCCACGCTTCACGATGTTTAAAGTCGCGAAGGAAGTTTCGAAGGTGCCACCGCGTGATAGGCGAAACTTTCACATTCATGAGAGAATCCAAAAGTTCGTGTCCACGGGATATGAATGTTTAATGCGCGTACCGGAGCTCTCCGGAGCTCGCCGGAGCTCACCGAAGCTCAGCCGGACGGGAAAATAAAGAAAACTGGCTGGAAAAGCGAGAGTAATTCGATTGCCGCTCTCCCCCCTCTTCCCATTCCATTGGGATCTCCCGATGTAACGGACCGTAATTTTATGCTAAACTCCGGCGTCTCCTTGTTGACATTTCCAGCTTTTTCCTTATCACCCGGCTTCTCTCGACGCGCTACTCCCCCGCGAATCTCGACACATCGCTGCGACCGTATCGGTCGATCGGAATCTCACCGATGCGTTCGCTCGACTAATTTTCCACTAATTACCTTATCCAGCGCTACTTCTCCCCCTCTCCCCCCCCCCCCTGCTTTCGTTGGAATTCGTAGACTTTCCAGACTTCCCCGGTCATTCCCCGGTTGAGTTCCGGATATCACTTTTTCACTGCATTTCGCTTTGCGGAATTATTATTTTTATCGCGGTTCATCTGGAAAGGGATGAGAAGGGGGAAAGAGGAAGGAGGGCGATTGCAGGGACTCCGCGCGTAGAGGTAGGATTCTTCGATGCATTTGCCATTGCGGGAAAAGTACGTCGAGGTGCTTTGTTACAGCTAATAAGGGAGGTTTTCGGTATCGGGGTAAAACGAGTCGGCATCTTTTCTGGGCGGAAACAGGAATGGAGAGGAAGCAATCCTTCGTAGCGAAGGACGCAGGCCACGTAATTCGCAGAGCCATTAAGCCGTTGGAATTCAAGCCCAGAGCGCATTACACAATCGTTGAAAATAATTAAGCTCTCGGAGCGGTCTCCAACGACGCCCACTCAAAGTCTCGAAGCAGTCGAACTTTCAAACGAATCCGGGAAATGGATCGGAACGCTTTACAAGAAGAGGGAGAGAGAAAGCTCGACGGTATCATTGTTTCCAGAGGTGTTTCGCCAAAGCACGAAAATTCCCCCGTAATACCGTCCCTAATTGAAAATGTCATCGCTTATTCAAACCTGGACTCAGGCTGCAATTAGTTAACGTGCTGGAAATCTAAAAGTAAAAAGCTCCGAGAATCTAAGCAGACGTTCGCAAATGTCACTCGCTCGAAACTCGGAGAGATCTCTGGGATAGGGAGGAGGAGCGGTGGTGGTGGTGGTCGGTGGGGTTCGCGCGAATATCGGCGAGGGTGAATATCAACGCGATATTCACAAATGAAAAGCAAATCCTTCTCTTTTAACTTGGCGCGTTTCCTTCCGCGCGCATTCCCCGCGGCCTGAATTCGATCGAAGAGGGAAATTCAGAGTCCAATCTGGCTTCCCTGATATTTTTGCTTCGCGCGAATTATCTCGTTCCATCTAGCGGAGGCGAATCTTCTGCAAATTAATCTGCTTGGGACAAAACGAGATTGGACAAAACTGTTCGCGTAAGCTCGGAAATCCATCTCGTTATAACTTGCGCAAACTTTGCATAATCCAAAAAGGTTGGCCGCCCGCTTTAATAGTTCTCAAGGGCATCGCCAAGTTTCCCTTCGTGTCTTGGAACGAGGACAGCTCGAAACTTCACAGACACGTGAGCGAATTATTAAATTTATATCCGTTCGATGATTGACATACGCGCGCCCCTTATACAGTACAGCGGCCGAGAGAAATAAATCATTTTAAACGAGATATTTTTAGAGAAATATTCAGCCAATGGACAGACACCGGAGCGTCGGACACCATCGTCGAAGGAAGAGAAAGCGCATGGAGATAGATAGTCTCTAATGAAGAAATATCGGGATAAAATTCCTCCTGCGCGATCTGTCATGGAGGACGGTGAGATAAGAAGGAGAGGGTTTAACAACGCGATCGCATTATGAGTTAAAGGCTTCGATGTCTAACCTCGAGAAGCAGATAATATTCTAGAGGAAAATGGATGCCGCGTTATCGATGCCAAGCTTGAAGCAGATCGAGTATCGTTATCGAGATCTCGGAGTTTGAGATATGCACTCTCTCCTGGGATCTGTTTCAGGCTGCGTGCACCGTATACTCGCATCTCCGGCAGACAATGGGCTGATAAAATCGAAGAAACTGCGGCCCGGATGATCAACGCGAGAAGGTCCACGCGCTACTGGCCGACAAGGAGAAACGCGCAGGGAGGGAGGGAGGATGCGCGGAAGAGCTCGGTATTTTATTCGCACACTGCAAATTTTAATAAATTTCAATTAAACGAGAAACTGTATTCCCTCGGAAACATCCGGGGAGCGTAAGTTTTTAATAAACCGTAGAAAGCTGCGAATTTAAAAATTCTCAATGTTCACTTTGAGCTTGCGCGATCCTCGCGGCGCAATAAAACTATTTATGCTGGCTCTTTGTCTCTCGCTCGCCGTGTAATTCCTAGCATTGTTTCCGAAAGCGGAGATTCGGCGCGCGAGAGAGACGAGAGAGCAAACATCGTAAAAGATGCAAGAGCTCCAAGGATAGCTGTCTCCGGATTCTTGTGTCTGTTTCTTCTGTTTCAGTGGCGCGCGGAACATAAACTGGAGCTCGCATCCTGCGAGTATCGTGCGATGGAGAGATGCTCGAAACCGGATATCCATTAGGGCAGGAGCGAATTATTTCCGTCCGACGTGCGAGGTTTCACGGGAATCTTTGACAATCGAAGGTTCATCATGGGAGAAAAACTGACGGGACCCGGGAAGGACGCAGGGATTTCGGAGGCATTTTGCCGTACCGATAATCCTTTTCGACGTTCAGAAGGAAGAATTGGGATGAGGAAGGGAGAGGGGGGCATGCGAAGCGCTTAAAATTTCCAAGGTGGGCACGCTATGAAGGAAAAACCCGCTGGATACACAAGCCACTGCGTACTCGACCCGACTTGGTGCTGGTCCGATCTGCATTCACTTTGACTTTTAAATTTTAACGCGCAGCCAACCGTAAACCACCGCACGCAACCTCCCCCCGAACATCTTGGCGACTGCGCGAGTATTTCATGACGCCACGCGTCATTAATCCCTTCAGCCGATAATTCACGAAATCACCTCTACTCTCGATCTGTATACAACGATCACATCGATCTATTTGAACCCTCGAATACCACCACCACCACCTTTTTCGTGTCAGAGCTTTGTCACTGTCCAATTGAAAGTCGTTCGATGAATTTCTATTCTCTGCTCGGCTAAAATCCCCGGGAACATTACGAATTCCCGTGGTTTTAGATTTACTCCCGATGATTCTCGCGCGCGTTATCCACGATGAGTAACATTAAGATTAACGAATTCGCCATCGTGAACAGGGCCTGAGAACCCCGTGGTAGTTACGAAGCCTCGGAAATCTCTGCGATTTCTTGGAACGAGCGAAAATTGTTGTAGAAAAAATCGTGAAAAATATCGATGGAAGGGCTAGCGTGAGGAAAAAAAAGGAAGGGGGTAGCACTCGTTGGTTTTGCAAGTGAAATTTTGCGAGAAACCCCGTATAAATTGACAAGCGTCGGAAAGCTAACGAAGACGAGCGAGTTCCGCTTACTGGACTGTAATACAAGCGGAAAATGTCGTTTTAATAATGCAGGATGTGGTATTCTTGCGCTGCCGTCAGTCCTTATAGTGATTGCATCCCTAGCCACAACGTAATGGTGGTAGTACAATGTTCTTCCTGCCCAGGGGCCAGGAGCTTTCCTCATTTTCCCCGTTCTTACCTCTCTATCTTCAGGATTCCTTTTCTCTGCCAACCCCATCTACCCCCCGTGTTCCCAGTGAAAGCAACGCGAGAGCTCCCTGCTACGAAAATCTACAAAGTCCTTTCTATGCAGACTGACTGCGCCTGCAAAGAAAATTCGATAAAAACCGCCACTTAAACCATATCAGTAGCTTCATTTGCTTTCGCGAGTCAATTTCCCTGTGAATATCGCCATGTTTTTCATCCAAGATACCTCTGCGGGTAGAAAGCCAATAAATTATTTCTCGCCCAGCGAGCCTCTAAATTACAACGAGTACTACAAATAACCAGCTGCTTGTAAACGTATAAATTTTAGCAGCTAGCATTCATGCGTTTGGTATTATCGCGTGACTATTAATTAACCATGCTGGTTCTCTGCAAGCTTCCAAGTTTGTTGGAAAGTAAATAAGCACTCACATTTCTATCATCCGCGGTTGGCTCAAGTTAGCTGATTCGAGCAAATATGCGCACACATTCTCCTTTGTGTCCAAAGTACCGACGCGGCGCGTCGTCCTACCAATCCCAGCAGCTTTTTAAGAGTCACCGACAACCCCTGTGAGTCTCTTGGCCGTACTCCGCAGGAGCGGAAGGTCGTTCTTACAAAAAACGAACAGGAACTCCACGACAGGCGGGGAGAGTCCAATGCGTTTCGTCGAGAAAGACCACTCCGAAAGGGTCGCGTGAAATATTGTTGGGAAGTTCGGAACGTCGGTGGTAGGGGATGGTCTCGACTGAAGAGCATCTCTCGTCATTAGGTTACACAGGTAACAGTCGAAATATGCGAGGAGAGTACCGGTGGGGGGCGGGGTGGCATACGTGGAATATTCCCAGACGGGGATGCTTCGACTAAATAGCGGATCCTGAGCGTTTGACAGAATTACGGAGACTCGCTCTTTGGTTGTGTTTGTCGCAAGTACATGGAGCAGCAGTGGCAACAGCGGCAATGGCAGAAGCAGCAGCAGCATCGAATACCAAAGGCGTGTGCCCTTGCACCCAGATACCGAAACATTCGCGGTATTTTACGACTAACATAAACGCGCGGCTCTACGTATCCTAACCGACTCGCTGCTAGATATCCCGCCGCAGTACTTGCGGTACTTCGCAGCTCACGCACGATGGCTACGTGACGGGAGCTGAAAACTAAATTAAGAGCTTCCACGGACTCGTGTGCTGCGGTAAGTTTAACAGGTGCACGTTTCTCGAATACCAAGCCGATCGAGCTAGTTATGAAGCCACAAACAAAGCTTAATGCCGCTAATTCGATACGATACATCCAAAATCTTCCTTTTCATCGTTTCAGCGGCTTACAGCGAACGATTCGCCGTTCGTTCATTTCATCGTTTCGAGTGGAAACGAGAGCCTCGCTCTTTCCTCCCCCTGCAACCTCCCTCGCGAAAGAACGCGGAGAGAAAGGGTGGAGCGGCGATGGTGACCAAGAGAAACGGCGTTTGATCTTTTCTGCATGACGATACTGTATCGCCGCGCGAATATTGCTAACGAGTATGCGAAATTGGCTAAAGTCGCTTTACGTTGGCCCTCTAACGTTCCTGGATGCTTCCATTGGATTCTAAGATTAAATTTTAATGAGGCGATTCATCGCTTCCAGTTGGGATTAATCGTTTCTGCCACTCTCTTTCTCTCAGTCCGTTGAATGTAACTGTAAAATAGTCATGATCCGTGAAAGCTAGTCGCTCTACATTTTCGACTAATTACTTTTATTGGCTTCGATTTGTTTATTTAATTTCTCGGCTGATACGCCGGTTAAGCGCGATGAAACATTACAAGTTAAATTCGTTCAGCGCATTATCGGGGGAAGCTCTCTATTTCATTTATAGGCTAATGGATTTATGCTAATTGATATGTGTATCTATAATAATTACTACTGATTTTGCTTGAATGCGACAATAATTCATATTTACTCGACAAACGACACACTGCCACGCGAAGAGTTAATCATATGACACGTTGGCAATGACATCGGGCCTCTGTTGGTTTAACCGGATGGAATAATGATCTTAACGCTTGCAGTTCCAGCTGTAGTGGCAATTACTTGGTGAGAAATTAATTACCGAAATGATGTCGCACCGCGAATCGCTTTTATATCACGAGTAATCCTTGGAGAAATGACGTAGGGCTGTTCAAGTGTGAGTGACTCTTTTTCTCTGACGCGCGCGCGCGTCACTGAGGACGCGTAAGATTGCGCACGATGGAAAATTACCAAAAATGTTCATGAATATCGTCCCTTTCTATGCTGCAGGTGCAACTCGTTAGCCAGAATAACCCTGAACCAGTTAATGATCCCTCGACTTACCTTCACCGCCGTTCGTAAAATTGATCCAACGAAATTTCTTGCCTCGCCCCTTCTTGCTTGTCCTTCTCCTCCCCGACGCTTCTACCTCGTCTCCTCTCCCTTCGTATTCAGAACCCTATTTCGAATATTGCCAATTCGCTTTTGTCCTATTAACAGGATCGACTGTTGCTTCATCCTCGTTGAATTCCCCCCGAGAAATCTCGGAAAGTATATACGGAACAATTGAAAAATTGTATCGGTGTTTTAGCGACTGATGTGCAAAAGAGTCTCATCGAGAAACTTCTGAATTTAGGAATGATTTTCGCGTGCGTCCTTTTTTGCGAGTGCATTTACCTTTTGCGGCGAGCTAATTTTCACGGAATTGGTAAGCGGGGGAAAAAATTAATTAAACATGCATCCAGAGGGATGAAATAAAACTGTGGGCCACCTAATGATGCTTCGACTTAACTTTTTTGCCACTGCCAGCAACGTTCGCCCGAGTCTCGTTGCTCCTTTTCCTATCCTGACCAGTTTGTATGGATGTTCAATACTTTCGTATTCATCGCAGACTGTAGAAAGTCACCGCTAATTGGACGCTCGCGGATGAAGTAAAACACTGAAATCCAATACTTTTCTGACCATTTATCTCTACCATTCTTACCGGTATTATTCTGTCGGTATATCGATAACAGAATCCAGTAAATTCCCGAAAGTAGTTTGTCAAATAGCCCGAAACTATGCTATTTTGCGGACAAAAAAAAACAAGAAAAAATATCCTCGCTAATGAATTTTATTCGACAAAATTAATATCGACGAATCGAGGGAAGATCACTGGGGAAATATGAAAACTGCAACAAGAATCCGAGTTAGAGAAGGTGCATAATAAAGTATTCAAATATGATATATTATGTAGAACAATAACTGTCGTCATAATATATGGTTTAAGCCGGGAGGGTACTTGTAAAACGAGCTCGCAGCAATTTCTTTGGGATCTTTTTGCACATCGCCACGCCCTAGTCGCGGACGTTCGACACTCTTACATCCACTTCCTATCCTCCCGGGTCTGTTCCCGGCTCACCGGGTCCTCCTCCTCCTGCACAAAAAGCCTTTTCTACCGCTAATTACACGGATTATGAAGGCCCGCCGGTAAAGAACAGTAATTATCGTGCTCCGGCTTGCTCCAGTTTGTCGTCGAACTGCAATTTGTTCTTAGGGGGCCAAATTAATAACGCAAATACATTCATAGCGCTCGCGGAAAGAAGCTCGCGTCTTCCACAAGTGCCCTGAGTAGACGACGAAATTGCTGAAATTTATATGGGGGTTCTCGGGGCGCTCGTCTCCATCCCAATTAACCTTGACACGATTTTCATAATTTTCTCGTGGCATCGCCGGGCTATTCGCCGGCTACTATCCCGGCGACGGAGAGAAGAAAAAATGTATTCCGCCGTCACGGTTGCTCCTGCGAGAAGGACGAAGCGGAAGATTCATAAGCGCGACTGAAGCAGTTCCACTTTAAAGCGCGGTATCACGAATGCTATCGCAGCCCTACGCAAACTGACTGCGCACTAGGAAGCAACAAGTGACATTTTTGGGAGGCTCGGAAAGTCGCTTTGCGGGCGTGGATCGTTATCTGCAAAATTAATCAAACGCCTCGCACGCAGGGACGTGGGGATCGGTGAATGGAGCCCCCGTAAAGCTTAATGAGCCGAAACTTTGTTAACCTTAAAGTGTCGAGGTCTGGGTCTGAGCGCATGACCCGTGGAGTTACCGCAAAGTGCACTGCCAGCACGTAATCGCAGCCGTGTTCCGGAATCCGTGCACGCGTGTAAGCGTGTACACAACTGCACGCAATGTGGATACATGGCAAAATTCACGGCTACGAGTACACATCAATGAAGCTTAACAGAGTTAACGGTATTCTAACGCAGTTAAGTAGTACATCCAGAAATTGTCCGGACAAGTAATCGGTTTCTGTCGATGGCAAAGGCTGAAATCCTCAAGCTGATTGGCTGGTTGGCTGGCTGGCTGGCTGGCTGGCTGCCTTTCAAGCATTTCGCTATTTTTCTGTGAGCGAGGCCAACTTGAATTACTTGCAAAATCTGCGGAATACAATAGCGTGTAATTCTTGAGCGAGCTTTCGAGCTTTCGCGGATGTGCTTTTAGGGGAGAATTTTGTAAGTAATTTTCTGGCGACGCTTCTGCTACCTTGTGTATATTTACATGTACGCGCGTACTACTGCTAACCACTACTACCACTGTTGCTGCCGCTCCTAGAGCCGTGCGCGTTTTCCCCCGTATGCTTTCCTTCTACTCGATCGTAGAAACTTTCGGATAATATTTTCTTATCTTCTGCTTTTTAAGCACTATTGTTCTTTGAGAGTGTATTTATCGTAGCTTTCTTCTCCTTTCCCCATCCTTGATTTTGTTACCGTTACCAGAATCGAATTCACGCGTGACATACGAGAAGTGTTTTTCGAAATTTTAAGGAAGAGTTGCAAGGCTTCGGGGGAATTCGCAAGTTCTAAGTGATAAAGTAAAGACTTATGGATAACGGATCTCTCCAGCAGTGAACCCTTCGTGTTAGCAACTTGGATTACCCGTTATACCGATTCGCCACCCATGACGCCAAAAGTTTAATCTAATAAGTCAACTGGGAATTTCAATGGCATGCAAACTTACGATTTGCTATCGATGCTTTTCACGATGAATTTTTCACTAAATTAATTCAATTAGCGGAGGTATTATATAGGGATGTGGACTTTTGGTGGTAGAACAAATCTTCATAGGACGTGGTTTAAACGCTAGACGTTGCACGCGTTAAAGAGGCAAAATCGCAGTGAAGCGAGAAGCTCGGTAAAATAAAATGAGGAAAAATCAATATGGGAGGAACTCGTTTGCCATGTTCACTTGTTTTTCCTTATGGGTGAAGGAGGGGGGGGGGGGCGGGGGGGCTCGTGTAGCTTCCGTTCAGGTAAATTCGAAAGCGGCGAGCAACAATTTTCATTTGGAAGGTTAGAACCACTTTCCTATAAGTTGCTGCTTACATTCGCGCGAAATAAGGAACGGAATTTGAAACTAGATAAGCAAAGAAATCCCGAACACACTTCGACAACTGCCGAAGGAAACTTCGGTCCTACCACTGTGCTCTCTCTCTCAGAACTCTATCGAACGCGTTAGCTATCCGAAAACCGGAAATCTCTGTGGCGAGCTCAACGAAACAAATAAAGAGAGAAATTTGGAAATAAAACCACAGTTAGATTGCTCCATCTTCGGACACCGTACTTGCAGGGGAATTCGCTCAGTTTTACCCGATATGAATTCCTGCTACGCGAAGACTCTGTGATAGGAATTTAAAAGCTATCCCACTATCCACGGCGAAATTTTGTTAAACGCGCAAGCAGCACTTTTTCCTCCACTTGGCTCTCCTTCTCTTTCTCTCTCCCTCTTTCCTCTTCCTGCTCTTTTTTCTTTTCGGAGATTTCACAATTTACCATAAGAATTTATCTGGCAATTATATTTGCCGATATATCATTCGTGAAATGTTTTTCAGGGGATGGGGGATAATTGATTTCATGGTCCGTCGATCATATTTTTCTTACGTGTTTGTGGAATTAAATTCCGCACACCTACGACAGTGGAATAAAATTCCTTTCGCGTTAATTCTCTTGAGAAGTCCCACCGCATGCATCTGCTGTGTAGCAATGCACGTGACAAAAATAAAAAGAATCCGGAAACGAAGTACGTAAAATCTACAAGGCTGTCGAGTGCTCATTTATTTTTCTCTGCGCGACCGCATCCAGCTGGCATTCACGTACAGGAGATCAAAAAGACTTGCAACATTTACTGTTCACGGAAGACGTTGGATGCAGTTTGAACTTCAAGAACCATCGAAATCGGGAACACGTGTTTTCTCCTAACCTTCGAATGTAATAATTTAAGTTATAAAGTCCTTTGCGGCACTCGCTGCTCTTTACTTTATCGTCATACGCGCGATTTCCATATGGAAGTTCTACGGTTCTTGCAATTTTCACTAATCCCACGGATCGTCGTCTCGACGAAACTTCTTTACGTTTCTTTCGTTAGAGAAGCACATTTCTTGCAAAAGTTATTAAAAAATCACGAAATTTACGGGAAAAAGGGAAGATAAAGTCAACGACATCCGACTCCCGAAGAAGAATTCGTAAAAGCAGTAGTTCTAGTCAATCATATCTCCCACGGTGAATCAGTAATAAAACTAAACATATTCTCGTGGAGTAACGTTCGCCTTAAAATTTTATTGCTTCTCCAAAGCTTTAATAAATCTCAACATTCTCCTCTATTTCCAACTAATTTTAGCATTCAAATTTTACTGCAACAGGCTTTTATATCTAGAGGGGGGAAGGAAAAGAGAGAATACGATTTAGGAAATCTTCTGCAAAATGGACGGGATTAGCAACAAATTGGATGTCGAAACAAAATTCCTTGAGACTGGATACTTGTCGAGAATCATAATAATGTTTATGCCGGCGAGGTTGGAGGACCGGATACGCCGGAGAATCCTCCGGTGATAAAGCCAAGGTGGTAGTTGAATCGTAAAAAGCAGGAGTTAAAAGAGAAGCTAGCGCGAGGATTCTGGCATTAACAGCCAGCTGGACCTCGGAAGGAATTTTTTGCGAGAATACAAAAGTCTCTCGGAAGTCGTAATATCCTTTATGTTGATGAAGTTGAAGTATCGGAAGTGTCGGTCGGTTGTTATTCGTGTTCCGTAAGCTAAAGAGAGAAAGAAGAAATGGAGAGGCAGAAAGAGAAGGGGGATCCGAAGGTGGTCCAGGGTTGGATGGGATCGTAAGAAGCGCGTAGTACTAGAGGTGAAGTTGAAGTTTGTAGGGACGGTGGTAGTGGTGGTGGTGGTGGTAGTAGTAGTAGTAGTAGTAGTAGTAGTAGTACCAGTACTAGTACTGGTACTAGTTCTAATACTAGTAGTAACAACATTAGTAGTAGTAGTAGTAGAAGCAAAAGTAGAGTAAGTAGTAGCAGTAGTAGTAGTAGGTGGCCACAAACGGACGTACGCGCGGACGAACGTCGGATCGATCCTCGGCGGAGGCTCGAAGAGGGTGAAAGGGGGAGGGCAGTAGGGAGAAGGAGAACTGGAAAGGTTGGGTTGGCGCGAGGTAGAGGGCCAGGACGCGGGAGTAAGGTCGCCGCTAATGGCGGAGGTCGGAAGAGGACGGAGATGGGGTAGCTGGTGCGCCGTCGCGACGCCGGCCGACGTCGAGCAGCCGACGCCACGCGGTGGGGGCACCCAAGTGCGGCATCCTTTTCTAATCGATTCATCCTGGCGCGCATCCCTCTTGCTCCTTGAGCGCGCCCCGTAGCTTGCAATAAAAACAAGCATACGCCGATCCCCAGTAGCACCCCGGTACACAGAACCGACGGGACCGTCACGTCGGGTAGGTCGTCGTGCCAGGAGGAGGTTCCGTCGCAGCTGGACCGGCGCTGACGTCACGCATGTCACGTGCAGTTCGCGCTCGATTCACCAGCGGACCGCTCGTTTCCGCCACACTCGCCGATTTTCCGTCTAATCCTCTCCGAAACGTTCTCCGGAAGTTCAACGCGGTTCCTGGTACCCGTGGTAGTGCCTGGTACCTGCTGGAGAACGCGCCATCCGTTTCGCGTCCGCAGCATTTTAGCGTGTACCAACTCTCCGGAGGCTGATCTCGATCGCTACGCGTGTGCCAAAGTTACCGTACGAGCGGGGCTCGTTGGATTCCCCCGCGCTCCAGGAAGTTGTGCACGCCGAAGACATCTCGGATGCGCCAGTAGTGTAAACTTGTTTAGTGCGGACATTGGGACCATCGTTGCTAACGCGCTGATTTTCCGTTCGCCCGTCGAACGTAATCTCCACTCGAGGGTCCTATCAGCGGGATCCCCGTGTCCTTGTCGATATCGGTGAATGTGTGCTCTCTACCTGTACCTGGCTCTCTGTGCCCCCCCGCATACACGCGTGTGACTTGTTTGCCAAGTCCTTCCAGCAGGAAGCAACCGTGTTTGTCACGTTTTCGTAACAGAACGGACCGAACAGGTCGAACAATACAGATTATTCCGGGCACGAGGGCCGGATGCGGTAAACGGTCGCCAGTGCGAGGATTTACAGCACGGATACTCACGCCGCCGTTCCCTGGGTAAGTCGATGTTTGACGAGCCCTTTGTAATCCTCGACGCGTATAAACGCCCATTAAAATCTGTCCTCCTAGGGAAAACATGCGCTAATCCTTCTGCCTCTGTGGACGCGGGTGTAGTTCTACCTGTGTATGTGTGTGTGTGTGTGTGTGTGTGTGTGTGTGAGTGCGTGCGTCGACCTGAGGGAGCGAGCAAGTGTGCGTGTGTGTGTGCACGCGTGTGTGTATACCTTCTAAAATTTCCCCAAGACGAGAATGCTCCAATCTCACGAGCGTCATGGAAATTGGATGAAATTAAGCGCGCAGAGTACCAGAACCCATTAAAGAGAATGATCCCATCGATAAATATTATCCCCACCCTCTCCAACGCGAATTAACAGCGCTTCAATTTTTCACGAGTATCGTTAAAGCTTTCACCGAGCGTCGTCTCTGTCTATAAATTCAACTTCCGCCTCTCCCAGGACGTTTCTTTATTTCTAGCCGCGCAATACCGAGGAGAGCGAGAGGGGTTGCGCACCAGTGAATTAGATCGCGTATTCCAGCTGCTGCTAAAAGTGGCATCTCGGTTAGAATCTTCCGAGACAAGAATCAGACGTCGAGGTCGTTCACCGTTTATGACCTATTTCGCAACGTGCCTACGACCCTTCTGGTACGTGAGAAATTTTCACGATTGCATCAATTTCTCCGCTCGCTCCAAGTTCGTCAGCGGGGTGGTACAATCGATAAATTCAAATTTTTCTTATTAAAGTGCGATAATCCAATCGATGTCCGACTGTTTCGGATTCAACGTGGGGTAGTGGGGGGAGGGTGTTGGTCGCGCTAAGTAGTCGTTGGCTGCTGGAAATGCTTCGTTGCTCCATAATTAGAATTTTCACAGCAACAAGGGCTAAAGTGATGTGGCATTTGGATCGTGCGCACGTGCGTGGGTGTGTGTGCAGTATGTGTGCGTGTGCGTGTGTGCTTTGCACAGGCTAGTGCCCGCGTCGGTCCATGTTCCACTTAAAGCTTAAGTCCGAGGTCAAAGAACAAGGCTGCGTCATTAGGTTGCGTTATTGCGATAACGAAAGCTTCCGAATATTCGCCCAAGCGTATAATTGAAGGAATCGTTAAAAGTGCAACGTACTCGCATGAAATTAACGTGCACTGAAAAAGTTGCCCGGTTCTCGCAGTGCCGAGGGCCACTACTCTAATTATAAATATTTCCTAGCGGTACCCAACAAAGGAAGCTATTTAGTTTTCATCCAACAAAGTGCATTCAGTTTAAATTAATAAATGTTCGAGAACTCGCGAGAGTGTTTTCATTTACACGTATTTTATAATCAGGACGACCGGAGTGTTTTTGTCTTTGTCTTTTTTCCTGTTTTTTGAAGTTTTTTTTTTCCTTCCCTGGCGCGGCTGTCGCTGTCCGTGAAATGGATCTGAAATTTTGCTACCCCCCTAAACAGAGTTGGGTTCGTTTGAGGGAAGCGACAAACGCTGGCAGATAGATTTTCTTGGGAAATGGAAACGTTAGTCGAATAGCTGCATTATCATCAAGAGTTGACGCGTAACGCATATGCAGTCTCACTGTAATTTCCGTAGTTCAGAGTAGCGCCGTATCTTTCATCATTAGCACCCAAGATCTCAATAGCGAGGCTCTGGCAAACTTAATTAGTTTCGTAGAGCAGTCGGCTCGGTTAATTAAGTAAGTTGTGTCTACTCGCAATAAGGAACGAGAACGGTCGAATTAACTTGGCATTTTACTTATTAAACTAATTCCGCCAAAACTGATTGCCACGATTGATAAAATTGCATTTCGCTGAAACTCACCGACATCGAGGAGGGTCCTCCGGACGCCGGCCACCGCGCCAGGACGCGCGTGCTCCTCTCTCGGAAGGTCCTTCGGCATATCGGCTCTTGAAAGGTGACGGCAGATTCGTTAATTAATTTAATCCCGTTCCAGTCATGCTTACGAGGGCCAGGGGAATAGCGAGCTGTCCTAGAAAATAGAACAATAGTACTTAGCCTCTAAATTAGTTGCACCCAGAAACCTGAGTAGGTTTAATTAATTAACTAATCTCTTCAAGGTAGGAACAAGCGCGCGCACTGTCGGTAATTACATGCTTTATGGCTAATCCAGAAGGAGAGACGCTAGAAAGCTTCGACCGAATGAAGAAATACGCTAAGGCTTTTAATTCCTCGAAACAAGAATAGCACTTCATCAGCGGTATATACGAGCCCCGTTGGCGTTTATTATATTTCAGCAATAAAACGGATTGCTTTCATTTCAAGTGGCTCGGATCTCGAGGAAAAATGAAATTGAAATACGTTGGCAATTCGTATCACTTTATTCGGAGAGCGAGAGGAGAGGCCAGGGGTGGGAGAGAGAAAGAGAAAGAGAAATAGAAAGAGAAAGGGAACGGGGGGTGACCCTTGGAGATCGATTCTCGCCGAGTTTACGGGAGATAATGCACCATCGGGCAAAGGTATTCCTCACCTGGTGCTCGCGGAGGAAAGAAAATCCTGTATAATGTACGGAAAAAGCTCGACACTTGCATCCTCGAGGTTCCCCTCGCATTCCCGCGGACTCTCTCATTCTTCACCGCGTTGTCGCGCACAAGTGGACTCATCAGTAGTGGATTACACGAAAGACGCGACGGAGCCCTTCGAGTGTTTAATTTTTCACTCGCGTCTCGTTTGACGCTTGTTCTCCGACAGACACCTATTACGTAATCATATTATACCGCTGGATGCGACCCCTCGGACACCGGGTTATCGTATACTTGGCCAGTACTTGAGAATTCCTAGGAATACGTGTGTTTATGGATTGCCACACTCCCGTAGAATTATTAATGGAGTATTCGTGGGAACTCTCATCAAGGGGATGATACTTGGTTTTTCAGAGGTGATTTTTTTATCAACCCTCAAAGGAACGTCGATTAATATCCGATGATCCCCTCCCTCATCCGGTAAACACTCGAATTGATTAATGTGTCGAGTGTTAATGTACGCGCCAACTATGCAGATCTTATCTTGTAAGTGTCCTAAAGTAGAAGGTAATTTTGGTGGATCGGGCCTCATTTCAAGATTGCTTGAGATAATTTGCGCAGTGGAGGCATTCGTCACTGTCATTCGTGGAAGAAAAGAGCTCTCGTATAATGCGCACAAAAAGCTCGATGCTTACACCGGTGAGTACCCTTCAGCTAAGATCGTCTGGATTTGCTCGGAGCTTTACTCTACATTCTATCTCTTACGGGGGTTGTAACGAGTGGACTGATACTGATAGAGAGAGAGAGAGAGAGAGAGAGAGCCAGTCGATAGAGGATAAACACGCATTTGTTTCTCCAGAGCCAAACGTTGTTGGAGAATACAATTTCCTCATTATTCTCGTCTCCTCGCTTTTACTGCGATCAGCATAATTTTTTCAGATTAACTCGCTTATCGAGGGGATGCAGATAGGAGGAAAAACTTTTGTGTCTCTGAAAAAAGAGAAACGAGAGAAAAAATGACTCGACCGAACGTGTGCGTGGTATAAGTTTGCCTTTTTTGCTCGTCCACCTCTTTCTCTCCCTCTTGAAGAACTGTCCTCGGTGAGTGTACTCAAAAGCGAATTGGTAGAAAAGAGGTGACAGGTACGTTTAATTTTTCATTTCCGGATCTATCCATATCCGTTAGTGCATTGGTGGTGCGAAAGCCACCGCCTTGGCTGTCTCTTTCCGCTGAGGAAACTCTCGTTTATCAAACAGGCAGGACAAAGAGGATTAAAAATTACGAGAACGCCGACCGTGACAGTTATTCTGACAATGGGAATCGGAAAGATTTCTAATCACGGCGAAAAGTCGGAAATTAAATTGTCCGCTTTCTCGCGTGAAAATGGCTTTGTCCGATGAGAAATTCGATTAACAAGTAAAAAAGTCTGATTTGGCTAATGAAGGATAATCTTTAATGAAAATAGCATTACTCCTTGTAATACCCACGATTTCCAGAATGGATTTTCTACAAATTCTTTCATTTACCTTACGATCTAATTGAATGAAAAAAAAAACAAAAAAAAAGGAGAAGAGAAATATTTTAATTTATATCAGTAAGACCCGCGTTCGTTAAACCGACTCGATAAAAAATCTAATTTCGCTAGCGGTGCAGGGGAATTTCGCTGTTCTACAATTTGACAAGTTTGTAGTAGGAGCTCTCGATTTTCGAGCGTATAAAGCAATTATTTCGAATATAAACCCCGAGTTAATAGGGAACGCAGGCTATCGGCCAAAGGGAGGAATCACAGGATGGTAATAATTTCCGATAACGAACTTACATTTCAACGCGTCATGCTAATTAGAAATAAATTCAATCTGCCTCGACAGATAGAAACGAATCAGAGAGTTTTATGAAAAACTTTAACTGCTGGAAGAAGCTGAGATTCATTTGTCGATCGAGAGATAAATGCGTAGCGTATGGTCGTCGCCTTAATTAATTAGTCGAAATAAATGAAATGGGGCATCGGTTCCACGTTGCTATTGAGCGCTTAATTTCTCGGGCACTTGACGTTTTTTGCCTCGACTGGTGGTACGGGCTCTACCAGAGTAGAAAAGCACAGAAAACTCACCGTCGACTTCGGAAGTGTCGGGGTACACTTATATAGCGAGCTACAAACGAGTTTTTAATATCCGCAACGCGTCGACATAAATACTGCATTAACTCCGCAGCCATATTTGTAATTTCCTCGAAAAGTATCCGGTATTGTGATCACTCTCAAAAATGCAAGCGTATTTCGCTAGAATTCCACGAATTTCTTACCAGCTGAAAATATAAGACGAGCTGTTTTGCAAATACACGTTCCGTCGGAATATTGCGATTTTTACTACTGCTTTTTAGTGCAACTCGGTTTCTACTATCGCCTCCCTACTCTTACTCAAATATCGAGAGATTCGTGATATTCGCATCACAGCATTATTAAGATATCGAATTTCTGTCTGGATACACGATATAGCTCGAAGATAGGAGCTAGCCTTGCAAACGAGAAGAAAAAATAATTGGACAACCTAAAAGACGAGTGCGACTCAAAAGCAAACATATGCCAGGGATAGTTTGATCTTAGTCTTTCTCTTTTTTAAGAAGATTATACTCGAGGGATAATCAATTATTAATTAACCAAAAAAAAAAAAGAAAAAAAGCGGAAGAAGAGGAAAGTCTCTTTCTTTTATAAGAGATGCTTTTCAATCTTTCCTCTATCGATGAGACAAGGCAGAGTAGGTCGATTAACAATAAAACTAAGATGAAAGAGGTAGCGAGCAATATTCCAAAAGCTTCAAGACGTCTGCTTTTAATGACGGACAGCACACATATAGTACGTCGGTTTGCCTATCGTTTTCTCTCCCATTTTTGTTTAAAATGTTATTCCTTTCTAAGCCATTTTTTCCGTGATTTGCACGATATCTGAAATTTTTCATGAAACTTTCAGATAAAGTTTTATCACAAGAGAGATCGGTGAAAATACGATAATATGAGTTCTAACTAAAATTGTGGCTTTTTACATATAAATAATGTTTATAATTACAACTCATTTATATAGAAAATACCCTTTAAAGCTTTAGTTTGGATTCCCCGTCTATTTTTATCACTTTTACATAAAATGAGAATATTACTCGTGGTATCTACTTACTTGTTAAATTCGCTTTTCTGTTGACAAAAGCAAACACGCAAACACACGCACATATATATTCGAATAAATATGGTTTTAAATTTCACATAAAATATGGCCACGGATATAATGACATACTCTATACTGATTATTGAAATAAAAATACGACAGAAGAAGCTGTAATGTAATTTCTCTGCCGCATTGAATATTTTTAATCAATTCCCAGCATAGGACTATGAGAAGGTAAAATGTCAGAATTCACTTTTCAAAAGTCCTTTAAATGTATCCCACAGAGAATAAGGATTAGATGAAATTTTGTCATCGGGATAACTAAATATCATGTTCAAGGAGTGAAAGAGGCTTTGAGGAAGAGTAGCACTCCATTCTTTCATGATAGAGAAAAGAACCCTATCGTTTCTTTTCGTCTCAAAGTACGCACGTTCGGTAGCAAGAAAAAAAGAAAAAAAAAATAAGATTGGCCAGTGCTGTCTCAAGTCTGGAGAGTCTCGACAATCCGGCGAACTGGGATGCTAATCGTGAAATATTGTATGAGAAGACGCTGGAATTTCACGTTTTACTACTGCGAACAACGAAATCAGAACCAATTGGATTTACTTGACTTGCACACTTTTAGCCCATCTATATCGGTCTAACAGAAATCCCATCAAGACTTCATTCATCCAGATAGAAATCGGAAAAAAAAAACTTTTACATGGTTTTAGATAATTTTTCATGAAAGATCAGGTTAATATTTATAAACATAAATATTTCGTGTATAATTTATGTATACCACTTCTTTGAATTCGTGTGATTTTTCGTTACGAAGTAGATTTATTTTCAATTAGATACGTTAAAAAGACAAGATTCCAACTTCAGACAGCGATAATAAAAATGTGAAATATTTTTCTTGAATTCCCAGCGTAACTACGTGCTTCTTTTTCTTTCGTCGGTATCACTGGTGGAAGTAAAGTTAATTTCATTTGCTTTGGTTGGTCCAACTTTTTTATTTTGTTCTTTTCTGCTTAGTACGATAAGACAGGTATCAGTAAATAAAGAGTAAATCGTGGATAATAGTTATGAAATATTCATTCGACCATCGATGATCTTTTGTTGCCTTTCAATTATAAAAATGCATCAAAGGGACGTCTGTACAAACTGGTCTCATCAATGTATCTCATTCGATATTCAAAGTAAGTTTCTCGCTGAAATATTGCATGTGAAAAGTACCTGTCACGATAGCCTCTGGAAACAATACGAGAAAATTTATATAAATTTAATGATAGCAAGAAAATAAGTGGCAAGGTCATTTGATCAGTTTTCCGTAAACTGACCAATCACCTTGGTAATAGAGGAATTTTCGTCTTATTTTCTTTTTCTTACAACTTCCTGCAGTAGAATTCCCGGAAAAAGTATCGAGATACAATTTCGATTAAAAGAGCTACAAGAAAAAGCAGAGCGAAAAGGAGAAAAAGAGACGTGTAATCTGGACAAATTCTAGAACAACTGTCAAGGAAGTATTAATAAACTTATTGAGAAAGCTTACAATCTTAGGTGAGAGGGACAAGAAAAAAAAGATATTTGAAAAAAAAAAAAGAGGACAATACCGAATCAGACATAACGATTGAAAAACAGAACGTAACATTAGGTTTCTAAGTCATTCATCACTATAAAAGCAAACGAAGAACTTGTAAGTAGCGAAAGAAAAGGAAGTAACAAAATACTCGAGTTACTTTTCCTAAGCAGTAGGAAGGCTTAGCCTTGCAATCCCAATAGTTGAGTTTGGTTTTCTTCTTCGGAACGAAAGTTCCTGGAACTGACGTTCCCCGGAAGGACCCGATTGAAAAAGGAAAACGGAAGTCAGGGAGGAAAAAGAAATGGAGGAGACGATAGGGCAAAGTCGAATGGAGGAGTGAAAATGAAGTTGGCGGGCTAAGTCGAAGCAAACACGCAAAACCCTTTGTCGAATGTACTTGGAAAAGTAATTAGCATAATAAATTAGCTGATTAATAGAAAAAGGAGCGGGGATACGATTAACGACATATTTAACGGATCGACTGGAAGCAAAAGGGGATATCGGGATATCCTCTGAATAATGGTCATTGTGATAAATTAGTTTTGGGACAGAGGCAAACCGTGCCGAGTCATTTCGAAAATAAGTCTCTCAGGATATTAGGCTCGTGATTAGGATAACGGGAGTTTCTGGCACGAACCTTTATCGCATTCGCTAGAAAAAACTAAACGTCAATTAGTAGAGCGGGGGATGAGAAAGAAACGTGACGCATGAGAGGAGTCTCCAACGTTTTCTCTCCCTCTCGACCCTCTTCCAATCCAAGGACTTTGACGAAGGACCTCTTTCCTATCTGCGAATTTTCGCAATTCGTGACGTAGGCAGGATTTCTGCTTCAAGGGTTTTGAACGCTTCCCGTGTAATCCCGAACACGTTTACTCGATATTAAGGGGGAGCGCGTTGGGCGCGCGCAAAACAGGTTATTCTAAATGCTTATTATAAATTTGCGATCTTCCGATAGAAAAACTGCAGGCTTAAATCCGCAAGAAAGTCGAAGTAGTTCCCTCGGGTATTCGAGTAGCGGAAATTTCTTCAATTTTTTGCGGCAGATTAATTTTTTATCGGAATACGCAAGCTCCGAGTCATTGGTTGTTTTCGATAGATGAGGGTGGGAGAAGTTATGGAAAACTGTAACTGTGCACCTTTGTGTCGTCAACTATTTCGTTATCTTTAACTGATTTTCCCCTCGGCACGAGGTCCTTTCTCTCGTACGATTCGGAAAATCACCACGATGCCAGGCACATTCCGGAGAAAATTGTGCACGCCAGCTCCTCCTCCCCTTGGCAGTGGGGTACTCTTCAGAGAGGCAGTAACTTGAAATTTTCACTTAAACACAGAGTCGCCTGGTGGCAGGAGTGCCTTATGTATCTTCCTTTTTATTTCTTCCATTCCGGGGGCCAGATTTCTGCTTTTACAGGTTTCTCTTTTTGCCCACGATCACCTTATCAGATCGCAGATATCGAGTCTCGAGCAAAGCTCATTGCATTTCACGAGCTTTATCTGCACGTTTGCACGAGCTTCGATCGGCTTTATTTTCAGGGAAAACGAAACTTATTCTCCTACCCACTCGGACGCTAACGCGAATCCCCGACAAAAACTGTTAACCGCTTACCAACGAGCCATTTAATACCAAAATTCTATCAACCTCGACGAATAACGGGCTCTGACTCTCTCATTCTAGTCGAGATTCCAAACAAATTCTAATAAGACCCTTAACGCGTCCCTGTACACTCGTAAATATCGATTACCCCACCAGGGTATTATTTTGAAAATCGTTAGACACGATCGAATAAACACAACTTCCGTACACTACGAGTTTTAAAAAGAGCAAAAAAAAAAAAAAAAATTCCTAATCATTTTTCAACCTAAAGAGGAAAAAGGAGGAGAGAGAGAGAGAGAGAGATAGAATCCTTTATACGGGGTTTTGGTTACACGCGTGTAGATACATTAAATTACAGAAACTGCGATGCAAATGGTTTTGCCATCCGTGTTACAGCCCCGGAGGTTAATGAAATCGCATGCGTTCGTTGAACATAAAATCCAACCTGTGAATGGGTCCCTGTGTTCAAGGGTCGTCTCTGTGTGTAATATAATACGCGATTAAATTGACCAATTAGTTCGTACAAGACTCCTCGTTCTTGCGCATCGATAAAACCTTACGAAATCAAGCCATTTGCATGATAGTCTCTCACGAAGCAACGACAATCGAAACTGGTCCAATTTCAAATTTTATTTAGCAAACATATCTCAACGTTATCCCAGGAAAGGCTTCCAGAACATAAAAAGGATTCTGATATCAGAAAATATGTCCAGAGAGGGAGCCAAAAATAGAGAAAAATAAAGAAAAAATGTAGAAGCGGAAGAAGAGGAAGAAGAGAAGGAGACCTTTAACACCGTTTACGACACGAGCTGCTATTGGTCTTTAAAAATGTTATTTTGTTATTTTACGTCGTATATAAAAAGGTAGAGTCCTGCTTGCATTTACTTTAAAACCAAGTAACTTTTGTACAAGTAAGAGCAGAAGCGCACACGAGTTCTTTGACCGTAGGATGGACGTGAAGACCACTTCGTTCTTTTTACATTTGACTCGTTGAGCTTTTCCACTCCCTTTCCGAGAGCGTTTCCAGTTGCTTGCTCGGCGGATGCTCGTTTAATTCAACCAATGAAGTGGAGGCCGCCACGAGAGTTAAGAGATACTGTTGCGGAAGAAAATTCTCCTGTTTTTATCCTTATATCCTGCAAGAGTTCCGCGTACACTATTTATCATGCGTTCATCGCTGCGACCAGTCTCTTCTCCCTTTTTCCCTTTTCTTTTATCCGATACTGTCCTATCCACATATTACTCATTTATGTAAGAGACTCGACACTTTGTTCGCTGCAAGGTGTAAATAACCCGAAGCATCGCAGGGTCTATCGCGAAAGTTCCAAGAAAAATCCAAGAAAACTTTCCTCCGTTCGATAAGGAATCATCGAACGCGCGCACACACGCCTCCTGTAGTAAAATATATTAAACTTTTGGAATGTATGCGTGATACTTTTAATAAAAGCACGCTAAACAACGCTCATTCCTCTGCGTCTTCGAGATCTAAAATTTCATTTACTCGTAGTAACTTTCAGGGAACTTAATAGAATTCTACGTTTTAATTCTTTCGGATAACTTTCTATGTTTTCTCCTTAATTAAAGGGATTTTGCAATATAAGAATATATAAGGACTGGCGGAGGGCTTTTTAATTTTCGGTATTCTCTCATATTTCTCCTGTCGAGTTGGAAAATGGAATAGAAATTCTGGTGTATATATGTACACTTGGAAATTAAAGATATAATTTCCTTAATCGTTGCGAGGTACAACACAAGTAGAAAAGTGCTATCGAGATTACCATTAGGAGCACCGATACCACGCAGAAATTTTTTTCTCCATTAGATCTATCGAACTCTT
Source organism: Sclerodermus sp. 'alternatusi' (assembly GCA_037305995.1). NCBI lineage: Eukaryota > Metazoa > Arthropoda > Insecta > Hymenoptera > Bethylidae > Sclerodermus > Sclerodermus sp. 'alternatusi'. The sequence goes on from CM074544.1 coordinate 7,258,953, forward strand.
TCTAGCACTATATTCCTATGCAAGATCGTTTTTAGCTACACGGACCGGCAGAGTTTGCCTAATCCAATCGATAAAATCCAGGACACAGATCGGATATTGTGCAAGAAAAAGAAATATTTCTATGCATATCTAGTCTTTTTCAATATGGTCTCTGCGTATTTCATTTACTATTTTAAACTTTTTATCTTTCACCAGCTCCAAGTAATTTTATATATATATAAATATATGCTAATTAACAGTCTGGCGGTTTTTAATTTTCCTTTATTAATCTTTTTTTATCGGAAATAATTAAATGAATAACCCGGATCTAACAAAGTGGCAAGGGCGCTCTATTTTTTCTTCTTCTTTTTTTTTTATTTCTACCTCGTAAAACTTTAATTTCCACCTTGCTTCTAGAACTTTTTCCACTCTTCGGATATCTGAGGCTTGTTTAATTTAGCCAATGAAGAAGCAGCAGTGCCAGTGGAAACCGTAAAAATTGCTCCCGTTTAAACTATCGTTTCTTCTTTCCTCGCTCCAATCTGGGAACCAATAACCGTACACTTAATATGCGTTCGATGGCGTTATATGCATACATTAATAGCACGCAAACTACTGTACTTAGACAAACTGAAGGCATAATAAAGTTTCATAAATTTGCAATCTAATTACCGCAAAAACAACTTTGAGCATATTCTTCGAATAACGAAAACAGATTATCGACAACAAGAATTACCATATCTTTGGATAATTATGAAAATTTTCCATCAGTTATTTTTCACCTATGGTAATTTGCTAAATTTATCAATAAAAAAAAGTCTGGAAAACCCTCTTTTCCGACCTCACTCTTTTTCTTCTCTCTCTCCCTCTCTCGATTCAAGGCATTTTTAAGTTATTATTTTGCCCAGTTTTATACTCGCCAACCTAAAACCGGTCATCGACCGCAGCACTGGCTTTCGTGGTCTACTGTCTTAATTGACCCAGTTGGTAAGATAAGTGTCTCGGAGTCGACTCTGTCGCTTATCTCACAAATTTTCTCGACCATCAAGATTTTTCTCCAATTTTTCGCTTTCCTGACTTCCTTCACGAGTCTATTTCACGACAAGCTTATCTCTTTGCGTTAACAAACAAAGGCTCCACTCATTCATAAATGAATCGATCGAGTTGGATAAAACATTTCTCGTAATTCATCCTTGAACTCGATCGTGTTCGATCTCTCATCCATTAATTATTGTTTCATCATGTTCCAACTCGCGGAAGGTCTCGCACGGAATTGAGTTCCAGCGGGTAAATTTGCCTTTTAAATAAAAAGTATTACGTCTATACGCGTGTATATCCGAAATAGAGAAGTTACTTCCCCACGAAAGTCTAGACTTGATAAATGTTAAATTGTAAATTCGTGTAACGTAGTTGTGCCCTACGACATAATTCAATAGTGCTGCTTGTGTTGAAGGTGGATATATTGTATTACAAAGTTTCATGTGACAGTTACCGGTGCTTTGCCGTGAAGTTGTGGAATATCGTAAAGGAAAGTGGATGTAATTGAAATTGTTTTAGAATCGAGAGGTCTCCCAACGGGATAAGCGAACAACCGAAGCGTCGAATAAGGCAAAAAGTCCAGCAGGTATAGCATCGGAAAGGATGAGCTTGATGATAGTGTGAAAAGGAGAGGAGAAAGGAGATGAAAAGGTAGGAAAAGAGAAGAGAGCAATAACTCACTTCACTTTAGGAGACGACGTCGACTTTATCCATCTTCTTTAAGCAACTGATAAGTAACGCCATCAGCGACTAACAATTGCAAATAACCCCGATAGGATTACAATAGTATAAAAGTTACATGTTACTCACTGAAAGAAACTGCTTGCTCGCAAAGACGAGCAGAGAAGCAGAAAATCAATATTTCACTCGCAGCGAAACAATCTCTTAATTACAAAGGGAAAAGCTACTCTTGGCTAAGTGCAGATTAAAACCACCCAGAGGTCGCGTTACTTTAAACGTAGCCTGAATCATTTAATGCGCGAAGCAACGCGAAAGAATTTTGCAAAATGCCACGACAAGCATAATAAAAAAATTCCTACCGTTTTATAGCGATTCCATAATTCCTCGGGTTCGGAAGGCTCTCATACTTAATATTCCGTAAAAAGTAAATCCGACCTCTCGCTGGAGAATTCAACGATATTAACGAGAAGGAGAAGGGGAAGGAGAACGAGAACTAGAACGAGAAGAAGAAGAAGGAGTAGAGGGAAGGTTCTTCTCATTCGGTATTCTTGTCCATGGCGATAAAATAATAGGCTCGAGACGTCAATGGCGTTTTCCTTCTCCTTCCGGTATCTTGGCACGAGAGCACTTATTTCTCGGCCGACGAGTCCCCCGAATCGTGCGACTCGTCGTGATAACGGCGACCGCTTCAGAGCTACGAGAACGCGAAATGTCGCCCGGCAGTTCACGCTCTCCAGGCGTTTTCGCTTCTGGTCTCGCTTTCGCGCGTGACGCTTTTACGGCCGACCAGGTTACAGTCGCGAAGCGTGAACGGCATAAAACCATCGCAGCGAGGATAGTTCGCCAGAGATACGGAAGTCGTCCGATAAAAAGCCTTTGGCATGGCTACACTGATTTCCAGCGGAGAGACCACTGCACAGCTCGTGTGGCTGCTGCTGCTGCTGCTGTTGCTGCAGAAAACCAAAAAAAGAGGCTTTAAGTATGATCGAGTGCACCGGATAATAGAGATAGATCGCAAGATAGATCGGCGCTGGGACAAAAAACTCGAGACATTGTTCATTAGGCGAGAGAAAAAGGTTTAAGGGGGTTGGGGGAGGAGGAAGACGGTTATTAGTGGAAAAGGGTGGAGATTGTCGGGCGCGCACTCGCTGATCCGCGAAGAGGAGCGGATGAAAAGAGGGAGCGGGAGGGTGGGGGTGGTGTTAGGGAGAGATCGGTTCGGCGAGCAAATTGCCATACCATGAGGGGGGGGGGGGGGTGCACGAGGGGAAGGCAAGACGGACACTGTACGAAAATTCCATGCAAGTTTATGAAAAACTGCTAAAGGATGTATCAAAGAGTGGAGGGGTGGGCGGTGAATTGAAAGGACGGAGGGGAAGACAATCGGTCCATTAGAAAGAAAGAGCTACTAAAAGGAGAGAAGCTACGATAGGAGTGTGTAGCTGGTCGAGGACGGGAGGATACTGCGCACGAGTATGGAATGGATAGCTGGGTGAAAATGAGATCAGACCAAGTAGAGAATCTGAACGGAAAACCGTAGCCGGGGCTCTTCTCCCGTCGCTTTTTCCCTTTTTCTCCCTTTCCCCTCTTCCTTCCTCTTTCATTTGTTAAGTTCTCTTTTTTCGAGCGCTTTCACCGGGCCCTCCAGGCGACCAGCTACCTTTATCATCGCCCGCGACAAATTTGACGGCCTCGCATTAATCTCGGCTCTATTACCGGCGCTGGTGGTAGCAGCAGTAGGGGTGCTGTGGTAATTTCTGCTTCCCGAATTTCCACTGGCCATCCAACGGAAAAACCGCGCGATTTACTCCCATCCGCAGCGGCCCCGCTGGAAAACGGAAAACGCCTGTAACAATGTACTCCTTTGACTCGGTATAGAAACGACGAAAATTTTTATCGTTCGTTTAGCCCACGATTACCGCCTGTACGGAAATTTCATTAAATTGGCCAAACTCCTCTCGCTGAAGCGAAAATTACTTCCTGAATACGTTTCAAGTCGTTTAATTTGGCAAAAATCCTGATTCCTTCCAGCCCATAAATTTTTCCTTCGGAGACTCCGGAAGCGTTTTGCCAAAGGAACATCTTGAACAATTCTTTCGCAAAATCCTCCTTTACTCCTGGGACCGGATCCTTGGGATAGATTATAAAATTCAACAGAACAGAGCCAGGAGTACGTGAGAATAGCAGATAATTCGAAAGCGTTTTAGATCGTTCGAGTCATAATTACGCGAGTCCCGAACAATTGTTCCAATCTTCTTTAACAAAGTTTCGCGCCAAAGTTTGGTTATTAGTAAACTTAGAACAAATGAGAGCCTATTCTTTATAAAGGAGAGAAGGACTTTAATCTATTCCGTTGAGAGAGTCTGCGTGCAGTTGGTTCATGAGTTTCGACTTCTTTCGATTCTCCATTTCGTTAATTAATTTTTGCACATTCACTTGTTTATTCGAACAGAAGGGAAGTTCGATAGGTCGAAGAATAGGAGAATTTAATAGAAATTTAGTGCTTCCCTTCTTCAGTGCTGCTGCTGCTGCTGCTGCATTCTTTTAGCACAAGCCTGTTCCCCTGGGAGCTAAGGGAAACTGCAAGCTAGTTAAGAAACCTTTGCTGTGCTAATTGCTGTTACCTTTCATGGTAATGAGAGAGTACACGCCAAACAACTCTTGGGGGTAGAATCGACAATAAAATCTAGCGATGGTGTTGCGTAAAACCTTCGGAAAATAAAATTACATAATTGGCGTAAAGAGAAATTTGCACGCTAGTTGTGTAAGATATCGCTTATTAATTTCTGGTCTCTTGATTTGACAGAAATGCGTAAAAATATCGTTAGTGCAAGAACCCCCTGTCCATGTCTAAGGGGAAATGTTACCCTAGCCTGTAAAAGACGATCAAGCACGGTTGGACGGATTAACATGGAAAAACATGGTTATATCGTGTGTTTAGTGGATGGGCATAGAGTGGCGAGGGGAGAAGACTCCGAGGGAGAGACTGGTTGATGAGAGGGTAACAGAGACTAGAAATTAAAGTGACGTCGTCGGGAATTGCAGGGTAATTGAAAGCCCAGCTGCAAGAGAAGAACGGTGTCCCATGGGCCTTTGTCGAGCCAATACGTGAGAGAGCGGAAACTGTCTGCAAAATGGTGGTAGTAGGAGTAAAAGTGGGGGTACACAGGACCATTCGAACATTAATTCAGGTATTTCCCGTGACAATCAGGAATATTCGCTCGTTCATCCACTAGATCCCATTCTTCTTCTAGTCATCCACCAATTTGTCCACATGTCCTATCTGCTATCCTCGTTTCTCCCTCTCCCTTTGTTTACTCTCATCCTTCCAATCGTCACTGTGAGCTTTTTCCTTGTGCTTCGTCGTCCTTTTATTCGAAATATTTGATCCCTTTGATCGACGCTTCAGCTACCTCCGAACCACAAAATTCCAATTGACTTGCAAAAACTTTTCCCCTCCAAAAAGTCTCACTTTATCCCGGTAAAATTTGCCAAAATTGTTTCCGCCGCTCTGGAATATCGCGTTTCGTTTCTTTTTCAAGTCGGAATAGCTGGTGGTGGTGTTTCCGATGAAATATCTATAATGGCCGGGGTCCAGTTGCCATTGACGGAGGTGGCCGGGTGGTTGGCAAGTGAAATAGCATAAGCCTTTTGATAGGGCACGTAGCTCGTCGTTGGTCCTTTGTTTCAGGCAGCAGAAATACTAATTGATAATACCGCGAGGTTGAAGCACGGGTGTCGGCTCTTTGTTAACTGCGTAGCTTCATCCCCATAGAGCAATTTGCCTACGCGTTGTACGACGAACAACTGGCACCAAACTCGGACCAGAAATTGGTTACCGATTCGCCAAACCGCGTCAGAGACTTCGGCGTGCGAGCTTTTCGATCGAACAGCCAACGTTCAACGATGCAGGCGTCGAATTATCGGGTCTACTCCCAGTTCCACCATAACGCACTGGGTATCATTGAACCACACCAGCTTCTACCACTAGTCGGGACGTATTGTCATCTAAACGGCGGCCTCTCACTTATATATTCAATTCCCCCAAAATTCTTCCCGAAACAGAGAGGGAGAGAGAGAGAGAGAGAGAGAGAGAGACAGAAAAGGACCTCGTTCACTTCAGCAGCAGCCACCGGGTGATGTCGTGGCTAATTTATGGTGGTGTAAAAAGAAACGTGTACACGTACATGAAAGCGCACTGTAAATAAAAAGGATGATAATTTCGGTAAATCTTGGTCTTGCTATGAAACATTTCATTAAAAGTAATCAAATATGGTATTCGTGTAATTTCACGATTACACACGCGTTAGCAAACGGGAAAATGCAAATTTTCAGCGAGCGCATAATAAAATATATTTTCCCGTTCTCATAATTAATAACGAAGCTTTATCTCTTGTATTTTCACCTCCCGGCGCATTTGAGAAAGGATCCATTTAAATTAATCGTACGCTCGTAAGGGAGGAACGAGATATTTGTTTCCTCGCGTCATAGATTGTTACGCGAAATGAATTTGGAAGATGAAGGGGGGGGGGGGGAGGATTGGCTGCTGCTCAGCCGATGTTCGTGCGTTTGCGAGCGACTAATAATTTCGTTCGTGAAAATCACTTGCGTTTGCGGTGCAAGAGATTTGTTCGATATAGCCGGGCGCTCCATAGAAAGGAGAGAAAAGGCTTGTGCAAACGACAGGAACAATATCATGAGACGGTTTCCTAAGAGTGGTGGTCCACGGCAGTTTACGATATAAAACTCAGCCACCTCGCGGGCACAATGCAGAATATGCGGATACCTTCCCGACGTGGTAAGCATCCGGGCTGAATTATGTTTTCTATGAATAAGCAATAATTCGCTGCTGGAAGGCTGTTTGTGGCAGCTCAGCAATTGCCGAATAAATAAAGGAAAGTAGAGCGGGCAATAAACGAAGTACAATTACGCAGGTGCAGACGGTTTGACCGTCGTAAAGATCGTCACTTTTCTCGTGGACGAAATGGTCCATGAAAGATTTAAACCCGACCTTCCGTTCCGTGGATGCCCCAGGGGTTCCCGCCATTCGAAATTCTGGAACGACCGACGCCGCTGAAATCGAGGCCACCATCAAAAGGGTGAAACCAATAAGGGGGAGGGAGGGGGCAAGTTTTTCAGCTGAGAAAAGCCGAAAATAACAGAGCGGAGGTATTTTAATGAATCTTTGCTCGCGCGTGATTGTCCGGGCTAGAAGATTGGTAGCGAGGAAGGCGAGGGGCAGAGGTAAAGAGGAATAAGGGGGCAAGACGGAAAGTCAAAGAGAACAAATGGAAACTGACAATTATATGGAGAGCGAAAAGGAAAATAGTGAGTGAAATTAGAGAGAAATTTCAGGGATTTTGCCAGCACACAAATCCACCGAACGGAGTCGAGCCATTCTCGCTGAACAGGAATGTATAGCTGGCGGTTGGACCGCAAGAACCAGAGGGGGCTTGAAAAAAACTGGCGGAAGTAGACAAGACAGCGAGGGGGAGGGGTGGGAAGTAAAAAGGATCGAAGAAAGAGAAGGACGCTTGGGTAGACGGAGAAATACGGGAAAAATGTCAGTGATTCTCTTCCGTCGAGTTCGGGTTGACCTGGAGAATGCAGGGGTGGGTCGTGTCCTGGCCGGGACAGAGGGTGGAGGAGGGTGTCCGGAGAACGCGAAAGGAGCGGTACCAACGGTCACCGGAGTGAGAGAGAAATTTCAGCGATTTCCGTCGTCCGACACTTTCCCACTTCGCTCAAGTTCGGTTTGAGAGGGAGGGGCTGGGAGGAGGCGGAGGAGAGGAAGTACGAGAAGCAGGCGGAAGAGGAGGTTCGGTGAGAAAGTGCTGGGTTGCACCACGAGGACCAGAAGATGGTGGCGAGGGTAAGAAGGTCTACCGACTGCAACGTAGCGAGAAATTACGTTTCCGCAGTCGGCACCGCAGACATTCCTCCAGGCCGTCCCTCCTGACCTGCTGTTGCCTGGCTGTGCCGCAGGAATTCGAGGCCAACACCACTGAGCGGCGAAACCGCCTTTTTCGACCCCCGGGGCTGTTGTCCTGCCCGGGTCAACCCCGCCGAGACCTGCTGCACTGTAAACAATCTGTATTGCACCGCTGGATGCCTCTTGAAATATTCCGCTTCACTATTTCTCAATGAAATTTCTCCCGTTCTTCTCGCGAACGCTATTCGTTCTCTCCCCGATCACGACCCCGCCCACCCCCGCGTGCCGCTTTAATCGAAGTCCCTCTCTACCACTTACCGCTTTCGCGAGGAATCCTCCGCTTGTCCTTGAGCGGCGCGCGATCAGGACGACGACTGTCACGCGCGCCACTGACCCACTCGAAGACATTCGTTTTCTCCCGCTGAAAGTCTCGCTCATCACCCTCTCCGAGATGTTCGACGTTATTCTTTTGCTAGAATAGCGCGCCGCGACGTTGGCGGAAAGTGGCGGATTCTGGATAAGAATGCATTTGCCGCGAGACTTGGGGGAGGAAAGATTGGGACGAGGTCCATCGGTGTGCGAGAAGGGAGAAACGAAGCGTGCACGAACGACTTGTAAGGCCAATTAAGCGCAATGGAATGGCAGGGAATGTCAGGGTATGGCATGAATAGGATACGTTTAAATATCCATCCGGAATGCTATTGCATATTATTCGAGCATAATTCGGTCCTTTTTCATCGCAGCCCTAGTCACGCTTTATTCTCACGAGCCCCCCTGAGTATTGGAAAAAGGTGTGTGCAGCTCGAATCGGGTTATATCGCGAGGGTAGTTGTGCACGGGTCACAATAAACGCAGAAATTTGAATATGAAGTCACACATACGCATGTAAATATTGGTACACACTCCTCCGCGTACGAGAGCCACCAGTTAGTGGCTATTGTATGTAAAAATTCTGTTAGACATCTAAATGAACGTAGGAAGTTTCGCTATGAATATGCTTATCCAGTTTTGACTTTTTTTTTTCTTTCTTCTGTTTTTCTGTTTTTTAGATTTTGATTTCCCGTAGATGTAATTTGCATTTTAATGTTATAACTTGATAATGGATGACGGAAGTTACACGCTCCTATTTGCATGCTGCTGGATATTACATAAAATTTCCTCGATCACATTTTAGTATCATTTGTATTAATGAGTCGTTATATTTCAACGAGAGCATTCCCCCCCTCCCACTCTCGTTGCCCACCCCTTTCGCCCTCCACCTCCACCTTCGCCTTTGTCGGCGGAGAGAATCTTTCTTATTTTTACGCCAACGCTTTTAACGTTATTCACACGCGTATAGCGTAATTTTAGTGACGAACATAGTTAGGAACTAGGGAAGAACGTTAATTACAACTTGCCACGTTGTTCGTGCCACCGCGGTCAACATGAATTATTTACCATTATCATTATTATCCTCCTGGAAATATGTAATGTCACTCTGGCTGGCTCGAACCGACTTTATCCACTGAAATTTTAATCCTCGCGAATCTTTCTCACTAATACCTTTATACATTTGGATTTCTCGAGTTTACGAACGAGGTTGGGACTCGTTTGCTCCCGTAATCCCCTGACCCGTTGTACAATTCCGTTCGGGGAGATTTCAGTTTCCTCCTCGAGGAGAAGATGCGAAAGATTAGCCGACGAGCGAATTTTAATCGAAAATAGCGTCGGGGCCAAGAACGACGACGACGGGGCTTCCAATAACTGGGGAAAAAGTCGGCAAAAAAAAAGGGCGAGGGACGAGAGTCACATTATCTGCAAAGGATGAATCACGCGCCGCTGGTGCAATTTTATTTGTGTAAACTGATATTTCGTTTATCCGACACCGCGCGCTAGGGAAGGTTGCTCGGCTAGAAATTGTTGATCCAGCGAAAAACACGCGAAAAGCAATCGCGATTCGTTTCGCGTTGACTTTTCGTCGTGTTTGCCAATGAATGGTTTTTATTATATCTGTAAAATTTTTCGGCAAGGAGAAGAAGTCGAAAAGCCTGAAGCGAGCCCACGCACGAACTCTGGGAAATAGCTTTTTTCACCGTAGGGCCGACGAGCCATGCATTATTTTTCAAGCGCGCCTCGCCTCGCCTCGCCTCGCCTCGCCTCGCGCCCTGCGAATTTCAGCGTTCCAAAACCGGATGGGAGAACCGGGGAAATTAATATCTTCTTTTAGGCAACGAATTTCACAGCGGATGGCTCGTCTTTCTTGCCATTCTTCGTAAATGGTATGTCGACTAATGTTACCATAAATCTACACATCCGTTGTCTCTCGGACCATTCATTACGCGCAGTCTGACTCGTTTTTCGAAGAAACTTCCAATAATAGTAAAAAGTCTCGGTTCGATCGTGACGTATATGTATCGATTGACGCGAGTGCTCCGCTGAAATTCTCCGCTGACTCTGATCGATATAACTCGGCAAGTCCCTGCAGCGAGCGGCAAAAGTAGCATTTATTTCTCCGGCCGAGATTTATTTGGCTGCAGCAACATTTATCTCGCTACTTCGACACGAGACACCGACAAGCTTTTTGAGCGTGATAAAATCCAGACGTGGCTAGTGCATTAAAAGCGAGCGAGCCTTAAAGTCCCATGCTCCGCTCTGCCCTGCCCGGCCTGCGCCGCCAAAGTAGTTTGCATACCGTCCTTGAGAAAAACAAGGGAGTCATCTTGCGAATCGCACGAGAAATCTCATTTATTCCTCGAGACTCTGGGAAAGAGCTTAAAGGAAAGGCACGTTTCCCACTCGTAACAACTCCCGTTAAATTACGCTCCATTATACAATTTATCATAAAATTAAGAGAGTCGGAGTCCCGTGCCTTCCTCTTCGTCTCTCCCTCCTCCACCCCTCTCCCCTTCTCTCTCTCTCTTTGCATTCTCGTGCAATCTCAAAGTGCAGGGCAATTTTAGTCAGACTCGCCGATGGAGCTCTCGGGATGGACGAGAGGGTGTTCGTGTCAGAACGGAAGCGAAGAAGAAGGAGGAGAAGAAGAAGGAGAGTACGGAAAATATACAGGTGCATCGTTCACGCTTGTTACACCGAATATGTTTATTATTATAATTTTAGGGAGAGAGAGAGAGATCTCAAATATTGCTCTCCTGTATATACGTATCATTGCATTATTCATAAGCGTTGACTGTGGGAGAAATTATCGCGACAGGGAGTTACCGTGATTTTTGCGTGTAATATCACCCACGGGTATCGGAACTTCCATGACGAATCGCTTCCGGGAAATTCGAAAAGTTCCGTTGACGTGAAACCCGTCGAGCCATTCTGATTAATCGCGCTTCGCGATCCACTCGATATATCCATTACGCCCTACCTGGGCTCCACCTGTCCCGGGCATCCATCCCCGTGGTACTCGGTTATCGAAGCTGCCACCTTTCTTCCCTTAAGCTTGGAATTAATCAACGCTTCTCCAATATCGTTATCTCGATTGCTACTCGAGACTTGTACTCGCGCTATTTGTTTCTCCCTAACTTTCCAGTGCGCGAACTGATACACGCGCTCTAGCTCACCACACACACACACACACACGCGCGCGCGAAACTGGATCTCCATTACCACACATACCTACGGACAAACGTTCCCTGCGAACAGAGAATTTACACTATTATCGCAGCGTCGACCACGTGCGCTCGCTGAGAAAATCTTCCAAGAATATCCATGAGAATTTCTTGGCCAAAGAAAAACAACGTGCATCGAAGAAAGAGATTTGGGAAGCAAATAGGGGAGGAGAGGTGGTTTTCCATTGGCGAAAGTTTTCTTCGGACGTCTCTTTTTCGATAACTCTGTATAGACGCGATTGAAAGGGACCGTTGGAGAGCAATGAGTGTAATGGCAATGTCGCTGAGTATGTCGCATTTGCGGTGGTTGCTGGAGCGAAAGGAGTCGGCGAGAGAGCCATCGTTCAGAAGCTCGGCGAGAGAATGAGAGAGAGAGAGAGAGAGAGAGAGAGGGATAGAAAAGCCTGCCTAGGGGAAAGGGGACAAGGACATTATCGGAAAAGAACTCTACGGGTTTATTACGCAATGTCGAGAACGATGGTAAACGTTTGTAGCGTATGCTCAAATATTTTGCCACGAAGCTCATCCGGAACATCCTGGCGCCGCAGCTTCCACGCAACTCATCTCACTGCTGGCGCCGATGTTGGAATGGACTCGTGTGCCATGTGTGTCTAATGCTCACAGTAGCCGTCAAAATACACTTTCAAATTTCCCCGGGTTCCTACGCGAACGCTTCAAGAAACGAGCACTCTCTCTCCCTCTCTCTCTCTCTCTCTCTCTGGTTTACCGAGATTCTCTCGTTCGTAATTACAATGTAACGTCCGTAACGCGGAAAAACATCAAGATGAAGGGAAAGAGAGAGAGAGAGAGAGGATGTCTCGATTAAGTACAAGCAACACCGACAGGCCGGGGGAATGATGAAAATTATGGAATTCATCGGGGAATCCAGAAGTGGATTCGCGTGACGGTCCATCGCAATCTCCGTCGACGGGGAATATACGAGGCTAACAAAACGACTGCGATGCTTCTCTCGAATTTACATTTTCCAAGGCTACGGGAAATTAAATGTCCATAGCCATTCCGATTTAACCATCTCGCTCGCCATGCCGTTTTCTCTCGCACCGGTGAAGGGGTCGAGAGAGACCTCGCACTTGGTCCACGAGAGATAACCAAAATTCTCGTTCGTTCGCGAACGCCAAACTTCATTCGGATCATGCATTTTGATTTCATCGGAGCGAAATTATCGGCGAATCCATACTCGATTGAAAGATAGCTCGACGAATGCATAGAATATTTAACTCGATTATCGCTACCCTTTTCTTCGACTGTACAACGTTCGCGCGCGCTCTTTCTCTCTCTCTCTCTCTCTCCCTCTCTAATTTGTTGTTATCTCTCAAATCGCCCGCGGAAATAAAAATTTCATCGCTCGAATCCATTTAACGGGGGATAACGAAAATTAACGATGGAAATATTCCCATTCAAGAGAGGGTGATGGAGGAGGAGGGGGTAGAGGTACCTTTAAAGCCGTAACTAATCGCATTAGCCATTTTGTATTCTCCGTCCCAGGACGTAAGAAATTCCGTGAAAACTTAATTGCGAGAAATTTGTTTTCCAATTCGATTATACTTTTCGACGAAACGAGAGTTAATCCATTTTTGTATCGATTTCACAGAGTATTGTTTTAAGGCAAAAGTCAAAGGAACTCTCTACAAATAAGAGGGAAAGAGAAAAAGACCGAGGTATCGATTATTTTCCGGAGGGGCAGAGCGACGTAATTGAATCGAACCACTTCGGTATTTCTCCAGTTTCGACGATCGACAAGAAATGAATTTTAAGACGCGTTGATTTAGCGCCAGACAGCTATTTCTCCATTAGGAAAAATTAGCATACGCTTTCCAGAAACGAACTATGGCGCGCAATGCTATGGAAGAGGGAATTATTTTCTCTAATCCAATTAGAAAGACAATAAAAGCTCTCACCCTAGTTACTGACCCGCGGCAATCGGTCTTCATTAGCCGAACGAACTTTTCCTCGAGCTCAGCTTGAATTAAGCTCGCATGCTTGTGCTAATCGCGCGATAACAAATTACTCGACGACCATTACGAGAGAAGGGTGCGAAGTAGACAAATTCGAAAACAATATGACTAGATCGACAGGATTAAGGATTTCAGGATCGAGAACTCGCAAAAACTTTCGATCATCCAGCGCAATTTCCCAATTGGCATCGAGCAGTTTTCTTCTCCGAGAAAAATATTCCCCCTCCGAATTATCGAAATACATTTGCTCGATACTTGACGATTGCCCCTTGATCCTGACCCGGTAGCGAAAAATATTGGATGGAATTAAAATTAATATTTTCCAGCATACGCCGAGGTAAGAATAAACAAACTCTCGAGGTGTACTTTTTATTCAATTATGTGAAAAAATTACTCCATCTTGTTATGGTTTCATTACTTTATCCCAGGGATAAAACGTCCAGAGAAGTTTATCTTCTTAAGTGAGAAATTTCCAATTCTTAGTGGTTTATCGCATAAACTTCTTTTTTATTTTATCTTTCGATTGCTCGATCTTAATAAACGGTGTATTAATGAAAGACCGGCGAATGTAGATTATTGTGGAATTTCGCGTAGTGTAGACCTACCAGCGGCAAACTCTGTTTAATGGCGAAGGAACTATTTTTACACGAATCTAACAAAATGAAGAGAATAACGGGGACGGCAAGTTCTTCGGCGTCTAGACTCGATTAAAACGATAGTGCCGGTGAGGCAAATTACAGACGACAAGAGTGTTCTAGAATACGTTTCCCGTGTGATTGATCACCATCGTTTGAACACCGACCCGCCTCAAAGGCAAGTCTTGTTTGCTTTGGATTACCACGTTAACCAACTTCTTCCGGCAATGCACTTCCACTTCTCTTTTTTTCCCAAGCGAATACCTTTCAAATTAAGCAGAAAATTCTCCCCTTGCCTGTGATGTTGAATGGATAATTATTACAATCAGATATGAGTCGATCCAGCCCTTACCCTCTTACCCTCCCTCGCAGGTAATAAAAGTTTCACAATTTTCTGCTTGCCATCGATTCATCAACATTAAAACAACGGAACCCACCAAAATAACATTATAAAACTCCTGAGTAATATACTTGAAATCTGCCTCGATTATTCTACAGTTTGTTATTTTAAACCAGGGAAATTTGATTTTAAATTGATTTCTTTTATTGAAAACTGTTGAAGAGATGGGAGTCTGATTAAAATGATAACGAATTTTTTATCTCGCTTTAGTTAGCCAAAAGGGATTATTTTAAATAAATTTCCATTACATTGATTTGCGAGTGAAATCAAAATATAAGGGTAGCAAGGAGAGGGGATATAATTAAATGAGCCACTCTTATCATAATCCACAAAAAGGGTTTAGCGAGAATAGCCTGTAATTTGTGTCAGATAAAAGCAGAAATTAAATAAGATAGAACGCGTCAGTGAAGGGTTGAATTCTGAAGGATAACTGGGTTGAGAAATGAGCGGAATGAGGTTAAAAAAAGAGGGGAATCTTCCGACTGGGTTCAAGGGAGATTCCAGGCACGATCGGGCAGAGCCTTTGAATGGAGAACTGGCATGGCAGACAGTTGTTCCTTCAGGATATAGTATCTGTAATTTCTTAAAGTAGTTAGCAGCGATGGACGCTGTATATCTGAATATTCACCCTCTCTCTTATTATTACTACACGCATTATTTTCTTTATTGTATATACAAGTACATGTAAAGAGAGAGAGGGGAGGGGGTGAGAGAGAGAGAGAGAGAAATATCAGGTATTGCTTCTGAAAGAAAAATTGGCATGGTAGTCCGTTTGTTAAATTTAACATAATTTTGTAAAACAGTTATATTCCGTGGTGCACTGGAATATTTTCTCGCTCGTAGGGAATTTCATTTTTTCCATTTCTCTTTACTGAACCCTCTGGTACCTGCCTTCATCCCTCTCCTTCTTCCTCTACCCGACGTCCAATAAAGCGTCTGAGGTGATTCGTAAAGCACTAAGGTAAGCCGTAGCCTCGGGTGGAAATGCAAATGCAATTAAGTCCTGACACATCTAACCATACCCTCTCCATCTGGCTTCACTTTTTTTTCTCAATTCTTTCTTCTATGTCAGTCTTTTGCTAGAGAGTGCTACTTTAACTTTCGGAGTTTTGTCCATGCACTTTTTACGCCAGCATCCTATTCAAACTTGCCAATTAGTTCGACGTAAATAAGGCAAGGTTTTGAATATTTTTTGCAATAATAACATTATAAGAAATCAGAAAGAAGAATAGCTAATAATGTGATTTTATTTTTAAATTCGAAACTCCCCCCCCCCCCCGGTCTTCGAATCAAGTCATTAAATCTTCTTAAAAGTCCTGTTTAAACTAAGAAAGATAACATTACTAGCTTATTCTTTTTCCATTTAACTTAAAACTGCAATCTGCTACGATTTAACGTTAACGGCTGCAATGATTCTTGTAAATTTCTATTTAATACAAGAAAAAGAGGTGCTAAAACTATTAATTTCACCCTATCTCACAGGCATTCCGAATACTTAAAAGGACTGGTTAATGTATGTATATTGAGAGAGAGAGAGAGACATTAAATGGATAAAGAATATATACGAATAAAGAAGAGCAAAAATTATTAAATATTTGTTCATCGCTTTGAACTGATTATTTATAATCTTATAGAAATTTATGTCTATCTTTTTCTCATCTTCATAAATAAAGTGCTATTCATTATTTTTCATCTAGTGCGCTCTCTCCATATCTGTCAATTCGACTAATCTATACACTGAAAGCAGAACACTGACGTGAAATGTGCTCTGAAATCCAATACATGTCGCCAGTGACAAATCACACGGCTTCGATACTTTTAATAAACCTACGGCCTACAGTTTGTCATTACTAGCAACAAGTTCCACCGTGAAATGAATTACTGTCTCCATTAGGTATATTAAAAGTGAAAATATTTAAATTAATTAGACCCTCTATTGCGCGAGTGATTACTTTATTCTTAATGAAATAAAATTTTACTTCTGGAATGAAATTTTCCTCGTGGTTGCTCTTTTTGAAAAAAAAAATACACAAAGAATTTCGTATGCGCACAACAAAGAATCAGTATTCTTCGAGATTTGTGCTAAAGGCTCAAAGCTTTAACGAAGTAATCTCAGCTATGGCAAAAGGTTGAGTAAAATTATATTACTCTGTAAGATACCAAGAGAGAGTTACTTTACTATTGTTTCGATGGCTGTAGTACATTCTTATAATTATCGCATACTGCAGTTAGTATAAATTTGTTCATCAATTCAAGCTTCTAGCCAGGAATCTACTCTCCTCGAAGAGGAAGCACAATAAGCAACCCCTCTAGTCCGCCACCACGACGAAGCTGCAACCTGAATACCTAAGGAAACCACGGACTTTCTTTGAATCCTAAAGTAAATGCAATACCGACCTGGTATTCACTTTACGAAGAACCTACCTTTGTACGAAGGGGTTCTTGTTCATTTCTCAGAGAAATCTCAACATGGATTCCAGTGAATGTCATTTGATAGGTTTCATAGAAGGTGTCCCTAAATTATGCACCCTTTTAAAACGACTATTCTAACAAACCTCGATAGCTCTAAGGGATTAACGCGCGAACACACCACACACACACACACTCATACAGTAAAATTATATAACCCATCCATTAGAAGATGTTCTCCCGAAGATAGATTTTATTTTATAATTATCACATTTCCCGATGAAAAATAGCATTATTGGATTATTGATAATTTCGATAATGCATTAACGTTCAAGTAATAAAATTTCCCTGTCCTCCTAATGAACATTTTGTATTTATAATGTATCAGATAAAAAGTAATCAGAATGAAAATCCTGTGGAAAAGTAGTTTGTTACATTTATCTTGCGATAAAAGGAATTACACGATTCTCTAACAAAAGCGTAGTTTATTCTTGTTGTTCGCGCGCAGATTGCTGAAATAGAAATTTTCTGGTAGTGGTTGTTGATGTTGGTGGAGGATAGAGTAGAGGAGAGAAGGGCAGAAACGAATGAAAGAGAAGAAGGCATTGGTATGGATATGCGGGAACTACGAACAAAAGGAGGTAAACTGAGAAAACAAAAGAAGGAGAAGGCACGAAAATTTATTTTCTCCAGCGGAAGTGTGACAGCTTCTGGATCAGCTTCGACACGAGGGAAATATTCAGAGCTTGACTTTGACGCGTGAAATATTGGTGGGAAAGCTTTTTCCTTTCGAGGCTTTAATACGTGTTTTTCAAGAGAAAGAAGCGTGATATCGTTGTATTACTGTGTTCGCGATGCATAATTATTTCGACCTGAAATTTTATTTCTAAATCCATTGGGATAAATTTTACCGGGACAATGGCTCCCGGCTGAAATTAAAACACGTGATGCGGGTGGAACAACGTGGAAAATATGAAAATGCACGGAAAGCCGAGCTATTTTTACCAACGCGTGCAAACAATTGCGAAGGTCGCTTCAATTTAACTTTTTAATTGTTACACCATGCTCTAGTAGGTTTACTTTAACTTCGCGCTACATAATCTCTGCTAAACTCATGAATTCACCTGTCGGAGAACCTAACCGGAAAATGTATTCCCGCGCGCCGTTGTTGTAATATTAGAATTTAACCGCTGAATTAGCCTAGCCCTCTTCATGAATTTGGCACTTGTATCTATTTCCACGGAAATGCTCCGCTCTAGAAACAATATCGTGTTCACCTTTCGCATAGATTGGACATTTCTGCATCTCTCGGTGATCGTGCGCGCGCGCGCGATTTATTTTTCTGTCTCAAAGAATTATCAGTTTGCAAAGATCAATCAAGAAAAAGAAAATGGAGTAACTTGAAAGAATCTCCTGCAATAGTCAAATTCACGAATTATCATTGAATCAGCTAATGAATGTTTTAAGGGTAGAACTGATGGAGAATGTTAGAGTTCGAGAAAAAAAAGGAGGATTTTATAAAAGAATTATTTCTCCCAAGGGAGTAATGGTGGCTTGAGATGCAGCCGTTTTGCGATCGTAAAGAGCCATAAAAAGGGGTATAATGGCGGTCTCCCTTGTATAACATTTACGATCATCGCTGCAAATCGTTCTTTTCATTCCGTACAGTCTGTCAGTTTGATACTGCTCAGCACTGAATTATTTGCCATGTGATTTTGCATACCCGAAACATCCAGATTTTATAGACCTAACACCAACGCGTTGAGTTTTCTCTTGGGGGAAAAAAGTTGGTTTTTTAAGCTTTGAAACTTTTATGAATTTTCACTCTTTTTTATTATATACGAAACATGTCACGTTCGACGAAAATAATGCACTTGAGGATACTGAATAGAATTTCATTTCGGGAAATTATATCAATAAGAGAAAGGGGGAGGGGAGAGAAGATTTGCAATCATCTCTGTAAATCAATTTCTTCGTGCTTCACGCACAGTTGGTTCGATACTGGGCCATACACTGAATAATCCACATTGTGCTTTTTGCATTTCTGATAACGCCAGCTTTGCACAACTAATGGCCCAATGTGTGCTTACTTATATCAGATTTATGAATTCGCTCGAGTCGAATATACATGACATTCGTAAGCGGAAGTTATTAACGCAAGGATTTGCGGAAAACCTCTTTCCCAAATGGGAAGCTCGAAATGGCTGTATATCCACCGATAATATACGCAATGCTTCAGCAACATCCTTCTCTCTCTCTCTCTCTCTCTCTCTCTCTCTCTCGGTCCATTATAACCACGTTATTAATTATTACACAGAATGTACCCCCTTCAAGTTTTCTATAATACCAAAAAGCACCTTTTCGAGAGAGCTTATCTTTCATTTTATTGAATAAACTATCGATCGGGCAAATACGCGATAATGATAGTTTACATTTAACATTGGGAAAGGATCTTTCGTGAAATCATGGTGTAGGAAGAAAGACACATTCCATGAAATACTGCAAGTTTTATTTTATCGTAGCCGAGGAAAGTCAATCTCTTTTGAAAGCATCTCAGCGTTGGACAATTCCGCATGAGCCATTCCACTGTTACACGTATATCTAGATTGCACAAGGTCCATTCTCTGACAACCAGTTATGCAGCAGGCCATGTAGTCTGGCAAGAAAAATACGACAGTCTTCGCCGTGGAGCGAGAGACTGGGGCATAAATTTCAAAGACAAAATCACGCAAGGGTCTTAAGGGTACTTGTTTTTCTGTCTCTGCAAAATAATCGCGAGTCCTTCGTTCATTTTCAATGATCATGGTGGTGGTGGTGATGGTGGTGGTGGTGAAAAGGTCGTTCTGACCGTAAGAGTCGCGAACCACTGAAATCGGTCTATCGACTTTTGAAGGTTGATACCGTAACTGCAGGGTGGCCTTGCAGCAGTCACCGAAGTAGAAAATCGATCATGGAAGTGTGACAACGTCATGTCAGTGGTTAAGGCGTGTCTCGGAGTGCTGGGGAGCTTGCCGGATGATTCGCTACTGGCTTAAAAACGCCAATAGCGGCACCCTCTACCCGCCATCAACAGCGACGATCAACCTTGCGCCTCGATCATCCCTTTGAACGATCGAGGAATATTTCGACACCTCGAAGGGGCTAAGGGATGCGCGGATGACCCTATTGTTTCTTGGAAGCTAACGCGATTAGCTGGGCAGTCCTTCTGTTAGGCAGCGGAGTGGAAAATCAATCATCGAGGAACCGAGAGGGAGGGGAGGGGGAGGGGGCGTCTCGTCAACAGTTAAGGCATGACCTGGCATAAGCAGAGCCGTTACCAGACGATTTCCTGACGAGTCAAAGCTGTCAGCGACGAGTCTCGTTACCAATGGCACCTCGCGATAAGATGCGACACGCTAGACCACACCTGTGCCACCACTTGCAACCAACCAACCCGCCAACCAACCCCGTCCTACCCTCCGCAGGGCTTCCTGGATATGGCCTCGGGTCAAACATGCAAAATCCATCGGGCCGCGTGAGCTGAATACCAGTGAGAACCTCCAGCGAAACTTCCCTACGTGATGTGCCCTTCGCTGTTGTGCGGAGCGACGCTTCGGCGTGAAAGGTCTGTTCAGCAGATACTTCCATTTTGATACACTCAGCTTATCCTTCGAGAAAACCTGCTCATCATGCGCAAACAACCGGAGCAATTACTACCCTTCCATTCGTTTGCTCTTATCTCCACTGAATTATGAAGCTAATAAACCCCTTCGTGAATTCCTTTTTCTTTCCGGCGAATTTATGGAAGAAGCTTCTACTTTTCCTTCGGAGTACACTTTTTATTGGCGATTAAACTTTTTTAAGACGCCAAATCGGTTGTAAGGCTGTGCCGCCGAAGGGCAAAAAGGGCTAAGCGGAAGCTTATCATTCGACTCAAGCCTCGCACTTTTAGGAACGTATCCGACTGTCATGAGAGACGCTTGGCTCTTTCACTCAAGGTATTATGTTTGGGAAAATATTTCCCCTCGCCTTTCATGAAATTCGTTAACAAAAGTGATCTTCTTCCAGGAGTAATTGTTACGATTTTTTCTGTTTTTCCTTTTTTTTTTTTTTTTACGTATTTCATAAAAAAGCTTCCAATTCTCTCTACCTTTAATTGTTACGCCGTTGCCGGTGATTTTATTTCGTTAGAATTCTCTACCCACTTGTAATGCAATATTACTACATTCAATCGAAAAATGATTTCGCTGTTATTTTTTATATTATTGAAGAGCCATTGATCAATGGCGAAACTTGCACGCTGTGAAAGAAATTAGAAATTACTGCGAGGCGAAGGGGGCTTTAATGGCACGCGAATTAATTTGCAAGAGACCAAGGCGGAACTTGGAGCTTTCTAGGTGTGGTTTGTACTCGAGAGTATCTACTTTCTATCTTGATTGCCAAGGATCAAGGAACTGCGAACATTTGGACAAGAAGTTATGGTTCCCAGCAACTATAGTTCTAAACTTACATACGCAAAATGCTTTTCATCGAGAACTCGATGGTAAATCCCGAGCACGAAGCAATGTTGTTAATGCACGGAGGGTTTGGAAAGCTTTTTCAATTCCTTGCTGATTTTATACGGAGTTCGAGGACATTCGTGACTATAACCGTAAATTAAGCCATATTTGCCGCACGCGACAGAGTCAATTGGAGCGAGGAGATTTATGAAAAAAAATTTTGCATTATGCTTGATCATGCGATTTATCTGTTTTTCGAGATGGAATTTGCAGGAAATTCACGGTCTGGCAACAGTATCACTGGCGTACAGGTGGATTCACCTCCTGGCAGGACTTCTGGAGCACCATTAAAATGGAATATGGAGATTCGAGACGAGGCCGAGACCTTTAAGAGCAGTCGTCTGTGATTGCTCGTGCAGCAGCACACCAACTTTCGAAAAGCAGCTGGCCAGAAGGGGAAACGCAAAGATAGAACTAGCGTTTTGATCCTTTGCTCCGAAAAATGCATCCATCGTTTGCAACACATAAATTCTACCTAACATTCTTCCAATTGCAAATCAATCGCAATTGCAACGAGGTTTAAAACCTTTATCCAGTTGGTTTATAAACCACTGAGAACACTTTTGTAATTCCAATGCGCACAGGATAATTCATAGGATGAATTATTTTTCTCTTACTTTTTGATTTGGGGTTTTACGGAGGGAAAAGGACAAGAAGGAAAGGGAAAAACTTCAACTTGCGAGTCAAAGCTTTGAAGTTTGTTAGAGCGAAGAAACATCGAAACAAGAATTAATGAAAATATAAGATATTTCAGTTTACACACCTTTTGAGAGAAGAAAAAAATAAATGCTTAAAGAGAAGCAAAGAGTAAGAAGCTACGGAGACGTGCCTAATGCGTCTCGTTAAGGGAAAATGAAAACAAATTCTCTTCATGGCTGCTGGAACGGATCTGGGGCACCGCGATAAAGTTAAAACTCTCAAAATTCGATTGCTTTGCGCGCCTGACTTTTTTCTGAACGCCCAATACATTCACCAATATATTTGGCCACGTTTTCGATACCACTTTATTCATCCATCATGATTACGTTTTGATTGCTTTCTACTATACGCATTTTTGAAAATACGAATTTTTCAAACTTCACTTTCAGTGGGCGGAACTCTCAAATTTTCACGAAATATCGAAGAAACGTTTTTCACGGATATTTCTTTCGCGCATTCTTCCATATTTTTTTCACGTTACTTTCCGACTTTTAATAAACAATTCAACTTGTTGATCCTGCATTTTCTACAGTTCTCTTCTATTCCTCATTTTAACTTTAATCGCTTCCATCACTTTTTCACGACTTCGTGTGTTTTCATTTGAAATCCCCTTACATTTATGATTCCCCACCTACACATGATTCGTGTCTGGTATTGTCACAATATTGGCTGGTTTTATTAAGAAATCTTTTCAGACGGACAGTGGCAGATATATTTTATCGATTTAGCATTGCATTCTGCTAGAAATGTATCTATACTGTTTCACAGAATTCCATAATGGTCGTGTGACTGCCCTTTCGTGCCAAACTTTTTGTATAATCGTCCAAACCCATGCTCGAATTGCCCGAATCGTTCGAATTCATTCTACGAAATGCCAGTCATGAATACAGACGAAATTTTTCTCTATTAAGCCGATATCTCAAATTTTATAGAATTGTGAAAATTAACAATCGACTAAAGAAAAGTATTTTACAAGTACTCGCTAAAGTTCACGTCCATTGTAAATTGGAGAAGTTTAATTAAACAATATACCGCATTATTAATAACATTATAAATAATACGGTGTACATTCACGTACTCGTATATACGGACGTATACTACACTTCTATAAACTCTATTGAATTATGATTTATAATGAGTCGATTAATAAATTTACTCGATAACGAAAGTTATTTCCCTAATTAATAATGCTCATCCAACCATTTCAAAATTTTCTTCTTTGGCATTGTTTATTTATCATTGGCCTGTTATTTCATCATTACGAAGCAATATTACATTATGTGGCTTTGAATATACGAATATTTACTGGCAAACTATTGACAAACCAAGTCAACTTGTTTGAAATTTGAAACAGTAAGCCGTATTTCCAATATTTACAAAATGAGAGAACGTAAAAATAAAGCGTAGATTTAACAGAGTTCGTAAAGCGGAGAAAATTATAAATGAAAAAAAGTAAGTGAGGAAAAAGGAGGTAGGGAGGGAGGGAGGGAGGAAGAAAGGGAAGAAAGAGAAGGATGGGAAGAAAAGAAGAAAAGTGGAGGGGCTGCGCGCGAGATATCACTAGAATTGAAGTGGAACGATGGAAATCATCGAAGAAAATTCTTTTTCCGAATAATTCGAGGGGGCAGCACGATTGCGCGCATATATTGATTTCAGGTTTGCAACGGGTACCTGGCCAGTTTGTGAAATCTCATGTCGACCGCCACGATAGATTGCACGTCTCTGTGCTGTATGCCCTTTCGCTCGGATGCATCCTATGGTCGTTTCGAGCTTGGCAATCGCACGCTGATTGTCACGCGTCGTGGAATCTAATTTCGCCAAATCGAAGATAACGACACAATGTTGCACCGGTTCAACGTTATGCGATAACTTTCAATGTCCTATTTATAATAGACTGTACCACTTGCAGCATTACGCGAATCCTCTCGAAAAATATTCCCTCCTCCCTTATCGTTAGAGAAATAAACAAACGTACTTTCCTCCTGCTCCTCCTCCTCCTCCTTCGATTGGACCTCTCTTATTTCAGAAAATACGCGCGCGCTATTTAGTTGAATTATCCTATAAAAATAAAAGTGTGTTTCCAATAGACCCCAAGGAAACTCTGTTATTCCATGAAATCCTACGTAACGTATGTACATTAATAATCAACCTGTCCTCTTTTTCCTCCAATAATATTCCATTACATTTTTACTTCGTAATTTAAAGTAAATGCAACCATCCGACCGGAAGTTTTTCGTGCACACACACACGCAAATATCAGCTTTGTTCCCGACCATATCTCAAATGTTGTTATCTCTTTTATATTTTCAAGAATTTTTTAACTGACTTCCCATTGAATCGTTGCCAATCAAAGGGGGTGGAAACCATTGCGTTTGGCATTACATTAGAAGCATTTGCGCTCTAGAGCTCGTAATAAATTTTTGTCGAGCATCTTCTGGCTGATAGCGCTTGTTTCACCTGTAGTGACCGAGTGCAAAATGTTATTGTCATATAGCAGTTAGCAATGTGTAACAGGCGTTCCCGCTATTATGTTCAGCGACGTAGAGTGGTAGCAGCAACACTGTACCAATGGGGATGGTGGTAGTAATGTAAATACTGAACGAACACTGTGCAAGGTACTCGTAAACATCAGGCTGCACACACATGCGTGTGCGTGGGTGCATGCGAGTATAGGCACAATACACACTTTTATATTTATTTTACACTCTCTGCAGCTATGCGGTTCTAATAGAAATATACGAATGCAATTTATCAGTTAAAAAGCCATTCTCACGGAAAATCTTCATTGCGATAATGAGATTTAACAAAATTGAATGTTTTAGATGTTCCGAATAGCCGAATGCAGAATTTTATTCATAATCATTTCAATCCTAGGGATTACATTCGTTTAACGAGAAGCAAATAGCATTAATTTCAATATTTTGAGGTCCTTCATTAAAAGTTCGGGTTACTCAACCACGATCGATGAGCGTTGGTCAAAATTATACAATAAATTATCGAAAATGCATTCTTACCGTGAATAGCCGGAAGTACCGCATTCGCACTTTGCCGAGAGATTTACTGAAGTATCCAGTAAGAATTCGTTATTGCGTGGTTCTCTTCTAAATTTCGAAGCGCGAGTACCTCGCGTGTACAATGTGCATGGATGTGCGTCGTTGGTGTGAATGAAACCGCGATCATTTGCCAGTGTTAACGATCTCCGACTCCGTTATACATAAGCGATTATATTAAACGTGCAGAATGGAAGGTCGGGGTACTCAAGTAGCGCGATAATATTCGTGATTGTACTATGTAAATCTCTTATTGCCACTCTTGTTTCATTTTAATGCCAGGGCTTAATCCTCGGAGCGATCCTTACGTAACGTTCGGCGGAAGTAACCACCACACAAGGATGCCACTGCTGGTAAACACACACCTATACGCGCGAGCGCGCGCGCAAATGCACATAGATAACCGCGCGAAACGATAATCTCATCCAATTTGTAATTCAAATGGACGCGATATAAGATAAATTACTAAGCTATATATCTGCGGGAGCAACCCTTTCTGACCACGGGCCGCTTTGCTGCTTTGCTTTTCTCGATTCCACCTTGAAATGATTCATTCGGCTCGGACCCTGGACGACGCTAACGAATAAAATATTTAATTGCTACTTGAAACCTTCTGTAAGTTCCCGCCGCGCGACTACCATATGATAAAGAAACAAAGGTACGCGGGTATTCGAGACACGTAATACGGTGGTAATAATAACGAAACACCTTTCTTTTAAAGGTTCGTCGTTCCCTCTGTATTTGTGCTTTTCTGCTTCATACAGGTTTTTAACGATATCATTTTATTTGTGTCCACGCTGAAAAAATATTGCTTATGATTTATAGCGGATTACAATTAAAATATTGAATACGAAATAGCCGAATGTCGGATTACAAACCCCAGAAATTACATTGGCGATATTCTGAATCGAACGTGTACGTGTATGCATCGCAGTTTCGTGTGCGAACAAAATTATTTTGGCATTCGTTACCGCGATTATATTGATGATATTTGGCACAGGATTCCCGTAATAATTCATACTTGAAAAAGTGCAATAATTTTTCGCGAATAGATACTGCCAATTTGTACGCTCCCGTAGTTTTGATAAATATCAAAGTTCTATTTCATGGCTATTGACCTAAAACCACAGCACATCACAAATCCTTTTCGTAAAATGAACGCGCCAAATACATCAGCGCGAATAAACGAATTTATAACATTTTATCAAGGGAATTAAAGGTTTTGCATTGACGTAACGCATCGTCGATCCAAAAATAATACTTCCAAATTACCGAAGGGGTGAGGAAAAAGCTCGGGCATTATCTCTCCCGTCTCTCGCATTGCTTACAGCGTATTATCTTCGAGAAAAAATCAAGTAAGCTTCGATAATGTTATGTAAATCGCTATACTCACCGGAGCACGTTGCGCTGGACGAAATATATTCCAGAGAGATTTATCTAGCTTTGGAGAGCAACGTCGGATATAATATATTGCAACAAGACTTTTGATGTAACGATGAAATATTTAGGGGGATGATCAATCTTAGAAGAGCAAAAATAAAGAGAAAAGAGAAAATTAACTCTCGAGCTAGAATAGACATAGAAACGTGATATTACCATCATAAGTATATGAGCATACTGCTATAACAAAATAATAATGTGTGTGTGTGTGTGTGTGCGTGGACATAAGATTTACATTTCTTCTTCCCTCATTCGCTGGAATATTCTCGCTGATGTATACCTTAAGGAAAACTCTATAGATCGGTAAATGCGAGTGATTCAGTGGAGAGGAGCTTAATCTTCCTTATGGCTCGTAAAACTTAACGATCCAATATAGAGTCAATAATAACGATACCAATGTCGTTAAAAGACGCTCACTCCTGGATGAACGGCTGCATTATTTTAATATCTCCGAGAAGATTTAATAAAGCGAAAGCTACATTTGCTTTAAAGGGATTAAACATTGAAATATTACTGGATCGTATAGCAAGTACAGGATGTGTCGGCGGTGGCTAACCAGTGGCACACAATCGAGTACCCTGAGAAAAATCAAAATGATTTTCAAAAATAAAACTTGCGCATGCGAGTGTTTAGCCAAGTTCTCGAGAAACGGAGAGTTTGTTTTTTCTCCTTTCTCGTGGAAGCAGAATAAAGGCGAGTAACATATGTGGAAGGTTAAGCTAGGAAGAATTTGTCATGCATGAGTATTAATATGAACTAAACAGAGGCTAGGGGGGCTTTGAGACCGTAGTCCATAATTGAAATCTTAATGCGGCTCTGTCAGGACAGTTAATTGCCACGAAACGTGGAATCGAGGTAAATACCAGAGCTGCGTAGACCCTGGCTGATGTAGGTGGGAAGTACTTTCAGGACGGCGCTGGTGGTTTACCAGGAGGCAGGCGGCAGGACTCTAGAGCCAGCCTTACCAGACAAAAGAGCGACGCCCTGATTTAGTGGCTCGCATAATTCCGGCTTGGCCTTAAATTAATACCCGCAGCCTCTCTCCTTTGTCCACCAGCTTTCACGAAACACTGAAACGCGCAGAAATTTCGACCAATTGTTGCAAATGACAATCGATAAATCGACACCGGTAGATGTTTTTCATGAAAATTCCCACATGGTAGTTTGCCTAATCGATTTCGATAGCTGCGAATGGATGGAACTCTGTACCACAGGGATAAAGGCACTATCTTTTGCAAACAAAAAAAAAGGAAAAAAATAATTTAAAAAATCCAAAAACGAAATACAACGAATTCTCTATTTTTCTCTCCCCTTCCCTGCCCCTCGCTCTTGAAGAATAATAAATCTTGACGCGAAGAAAGATGTACTCCGATAGAGGGGAATGATCGACGAAGCGAATTCTCGTATTTTCTTAGTTATTCTTTCTGTCTATTTCATCCGACTGGAATCTTTTGCAAAGAACGCGGAAGAAACGTCCTTTTGTTTGCCTTCGAAGCATAATCCAAATTCCTTGCGGAAAATGTGACCTTACTTTCGGCATTACTGAGATCCTCCGGTAAGCAGACAGGGCGTATTCGCTTTCTGCGGGAACAAAAGGTCACCGACCAATTCTCAGATACATTCGGAGAGAGGCTCCATGGCGTAACTCGCCATTCACCTGCCAACAAGCAAGGGCTATCGACCTCCATTTTGCTCGCGCGAGGTAAATATATCAATATATATTCAATATATCGATCACATTCTTGTCTCAATGTTCTCCATATGAAAATCTAACGAATCACGGAATGAGCGTAGAAACGTTCTTACCTGGTTAATTAATCGGAGTGCACTTCATTTTCCGATCTTTTGCTCTTTCCGCGTCCCATTGTGGAATCATTAATACGAAATTCAATTTCTTTCCCCTCGACTCTGTAAAATCGTCCACTACAACACAGTCCTTTTATAATTTATGCATTTCGCGCATTTTAGTCACAAGCGGAGACAGATTAAAATCACCAGGTATGACTGGCTCTCCGCATTTCCGCAGACTTTTCTATGTACGAATTAGACGGTTGCGAGTCAAAATCAGGCTAAATGCGCTTTTCAACTCTGTAGTAGCGTGACACTCGAGGGACAAGGAAAAAGGGAAATGTGTTGTCCATAAGAGTTCAGGTCAGAAGGAACCAAAATAAGAGTATAAGTACGATCTTTTTTGGGGTACTTTCATTATCTCCGTAGATTTAATGTGGAACGATATTAAAAAAAAAAAAAAACAAAACGCAATAAAATCGTTCCTCCTTCGTGGAAAATATGTTTTTCCGCCAATAACACGCAGTACCACTTGCAGCAAATAATCGTTAAAATTTAATTAAGTTTAGTTGAATAAATAAATTTTTAATTAATGCTGAAAAACGACTGGTTTTATAATAAATTACGTACAATAAAGCCTTTTGTTTTGAACTTTACAGCATATTCAACTATTTTATAAAATTTACATACAAGGATGAATTATTTTCCGTTAAAATGAATTTCGAAGAAATATAGAATATTTTTAAATTTCCCGTGGAAAAGCAAATTCTACGGGGTAGCGAGTTAATTCCTTTATTTATATATGTTTTGCTCGCGTATCCTTCTCATCAATTCCACGCATTTATCCCTTACATAAGGCGCGGACCACAACTTAGCGAGACCCACAGAAATTTAAATTTGCTCCAACAAAATAAATTTAAACGTATCTACGTTTACGTGAAACTCATCTCTAGATTAAAGCTTGAACCTCGCATGAGAAAGTTTTCTCTCCAGTTTATTTAAATGGAATGCTGCATACATTTTATAATCTTGTTCGTTTTCGCAAACTTCATTCTAGCCCTTGACCGCGGACAAAAAATAATCTTGCGTGAAAATTAAAGGATACTTCTTTAGAAACCCGGTATGTTTGACGTACGGTAGGAAATAGTTTTACAAAAATATTTACGCGGAATAACCTGATATATTCTGAGCCGTGCTTCGGAAAAATAGCCCATTTTCCAAAAATTCTTTCGCCTCGCCAATTGGTAATCGTTAGAGTAAAAATGGACGGACCTTTTTACTTAAAAAAGTGCAAAACTATGCGCCAACGCGCGCGTAACTATAAAACTGCATTATCTTCCGCGTCGAACATTATTCCCAAGTGAATAATTTTAGCAGTCTGTTTATTTGGCGAAACGCGTATTCGACTGTACACCAACGAATATGGAGTATCTGGCAAATGTCTATTGACACATGAATTTGTACAATATTTTACCATCACAAGAGAGCATTTTTTATTTCTCCCCCATGGTAAATTTGTCCACTCGTTTATTATTGCCGTGTCCACCGATTATTCGGCGATTTTAAACAATAACTTTATAAAAAATACTTTAATTATCGAGAGAGAGAGAGAGAGAGAGAGAGAGAGATGATTCAGCGAGCATTAGCGAATAATCGCCGAAGACTGCGAAATGCGCCGATAGGAGAGTGTTTCGCGAGGGAATAACGAGTACTTGCCCTCGCTGAAAATATGATTATTATGTAAAGCGGATTCTACGTTAGTAGCATCGCTCCTTTTTTTAGCTCTGTGGAAAATCTCGTTTAGCGGAGACTCTCGTGACACGTTCGGTGCGAAAAGTCGCGACCGTTTGGGGTAATTTGTTGGCAAGAGGGCAGAGGCGTATGGAAGAACGGGAGAGCGACCGGGCGGAGCCACTGGAATTTTTAATTCCTTGAGGGACGGAGAAAGGAAGGCGGAGTTCATTTGTTCTGGGACAATTATGTCGCGAAAGTACGGCACAAAAGGCTCGGGAGGGACAAAGGCTAGCCGGATGAAAAAAATAACACGATTGAGCTCTCGAAAACTAGTGCTCCTCTCTATTGCCAAGACTTGTGGATTTCAAAGACTTTTCTTTCTGAAACTCCTCGTGGAGCCACATCGGTTAGAAACTCTCTCGTTATTCCGCTCGTTTCTCGTCCCTTCGTCCACAATCTTATCCACGATTCGATAAAAATATTAAACGGGACGAATAATCCTAATTGTCAAGAATCTCTCCTCTCTCCCGTTGTCAGTGGAATTAATGGGTTTAACGATTAAACCGCGGAATTACGAGCATAATTTGATAGAGCGGTGAAGGAAGGCGTGAAAGCAGTGACATACGTAATAATAACAGTCCCCGATGTAAGTCGACGGACCAAAGCTTGCCAGAGGGTGGAGGAGGAGGTGGTGGTGGTGGTGGTGGTAGTGTTTCGAGTAACACTTACACTAGCGAGTTGCGCGACACTGACTTCCCTTTTGCTTTCGAGTCCCTTTGAGTCAACGGTGGTGGTCGCGAGGTAACCGGAGCCACCGGAAGCGGCTCTCTCGAGGAACTGCTGGAACACACCCCTCCTCCCCTCACTTGCTTCTGCGCTTCCCTTTGCGTTGCACCTACCGTCAACCACGAAGCACCTCCTTCTGATACGGTGCCGGTGCCGGTGCCGGTGTGCCCATGCCGCTGCTGCTGGTACTCCGCTCTGTTTTGCATAGCCTTCGCCGGTTTCGTTAACGGCGACGCCACCGACGACGCCACCGACGACGCCACCGACGACGCCGACGCCGCCGTCGACGCGAGAATGTCAGGCACGTTTTAGATAACTCTTTGATGAAGTTAATACCTTGCCATTCCGCTCTAACGATAATTGGATAATTTCATAATGCCAGAACAAGACTAACTTGCGCTATTTCATATCACGTATTATCATACTTGAAGGAAACTAGCTAATCATCTTATTTTTCTACTTGCAGTGGCTGCTGGTTCCCGCTGAAACTTTTAGCTCCGGCGAAGTCAACTAATTTCCGGTAAGTGTGTTACTATAAAAATTTCCGCAAACTAGCGAAGGAGATAATTCTTTGATAATGAATAAATGGCCCTTTTATGGGTTTTTATTAACAACACTCTTTCACCGAGTATTCGGAAAAATTATTCATTATTAAAGAATTATAGTGGAATGAGAAATTTCTCCCTGCCACCGTGGAAAATGATGTTGCATTAACTTCGCCGTCCCTGATGGAATTCCGAGAAAGCTGCCGAGCGAAAGGCTTTTCCATACATCATACGCGTTGGAAAGAATTTCCATCCATCACGCGTCTTACGAGACAGTTTATAAGACTAATGTGATAATTCCGCGTAAGAAGCTCGCCCCCCCCTCCCCCTCCCCCAGGCCTCCCTCAAAATTTCCCACTAAATCATTTTAAGCAAGTACCGGATTTCCCCGCGTCATCCTCCCGTCATTGCCACTGGCCGATCGCACCCTGTCCCCACGGTC
Source organism: Sclerodermus sp. 'alternatusi' (assembly GCA_037305995.1). Lineage (NCBI taxonomy): Eukaryota > Metazoa > Arthropoda > Insecta > Hymenoptera > Bethylidae > Sclerodermus > Sclerodermus sp. 'alternatusi'. The sequence goes on from CM074544.1 coordinate 7,290,621, forward strand.
CTTCCACCCCCATGGAACATGCGAGAAAAAACCTTCGCAAATGACGTAATTATTTTTAATGGAAAAAGTCCGGGCACTCGCGGGCCCCGTTACATTCCATGTAAAAGAATCGTAAAGGCCGTGGAAAATTTAAGCCAGCGATTTCAGGGAACTCACGTACTCGCCTGGCTCGACCAGACGAGGCTATAACAAGGTGAAAAAAGTCTAAGGGAAAAGCTATCGGATATATCCGACAAGGAGAAACAGGGTCCGGCAGTGCGGTAACGGCAAGTATAAATCGTTATTGATGCATCTAAAAGTTTACACGATAGCATCGACGAGGGATGTGGCATTAACCGCGGGTTTCCCCGCGTTCCGGGAAACGCAGTAAGGGGGGAGGGGGGAGGGGGAGGGGTGCACGTACGCGCAGTAGATTAGCGCTTTCTTCCGTGTCCGGGAATCAAAGTGCGAGAACGGGACGCGAGTTGCATACCCCGACGGTCTCTCCCGCATGCTGGGGAACAACGGCGCGAAATTGATCGGGGTTTATTGCATCGTAACCCTCTTACGACGAGTCCATCGAAGGGCCCCTGGACTCCTCGTAAATTTCTGCCACCTACCGACTCGAATTTCTAATTCTAAACAGCCACCGGGGAGCGCGCTGCTTAATGGCAGATCTGTCAGGGTGACGCACCGACGCTGTGACGAGCTTCTTTATGCCGAAGCCACCAGCCGTTAAAAGATTACTCGCGCATCGCGAGACCGGCATTCTAATCGGAATCCAATATCGAGGCGTGCTCGCCTATTTCCAAATTCCGGTGGGGGAGGGGGAGGGGCGACCTCCCCAATCGTTCCTGCGCTATAACTTCTCGATAACTTCCGGCACTCTCCTATATTTACGAAAAAATCTAGGATCGACGGAAAAACTCGCGGGGAGGGGAGGGGACGCGGATACTCGAAAGAAAACGAGAGGATATTGTCTCTCTGGGAAGCCGCAAGGTTTTCTTATCAATCCTCGAGGATATCCACGGGCCGACCCCGCGCGCTTATACCGCGATCAATTTATATATATTTGACCATCTACACTATTTAGTAATAACCAGCGGAGAGCAATATCACCAAGTGTCATGAGATTCCGAGGGGATGAAATATGAAATTTATGAAGCCGAACATTTCATGTCGAAGCTTTTGACACTCGAGAGAAATTGGAATCGCGTAAATGCGATTGAGTTACAGTCACTTCGACAAATGCGCCTCGTTTCCGACGTCGCCATTAAATCGTATACCCCTTCGGTCTGTTTAGCAGCAGAAATGCGCACGGGGCGTTACGATGGCGTCGCCAGCAGAAATTTACGACAAACCCTGAGTACCTTCTGTGCGCTCGACTCTCCATTCGATAGACGCGACTTCGAACTCGACGACGCTTGTCAGAAATTGAGAATGTTCGATGTGCCACGAGAGTCGAGCATCCATCATTCCATCCAACTTTCAAAAATCATTTTCGTCCGGAGGAAACTCATGTTTTAGTTTATACCGATGGATCCTCTTGATTCACTTGAGAATTGAGAATCTTCCGCGTCTCTTTCTCTCTTTCTCTCTTTCTTTCTCTTTTCCCTCTCCTACTCGGGTCTACTTTCAGAGAAACAAAAGAAGGAGGGGCCGGGGGGAGGGAGGAAGACTCTTTAGTGGCATATTTTTAACGAGCCCATTACACTGCCAATTAAGGTTGGAAGTAGGCGAAATTTCGAGCGAGTTCGCTCTTGGTGAAAAATCCCGTGGGTGATAAAGTCACCGGATGAACTGCAATTACTTTAAACACCACGGCGAACGGATTGGACGATTGGAGAATCGAGCCAGGTAGCGACGAACGATTATGGGAACCCACCTGAATCCTGCACACACGCAATTTACTTCCGCAGCTAGGATAAATCCTATCAGGCTAGTGCGGCCGATTTCTGCATGGCCTCTCTCTCTCTCTCTCTCTCTCTCTCTCTCTCTCTCTCTCTCTCTCTCTCACTCACTCTTTGTATAGGCTATCCAGCTTTACAGTAGTATTTCTGCATTTTTTTCTAGTTTTTTCCCCATCTTTACCCCAGTGCGTGTTTTTCTGCTGTCGTGTAATTATATAAATTCTTTTAAACTTCACTGAGGGAATAGACTGAAAGAAATAATTGAGTTGGAGCATACTGAACTTTACCTTAGATATACCTACTTATACACCATACTTACATTCGATGATTTGATATTTCTTACAATTGCGTGGAAATATTTGTGAAACTTTTTGAGGGTCCTCGTGTTTCTGTAAACGAGTCGCTCTGGCTTGTTTCACAAATCATCAGGCTTTTCATGAGCGTCGCTAATACGGGGGGAAGTTTAGAGTCAAAAAAGAGAGAGAAAGAGAGAGAGAGAGAGAGTGAGAGGGAGGGGGTGAAATATCGGGGGCTTTTGTCCACTTAGTCCAGTCGTTCGCGAAAGATTTCGCAATTTTCCTGGCGTGAACAAAAAAGATCGGATTGGCCAGAAGAGAACGGGCTCGGCTGGATTGACGTGGCGTAAAAACATGGAAAATTGGTAGCACCAGGGAAAAAAACTTTCTACCTCGACGCTTTTTCATACGTGAGATTTAATAGCTCCTGCAACTGTGAGAATGGCTTTAATTTGATAATCGATACGTCGGACCGTGAGATTTGGTGAAGCAAATTGATTAAAGTTACCTGGCTTTACTGTTGACAGAATTTTCTAACTGCTTTTAGCCATAGAACTTTCACTAATATAAAAGAAGAACGTTACTAGATAAATTTCTTAAATTTTACTTTTCAGCTGTTTCATTGATACAATTTGCGAATATTGATAATTGAAGAATTAATTCTTAACTCGAAATCATTATTTTTTACTATTGCTCATCGAGTTTCCATGGTACCGTAAAGAAATTTTTACTATCCTACCCCGTTCATCGATAATATATTTCAATTATTACTTGTTTTAAATATCACTCCCTCCTCTATCCAACGAAAATAAATGATTGTAATTTATAGGGAAAACCTTTCACAAAAGTTTACCCTCTGGATTGTACGAAGTGGAATATAAAATCCAATTAGAAATCAAGCATAAAACATTATTAGCTGTAATCTATGGTTTATTGTTATCACGCGAATGTCCTCGCCCCTGCCTCTCTTCCCTCCAAATCTAAAAGATTATTATTAAATGAAAAATTCGATAATATTTTACGACAACGTTAAGAAACACATTATCCGTAAAAAGTGAAAAGAAACGCGGATAAAAAGCTCCGAAGGAAGCCCGATTGCTGTTATTACTATTACCATTACGATTATAGTTGAAGGCCCGAATCACAGGTTTATTTAACGGAACGTATCATTAGGATCTGTCGGTGAATGTGTTCGGGTTAAAATATCTTTTCTTAGCACGAAACGGCAAACGTAAAATTCAGTAATGTGCAAGGATTTGAGTCGAGGACTAATCTGCCAGCTCATTAAGCGTTAGGCGAGTAGTTTGCATATCAGTCCGGCTTTGTTGGGGTAGCTGGACTCAAAACGGGGGCGCGCAAAGAAAGGGTTGACGCTTTGGAAAGGGTAGAGGTAAAGAGGTGGAATGAGGAAGCTGCGGATCGCACGAGCGGAAGAGTGCACTCCGTTAAACTAAGTCCACATCCTTCAACGCCGGCAATAAAGATGGCTGGATGCATAATGGCCGTGCTCAGCGAACTTCTTCACATCGCAAAAGATCACGGGCAGTAGCAGCGGTACCACCTTTTCCCTCGCTCCTTCCTCCACTCCTTTCCCCTCTTGATTTCAAAAACATTTCAAACGGCAACTTTCCCCTGCTCACCAGCGATCCCTAATGCTCCTTACCTCCTTCCGAACTTGCACGGCTTACACTTGCGACTCTCTATTTGAAAATTCAGACGCAATTCCAAGGTGCCCCTCGTTAAAACATCGTGAAATTCAGTGGATGTTTCGATCGTAATAATTGGCAATCGCAATAATCGCAGAACTCGCGTCAAGATGAAATGTTACAACGTGGAAGGAAGGAAGGAAGGAAGGAAGGAAGGACGAATGGACGGAAGGAAGGAATACAAATTGGCATAGTTTCGATCAAGTTAGTTTGAGCAGCTGGTGGAATCGATTAAATTCACTTAGAGTCGGCTCTCTATTAATCCAAAGCTCGAAACAAGGGCGACGCTTTCTGACGTTCCCGTGGAACGACCAATTACGGGGCCAGACATTATTTTCAATAAAACACGAGGGGGAACGAGACACATTTCCGATAGAAGCTATTCCTATCCAATCGGGATGCGCATCGAATTGAATATTAGTGTTCTCTCCAGTAGTAGTCTAGTCTCCATTCGATTATGGCGTACGCCGCTAAATCAAAAATATGAAGTCCCCCGAAAGTGTGTAATTGACGAGAGTTTGGCTTGTCCGCCGCTGCTTTCAGGACCTATTTGGAGCTTGGTTTTATGCAAAATCGCCCATAACTAGCTCGCTCGGTAGCTTTACAGGGCGATTTTCACGATACCCCGGCGGCACGAGCGTTCTTCCTCGTTGCCATTATCGCCGTTTCGCGCCGTAACGCGGATAAATATGACGTAATATTGCTGTTGTTCAGCACGCGACATTAATGCTGCAGGAAGTTGTTTTTGGGGCTCGCCGTTTGTTCGATATTGCTCCGCGCGCCCTCGCTTGTTACGAAAATTCTCGCGAGCGCACCTCGCTGAAAGTCAAATCATACCGAATGCAAAGTTTTCCGAACTTTTTCCCTCTTACTGCCTGTTTCCGTGTCATTGCTTAACCTGCTTTGACTTTCATGTACAACTCGTAGACACGCCGTAAGAACTTCCTCGGGCCTCGAGTGTACCGCTAACAATGAAAATGGAAATTGTTCTTGTTTTATTGTTGTCTCGCTTAAGAAACGAGAGATCGGTTTTCTCTCCCTTCCCTTCCGCGCCATTCCGGAATCTCCTGATTCTCGACGGGAGAAACAAAAACAGGAAAAAAACAGCGCGCCCGATACGCGTATCATCCATTCATCCTTACTCCCTTTCACGTCCATTATCCATTCTGATTGGATTTTTCCTATTTCTCGTGCTTTTCGTATTTTTTCTCCCATATCCCTTTATTCCACGCCGCGCGCAATTCCCCGAAATAACTACGGCAATAATGATCATTGTCATCATCATTATCTTCGTCAGCGTCGTAGTTGTATTTGAATACGGCAACTAAGGGATTTTTGCAAGCACAAAACTTGCACAAAAAATGCACTTTGCGTTATATTTTATGCATTCGACGTGCTTTTAACACGAGCTTTCATCCTCCCTTCACTCGCGCGATAAGCTTAAAGTAGCAACCTTTTTTAAAGGGGTGTCAATGAGGTTCGTGAAGTAATGAAAAATTAAATAGAGGACCTTGCCATATTTTTTCTACACTCTAGATAGAACTATATTTCCTAAAATACTGCCATTTCTTAAGGATTTTTAGAGAGAGATTTTTACGGCCACTTTCCTTCGGGGCCTTTCAACAAAATACTTGCTTTCTCAGAGTTCCCGCGAATCATTAAACTATATCTATGATTTATGACTCGTGGGAATTAGCCATTTCCACTTTATCGAATTATTTAAGGATGTACGATAAGCGGACGATAAAAATGAATAAAAACATAAGAAGATGTTCGGCATCTATCCGCGATATTCCACGATGACATTTATTCGATTTCTCCTTACGTTAACCATCAGTCAACACGTGGCTCGATTGCGAGGAAAAGTTGTTTCTGCAGTTTACGACTTGCTCGTTAGGCAATAACGTCGCACGTAGAATATACATTTTGCAGTATCATACTTTATACGTGCTTGTAACGAGACTTTCCATCTCGTTTTGTCGCGTGCTGAGATTTTCAGATAGCAGCAGCACTCTGAGCGAGCACGCCACTTAAAATTGTCGTATACCAGGCAATTTTTTTCAGCTACAAAATTAAGTTTCAAACATGAATTAACGAGATTGAATAATAAACGAATGGCATTTTCAGATTAAGATTTAAACGTGCAATCGTCCGATTAGAATCTCTAAAAATTACAATAAGCATACGAAAATGGGTTATGCATGTTTTTTTTTGTTTTGCTCCTGCGTGAAAAATCATTAAGAAATTCAGCCAAGTCTCGCGGAGCAAACGTCAGTGGTGTGCCCACGACTGTATAAAACTTGGGATTACGATATACTGAAAAATTTGTTACGGTCATGCCAACATACTTATAACGACAGTTTTACTCGAGTCGTATCTTATCCGACGATTCCCAGATACTGCCGACGTTTTCCTTGCTTCTTAAAATTATTATCCTGCCTTGTCCAGCGGAGATTTAATAGGGTCGTTCACCGTAAAATTCTATGGGATTATGTGCCAATACGCGTAACCTAGAATTTTCAGTTTGATCAAGCAAAACGAGTCTGTAAATTTCTTTATAACTCGGTGTCGGTGGAAAAGTTTGACCGATGTGTCGACGGAACTAGTTGAAAAACGAACTATTTTATTATATACGTTGAGCCAACGCGTCCTACCAGGGAGTTGGAAAACGACAAATCGTCTTACGTTCTAATCGCGAAACAGTTATTCGATAAATCGGATTAGTCTTGAAGCAGGATATCATCATTTCTGCAGGACGAACTTCAGAAAGTCAGACTATACTTACGGATCATAACGCCTCAGTGATTTAGAGTTTCCCCGAGTTTCCCTAGCCCTTTCCGTGTCCTAAAGTCTTGAACTGGCAGCAGATCCCTTCTTCCGGACGAAGCCTGAAGGGTTCTTATACCCGTCCTACGTGACTAAAGGTGGGATGTGGGATTTAGCGTTCTGTCCTACATCCCCTTCGATTTCTAACAGAAGTTCCGCCGTGCTCCAGGCTACCACCGTCTGCTACTACCAAAAGCGGAAGCAGACAAGACACGGAAACTAAGCGGCAGCATCGACTACCCCCCATAGGTGATAACTTGAAACTCAACTATCACGATAAATTCATTGAGGATCACCACTCGAGGAAACTAGTATTTTCTCATTTATCTTCTCTCTCTCTCTCTCTCTCTCTCTCTCGTTTTTTTCATTTTGCCCTTTCTTTCCTTCTTCGTATCCCTCTTACAAATATTGTAGAATTTTCATTTTCGGTATGTAATAGTTTTTAATCTTTTTCATCTGGTTTTTCATAAAGGAACAGACTCTTTTCATAAAAAGTATCCAACTTCAATACCGTGCTGTCCATCAATTTTCCATCATTCGTACAGTACATTTTTTTCAGTTTTCCATTTCTTTATTTAAGGAAAATGTAACGAAAAGTGTTTTGCGGTGTTTCTAGAAAAAAGAAAATTGGCAGATTGTTACTCTCTTTCCCCACCCCCCCTTTTTTTCCAACTTTATCTACAATCGCAAATATGAATTTAGGGTAAGTACTGGTTTTAACTAAGAAACTCCGTCCAAGCCTGTATTTAAACGCCTTATACTCGAGTATCTCATCGTTCAATGCTTCACCTACTTGAAGTTCTCCTCCAAAGGAGGTAAAGGGCCTGCCTCGGTCCTTTTCTCCTATAACTTTATACCGCAACGTGAATTTATATGCAATTAGTAACTATGTAAATCAAAGTGGTCCCGCTAGGAATACCGCAGCCCTTTACCTACGTGGTTTCATTGTAGAAAATGAAATCTTAAATTTCTCAGCTTGGAGCTGTGCATAATGTCGACAAGAACGTAGAGAGAGAGAGAGAGAGAGAGAGAGAGAGACGATCTCGAAAAGATACCACTATAATTTCTGACGAAACGTAGTACTTAAGCACGAAAATATTTCCCATGTATATTTCATAGGAGCGTTATTTAACGTCGTTATTAATTACGTCGACTGATTTTATCATTTGCTTATTTAATAAAGTACTAATCTCTGAATAATCTATTACCGGAACTCGCGGTGTGAATAATTTAAAACTACAATTTATATTCTTCGGTGGAGAATTTATGCCGCGGATGTATGTGGTTTATCGACCTCTTAAAGAGCGCGGAACAGTGTCTCACCTGATTTTCACGGTTTAGTCGAAGGTACATATTTGCAGATTAAGAGAAAATTACGTAACGATAAGAAGGGGCATTTTCATTTTTCAACATCTGTTTCCACCTTAATTGTATTAAACCCCGAGAGAGATTGAATATGTACTTTCGAGCTGTAAGGTATCATCCCAGTTTGAGCACTGATGGAGGAAAATCACGGTTCGTACTACCGCAAATTGCACATCAATTATACGTCCTGTTTGTGTCAGATTGTCTGCCATTTACCTAGCTTAGAAAATTGAATATTGTCCAGGTATTTCGTCTGGTTCAAATTACTATCTCTCTCGTTGCTGCCGCTTGCACAGATTATAATCTTCGGCAAATAATATTACTGTAATTAAAAGCTTAATGTTCATGAAATGCAATTTTCAGTATATCCAGATCTCCTATTAACTTTCACGTGAATTATACAGAAACCTTTTACCTTAACTTTATCAAACGTACACGATCAATAATTTCATTAAGTTTTAAGCAATTTCCAATCTACACTCGTCCACCGCCCCCGTTCCCGCGATAATACAGTTTTCATTATTTAAGCATTTATAAAAACGTGTAGTCGCGGTGGAAAGGGCTAATTTGATTTTATAAAATTTAGCATTTGTATATAGTATTGTTGAGTGGATAAAGGAACATGAACAGAGATACACTCAGACCGGTCGGTGGAAATGGTAGACTCATTTCTGTGGAAACAGCGCATGAAAGGACATCGTGTTTTCGTAAATCGTTCACTCGTTAGTGTTGGAAACAAAACTGTGGAAACTAATTATTTTACACGCAGAACTACAACATTGGACGCACAATTTCTGGTAAATGAGGTCAACCCGGAATTATCTCCACAAATGGAAATAAAATAATGAAACTATTTAATTTCAGCAGCACTCACTTACCACATTACAATAATGGTTATCCTATCTCGTAACTTTTTCTTCATTTCGTTTATCCAACGTATATACCTAGATAACCAACTAACAGAAATCACAAAAGGCATTATTATCGAGTCAAAAAGGAAAGATGGAAAAAAGTGGAGATGCAAAGAAGAGCGTGAAAATAGGTTTATCCGGTTGGTCATGAGGTGGGCGAGGGGGTTGAGGGAGAAAATCATTTTGCAAATATCTTTGGACGCATGTTAACAAATAGACCTGGTCTCGAATGGAGTCGACGGGGATGAAAGTTCACAACAGGAGGCAACAAAGGATCCTGGAAAATGGTTTGGGAGTGGCAGGGAAGGGGGAAGTGGATAGCTTTCCTAAACCGCTTTCCCGCGGGCGATATTACTAGAAGCTGGCGTGCTGGGGAATTTATGGTTCTGAACAAGTCGAGCAAGCCGAGGAAGCCGAGGGCAGCAGGATGGGCCGCTGCCTCTATGCCTCTATGCCGGTCCGTTAATACCAAAGACAAACTCGCGGCGTCGTCGGCTGCTTAGAACCACACGCGAGCGAGTTCTTCCTTCCCCGGTTGGTTGGGTCAAGTTGCCTGATATTTGCATGCTTCATCCTCGTGCCCTCTCCCACCGAATTTATCGCTACACCCGTTAAACCGAACTCCACTAACGACTCCAAGGACTCCACTCGCTTTACTCTGGACTCTGGCCCCGAACACCGGCCATTACCGCGATCCCGGATATGACGGGTATCCAACAGGTCTCACCCTCTTTCTTCCTCTCTCTCTCTCCCATTTGCTGGACTTTCCATTTTTCAATTCGCGCAGATCGAATGAAACGTGGAAACACATTCGTTCGGTTTCTTCTTTCTTACGGTTTTATTACGGGCCTCTAGACTTTTCGATTTACAGTAAAGTCCTGCAATCGTATTTTATTATATGTATTCCGGTTACAGGCGTTACGTTATCGTTAAATGAACCGTAAAACAGGTTAAGTCCGCGTTGAGTCGTTAATACCGAAAACAATTTCACGATGCCTCCCTCCCTCCCCCGACCGCTCCGAATCGTACACGAGTTTCTTCATTTCGCGAAGGTCAAGTCACTTCATATTTGCATAGCTCGTTATCTGCCTTCTGGCTACTCCCTTGAAATTTATAGTCGCGGCAAACATGGCTAACAACTCGAAAGACATTCGAGTTTACCAAACTTTGCTCGAGTCGTTAAATGGACTAGGTATACGCGCCTGCTTCCACGGATAAATACTATAGGAATATAATAGTACGATCGGAATATTTAAGACGATCGTTCCTTTCGCAGTGGTCCCATCGCTGCTACCACCACCACCACCACCACCACCCCCATCACTCTCGGAAAATTATCGAACTCTTCGTTCGTCTTGTCTCTTCTCGATAAAAAGCAAATTGATTCTCTATTTAATGGAAGAGATTAATGGAATAATAGTGTCGCGAAGTATGAATTAGCGAGACGCCCTGAGGAAGAAATGTTAAAAATGAACCAAGGGAAAATATCAAGTGTGTTCTTGCAGAAACACTTTCTTTTACGGTGCACTTGCTCGTAGACGGTATTTTTCCAGGAAAGTTTAGTCTTCGAGCGTCATGCGGGATCATAATGACGGAGAGTAAAGGACGAAGCAACGGATTGAAATTTATAGTCACGACCAGTCGTTAAGACGAACTATGTTGATGAGTGCAGTTTTGGGGAGTTTCTTGAGTTCCCATGGTTGTATACCTGCTATTCAAGCTTAATAGAGCAAGTCATTGTGACTCGCGAAAATCGCCTGCTAAAACTTCAATCGTATATTTCCCGACAATACCAACCGTCCAATTTTCATTACCCCTTAAATTCCATTGGCGTTCACCAAGACTCTTATTAAAATTTAACGGTCCATTATCGTGTCAGCGTGAGGAGACGTACGATTCGTCTCGGGCGAAATCTAGCAAATCTTCCCGGTTTCTCTCTCACTCGCGCTACAATCTGTAATGCGCGTAGAGAGATTTTTCAGAAACTTGCTAAAAAATTCTGATACTGGACGCTAAACGCCGAAGCCCGACAATTTTCTCCTAGCTGGAGAGACAAGGGGTGTTTTATCTTGGAAATTATGGGGAAGGGATGGTAATCCGGCGCGGGTACTTAACAATATTGCGCTACTCGAGGAGACTGATAAATTTTTCTTATTTCGTCCATCCTATCAGGTTGTACTCGCGATAGAATCGCGTTGCCACGAGAAAGACGTACCCCCGAGTGTTACAGGGGAGGAAGCTTAACGCGAACCGTCCGACAAATAACGAGTGGGCTTACCTCCCCCCCTCCCTCCTCGTTCAAGTTTTCCCTCCTTATGATCCGGAGCTCGACCTCGGCTCGACGAAAGCGATCATCGAGATCACCGAGAGTCGGCTACAGCCTGCGCTATGCTGCGCGGACTATCGAATTTTCCAGCAGACGAAAACAGCCAGAGGTTTCCTTCCTTTCACCACCGTAGACTCGAGACTGTTCCAGGAGGAGTTTATCGCGAGGAAAACTTTCCCCAATCTGCCATGTCTAACGGCTTTATTTCCCACTTTCTTCACGCGCGAATCTCAAAAGTGCGCTTGTCTATCAAGGAGCTCCTCACCCGAAAGAATTGGCTATTCGCATGAAATATCAACAGGGCCATACGGATGATCGAATTACGCGAATCATTTGGAAAGCTCCAGCCGGAAAACCTCAGAATTTTCCTGGCAAGGAGCGAGGGAATTTCATCCCTTTAACGCAGGGATTAAATACTCGATGGGGATTCGTCGGTGGGAAAATTTCGGGAGTCGAGGAGAGTAAAATATTATCGCCATCGGCATTTCCGGTGACCTTACTCGTGTCGCGTCACGTCGCGTCGCGTCGCGTCGCTCCGCGGTGCGGTGCGAAGAAATACCGTGCAAATAATGTGATCCGCCGAGGGGCCGGATAATGATCGATCGTTTCCGCACGGTCGTTCGCGAAAAATGCGACGTTTGTGAAGCCAATACCCGTAACGCAATCACCCCCGCCGCAAAATGGCGCGGTATGGATTCGATTGAAAAAATTCTAGGGTTTCGCCTATATTGTTACTTCCCCTCCCTCGGCGCACCACTCGCTCCTATCTGTTCCATCGCATCTCTCGAACAACGAGAACAAATTCATGACTGTAATTGCGTGGTCGAAAGTTTATGATACTACCGGCTAGATTAATGATTAACCGTAGCAGAAATATATTTCAAAAAACAAGCGCAAACAATAATACGTGGCGCCAGAAATCGCCATGATTTATGGCCGAAGCCCGATCTTTTTATCCGGCGGACTCCAGTTTCTCTTTAGCCGCTGAGAAATGTGCTTGGTAGTTGAAAATCGGATTTCTTGGCCGATTCCTGCGGTCGTTGAAATGTTTCTAGGGCATGCCAACTGTTCTTCATTATTAACCCATTGTTCTCTCCCTATTTATCGAACTCTCTCCTGTCCCGTCTGCTATGGCATCCTTGCGATTATACTTATTTTCCGCGGCTAAATCATTTTTGTCGCGCGTGCTATTGCACGATATCTTCTCGCCATCGGCTTTTCCCTTACGGAAAATACAAGACACAACCCACAGCTCCTGAAAAATCCTCAATGTTAAGTCATTTACATTGCATTAAACATAATGATTGAATTAAAGCGATCTGTTTATCAAATTTATTAAATTCTTTATCCTTTCTTATCTAATTTCTCTCATTCTTATTTTATCCTTATCCTGCCTTTTTCTAGGGAAAAAGAGCTTTGTATATTTCAGAACGAGGAAATTGCGATGTTTCCTTTAAGCCGCTTTATACGCATAAAGAAATTTTAATTTCATAATTCATTTTTATATCGTTGGAGCAAAGATATTATGTTTACTCATTAAGTTCAGAATATATGATATTCCGAGGCGGTCGTTCGGCGACATCTGTTTTACTCGATGGACCGTAAGAGAAAGGGAAAGTTGGAGAGGACGAACAGATGAATAATCGAGAATTGAATTTCTATGGTGATTTCCGTGGGTGTTATTTTTAATCGGTTGCCTAGCGGGCATTAGTGCCCTCTCAGTCGTTTAATCGCTCGGTACACCTGCCTTTCAGCGCTCAAGTCCCTTAACGTAAATTAATTAAGGTACCGCCGAGACTTTTACGGGTAAAGTAGCTGCAGGGGTAATAATCAAAGTTTCTGGAGGATATACAGCGCAGGCAGGTGTACAAGTTGGATGGCTCGAGCTAGCTACCCCCCATGTTTGGAAGCTTTGAAGAAGGGGCAGGAGAGGGAGAGGGAGAGCTAGAAGGAAAAATGAGACACTGCTACGAGAGCCAGGTAGATGCTAGCGGTGGAAAAACTCACGGCATTATTCATCCTCCATTGCATAAAAATAATGGCATACATAAAACCTTCTTCGCCCCGGAATAAGCGGCAGCTATATGTTCATGTGTCCCTCCCCCACTCCTCACCCCTTAACCCGTTTTCCTTCCATCGTTTTACACACTCGCAATATCGCAACAACGCGCAACAGCCGTCGTTTCAAATCCTGAAAATGTTTGTTATCGCTCTCTGCTACTATACAATAAACATGAGACTGGAAAATAAAAGCGTTTAAGCTCTGAATTTTTTGTCTGAGAAAGTGCGTGAAGGCGGATTTATTAAAAAGTGCCGAAAAGAGGAGTGATTCGACACAAGGGGAGAAAAAATCCGAGCGTTTATTACCTACAGGTGTGTGCGTGTATGTGTGTGTATACGTATATTGCTTGAAATCCAAAATGACTTGGATCGCGGGTCATTTATAAATGAACGATTATTACTTTTTCGAGAATTCCTTATTCTTCGGGTTTGTAGCGACGTCAGCCGTACAATAGACAATGCTTTTAGTGGAAGTGCCATTATTAATGGGAAGGGAAAAAAGCGTAGGGAGCCGAGCAAATACCATGTTTGATAGCTTCTTTCCCGTCAACCTACATCTTTTTTCCCTTTTTTCTCTTAGCACCCGTGTACTTCCTGATACTCGCAATCGCTCTTGTTTCTGTTCTTCGAGCAGGCCAGCTACGTTGGGTGCTATAAATCACTGCGAGGGTGGACCCCGGGGGACCTTTCATCGATCGTTAGGCGTCGAGTGGCCATCGAAGCAATCGAGCGTTAAAATCTAATTGCAATTTATTTGGAGCAAGTATTTCACGACACTTGGCTCGAGACCCTCGCGACGGCCCAAACGACGCTCTTCTCTACTTCAGGGACTTTTTTCTTCGCCCCCTTTTGAAAATCAAGAAAAAAGAGAGAACAAATATTCACTCTCTCCCCTGTTGTTCTTCCAGGTTCTCCACTGAAACATTACTACCACCGAGCAATCGCTCCTTATAATCCTGATATCTTCCTACCTCTACTACCTCCAGCCTCTATCGAGACTATGTAATTTCACTGCTCGTCGCCTTTCTGTCACTCTTTCCTTTTCCCATCTTGCCTGACCACGCGATTTTTATTTTCATTCACCCCGAGTGTTACTCGTTCTTTCGCTAATTGCATTTATTACGCGGCATTCAAGTGCATTTTTATTGGACTCGTTCGTTCTTCATTTTCGTTACATTTTCATAAAACGAGCACGTTCTATCAATTACTTTCATCGTTGCGTGCACGCGCGCGCGCACCACTGACGCGTCAATGATTATTTTCATTTATTTCTTGTAATTCCCTGCTTTAGATATTATTATCGGCTACTTTAGTTTTCCGCGCCACTCATTCGCCCAGTTGGCAGTTTTAATAATCGATCGATTGGCAGGACAATCCTGGTTTTTGCTAATGGTAGCATTAATTAAACATCCAAAGTGAAATATACTGCTTAATGTTGTTTGATATTTCACCGAGCATTTAACGTATCATCGCGCGCGCGCGCGCGCGTCAGTGTGCTCGCGTGTGTACGGATCACTCTTTTTATCTATTTTTTTCTCCGCACCCACGGCGCGAGGAGTACACCGCAACTGACCGATTTTTTTCACCTCCAATAACGTCACGGCAGTCACGCGTGGTTTTGCCCGGCGTTGCCAACAAATTGCGTTGTCAAGATTTTAATTGTGAAACGCACTACAATCAGCTCGATCTAATTGTGACAATTACCCGACGCCCGCTTTGAGAACGTTCCGAGGACGAGCGAGGAAAAAAATGGCAATGGGGGCGCATTTAAATTATATCCGGCCACTGGACGTCCGCTTGTCGATCGATACGAACGAATCGGAACTAGGCACACTGCTGGACGCTTGGTTTCCCCTGTACTTTATTGTAATGCCACGAAAAATAACGACTTAAACGACTCGACCAACCACCGGTGGAATATATTTGCTGCGATGCGGTCAACTCGATCCAATTGCGCCACGCTTCGTTTCGAATAGCGAATTACCGTCGTATTTTCAAGAGTCGCGTTAAAATCTTGCGGAAAAACTCGATCTCCACCGACCCTCCGTACGCTTGTGCTCCCTCGAAAATCGACACGAATCTCCGTCTCCTCGTCTTCCTTCCTTTTTAATAACGTCGGGTCTAGTTTTACGCGTCGCGTTAATTCTCACGATGAAACTAACTGGACGGCTTAGAATTTTAAAATCTCATTCGAAAAAACGTTTAGAGAGAGAGTTTTAATGAGAGTAATAACTTTGAAGGAGTGTTCGATCGAGGTATCGCATTTCCTTAGATTGGATCAACGTGTGTCCGTCGACGAGTATCGATCGGTATCCACGCTGGATTCCTTCAGGACGATCCTTGAACAAACCGGATGACGATAGCGGATCGTGGAAGAGCTCAGACGACGAATTGCTCGAGTTTCTTTCCGGAGGAGACTCTCGCTCGTTAAATTATAGGAATTAATATGCCGGAGCGCATAGCGCAATAAACGTAAAGTCTCTGTAGAATAGTGTTGTTGGTGTGCGTGTGTGCGCGTGTATATGTGCGTTAATTATATAGGAGATTATCCACAGTTCACTGCCACGCAGTTGTGATATACAATTGAAAGCCCTAGTAGTTATACGTTGATTGTAGTGAATTATGCGAAATCCGGAGTAGCAGATTGCTCGACAAATACATTCTAACGGGTAGGCATATCTAACTGACAGTTACAAGCTTGCAGCTGGCAACTTGGCAGGGCACTTTGCAAATACATCGAGTGGATCGACCCGATTTCCGTTTCACATTCGAGTGATATTTCGAAAAGATTGAAATTCATACAAATCATCCCACTGTTACTGCTGCTGCTACTGCTACTGCTACTGCTGCTGCTGCTGCTGCTGCTGCTGCTGCTGGGTCAAGTGTGATCCTCTGCGCGTCGATGTCGAACAATCACAATATTGTAGAACGAAGGCTTTTCGCTAGAGAAATACGCACGCACGCACGCACGCACGCGCGCGCGCGTACACGCGGAGCGAATCGTGTAATTTCCTATCCGACATGTGACGATCGATAAATCATAATGCTTCACTTACATCCGCGCTGCTGAAATTGATGCCACCATTCGATTATAATGCATTTATAAATATAATTGCGCAATAAAATGTATTTAGTGGTGGATCAAGCGGAGAATCGCGCGGAGTCCAATACCCGTACACAGATCGAATGTTCCATTGTTGAAATACGCGCAGTTTTTACTTACAGGAAATTTGCCGGGCACTACTGCGAATTAACGTAATTACATCGATCGCAAAATCATTCCGACAAATCCTATTTCACTTTCGCAAGTTCTCGAACGAGCGTAAATCAGCGAAAAGCAGTCGACGCGTTACGGGCGTTCGCGTGCGCGCGCGCGCGCGTTGACAGGACGACGAAGATTCGGTGATTTTCACGGAAGGAACGACGACGACGACGTTGCATTTCCGAGCAGTCGTCGTTTAATCGGCGGGAAGAATTTGCGGAAAAAGCATAGCCTCCACTGGTCGGAAGTGCTTGAGCGGAAGTTACGTGGAACAACTGGCGCAATGCCGGTGTGGCGTGACCCTGAAAATCTGCGAGTTTCGGGGTCGCTTCCGGTCGCATTACCGCTGCTACTGAGCGAAGTCCCGAGGGATTACAGGAATTGCCGGGACAGTGGTCGATTGCTTGGCAAATAGGATTGCGCAACCAAACAACTGCCGTCTGCATTACGAATGGCGACGGCCTCGGGGAAACGATAGCTCCGATGTTTATCCTTTTCCCGCTAGCTCCCCATTCTTTCCTACCCGCCTTATTCAAGGAAGCGAGCGACTCAACGATCTGAAAAGCAGCGCGGGATGCGACAAAGCCACCGCAGCGCGCGCCGCTATATTTACCGAACTCGGTGCATATGATAAATGCATTACGTGCCTTGTCGAACTTACCCACTTCCAAACGCTCTCTCCATTGTGGCTATTTGTAGAACGAACGCCATAAATAATTAATCGTCGATTCCAACTATTTTCAAAGCCGCCCCGCTGTCCTCCCTCCCACGCCGCCCCTCCGCGCTCGAACCTTCCGGGGTTTTAGAGTACACGGAGAAACGTCCGCAGGGGTTGATACATTGATCCGGTTTTAATTTCAGGTGGCGCCTCAATGATTCATTAGGGAAATTAGCATACCGTTAAAGTTCCCTCGGTTCGGTAAGATTCTCCGGTGGTGCTCCTCTTTGACGTTTGGATAAAGAAAAAAAAAAACCAAGGCGCATCGTCACCAGTTGCATTTGCGTGGAAGTGTCGTTTCGTCGATATCGATGACGAGGCTACCGCGAGATTTTGACGGGTTTTTTTTTGTTTGCCATTTCGACGGGTCGGGGATGAGTCTCGCGAATTGGCTCCCGTGAAAATGCCTCTAATTACCACGGAGAATGCCACGCGAGTTTAAGGTATTGCGAAGAAGCAATTATCCGGTCAATCACGAATCACATCGCAACAATTCTCCCATCGATGAGTGCATCAGCATATGCAAATAAGAGCATCGCTACGATGGAATGGAAGCAATTACGATCGCGATTACGATGATTGTACATACTCCGAGCCTTATGCCGAACATTCGATTATTCGGCAAATAGGATTCCGCTGCCAAACATGGAGGGCAAAACAATCGGAGCGGGGATCAACAAAGAGATGAAATCCAGGCATATAAGCCACTTCGTCCCTGCATATAGTGTATTTCGTATACATAGACTCGACCTAGAAATAAACTACGGCGATCCACAACTACGAAGATGTACGAGGTCGCCTACCATGAAATTCACCTCTGACTAATTGCCCCATCCTCCTCGTCCTTCTCCGCCTCCTCCTCCTCCTGCGCCCCTCCCGTCCACAACTTTGCGCAAACCAGAATGAAACCTCAATTCCCCGATAAGCAAATCGACGCGAATCGACAAATACTTGGAAAATTTTCGCAAAAGAGTGGAAACTTTTTTCCAAGTCGAATTATTCTCCGTGAGACATCGAGGGTAAAAAATATTCTTACCCGGGGAAGATCCCAGACGGTACAGCGCGGAATCTCTATTCGCGATAAAGGAGTGAAATAATTAATATCGCCTAGGCGATGGTGCAATCCCGGGTAAGACGAGCAGCGGAAGTGTTATTACTAATGGATAAAGGAGCATCGAATGGCAACCCTTATGGGCACGATTACGATTGCATTGCAAAGCGGCGATTATTCGGGAAGAGATAGCGGTGCTAAACGCGGATATATCAAAGGGGAAACAGAATCTCCAAAGGTGAGGTTGAGAGCGGATGAGGAAAGGGGTTGGCTTAAGCGTGGATGCTCTTCTCCATACTCGGGGCGCTACGAGAATGGGGGTGGAAGGTGAACTTAAAGGGGGTGGAACGCACGATATTGCCGCTGCAAGGAACCCAGCGGCAGCGGCAGCAGCCGGGGCGACTCTATCGATGCCACTGTCGCACGTAGTTGGCCGCATCTTAGTCGACCTGGACAAAACTATCGATCTCCACCATCCATTTACTTCCGGGATCCCTCGGACGGCCCAATCCTACCAGGAAACGCGCTTCCGCCACTGAGACATGATACCGGACCTTGGAATTTCACCGAATCCCAGCGACGCTTCTCCGATGAGTCTCTCCCTCTCTCTCTCTCTCTCTCTCCCTAAATCTCCAGGATTATTAGCCGAGTATCTACAACTTCCCCTTGCAGAAACAACGGGTTCGAGGGAACCACGCTTAAACATACTTTATTTTTCTCTTTTGGCCATCGGATACCATGGTCCATCACGGTTTTATTCTGGGATAGATGTTACCTCGATAATAGCTTCACTCCCGCTAAAAGCTTATCGAGATCAATGTTACTTCGGGAAATATAAACGACGTTAAATAGCACGCACCGTGTGTTACCAAAGTGAAATTGTTATCATTATACATATTTATCCGCTTTCTTACGTTTCGCAATTACCGCGGAGCACGCTCATTTGCTATAATATATAAATGGAGCTGGTTATTAGGATTTTATTCCTGTTCCGGCCGGATGGAATTAATGGAGCACCACAGAGTCTCATCTCACATTTTCCTTCCGACTAAAAGTCGAAATATCTCATTTTCTCTTATTCGAGTATGGCCACTCGTAATTCTTCCGATTCGCCGCGTTCGTTCGTTTTCAATGGTTCTCGCTCGGTGCTCTTATTTTCTTTTGTCTCTTCGTCTCACGAATTTTAATATTCCCCTTTCGTCGCGCTCAACCATTTCCGTATGTCTGAAGGCTTTATACCTAATGGCAAGCCTCGCTACTGCTAGAGTCGCTCTTACTTTATATTCATATTTCACTTTGCTCAAAGATATTCTTCTCTATATACAGGGTGCACTGCACACCACCACTTATGCGCGTATTCCTTAAACCCTTATAGATCGGGCCAAACTTGATTCGTAAAGTTCTGCAAAATTTTCTACGTGTAACAACGACTCCTCCTCGTCTCATCAGTAATTTTACACTCGGTAATTCCTTTATTTCGCTCATCTTCTCGTAATATTCCCGTGCGAGAGACTCGTAAATAAAATTCTTCCGAAAATAAGCTAAAGTGTCGTTACGCGAGAATGAAATATTTTCAAGTTCCAGAGAGCAGGCAACAACAACGTATGTCAGATTTGTCCGTGAAGCAAAGGTACAATAAAATTCCTGGAGAATGTCTAGACGTATATATAGAGTCCCCTTCACTTTCATTTGCACATACATCTTTTTTTATTCCCTCATTACTCTATTTCTACATTTATCGCGCAAGACTCTTGTACACGACAATATAACATTCCGCAAGTAATGAAGTATCCCCGGGAGGAGGTTGTCTTTGCTGTAACAAAAACAAACGTGTCGCCATATTTCTTCTCGCGAAACCCCATCTGTAACCACTTTTCAAGGATTACAATTTACTGATCCAAAAAGTGGGACGTAATCAGCGTCCTACTTTAAGCGACAAGACACCAAAGAAATGTTGTGTTACAACGCATACGCGCAGAGCTTGCAATCTTTCTTTCTTTATTTATCATACTTAATGTAATAGAATGAAATCGTTACTTTAAGAGGCCTGCTACTTAAAGTTTCCCCTTGGCTTTCTTTGCTGAAAACCAAATCTAATCCATACACACGTGCGCGCAGCTGTGCATCATTATATGCGCGTGGCGCAGTTTTCATTTTTTTTTTTTTCTTTTTTAGCGAATATAAAAATATCGAACGATTGTCCAATTATTATTCGACAATATAATAATGATAATGCCAGGAGAGAGATTAATTTATCACTAGGAATACAAACAATGCCTGATCGTCCTATTGATTAATAGCAGGTATTCAACAAACATTTCCAATAATACATCTAATAATGATGCATGACTATTGATTTTAATGCCTTTTATAAACACCTACCAGCGAGCGCTAAAAAAAAATCTTCATAAAGCTTATTTATATAAAATATTCCCGGGTTTACACTTAATTCCGTATTAACATTATTAAGCGCAGTTACGGGGGGGATTTTATTAAATTTTAATTTTATTTTCATAATTCGATTAATTTTGTTTTTCAAAAGCTCTAGCTAACAATCTTGAATATTTAATAGAGCTTTTGATGAAATTCCTTTACTGTCATATTCCTCGAGTACAAAATACTGGCATGTTGAGAATGACCCAGTAGGAGTATAGTCATTCACTTCCTCGGAAATATCATTCTTCGCGTAAAACCATTTTAATAACGCTTCTTCGCAAAGTCAAATAGTAGAAAATTGAGAAAAATCTTTCTCCGATTCAAGGGTGTTTTAATGCTAGAATTTCAATACTACGTTGGCAGTGGAATTTTCAGCGTGGGTTATATTTCGTTTCGGAATAACTCTATTCAGCATTCGTGCATTCAACTGTTATTAAGGATTGGAGGTGAATTAGACAGAATTCATAGGAAGACTAGAAGCAACAATCGGATTGGAAAGGAATAACTTTCTGTTTAAAAACATACCGGGGTGTTTTTTTCGACGTTTGATTGGATCTCTAATGAAATTCCTTTCCTGGCCCAGTGGTGGTGGGGTTTCTGATGTACGCGAGTGAGATTCCCATGAACTAGGAATGTGGTGGTAAGTAAAGTAAATTCCTATCGAAGACGACATCGCTCGTCAAAGCGACTTTAATGGCGTCCCTCTAATTTCCGTCCGAAACCGTCTGGAGTTCAGCAAGTGCTCCATAATTCCAGAACGTGTCGGTTTACGAGGCATCGTAACGAGTACGGAGAACAGCGGGGAGCAAAGGGACGGAGAGTGGTAAGGGTTCATCGCGAGGTTTTGAAAAGCTGCGGGAGCGGAGGGCGCAGATGAAGCGAAGCGGAGCGGCGCGGCTCGGCGCGGATCAGGAAGTTCCTGTTGCTCCGATAGGGAAGTCACCAGTCTGATACCACCCCAATCGATTCATGGCCACCACTGTCATAATGAGACTTCTGAAACAATACTGTCCCGATATCGAACTGTCCACGTACCTTCCGTTTCTTTTTCTCAATCTCCTCTTTCGAACAATTCTCCCCGTAAAACACAGAATTACCTCATTGTAAAAAACAGCTTTTCATTCCTCAAAAAAAAAAGAGAAATAAATAAAACATACGCACGCATACCCTTGATAAGCGCGGATATCACGAAAAATTTGTAGGTAGCTAATTATCAAGTAAGCTACTTTTAATTTTTTAAACATTTTAATGGTCTCTGCTTTCTACGATTTCTCTCGAATATCCGTGCACTCAAAATGGTATTAATGCAATGATATTTGTAAGGGGACTTTTTGCATGTTTCTATAATAGTTTCCGACAACTCACGAGACAGTACATAGTTCACATTTCTGAGCACACTAATACAAGTAACTAGTAATTTACTTCCTGAATGTATAATTTTAGCAAACTTTACTCGGAACTTCGAAGTCTCGTACCACTCCGTTTTCCAAGGAACGTCGGAAGTTAAGTGATGTATCGCGAAAATAAGATGAAAATCTTTTTCAAAGAGAGGAAAATATTTTCTCTTTTTAACTCTAGTGCCAATCTGGTTTACCTTATTTCAAACACGGTTGAAACATTAAAGTTTCGAGATAAATGAAAGTGTGAATGAAAAGGAGACTCTTTTTCTTTCACGAACTATCATCACCATCATCATCGTCGTCGTCATTGTCATCATAATTCACTCTCAGCTCGTTCAGTAAATTCCATCAATCGAGAGTGCATAAATCTTCGAATCAGAGATTAATGAAAGTTACGATAATCAATTAAGAATTACACGTCAATGGACGGAAGGGAATAATCCCGTGTAGCTCTTACGTTAAGTAATGAGAAATGGCTTATCCCACAAATCGATGGAGACAGGTTTGCGATTTTCCAGAGGCCTCTGGGTTATAATTACGCGCTCATGTACGCACACACACACACACACACACACGTGTATAAGTACATAGCCATTGGACGCTCGTGGCGTCGAACTTTGCAAGGTGGAGCGATATCAATTTGGCTAA
Source organism: Sclerodermus sp. 'alternatusi' (assembly GCA_037305995.1). Lineage (NCBI taxonomy): Eukaryota > Metazoa > Arthropoda > Insecta > Hymenoptera > Bethylidae > Sclerodermus > Sclerodermus sp. 'alternatusi'. Next base: position 7,313,516 of record CM074544.1, read on the forward strand.
CGACGAGAGAGTTTTCGAGGCCTCGGCACGAGGGAAGTACAGCCACACTGAAACGGTTCACCTTCGCCAAAACGCTTAAGAACTCACACATGTACGTGAGTATTCTCATACACGCGCAGATAAGTTTGCATCGAAAACGTGCAACCACGTACGCGTGGTGGCCCTGCCATAATCGCGTGATTTATCGTCTTACGTGCCCCGACGATCCCCCGGTCCACTTCCATCCTCGTTTTCACTGTGATCGCAATTCCTCCTTTTCACCCCCATCGATTCAGCTCTCCGACTCGCTTGATTTAAAACTCCCGCGCACTTCCCTTTTGCAGTTCTCGAGCCGCGAATGCGCGACCAACAAGAATCGCGGGAAAATCTCTGGATAAAGTCCCGAGATTCTGCTTAATAAATTTTCAGGCTTCTATCGAGTTTGTATCGATTTTCAATAATTGCGTAGCTTTGAAATACAGTCTGGAGAATAAATCTTTATCTCATCTAAATTATAAATACAGAAGTTGTAATGCAAAGTAAAAGTTTGCGAGAGACTAAGGGCAGCGGAAGTATTTCGAACACCTCTGTGAAGTTAGCGTCTCATCTTGAGGGATCTTAAAAAATTCTACAAGTTCCTGTCCAGTTTGCGATAATTCTCCACTATGGTTCTCTCCGTTAGACTTAGCGATAGCGCGTCACCTTCTGGATCATAGAAAAATTTCTCTTCGAAAATTGCCCGCGACGATCTCACAGCGGGACACTCGAAAGTTTCGACGGACTCCTCGCAAAAGTTGATTTGGTTCAATTAACGTGAAAATTTGGCGTTTCTGCCAAACTGCAGTGTCACGTCCTCGAACGTTTCATTGTCTCTTCGAAATTGGATAATTAACAATTGGGTACTACGCGCTATTTTGGATAATTATGCGAAAGTCCAGAAACTAATGAGCCACGTACGTTGCTTGTATGTAAAATATAATTGAGCGATGTTTTGCGAATTTTTATGATTTTTTTAAATCCACGTTCGCTCAATTCGCGCGCTCTATTAAAACTTGTCTGACTTTATACGTTTACGCTTTCATCAAATTTATATGGAAAAACAGAAAACTTATAATGCTGAGAAAATGTAACATTTTATCTTTATAATATTCAAGTCTTTTCAGAACTTGTAACTTTTTTCACTTTCAATATTTCAGGGGTTCTCGGTACTTTCGTATATTTACAACTTTCCGCTATCCAGCTCACCTGACTATTTCAATCTTCTTCGCATTTCCATGATTTTCGCTTAAACTTGTGTATTTTCATTTTATCAGCTAAAATTACCATAATGACCAATGTCATTTTAAATAATCCACGCAGTATCGTATATACATTGGTATTTTTCATTCATAAAGAACTTTTCTGCTTGAATGATTCTCATTTCATCCAATGATTTCTGTAATTTAGAAAAAAATATTTCATATTTCTCGCAGCCTTTTCCTTTTGCAAGTAACTTAACTGTGACTCATTCGCTCTCGTTTTACTACTGGGTTTTAGATCTTCTTTTACGCCCCTCACACCCCTTTAGTTTATGTTTTCTCGTCTTCATTTTGCATCTCTCACGGTTTAAGCACACCCCGTTCGTACGTTCGTCCATTCTCTCTGAAATCCTAAAATCCCTGCTTATCACCTTCTTGTTTGATGTATAACATTTGAACTTTTGACCTAATCAATATCTTCGCGACCTGTTTTTTCTTAAAAAAGAAAATCGTTAAAGCAATATATTTTGAACAAAAGATGGCTTCGAATAGCGGTAAATGGAAATCTCCGGAACGCTTTTGAGGGGGAAGGATAAGTGATCGAATAAAGATCATCGATTCGTTAGCCGACACAGACGTAACTGTGCATAATTTTTCTGTAATTTTTGCGAAAAACCGTTTTCTCTACCCATCAGAAATCACTCTGGATGAATCAGATTCTGATTCGATGCGATAATAATCGATACACTCGTCAATAATAGGATTATGCCGGCTATTTCTGGAAATTCGCCATTCGCATCTGTCTTTCTAAAAACAGGATACAGTACAAAACGCACTTATTGTCATACACCCGATTGCGTATAGCAGAAAAACCAGCGCTTCACCGCGATTACTTCTATTCGTCAACAGCGAATTGCCCAATCCTCTACAATTTAGAAATACCTCGTTTCACGTTGCACACTCAATTACTGTAGCACGAGATTCTCATGTCCACTTTTAAAACTTTTATAAAAAAAGAGATTGAAACAGCGTAAAATTTGTAAAATAATCATTTAACACGGGGCATAAAATAAATCTATCGATTTCCAGCTGATTATTCTCAACCTCGCCGATCGTGAGCGAGTTATCCTTTATTAGCTAAAGTATCGGTAATGCGACAGAGACAAACAATAATACGAATCGATAGAGTCCAGTGAATTTTAGCCTTAATTTTTCGTATGAGAATGTACAGAATAAGCAAGCATGGTAGCTCTGGGGGAGGGAAGAGTTCGAAGACATTCCTTAAGTAGTGAGGGGAGCCGAAGCAAGTCGTACGTAAAACTCTCTGGCATGAATTCGTGTAAAATATGATTTTCGCAATTTAATACGAGCCGAGTATGCGGTTGACGTCTATATGACGCGAGAATAAAATAACTCCGCGGCAGCTACGAGCTGGTGACGACAACCGCGTTGAAAAGCGTGAATGGGGGTTAAGTAAGCCGGATGTGTAAGATTCACTTCGTCGCAGCCGAGCGTTGAAAGGGTGAGCGCCTACAGGCCAAAGAATCGGGGAGGGTAGGGGAGGGATGGTGAGAGGACCGAAGGAGAAGGTCGAAAGAGCTCAGCGACAGCCTTATTTAAATATTTCATTCGTCCGCATGCTGCTCCTCTCCCAAGGACATTCCCAATCCTCCTCGCTGAACGTTCAACCACCCACGCCTTCTACCTCCAAATGCAACGAAAGCCCAACAGCTTTGTGAATTTGTGAATTGCGATCCGCGAACTCAAAGAAATGTGAACGGGCTAAACGTTCTGTAAATCGACTCTATCTGCCTGTGGGTAAAGCTTTAGCGAGGGCAACTTGTAAATTAAAATCAACCCCTTCGCGAGCTATCCTCCAAAGAGAGTTTTGATTTTAATTCCTCCTCCTCCCTCTCCCCCGCCCCCGTAAGTCTGGAATGTGGATTTTCGTCATCATCGCGTGGATAAAAAAACCAAGTAAAATGGGAAACAAATAAAAATTCTTCCGTAATGCGTGGCAAACGCAATCGCTTCATCGGGGAGGAATTCCTCGTGGAGCTTTGGCACTCCGCAGTAGAAAATTCACTGTAAGGTCAGCCAGATAGTGAATCGTAGGCTAGAGAAGGAGCGAATGAATTCCAAGTCCAATAGTTTAAGACTACGAGTAAACGTGTATATATATATATATATATATATATATAGAGAGAGAGAGAGAGAGAGAGAGAGAACCGTCGCTTCCATGAGTTTGAATAAAGAATGACCCGTGAATTATTGGCTCGTCGAATATCGACTTTCCTCACCTTCCCTCCTGGAGGAACTTCTTTATCCCCTCCGCCCAATTCCCTTAACGAATTGCTCCCTTGCAGCCGGCTTCCGGGCACGCTAATTATACCTCTTTCACACATTTTTATTTTACCGAGTCCGCGATCTTGCCGCACTCGTTAACGCGAACCGGGTTTTTAGCAAATTTCTCGCTTGAAATCCGAATGGTCATAAAAATTACGGCGAGGACGCGCAAAACGCACTTGAAATATCTACGGTGGTTTCATTGTCGGCGAGTCTCCGGTTTTTCTTGGAGAAACCAGTGAAACGAATGAGATGAGAGTTGAGTGAAAATCTTTCGGGATACCGATCGGTATCGAGGACGTTATCGAAGACTCGTAATCAAGTGTAAATCGTACTTACTCGGGTAAGTCATCGTTCGTTACTTTTATTACTGCTCGAGGCGCGTTTAGCTTTCGTTGTTAGCTTTATCTTTCTGTAGGAGTTGCTCTGGCAATTGTGCCTACGGCAGCCACCACCCCTCCCCACCCACCCCCTAGGTTTGCACGGCGCATCCTCTACTCCGCAGATGTTGGGCGAATAGACTTGTATATTTGCTCGTAATAAACCGATATTGAGTTCGGATAGGTCGTTATATTACGGAGGCGGTACCGTCATTCTTGCCAGTACAAACTTCCGCTCGTTATTGCATCTTTTGAATGTCCTTTTCAATGTGATTACGTCTCGAGTGGCGCCTCGTTTTCTCGCACAAACAAAATCCACCCTTCCAACCTCCCCCTACCACTGGCGTTCCATCACTCCCTTCTTCTTCCCTCCATTTCCATTCCCAGTCCCATTCCCATTCCCATTCCCATCCCCATCCCCATCCCCATCCCCATCCCCATCCCCATCCCCATTCCCATTCCCATTCCCACCCCCACTCTCCATTCCCACTACCATTTCTCGACTTCTTCCTTCGACTACCACGAATTCTAGAAGAAGTAGGAATTTGACGTACCTACGTCAGCTTTATGTACTCTGATTTTCTCGTTTCACTTTGGATTTGCTACTGCTCGGATATACGAATGTTTTTATACATCGCTTATCTCCCGTAGCCACTTATAATCTTGATGAAGAAAACAAAGCTATTTTGTACTATCACTCTCGTGTATATCACCGTCGATTCCGCGCGCTTTGGTCAGTGGGTTATATCTCTTTTCGATGCGAATTCTTCCCCCTTACTCCGCATTCCATTTTTAAAATCGACGCAGACACCATAAACACTCGCGAAACATCTCGTTAAAGAGTAGATTGTTTTAATCCAGTAAAATTTATCTACCTGACAATGGCTGCTGTTTAATCCACTCGAAATTTTTGAATAAACTTAGATTTTCACGTAAAAAAAAAGGACTCTATAGATTCTCTTAAAAATGTCCTCACTTCGAAATTGCAAGGTATTGAAACTGGTGAAATTATGGTTTTTATGCGAGGCAGAGGCTTCTGAGGTCACAAGCTCCGCGTACACGTACGTATATCACACGCGATCAATATTGATACCAGATGAACTGCAATTCAGTCGCATTTTCTCCGGCACGATAGCAAGTGACACGAAAACCGAGCTCGTTGCCACGAATAAGAAAATAAAACAGGATCATTTCGCGATAAATGGAATAGCAAGATAATAATCTCTAATACAACAATGAGTGATGGGCGGGAAACTTTAAACGAGATACTGGCAAAAACACCATAATACCCTCCGATAAATAAATTAGCTGTGCAGTGGTTACGATAATAGTCGCGAGGAAAAATTTATTATTTAAAAAACTTAACCATTATTGTTTATTCGTCGTTACTTACATAAAAAATTATTTATCACCAGTCGTATCGTTTCTTATCACACACGAGTTTTACAGAATTGCGCGATACGCTGTACCGCATATATTTATAATTATGGGATGATCGACGAATCATTTGGTAGCCATAAGCACAGAAAATTGGAAGCTTTCGTTCTGTCAAATGTTTTTTCGAGGGATCATTTAACGGCGGCTATACTTCCGACGCGATTATTCGCGCTACTTCGTGAAATGAAATCAGAGTGCATTTTGCAGCTTGAAGCGGAAGACGAGAAAAGAGGGACACAGGTAGATTTTATGGATCGTAGGGTTGCAGTAAACGAAATCCTTATTTCGATTTTAGCTCTTCCCACCAGTGTTCCACATTCGCGATAACCGGAGAGAGAGGCAAGCGTCACTGTCGGCTAAGTATCCATTTACTTCTAAACCGAAATGAACCCGGCAATAAATTCCACGAGCGTTTCGTCTACCGCCGCGCAATTCGAACTCTCGAAATGGCTTGACGTCGATGGGAAGCTACGGCCATGGCATTAGTTCCACCAGGAAAGACCTTCGAGTATCGAACCAGCTCAATTTTGATTCCCGATTGAATATATCGCCAGAAAAATAATGCTGCTGGCAAAACTGCTATTTACCCACCTCTTTTTTTACTACTACTACTGCTACTGCTGCTACTGACCAATCCGAACCGTTATTTTTATCAAAAAAAAAAAAAAAAAAAAAAATCAAATCAAATCGTTTTAATAGAAATCTTAGTGGGAAAATGATTTTACATTGGAAACGCAAAGTTATAAATAATTTCTCCTCTCCTCCAACTTTTTTTATGATTTCCAAAACTATACATTCTCTGAGAGTTTTTGCAAAAATTGTTAAAATAGCACGAACATGAATTATTTATTAATATAGCGTGGTCGAAGCTTTTAATGGTGGTTCGTAGGTGGTTGTACAGGGAGAGGAAAAGGGCTTTCGTGGAAATATCTCTCTTTCCGTTTCTTCAGCAAAGGACGCACAAATACAAGCGGCAATACATTTCAACGCTGATGGCGTATGAGAAAGCAACAACGATGAATTTCCGTGCTTATATCAGTATTTACTGGCCTTGGGCGAGAGCTATAACGGTAACACGCAAAACGGAATTGCGGCAATCAAAGAAGTGAAAAATATTCTTAATCCCTCGAAATTCCTCTCTGGGAATTATTTGTTTCAAGGGTATGTACAGGCAGCTTACAACAATTGATTCAGCGAACTATACGAGAAGCGAAACTCATAAAAATTATGAAGTGAGACTTTACTCTTCCCAGGTGGTGGAATCCTCCTCTCCTCCTCCCTTCCCTTCCCCTTTAGCTCTGAACGCTTAATCTTGCCCCGTTACTTCGTTTAATTTAAAACACAGGAGAAAGGAAAACAAATTTACTTTCGGACAATGAATTCCACTTAGCCGCAAAAAGCAAGAGCACAAAGAAGATGCATCTTCTTTGATGAAGTGCTAACCGCGAAAGATTTTTATTAGCAAACTGATAGGACCGGCATAAACATTTAACGAGGAATCTTTCTGCCCGCAGATTCAATTCGGGGGGATTTGAATTTCCCTGCCATTTTCAAAGTCGCGATTTTAAATCATGTAAAATGTTGATGCTTTTGAAAAGTGCATCGCTTATCTTAGGGGAAAAAGCGACGAAGTTAGTTTCCAGCATAAGTGGCAATGCAAATCATCCACGGGTTACGACGCCACACTGCAATACTGGCCCCGAGCCAGAGATACACTTTTCTCACGCCATATCGTGCGCTTCCACGCCACATGGATTGAAAGCAACGAAATTGCATTGATTTTCACTACGCCGTTTCCACGTCGCACAAAGAGACCCATAAAATATCATTACCATTTATCAGGTAATTCCATGTCGGAAACTTTATTCGCTCAGTACAACATAAACAGTTTTTCAAAATCTCTTGTAGAAACTCAATTGACGTACAGCGATTACTTTTTACGGATAACGAGTCCAACATTAAAAAACGCGCAAACGCGCTTATAACCATGAAATTAATAATAATAACGAATGAATTCGGTTTGCTCCATTTCATCGCGTAATCCGAAAGTGGCGATTAAGATGCAAGAGTTTCTCTCCTTAAGAGAGAGATTGACCTCGGTTGCCGGAATTTTTTTCAACAATACTCATCGAAAGTTGGACAGCGATCAGAGTCGCATCTCTGAGGCGGAAAAGTATGAAAAGTTTAAGGGTGGTGAGTGGTAGAATTGAGACTAGTCTAAGGAACGTGTCGAATGGTAAGAAGCAATGTGTGTGTGTGTGAGAGAGAGAGAGAGAGAGAGAGAGAGAGAGAGAGAGAGAGAGAGAGAGAGAGAGAGAGAGAGAGAGAAAGCGACAGAGCTAAAGAGAAGAATTCAGGAAAGAAGGAGAACGAATTCTCGGCATCTAGTTCCTGAGTTCTTCTCGTGTCAGAGTCGTCTAGAAGCGGTAAGTTTTGCTCCGGTCAAACAAGCCACTGTTTACCAGTTTGGACAAAGCAGGACATAGAGCATCACGAGTACTTTCGAAACGTTAAGATACGTTAGTCGAGAATTTCACACGTAAGATTTCCGTCGGAACGACACAGAGAGAAAGAGAGAGAGAGAGAGAAGGGAAGGAGAAGCAGGGAAGAGTCTTTTTCCTTCTTCCGAAGAGCAATAGCCCGAAAAATCAACATAAGTGGAAATATCCCAAATATGTCAGACGAAAATTCCAATTTCTCTTATTCGCGATATTTTCCTACTTTCCGATATTACTTGCAAGCATTCGAATTAAGTATCGGGAAACACGTGTATGTGGAACGACGTATTACGAAAAAAAAACTCTAGAAAAAAATAAGATTCATGGGAAATTTAATCGAAAGAGATTAATATTCGAGGAAAATTTGAATAATGAATAATCATTCCACTGATAAATTTCTGTAAAAATGGTTCTTCGTTAAATTTCAGATTTCCGCGAGACGAAAGTTCTATCCTGTAGTTAGCACTGGAGAATTCTTCGTAAAATTTTAGGAGGGAGAACGGCGGGGGATAAGCATCTCTTCGGCGTCCGACTCTTCGCGTCTCTTTGACAGTGAGTAACGATCGAGTTTTCTTTTCGGAACAATGGCTTAATTAACGTCGCGGCCGCATCTTTCTCCCCTCATTTCCCTCCACTTCTCATCGAAAAGATCATGTTTGAAACCTAATTTATCACCATGCTTTAAAGCCTCTCCCTTCCTCCTCGTCTTATCAGCTTCCTCCACAATCTAATCTTTAAAGCTTGCCCTCGAAACTGCAAGTAACGCAAATGAATTAAGAACCATTACCTACAAGTTTATAGTGATTTTAAGGCCTTGTCAAAGGGAGAAGGCATTTTATATTTAGTGGGAGTGAGAGGGGAGATCTCCGAGACACGAATTCTCTCGTATCGCTCAGACTTACCAACGAGTAAAGCTTAGCTTGAGCAATGTCGAGAGTGGAATTACTATGGTATAGTATAACGAAGAAGAAGCTCAGATAAGCTCAAGGAAACTTCCTTCGCTTTTCTAGAATCTCGCAATTGAATTTCCGTAAATCTTTTCCCCTCTCTCACATTTCTTAATTCCCAAAACTTTTAGAAATTATTATCTCCGACGAAAAAAACAGCGATGTACCTTCAGACCGGCGTTTCATACGAAATCTTTAATATATTTCTGATTTTTATCCAGATGAGAAGTTGCACCGTTTTTGTTTTTTTTTTTGCTTTTTTTTCAATATTTCGTAGCCCATTAGCATAGTTTTATCGCACGTAACATTTTACTGCATCAATTGAAATCTAAACGATCCAGGTTTAAATCCGTAGAGTAATTATCGTCTTTCTAATTGCAATTACGCATGAAACCCTTGTTAGTTCATTTCGCTATATAATTACTACGTGTATCCTATAACTGAATAATTTCAAAATTTGTGAAATGTATGATTCAGAATATTTCTGCTTGAAATAGTGCATTATTATATTAATGGAAATTTAACTAATCCTCCCTTTAATCTGAATGACAATTTTCGTTATTCCAATTGTAACTTTATTACGTGAGAATTCTGGCCAGCTCATTTAACCGTGTAATTACTTGTATCCTTGAAGATCCTTCGAGCAATTTAAGTTCCCTATCCTATCAGAACCCTTTGTCGCTCGTTATATCATTATTAATGCACGTATCTCTCAGTCGATGCAAACCTACACACTCGTAAGAATCTTTCGTCCAAAGAAAGAAAAAGTATATACGATTCTTGCTAGCTTTAAAATAGCCGTACCTCGAAACATTTTAAGGTACGTCCAATTATCTTAAAATTATCTCAGAAGTTGAAAGGAAGTCATAATTATAAGTTACTCGAAATCCTTGTTAACTAATTTTACTGTCTAATTACTTTTCACGCTGAGAAAACCGTATGAAAAATGGTTAATGAGAAGTTCTTGCAGTAATATGGAACGGAAAATGTCAGTTTCCGCGATTCTATTTGCCCAAAAATTGTTAACATAACTTTCCGCTGAAGGATGTAATAAACTGTCTTACCTAAGTAAAATCTTCACAGTCGCTGTTTCGACAGTCTGGTTTTCCTATTTTGCGGCGCAGTTAATTAACGATTTTGCCGCTGCATTTCCTCTTTTTTCTCGCTTCTTCTTCGTTCCTTTCGTCGACGTCGACATTTTTACTCAACGACTAAAAGACCGGAATATATGATTTTAATGAGATTTATTTCACGCCACCGTCAGACCTTTAAAACTTTCTACCACCATCTTTCCGCCGACAATCTCCAATTTTCCACGAGATATTTTCTTTTGAAATGTCAATATCTTGTAAAACAACAACCACCAGAAACTATTTCTCCAATAAAAATCTATTCAAATTGTTCACTATTGTAAATTGCATTTTAACATTCGACTAACAAAGAACTGTTGGATACATTTACCGCGCCAATTAAAATAATGTCAGTTTTCTCCTGGTTTATGTATCTTTCTAAACGAAAATAAATGCACAAAACGACTCGAAAAAAATTCTCAAAAATATGAATCTCGCTGTCAAGATACCTTTTTTAAAGTATTGTGCATCTTGTTTTTGTTTTTTGAAAAACTTTTACGATGAAAGCTGGATAGTTTTGAGCGGCGAACAATTTTGATCTGTCGGCAAGAAAAATAGCTGACGATCGAAAAGATAAAAAGTGATAGAATGAAAGAAAGAAAGAGAGAGAGAGAGAGAAATAAATATAGGAGAGATCCTTAGGTAATGAAAATATTTATTTAACGGCTCTAGAAGCGTATCCTGGCGAGAATAAATAAAAGCGAAAGTCTCCCTTTAACTGAACTTAAATATATATGCAAAAGAATCTTTCTTACAAAAAAAATAAAAAATAAAAAATAAAAAAATAAAAAAATTCAAAAATTGGAAAAATCTCCATAGAGTCAAGATATTCGAAAATCAACGTTAAGAATAACATTCTGCGCTGACTTTTCTTTATTATTTAACAATTATGGATTCAAGTAATAAGATTAGCACTTACCGTTGGCAAAACAGTATTCTAATAAGACAATTTGACAAATAGGAAAATACATATGCAGATGAGTTCCAAAGTTTCTCCATGGAGCAGTTTGCAACGCGTCGAATGAAAGCAGCATAACATGCTGACCTATATGCTTTGTTGTGCCAGCCACAAACGGATATCTATTAGTAAGTGTAAAGTGCGGAGGAGACGTTACGGCTTCTGTGTTTAACCCGGATCAACACATTTAGGCGCGATGCAATTTGTCGGGTGTTCGCGCACACATGCACAAATTCCCAGTGAATACATGCACGCATAAACCAAACTCACACGACGTACCATGATTCTCCTCCGATTTATCACGAGGATAATTATCCGTTCTACTGTTCGTAATAACCCAAGGACGGATCACTATCTCTAACGAATGTCCGAGCAATTGGTTCTGGACTGGCGAAAAAAATATAGCGATAAATCGACTGCTCCCAATTAACCGCTCTGATCGCAGTTTATGATAATTCCATCTTCTTACCCCGTTCGAAACAGTGCTCGGCATTGTATTCGAGCCAAGCAAGTAGTAGATATCAACGAATGCGAATGCACTGCAAGCAGTTCGAAACAGGGGGTAGTAGCTCTCCCGGTTTAAGCCCCGCACCGAATGTATTTAAGCGCAAGAATAATTCGTCGAGAAATGCACACACGCAAATATACCGCGTATACTTGGAAAAACACGGCAAAGCTGCTGGAAAAACATTAAATGGATTGCTTAAATAAGTAGTAATGCGTCGGACAGAGTATCGGGAAACACTCCTGAGTAAAAAACACTCGATGGCATTACTCGACTTTGCAATTTTTTACGAGGTATGCATTTTCCTGCGCACGAGAGTCCGTTGTTCCGTCACGATTAATGCATAATCGTAAGTTTTCGAATTAACCGGAAGGTACATTTTGAGGGACGCAGGACAAGTACTTTTTTACGTCGAAAATAGTTCTAGGTGGCGAAATGACTAGTAAATTTTACGGCGGCGCACTTTCGAGAATTGCGCTCGTGTGCGTTTCCCTTACGTGCTCACGTACGCCGCGCGCGTAATTACGTGGTGTGCGTACGGTTGTTTCGTGGCTTTAGTTTTCAGCGGAAATAAAAAGTACGTGTTCATGGCAAATATAATTTGGAATACAAGGAGCATCCATCAGGAGAAGCGAGGCTTGTTATATAGCGTGGTATAGAATACTTTCGGCGGAAACTAAAGCCAGGAGTTTGTTCCATTGTTTCGAAGGGTAAAACGCTCGTTTTAAATATTCTATATTTCCCCCCCCCCCCCGCCTCTCCTTGCGCGCGCGCGCGTGTATGCAGGGCCGTGCAGATTATACGGGAAAGTTTTCCCGGGCGATTTAGCCCGGGGCTGTCTCCTATTTGAGGAATTTTCAGCATCACTGTAATTTCCGTGAAGCAGTTTAAAGCCGATCCACGAGGTTTACGTAAGGCGTCGACACCGAAATACGGGTAAGACCTCACCTCCCTGCTCCTACGGTGCGTACATTGACAGTATCGGAATACACGAGGTTTGCGCGTTATCCCCCGTTTGCATTGTTCATGCATCACAACTAGCCCTTGTTCGATACAATTGAGCTAAATCGCTCAACTGCCATTGGACCACACACCCGAAGAGAGACAAACATCACTTACATTATGCAATGGGTGTTCTTAGGGAATACCTGCTGCTGAATTCTCTCCCCCTCTATCCACTCGATCTATCGTTCGATCAAATTTGCATCCTGTTGCGAGGAATTTACCGAAAATATGCAAAATACCTCGGCGAATGTGCCGCTAGCCCCAATATCGTAGACCGTAACTTACACGACAATAGTAACTTTGGAACAATAGCATCGACTTTAGCCAAGTTTTAAACTGAATTTCGATCGAAGTTTAACCGGTAAAAAGACACGATTGGACTTTAACTCTGACTTTAAAGTTTCGCTTAATATTTTATTTATATTGGTCTCCGATATATAGAAACTTTTTGGAGGGCCCTCGAGACTGATCAACCCGAAGGAAGCGTACAAATTTTGGAACATCCCGTACATAGAAGTCTGTATTGAAATCAGCGATGAAAGTAAGGAGTTCAACTTCACTACTGATCAGGATAGAAGAGAAATTCCGGACTCTCGTTTTAGAATTTAGCAAATGTTACTAGTCCATTATATTATTTACTATACTTAATTAAATTCCATCGCATTGCAATTAAACTGGACGATTCGTAATGTTTCGCGAACAACATTTTGGTTTCTCGCGTACATATTCGCGTTCTTGAATTATAGGGAATTCTGTGGGGGAGGTCTCGGTAATATTACGATCTATATATAGGCAAGAAATTACGCCCGCAGTCCCAAGACATCGTACACGTGGCACATATGTGAATTGGCTATGTGTAATTGTGTGCAACACCCCCGCGTTGTTGGCCAACTAACGCATTCCATTACACAACATAAATCCATCGTTTGACGTCCTAACGGCCCTTTGGATTATGTAAATAAACGCGTGCAGTGCACACTCGGATATTGAGGAGGACCAGGGAATAAATTAGAAAATAATGATTTAAGAAAAAGAGAAAAAAATCAAGCAAAAGGTAACGAACCATTCGTCGAGTGTTCCGCACGGCGAGCTTCCGTTTTCCAATTTTTCCTCCACTTCCCTACACTTCCGGACCTCGACAAAATATCAGGAAGAGTGCCGGAAGAAACATGGATCCTGAGGAACGCCAATTACGATGCACGAGTACCGCGATAAATTTTTATAATGATCGCTCGTCGTTATTCCCGAAATTTTCCAACCGGGCGTAATATCAATTTAATCGCATAGCTTTTACTATAAAACTTTCATAGCGCCAGTAGGCCAAGTTATTGCTCGATATAAATATTAATATCACTTTTATCCATTAAAGGATATTAGTGATAAATTGCAATCGTACAGTCATCTGATTTATTACCAAACATAAATATCTTATGTAAGAGAAAAACCAAAAGAAAAAAAAAAAAAAAAAAAATCAAAGAACTACGATAAAGAGACAGACAAGATTAGACATTTCTTAATTATTTGCGAGATTTACTGTTCAAGTTTCGCCTCGAACGTTACACAATTTTAACGCAATTAAACAATTTCTAATACTCGCGAGCTTTTAAATTTCAAAGAGCTAAAATATTCTGTCTATCGCAAGGTAGAATTTTTTTTTTTTCAGCAGAAACGAAAGTACAGTCAATTTACGCGAACAATCTATGACCGTTCTATTTAAATTTTCCGAAGAATAAATTGCGCGCAATCAAAAACGTCATGGGACGATTGTGAATCATCTCTAGCAGAAAATGTGAATTTTTGAATTGCATAATTTACGCTTGAAAATTGATTGCTGATTACACGATCTCTAATTGTAAAATTCCGTGGGACAATAAATTGTTTTTAATAAAAGCATTTTGCTTGTCCGCGAGTATTCGAATGATTGGCACTGATTTCTAATTTCTCGCGATCGATGTGGAGCGATCGAGGAAGCTCCTCCTTAACTTCAAGACGAGGCGCGTGCATTAATTCAAAGTGGAATATCCGGACGTTAAAAAATCGTATTTCGATAGCAATACAGTTCTCCCCCGGTGCTGGAATTGATTTTATTTCAAGCGTAGCACCGACGCGTTACTAAATAGTTTAAAGTTGCTCTTAGGCCGATATATTCGTTGATTCTTAGCCGAGTTTGCCCGGGACGGGATTCGTGGCACGATGCAGCTTTATGACTTCTTGCTCTGGCTGAATTCAAAGAGGTTCTAACGTATAGCAAAGTACAGCCAGGGTATTACATCTCTCTGACTTATTATTTACTGGTCTCGGTCGTACGGGCTGCACCCTCGAGGACTCCGGGGAAGGGTGAGAGTATCTCGAAATGCGGAACGTGTATAAGAGTTTACGACGCGGCATCGATTAAATTATCAAGCGATGTTATTTAATGGCAGTATTGGAATGGTTCGAGTAATTTGCGATCGAGTGTCAAAGCGGAGAATGAAAACAAGCCTCATGGGCGATTGGCATGGAGCCAGTGACAAATCGCGAAAGTCTCACGAACGGGCTACCATTTTGTCAGACTTGTCAGCCACGGAAGAGCGCAGACACCTCCGCAGTTACCAGCTTAGCACCCTCGGCAAACTTTTCGACCGGAAATAAATCAATGGGACCCGCCGCCACGATTTGCAAGCGCTCTTACAACGCTTCGGTTTTTCCCAAATGACTCTGCTAAATGCTGCTTTTCATGTGAAAAATCTCATATTTCATAATCTCGCTTTCAGGCAACTTCCTCTTCGACTTCCTATTCTCTTTTACCATTTTTCCTGGCTACCCCCGGGTGCTCGTCAATATCTTACACTTAAAATATCTATTTACGATCTCGCAACGCTTCCCAAAAAGTATCTGGTTACCGTATATGCACGAGATAACAATAGCCTCATTTCACACACGCGCGGTTAGGCGTCGGAAAATCATTTATTTCTTCAATGATACAAAATACTGTATTTAATAATTAAATAAAGTTCGTTATTATATTCGCTTAAATTGGCGCCAACTTTACTGGAACGCATAACCGCGGCTATATACACAACATACATGCACATGTATATATTTACAAACTCGCGATACAATTCTGTGGTAAAAGAGTCTTTTATGCAAATATGGGCAATAAAAGCAGGCATTATTTTTTTCACGGCTTTGCAATTAGTACACAGTTTTCCCGGATTTTATGTTGGCATAAAGAGCATGTAAAGCGTCCCTTGCTTCTTTGACAAGTTAGCTCTCTCTCTCTCTCTCTCTCTCGTTGTTTCTTCGTTCGACGAAACATCGCGATATCCAGAAGAAATTGCAGGAAGACTATTTTACAATTAGCAAACTGTTGCCAGCATAAAACTGGACAGAACGAGCGTGGAGAAGTTTTTTAGTTTTTGCGCGAAAGCTCTCTCACAATCAGTCGGCGTTTTTTTCATTATGCATGGCGCTATATTTAATAAGCGAGCGAATCAATTCTTTTTAACAGGAGTCGGGCAAAACTTTTGACATTTACCAGATCGTAAAATGTCACAAGTAGACGACGGCGCGCGCGCGCGCGCGATAACGAAAGGTATTGCTATTTTAGCGGTAAATGCGAAACTTTGCAATACACGTTCGCGTACCTTCATCTTGCAACATTATGCCTGCACGAATATATGAATTTGTACGCTTACACATTTAGATACGGAAACACATATTTGTATTTAGTAACACTACAAATGGGGGTAATATAAACTCACAGGCTTGGTTTACGAGGCTCACATCCACCCTAGAAGTTAATTCGTGTTTTCGAATCAAAAGACAATGAATCATGCGTTTAGCAAGATTCTAATTAATTAGTACTACTAATTAATTTAGTGGCTTCGCGAATTCATGGGTACATAAATATTGATTTAATAATTGATTTTAGTCTTTAAATATTCATACATCTAATTCGTAACTAAGTAATCCTCGGAGAAATCAATAAATTACACTTGTCTAACCAGTGTACCGTGTGTACTTGGATAAATTTACTGATGAAACATTCGACTCCTTCCCCCTTTCTCTAGCGCTCTCGAGTAACTTCTACTGCAATTGCAAGTGCGTTCTTACGCCAATGAAAGTGATTAAATATAAATGAAGAACGAGAGAGAGAGAGAGAGAGAGAGAGAGAGAGAAGCTGGCACGAGCCTACTCTTTGGTATTCGACTTCCTTTGAAGCTCTGGCATCAGCAATAGTGCCACTTCTGCCAAGTCAGGAACTTGTGGTCTTGAGTGATCACTCGTAGTTCCTACCAAACCTCACGAGGATCGTCTTGGTAGTTACTAGCATTTCAGCACGTGATGAATTAGCTAAATCTTCGAGGAATCCAACTGAAAATCAGTTAAATGAAAATTGGTCCGCAGTTACTTCGAAAAATTTATGCGCGCATGATTTCACACACGTACGATAGAAAAAGATTCTTTGCAAACGAGAAAATAAGAAACACGTACGATTTGTGCATTTAAAGGGAACAATTTGAACTTGAGAAAAGTCTAAAAGTTGAAAGTTCGGGAAATTCTGAGAGCGATTGAAACCTGAATAAACGTGGAAAAAGTTAAATGGTACGATCAAAGATTTACTGCTGGAAAAAAGTAATTTTTTTTTTTTTTTATATATATATATGTTCCCAGCGCAATGTTCAAATATCGAAGATCAAATCTGAATATCAAACAGACAGAGTCGAATATCCGCAAACAACTCGTGATGTAACTTTGAAAGGGATTTTAGTTTGAAGCGAAAATATGATCAAACTATGAATAGTTAATTCTTCCCAGTCAGGGCCTCATGGTGTATTTTACTGACGCATTTAAATTCTTTTTATCGGGGTAGAAGATGAGGTAGTGTGAGTTGAGAATTCTCATGAAAACCTGGACGCATCCTATTACCCGCAGGCTGCACGATCAAGTAAGAATTTCTCGGCACGAAGACGACGAAGACGAAGAAGAAGAAGAAGAAGAAGACGAGGATGAGGACGAGAACGAGGACGACCGGCAAATTTACTTTTTCTATTAGCGGTGCAAGAGGCGAGGATCAATCTGGGAAATTACTCGGCGTCAATTTTGCTTCGCGAACCTTCAGGAAGTCTTCGAAATCAAGTCGCATCCGCCTTCTCGATTTCAAATACTTTCTCGACGTTCACGCATAACCTGCGGCAACGTAATATTCTTTTACATAGATCTCATTTTACCCGACAATTTCATTTGCACTCGTCAAAGTACGGTAATTCTTTTCTAAATTTTTCTCTTTCTCTTTAATAATAATAATAACAATAAGAAGAAGAAGAAGAGGAGGAAGAATAGAATAGCAATGAGCGACGCCTTTTATTCTTTACAAGAGAGTTTTGGCCTAAATAATTTTTTATTCAAGGGACCAGGTGTTCTCACATTATGCACCGAGATAGGAAATTCATTCCAACGACGCTTTTCTTCCTTTAGAGTTAGACGTAAATAAGCGTAATAGGGGCAATCCTCTCAGCTAAAATCTTTGCAGCAAAAAAGGTAGAACGTGGAGAATTGGTAGCAGGGCAACGTCTGGCTGTACGTCTCTAGATGTAGTTTATTGTAACGCGCTTTATCTATCCTAGTGCGGTGTTCCGGCTAGTACTATCGGTGGTGCTATTACCACCACCACCACCACCACCAACACCACTATCTGCATTTACGCGAGTTCGCTACGAAATGCAACGTCACGTTCCAAAGGACATTGCAGGACACAACGGTTCGAAAAACAAGGGCAGCTTTACGTATATAGTTCGCAAATAGATAAGTGCAAGAAAACGCGACTTCGATGCCATCGTGTTCTTCGCCAGCGAATTTTGCGAATCGGCTACTCGCCGGCGGACGTGTATTCTTTATTAATCCACGCTTTTTAGCCCGGACCATCTATGTACCTTACAGAGGAAACCTCCACCCCCCCTTCCCCCGATATTTCCATAAAATTATTATACGCTCGTGCGCGCAGCAAAAAATTTGCATATCGCGAACATTCGCAGGCTACGACCAGCGGGAAGCTCAAATAAAAAGGTTTTCCGAGGCTCACCACTCGACTGTAATCGCATTTTCGTGTCTCTCCCTTCAATTCGCTCGGTGACATCGACTCGTGGAATATTTACCGCTTTTTCGCATCGCACAAGTGCATACTTATCTCTCTTCTCTTCTCTTCTCCTCCACTTCCCTCTTATACCCACACGCATAGACACAATCTCTCCCTTGAAACAGATATTTCAGGGCGAGTTTTAAACTTGAAATGGTTCACGAATGACAGCTTCTAAATTTCACCGATACAATATTGTTTGTTTCAAATAAATCGTAAAAACGAAAATAAAGCATTCGGGATATAATTCGTGGAGTTACGTCGACAACAAAATTCATTCACTGGAAAAAAAACATGGCACCCGTCAATAAAGTCACGAGGAAAATGAAAAAAAGATCATTTTAAAATTCTGTTAAAAATTTAATATATCTCATCTGTGTCTTACATTATCACTGCAGTGATGTACAATAATATTATGATTCTTAAAGATATAATACTATTTTATATTAAATTAATGCAAAGCAACGTCACAGTTGACTCGCGTACACTGTATTATGGAAATTTTTATGCAATACAATTGTTTATATATGTACATATTTTTCTCTTCACTTTTTTGACCTTAGCTATCTCTTAATTATCGCTGATATTGGCGCCGTGACGATATCAAACAATAATTAACAAAATTAAGTACGTAGGGCACCTATCGAGATAAAATCTTTCCAAAAGGAATAACTAACAAATGTCTAAAATTCATTATAAATTAGACAAAATATCATTGATTGACATACATAAAAACCTGATTTGCTAATGAATTGTAGAGAAATGCTTTTTTACTGTGCAGATTACGCTAATGGCGAGGGATTTAAGAACACAAAACTCCGGTTACTTCTCATATTGTATCTTTCACCATAAAAATCAATATACAAATTCATGATAAAACCTAATTCTTTACCCGGACTTCCTAATTCGTCCTTAATTGGTAGTCGCCATTCTGCGTGATATAACGAACCCACGGCAATGCCTGGTAGCCACTTTTTTCGATAATTTTCAAGTATCGAACTTGGATGCCCGATGTGGTGAAATACGGGATTTCAAATTTCACTTGAATCGGTGGTTTGCCTTCAACATCTTCCCCAACAACAGACGGTAGACCAAAGTGAGCCCTCATTAGATATTCCTTTCCTCCGGGGAATGATTTGATGAACCAAGTGATCGCGCTCTGCTCCGGAGAATATTTCACGCTTCCGATTGTAGTCTTGAATTTCGGAGAATCAGCATCGTTCGGCACAGGAATTACAATTTCTACGTTGTTTGCCGTAGATCTCCTCTTGAATTGAGATCTCGCCTTGATCATGTACTCCACCCTGCTATGAGCGTGTCTTTCGATTACAGACTCGATCCATATAAGCGGCTTAACATGAGTGTTCAATCTATATGACATCAATTCAAACTCTCCGTCTGGCGGAATGAAAGAAATAGTTCGATCGTTTTCGAATCTCGACAATCTTACACATTGATGAAATTTAACATCTTCCAGTTCTACGGATTTGGATTTTCCGCGACCTGTTGATTCAAACAGAACCTTGTCATTGAGGCCGAGTCTTAATTCTGGCATTCCAGATAAATAAACTCGCATTTTTATGGCACCAACTATTTCAGAACTCAATACATTGCCATTGGCATTGGCCAAGAGATTTACAGACTCTATTACATCCAGAAAAACTTCATTCTTTCGATATTTAATTCCCTCCGATCGCCAAGAAACAGCATTTGTCACAGCCATCGGGATCCTTGGTTGAATCTCTAATTTGTGTCCTTCTTGTGTAATATATTCTTGTAAGATTTTACTATCCGTTGTTTGTGGATAACCAAAGTCCAATAATTCATCCAAGAGTTCATATATTACTACAAAATTATCTCTTATACTTTCTTCTTCTAATTCTTTAAAATACTCTTGCATAACTTGCACAACTTTGTGCAAGAAGACAAATACTAATGAAATATTTGCATTCTTCTTTGTAGTAGATACAATGTATAGATTGTTATATTTAATATAAGCATATGTACATTCTAGTGTCTGTATTATTGGAGTCAGGTTTCCTTCCTCTTCACGTTCCATAACCAAAGGCATAAATTTTTCTATGACACCAGTTTCTATGTCACCCCGATAATTTCTTGAAATTAATACCTTCCCCTTCACGTCCAGAATGTATATAGCAGAGGTAGACATCTTGATATTACGTCAAACTGTAACACAAAAGTATAATATTCCACACTTTACTTCATTGTTACAAACCCTCCAACTATTAAAAGGAAAAAAAGGTATATACGAATGTAAATTCAAACGACAAATACAAATTGTATGACAAGTTGTACAACAAGTACAGGTTATGTTTCTCTATTACTTGAATCATTCAAAAAGATTAGGGCACATTCTTACATGTTGAGTACACAATTGGAGCAATGATAGAAAGAATCTTATCAATAAGAAAAACAAGAGTATAAGAATTAATAGAAGACGTTCCAAAAATTTGACACTAGCTGACACTTCTGATGTCGATAAAATAATAGAGGAAAGAATAAAGCAGCTATTATATTTACGTTATCCTGGCAGGCTTTGACGAGGTTCTTCCACAGTTCACATATGTCCAATATAATTATTAATATCAGGAAAAAGAGGATTCGTGATAAAACGAACCTCCTCCACAAATCCCGAACTGCCACTGTGGACCAACGCGAAGTTGGCTGTATTGAAAGAGAGAGAAAACCAATACGCGCATGCGTAGCTAACTTCAACACGAAATATCGACCAGCCGACCACGCCAATACCGCGTCATTTAAACATTTAATTTTCACATACCACGCGCTTAGTTTTCCAATTTCTACTTTTTATTTTCATATTAACAAACATTTTTATAATTTGTGTTAATTTAAATTAAACGCGAACAGCATCAAATGAGAACTATTTTTAAGGAACTTTTGAAGGATTTAAAAAAATATAAAAATCTCATTTCTCCTTTCTACTTTTTCCTTCCCCTGTTTTTTTTTTTTTTTTTTTCCTTTCTTTTGTGTCATTCAATTATTATTATTAATATGGTAGAGTAGGAGTCGAGTAAGGGGATGAGCAAAAAGGGATAAACCATTCATTATATCGAGAGCTAGAAATTCCTAGTAGGGATTAATTTGTTGATGCACAGGACAGGTGTCTTTGGAAAAAGGAGGATTCGATATGTCAACTGCATTGCGTCGAGTAATACGTCACGATACAAAAGAGCAATGTTTCCCTGAAAGAAATGTCGATAGCGCAGCACTAGAGGATGATGCGACTGCAACACCGGAAAGGCTGAGGCTGTTGAAACCGGGTTGATTGCAGGAGGTGAGAGGAAAATAAAGAGAAAGGGACGAAACAAACGACTAGGAGGGCGTATGACGCAGGTTTTGCCTTTGCAAGGTCGGCGAACGCCATACGCCCGGTACGTAGGGTGTGTTTCGGTTTTAATTAAACCGTAATTTACGATGCCGTTTTGTGCACTAGCGAAACACAACGTTAAAATCATGATTTGTATAGCGAGTAGCTTTACGCGGCCATGTAGCTATATCCTGATTTTATCTTTGACCGAGAGCAGACGTGTTAGATCTAAATTAATTACGCCTGCTTCCATCTCATTATGTAAAGTTTGCATCGTAAATAATTGCGGCCACTGTGCGCGAAGTATGTCGAACGGAAATCGTTCGGCTTTATTGAATATTCAGATTATGCAAATAAGTGCCTTCTCGTTTTTCCATTACAGCTTGTTTTCCACCCTTCGTTTAACGCGAGAAAAGGGAAGAACAAATTCACAATTAAATAGTACCACCACCACCTCACCCCCTTCCCCCCACTGATATCTCGTTAAATATTGGCCAGGATGAAAATCGAATATATCTGAGCATTCAGTGCGGAAGCAAATTGGCTTGGCGCTAAACTCATTGCTTTGTCAAGTGATGCTAAATTTAATGCATAATCAGATCTGCGTTTTAGAATTATGCTACCGAGTGCCTATTTTAACGCAATGATAAATATCGGCCGTGCTATTAACCGAAAATCGAGGTTGTTCTTGCTCAACTATTCACGAGCGATCGTTGCTAAAATGTTATCTACGAGCTGCGTGCTCTGTCCATTAGCAATTTCGATCGCTCGAATTTTCCCCTAGAGGAATATCCGAAGAGTATCTGTGCTTCGTCAGTCGCCTACTCACCAGCCAAGCTTGGCCTTGGTAATTGATACTTGGATTAACCACGAATCAAGCTCGTTCTTTAATTAACCCTCCACTGCCCCCCCCCCCCTCTCACCTAATTTAAAACACCGTGATTATGGATTCTCTCCTTCTCGGTGTATCACAAAATTTTCTGCAGTAAACGAGCAACGCACATACGTGCAATTCTCATCGAGTAAAACTGGATCCATTATTGATTGTGGTTAATCATGCTTTGTAATGTTCTAGTTTCAATTATGCGAACTATTTCCAATCCTCTTCGTTTGATAATTAACAGCGGAGAACTCCATATTGCAATTATAAATTGGATATAGCCAGTTACGTTCTCTCTCGTTTATTGTTATTATGTGCGCAGCTTTCATTAGGAAGTTTAATAGACACGTGCAATCTTAGAAACCGATTACGAATAAATTTTCAGCCATTCCACGCGGTGGTGGTGGTGGCCAGTACCATTCGCGGTTCTCTTAAAATTCAGGAATTCGGAATGCATGCTAATTTCAATTAGATTTATATATGCTGGAGAGTCACGTTCAATATGGCGATACGGATCTTTCATTTTGTAGCTTTCGAGAGAGCAGGGATGTGTATTAGTAAACAAGTCGAGTAAACATTCTCATCAATATTTATAAAATTGCTTTTTTTCCATGCACACCATCCGCCATCCAATATATATTCAATAAATATACCACACATATATGTGTGTGTGTGTGTGCGTTTAGAAATGTACATATATATATATTTATCACTCACGCTTGTCAAAATTTATTGCACGTTATTCTATCGAATTCGGAGTAACGATCAGACGAGTGGGTTATGCGATATCTCACTCCACCCCATTATTCCTTCGGTTTAAAAGAATCTATTCAATTAAATAAAATGCAATCGCCACTCGTGAATTCGGAACTTGTTCAATTCCCACTGAATTTGACAATTGCCACAGAAAAGAACCGAGTCACTTTAATAAATATCTTGTTTACCGCAATTTCTGAGATTTTGCGAGAGAAATGATTTAATCAGGGGGAGAAAAAAGAGCGTTTATCAAATCACGAGTGAACTCCATCAAGGGACTAACAGGGATCCTCCCTTTTTGAGAGCACAATGAAAAATTTCGATTGATTATAATAACAAGGGAAAGTTTCATGAAAGAAACTCGAGACCGGATTGATTCGTTGGGGTGAAAAAGTGTGCTATCGGATCCGTTATAAAAACGTCACCGCCGAATGGGGGTGTAGTAGCAAGGGTAGATTATTTATCCCCGAAAGATCGAACGTACAGAATCGCATTCTGTTTGCAAGAAATTCCACGAGTAATTCTATCGTAATTGAACGAGGCTGACTCTCGATTATAAAGTCAAATCGCTGGAAAGGGGTGGAAGTTCTTCCTTTGCGATCGAACGTTCGTTCCCACCTCATCCCGTCACTCCTGTTTCTCTCACTTCAGCGGCTCGCCGTTTTTCCGACTAAACCCCCCAACCTTCGAGTCTCAGCAGCCCTCCTTCCCCTCCCACAGCCATCGTCAGTGTTCAGCCCTGTTCCAACCCCCTTTGACCCGAACATCCGTCTCTATCTTTCTTCTCGTTTCTCTCTCGCATCGGGAGACTTCAGGAACCACGACAAAGGTGCACCGAGCCAAGGAACAATTCTCCGGATCGATTCTCCTCTCGATTTCCACACTGATGGAATGTCAATCTACGAATAAAATTGCTCCTGGAAGATAGTGGCATCAATACCGCATTGTGCTCATTGCACGAGCTTGTTTCAGGAGAATAATGGGAGTAGCGGATGATAACTCCTTAGAGAAAGTCAAGCGAAAGAGACATCGTTATACTGCAATAAGAATTCCATTAAATCATCCGAGATTCGAAGGAAATAATAAAACGATGCATTCGCTAGCATTGAATTCATCGAAAAAGTAATAACTCCGCGCCTTTTATTGAATATTCACGAGGATTTATTATAATTGCAACTGTGCTGCAAACGGGGGGAGGGGGGGGGGTGCAATGTGAGGAATACGTTCGAGCAGTCGATTTTATAGCGAGCCCGATGAAAGCTTGCAAGAAACACGTTAAAGTACATTAATAAATGATTACAATTTTATTTCAAAGCATAACTTTGTTTTACATTATTCATCTTTCTTTTAACGCTCGCGGCTCTGATCAATGAATCTCCCCTTTTTCCCTTTCATGTGGTGCATTCATTATGACAGAAGCATGAAACCGTACTTTAGGTCTATCGCTTCCTCCGTTCTCTCCACTTCCACGTCGATGAAACGTCAATCAAAAGATAAAAGGATGAATATAGGCTTTATGCATGTACCGAGCTGTATTACAACACGTCTGCTGGCTCGAACACTATCGGCAATTTACTATCGCAAGGCTGAAAGTTCCATTCTTGCCGAAGTGCTTCCATTTGATTTTGGTCCCAACGTTGAGCATTTCAAACAATGTCATCCGGTCAAAGGTAGCCGCCTGCTCGCCCGGCCGAGCTTGATTAGTAGGAATTTTTCATTAAATCGACTTTTCGATCGATCCCCCAAGTCTCGGCCATCGCCAAACCCAAAACTGGAATCCTACCGCTACTTGCAATTGATTTAGAGCCAATTATCTGTCTGCGCCAATGGAGGATCCGCGAGCCGACTCGCCGGAGAACGAACCACCGCCGCAGCCGCCATTTTCTCTAACAACTGTTATTAGAAAATAACTCTCCTCTCACCCTTTCTCTCTCTCTCTCTCTCTCTCTCTCTCTCTCTCTTTCTCCTCTTTGGATAAATTTTCCCACTTGATATATGTGTGCGGCGGTGCTCTGTTCGCGCGAGCGTACTCTTATCCGAAATTAATGCCGGGGACCGTGTAACTTTTCGAGCTGCGAATTAATTTCGTGAAATATTTTACCAACACCCGCACAAAGCCGAGTGTCGCGCAAACTTCTGCTAAGACTCACTATAAAATCGTTTCCGTTACATTTGCTTTCCGTTCCACTCGTGGCCCGATCCAATCATAAATTTCACCCCCGCCCCATTCCCGTCCCCGTCCCCGTCCCCGTCCCCATCCCCATTCCCATCCGAGCGAACCTCTGCGAACGCAATCAACGCCCCACGAAGATTCCTGAAATGAATTTCTCGATCGATCGTTTATCGAATCAGCGATCAATTAGCGAGCGGCTTCCGCGAGACGGAATTGCCCCTTTCCCTCCGGACCGGATTACAAGAGGGTTTGCGCGCTAAATCATTTTTCATGCAGAATCGCGACAAGCCCATTTTTCTCCATAAATTCGGATCCTGCGGGTTCTCCCTGCTTCGAATTGTTTCGAATGGGTCAGGACGATCTCGCGCGAATCGCTTTCCAAGTGCTGGAAGGGTCCGGGGGCTGGTATCGTGGATCGTCGGTTCTTTATTGGCCAGCCGCTCTGGGAACGGAAGTTAGAGCTGCCTGGGGGATCGGCACGACCGATAATTGGGGCTCGAATTAAATTAGCAAAACTTCGATTCTGGATAGTAGCCGAAAGTCTCAAGCTGCCGGCTACGTGGAAACGCGTTCCCGCTGCCCCCAGGCCGGGAACCAATCTACAAACTGCGAACTTCATCTTTTATCCTTCGCCGAGATTTTCTTCGGCGAACTTCGGGGGATGCTGCCAGGAGAACCTGCGAGGGATAACGTAATAATGTGTACGAGCGAAACGGATCTCGAAACCCCCTGTACTCGAGTGCCGCGCTATCGAACTTCTTAAAGAAGATATTTCAAAGTCTCTCCCTTCGAAAACACGGCCTCGCATCTCTCTAACGAATTTTATTACGGGAAACGTGACGGATGTACGAATTCATTTTTCCGTCATCTCAACCCTGAGGCAATCCTCGCATCGATAAATAATCGAGCGAGTGGATGTCGCGTGAATAATCGCCACGGGCAATTTATAGGATCTTGCTTAGAAAGTAGTAGATCTCAAAATTGGCTCCGCCGCCGCTCCTGCTTCTGCTGTATGTGACTGGCTGAGTAGTGAGAGGAGTGGGTGAGGCGCCGGATCATATTACCTGGCTGCAGCTGTAATTTATGTACTCCCGCTCATTGTTCAATGACACGTGCGTTTAATATCGGCATTCTGACCTTATATGTGGATCCTGGAAGTTGGCAGGAAGTTTCCCCACAGGTGGCATCTCGCCGACGCAATAATTAAACTAAGAGCAACCTTAAATCACAGCGGGAGAGAGAGAGAGACTCACCGATGGAGAGGAGAGGAGAGGAGAGGGTTCTCTCCCGAGAAGCTACGACATAGGTAGCTTTCTCGAGGAATGAACTACGGGCGTGAGCATTATCTTAAGTTCCGCTTTGTTGGAAAGGGAATAAGAGTGGAGTGCCTGCAGCACGGGGTTGCGACAGGAATCCGGTAGCTGCTTGAGGGGGAGGGGGAATTGCGGGAGGAAGCGTGGGTGGGTAGCACTGATTACTACGAGCAAACTTACCTTCCCGCGAGGCTTCGCTCTGATCAGCCCTCTTTCTTCCTTCCTCTTCAACCCTCTCGTCCACGGAATCTCATAGTTCCAACCAACCCTCGACCCTTCCTCCCACCCTCCGTCATCAACGGAGTCATCGCGGATCTGCTTTGTTAATCATCCGACGACACCTTCCGTGAAATCCACGAGGAAAAAGGAGGGTTTTTCCGTGCAATTATACCTGTGCGTCTAGCGTAGAGTGTGGGGGAAGGGGGAAGTAGGCGTCGAGTAGCTCCGGCGCCATTACTCTAGTCCGCTCTCTTGGTTTCAGGGGCTGCTGCAGGAGGCACGAGGAAGCAAGCAGGAGAGTTAGCGGCTTCCGCGTTCCAGGGCTACGTCGCATCCAGAGAGCGGAGCATATTTCTTATTCAAGATGTTTTGAGGGCAATTTAACTTGGCTGAAGCAGGACGCGGGCTAAGCAAGCCGAACAGGACATGCGAGGAGCACGAACGACGTCGGCCAACGTCGGATAGGGAGAAAGCCAACAGCCGTTTGCATAACGAACTTAGAAAGTGATTTGTCGTCGACGCACCGCTGCTTCGACTCCTAACGGAAGCCGCCAGTTCGACGCACGCGGTCACCGTTGCTGCCGCTGCTTGCCGGAAGTTGCCCCGGCGAGACGGTCACGCTTCGCCTGCCGTTGACGTATCGCTGCAAAATATTTGATAAATGACGCGTCTACCGTTGAAATACGCGCGCCCATATAAATTAACATTATAAATCATTAGAGCCGGAGGAAAAAGCCCCTGACTCTTCTTATTCAGCTTCTTCTTCGATTTCTTCCCTTCCTCCTCCTCCTCCTCCTCCTTCTTTTTTCGCCTTCGATCCACTTTTCAAGCCATGGGATAAGCAAAATCCTGCTTCTTCGATGAAAACGTAGATCGGAACCTCGAGAGCCTGTGAAAGGGGGAGAGAAACGAACCAATGTGACATCTGCCCAGTTGGAAATAATTCATCGCTAATATTAGGTGTGTAGTGGTTTTACACGAGTGGAAGCGGTGAGTCTCAAGCTGTCGTAAATTTTGCGGATTTTGTGGTGGTGCTGGTGCTGGTGTTAGTGGCGAAGGTGGAGGTGGCGGCGGTGTGGTGCGGCGATGACGGTGCGAGCGAGCGAGCAGTGATGGAGAAAGGGGTGGAATGTTAAATATTAGTGAGTCGTAATGTGCAGGGGTATTCGAGGGGACTCGTCGCTATTGGCGTAAGACCCATCCCGGTCGTTTCTCGTGAAAGATACCACGAGAGCACAATACACCTCGACTAGTATCTCGAAAGGAAAACGCGAAGGAGGTAGACGTCAGCAATCTCAGCAGGAAATTCGTAGCACAAACGAGAAGCCAAAAGTCATTTGCATAACAAGGTTAGAAAGTGATTCGTCGACGACACGCGAATGGTTCCCTTTATAACGGAAGCAAAACCACCGGGGGGCCTGTTGCTGCTGTTGCTGTCGCTGCTGCTGCTGCTGCTGCTATTGCAGATACAATCAACAAACTTCGTGTTTCTTCCGCGTCAGACATTCCGCGAGAAGACGGCTTCATATTCCACCCGTATATTTCATTCAAGAGATTTTAAAAGCCATTCCAACTGCGCCGGTACTCGAAGAAGGCCGGAAAAGGGTAACGGAGAAATCAGAACACCTGCGGTTTAGCCGAGAAATATCATTGCTCGGAAGCGCCGCGCGATATACAATGCCGAAGATTGAAATTTCACTGAGTAACTTCGATACCGGAAGTCCTCGGGATACCGAGACCGTTCGACGCTGAAATTGCTGAGGAATTTCCCAAAGAAAGGGAGTATCGGGATATAAAGCGAGAGGAGTCATCGAACTGTGGTAACTTTAACACAGTCGAGAAAAGAAAGATAAAGGAGGAGAGGAAGGAAGGAAGAGAAAGGGCGTGAGAGAGAGGAGAGAAAAGCTGTTAGTTGGAGAGGGTGGTGTCGCTCGAGGATTTGGATTTGGAAGCTTGGAAGGCTGGGCTCCATTGGGGTTTTGAGGCTGCTCGCTGTCGGGCATGCTGGTGGCGTTGCTGCAGGTGCAGGCCGCCAGCAGATGCTGTCATGCTCCTGCCATGCCAACCTGCGGCGGCGTCGGCTGTCCGGACTCGGCGGCCGCTAAGGGTTTCCGCCAGGACCGCTGGTCCCCCAGCTTCGGAACGTATCCTCATCCTCATCCTGATCCTGTCGGCTTGCGGCAAGACTCAAGCAGCTTCCCAGATTCGCTACGCCTCTCGTATCGTCGAAACCAAAACCGGCCAGATTCGTGGAATACTTCAGGCAAGTATCGACTATCTACACGCGCCTTTCGCCCTCTCGGAGATTGCGCTAAACTCGTATGAAATTCATATCAATTGAATTTAACGCGATCCCTCGCGCGTGATATACTCGACGCCAGCGTATCTCCAGCGAAATTTACACGGAGAATGCGACGCTCTCCGGCAAATTCCGTCCTTCCACTTTCTTCCGGTGTTACGTCGCGAAGCAATTAGCGAATGGACCAGCTATTTGCCGAATTAACTCGTTCGCCAATATCCTCTCTCTCTCTCTCTCTCTCTTGTGGAACCGTGATACTGACGCGTGAATTTCACATCAGACTCTTCGCCGTTGTTCAAACGTCAATGTTCCCGGTTTGCGTTCTTCGTGGTATTTTCATTTGGCCGAGCGACCTTAATTCTTCTACCACAGAAATATCGGCTGATGTGGATTACGCGCAAATATACGAGTTTAAAAATAAGTCGTTAAATCGCATTCTCCGTCTAACTTTGGGCAAATTAAATTAAATGTCTAGCAAATTGGATCAGGTTGCAATTAGTAGGAAGATTAAATCCAAGCCCATGCCAACAAGAATATAGGGGGTACATTTATCCTGCGAAATAATTGATAAGATGAAATGTGTATTAAATCGGGTTAGAGAAGGATTATTATTAGAATTAGATCGAAGTTCGACGAAGCTCTCGGTACACCGGACGGATACACGATTAAGAAGGAAGCTGACTTTTAAGCCATGACGAATTATTCAGGGCACGCGACTATCAAACTCGCGCCTGATAATTGCGCGGCTCCTGCCGAATCGTTGGAACGATAGATTCTCTCTCTCTCTCTCTCTCTCTCTCTCTTTCGGCAGAGTTTAAAGGGTTCCGTCGGATAGTTTCGTGCATAGTTTTATTTGGTGGAAAATGTCAAATATATAATAGGACCACTGTATAATGGAAGAGATCGAGATTGGATTTCGTAGGGCAATCTGCTGATCGGCCGTCGTTCCGCATTAAAGCATTTTCATAGCAGCGATCAGTCAGTGGGACGAAGCCGATTTGACGTTTACTACGGCATTCACTGCGCCGGATGGCAAACATCAATTATGTCTAATAGATATTCATATCGGCAAGAGAGGAACGATCGATGGACGACCAATGATTTTATAGCCCCTTCCCCCGCTTCCTGTTTGCCTCATTCGGCGGAAGTTGCCTGCAATATCCGCCGCGTAAAACTGTCCGCGGAGCCTTAGCTGCTTTTATAACATTGTAATAAATCGAAAAATGACAGCCCGGAGGGGCTTCCTACTGACGTTGCGCAACCACGTGTCCCGATATGTCGGGGTTTTGTATACATGTCGACGTTACACGACGAGAAACGCGAGTGCTACGTCTCCTCGCCGTTCGTTCTTCGGCTCTTCTTTACCGACCGAGCAACCGCGCGTGAGAAGTCCGCACGAGCGGAATGGCAATTTCTGCCGAAAGCTCGTTTTCACGCAGAAGCAAATTTAGCGGGAGGGAAATGAATTTGCTGAATTCTGCATGCGGGGTAATTTTTCATGAAATGTATTTTAGTGGAGAGCGAGGTTCTGATTTAATTAAACCAGTTGGAATCCGTTTTGAGCGATGACACCGTTCCACGTAATGCCGCCGCTTTCTCCCTTATTAGTTGTCGCGTATTCGATTCGTTTCATTAACTCGCTTTCTCCAATTTCGATTACATTCGCGATAAAATTGTGTAAACGCTTCGTTAATTATTAAACCACTTGTACCATTCGGCAATTTTGCAGTTTGCGGTACTCGTATAATTTGACCACAATTAAATATTCGTCAGATTTTAACTTCCGCCTGGACAATAATCGTGCGAGTTTTATTTCTCGTTCGAATGGACGGCATTGCTGAAATTTATCCGTGTGTAATAATACCGATGGAATTGAATGAGTGGGATGAAACCCGCATTTTAGAAAGTTAACTTTATCATTTTCTATCCAGCGATATGCATAATTCGTCAATGGGGAATTAGACTGGCTTCATTTATGCGTACGCGCATTGACCGATC
This sequence comes from Sclerodermus sp. 'alternatusi', assembly GCA_037305995.1. NCBI lineage: Eukaryota > Metazoa > Arthropoda > Insecta > Hymenoptera > Bethylidae > Sclerodermus > Sclerodermus sp. 'alternatusi'. The sequence goes on from CM074544.1 coordinate 7,345,044, forward strand.
TAATAACCCTGGGCAAATAAAACGTGTTGCATCCACCACGCAAATGCCAAGTACGTCCGTGAAATCATCGCGATGGACGATGGATCGAGTAGAATTTTTAGAATTTTTTGTCGCTTCTCCGTTTTATCGCGTTTATCATATAATTCCGGTTAGTTTTGTTAAGTTCGATCAGAGTCGTTATCTCGATGAATAAAAGCAAACAATCACGATGATTCGTTCAATTTGACCAATTATCTGAAACGAGTTGCAACTGATACGAGAATAGTGATACATTATTTGGAGGAATGAGGCAATAAATGAAGCGTGATTAGTAATGAGCAATAATATTTACTAAAACGTAATGATGGGCAATCTGGGTTAAACGGGTCCCGCGTGTAACAAACGACAGCAATTCAATGGGGGAAAAATTGGAGAACATTGGGAAATAATTCGAATGATTTATACCCAATGTTAGCGGTGTTGGTAAAATGGTGAACGGAATAATGTTTCTTCTGCCATTAATTCTCGGATTTACCGATTTCATATCAAATGGGTTCAGGCGAGAGAGGAAAAACCTGAAATGCGCGAAACTTTCGTATAGCCATTGAAATCATTCCATTAAAAACTATAAGTAACAATGACAAAATGTATCGAGAAACAAAAAGAAACGAGATTGATAATGGTCAGTTGTAATAATCGTATTAGAAAAATGCAATGAAAAATAAGAGAGAGAGAGAGAGAGAGAGAGAGAGAGAGAGAGAGAGAGAGTTAAGCGACTTGCACGCAATAACAAAAGGAGATAAAATCTCTTTCCCTCTCTGTGGGAAAAATTGGAGAACGTTGGGAAATAATTCGACTGATTTATATCGCGACTAGTTGTGGTGGTAAAACGGGTGACAGAATAATATGTCTTCCGCAGGATTTGCCGGACGCTTTTGCCGATCTCTGCATACCTGGAGGGTTCGATCGTGCGAAATGGACCGAGGTCGGTGACAAAAAAACGATCCAAGAATGAGTTGCGGCGCGTTACGACGTAATGTAAAGACCACGAGGCGTTCTGAGCGAAAAAGTTTTCTCGTTATCCATCCATCTGCCGGGCCGCTACTCAGGAAAAAACGGCGATAAATTTCGAATTCGTACGAGCTTTTGAGCAAATTCTCGATTCGTTATGACTGTACGTGCACGTGAAATTACTTAAAGCCCGTTCGCTTTTATTCGGTTTTTTATTCGATACCGTCGCGCACGGATAATTTTCGACATTACGCGACAGACAACCCGATTAAGTGAAATCCACTGACTCTCGATCTAGAAAAAAGTTACAGCGTCGCGACTTTGCCCCTAGAAAAAGACGTCCATCCCTCACGAGTCAAATATCGAAGAAAGTCCTTTGTAAGGATGTACCGCTGCTCCCTCCCCTTCCCACCCCTACTCCATAAGTTTTATCATCGATAGTCAAGGAACTTGGTTAAAACGTCGGTGGGATTTATTTTTATCCATTAAGGTTATAAATTAGTGAAAATTAAGCGAAATGACTCGTAAAGCCGTACATAAATGCTAGGTGTTATATTAACGACGAGGAATGATAGCGGTCTCGAAGAAAAATCGCGAATATATCCGTGTGACATCAGTCTCGAAAGGCTCGCCTTTGTAGCAATTCGGCTGGGCGTTTGTGTCTGTCCCGACATCAATTTGCCTTGTCTTCGCGACATTTCTCCTCTCTCGACTTCCCTCTAGCCGCCCCCGTACCCCGTTCCGCGTCCAATTTATTAGAGAGCGGACAATTTTGCCGAGGAACTCTCCTCGTCGAAATTTCTCACGAATCCAGACTCCGACCGGGCGAATTCCTCATGCGCGCTAAAAGTTTTCACGTGGTGCGGATAATGAGAATTACGGTCACGTGCGGCCTGCAACTGATTTCGAATAAAATCGCGTAGTCGAGATTATAATAATTCGACGACGATCGCTTTATGTAATCCGAGCACGAAAGCGGAGGCTCTCCTTTTTTTTCCCCTCGTCCTGCCGCCTCATCCTCTCTCTCTCTCTCTCTCGCTCGCCGATCCCAGCAGCGAAAGAAGCGAATAATAATTCCATGATTTCGTACTTTCAGCGAAAAATGCACTTGCGATGAAATAGTTTCGCGATTACAACGAAATAACTCGTGAAAAAATTAAAATCCCCGTCGGCTCCTTATATTTCAATGAGGTTGCACGGACCTTCCTGCAAAATGTCGCTGCAATTTCCCCAAGTAAAATTATTGAGTTAAGATTACATTAATGCGATAATCAGGATTTAAGCACGAAGGCGCTCTCAATTATTTTTATTGTTCCTCCTTGCTCGTCTGTTCCAAGTGGGAGCGAATAATAATCCTGCACTCACCGTGCTGCCCAACGCGCTGTGATGAAATACTTTCGTGATTACAGCAGTGCAATTGTATTTCCGGTAACGAATGAAGTAAAAAGAGAGAGAGAGAGAGAGCGAGAGGGGAAAGGAAGGAAAATGAAATTGGAGAAAAAAGGAGAAAAAGAAGGGAGGAAAAATTAATTCAAAAACGTGCGAGATAATGAGTACAATTTCCTCGTAGGCACCGTTAATTTAGTAATGCGTCAAAGTGTTCCGTGAACAATCGCGTTAAATGAATCTAATGAAAATTTCCTAAAAATATAACAAAGCCCATCCTCTCACGATCATTGCTATATTTCATGAAAAATTCATGAATTTGAAAAATCTGCGACTCTCGAGTCGAATTAGCGCATCGATGTCGCGAGTGATAATAATGTTAACGAATTATGCTTAAATAAACTCGCATAGAAATAGAGCGATTCTCATTTGACTATATTTCATGCATTGGTCAATGCGCTAAAGTGAAATGAGAGATGTACCGCGTGCATACATCAAGCAAGCGTGATTATTCCGACTGATACAGTAGTAGCTTAGTAGCAATAGGCAGCCAGTAGAAATGACCCGTATACAGACCGACGACCCTGTTCTACTGATATCCACGGTTACTGTAATGTTGTACAAACCATATAATATCGCCCCATTCACTAATTCCAAAGTTGTAAAGCCATCCTGCATTCTCCATTTGACTTGTATACAAATTTTAGTAAACGCAGCTGAATTGAAATTCTCGTTAAAGCTTTCGCGCGTCGATTAATTACACATTTTTCTTCTTTCGTTTCTCTCGTTCTCATCGTTTTTACATCAATTCATTAGACTTCCCTCTTTCTCCTTAATGCGCACCATTACACTTTCCAAATGTTGACAAAGCGTCTTAAATTATTTCCCTTGGAGAAATTTCACATTCTACTTTGATTTATTAGGCACGATGTCGATCAAAGAGAATACCGCGAAATCACTAAGATCGAATAATATCTCTGTCAATTTGGTCAGATCTGAAAAGCTATTGCAACATTGAAAATTGTTCTCGTTCAATTGGTGGAAGTGGTACGTGAATTCAATCAGAGCTGCAGGCTCTTTTGGTGGCTCCTACAGCTAAACTAATCTTCCGCTGGAGATTTCTCATTGATCTATTTACTACGATAGTCCGCTCTTGCTTAGTTTTCATTTTTCAGTACAATCAGCCAAGCGCTCGTACAAAACGAATGTATTATGCATCCCTCAAGCCGTGCCAGGGTGTGTACGCGCTTACTTATATTTTCATGTGAAACACGACCCAAACCGTATCAGCCAAGTTCTGATTTTAAGGAAAAATTGAAAGATAGTGCCAAACTATAAACCAAAGCAAAGACAAGGATGAGTATATGTATGTACATACATATACTTCGACATTAAAATTCATATCTCGAACCCAAAACTTTCCGACTTTATTTTACATTTTTATTCAATAAATTTTTATTTTCATATTACACTTTTTAATGTATCACAATTCTTTAGATGAAAAATTTCGCTATTCTACTAGCAAACATGGTTTTGAATTTTATCCTTAAAATATTCACTTTTTTTCACTATCTCTTATTTGTTATTCAAATTCAGATTTTTTGTGTATTTTTTTTTTATTTCTAAATAACTCTAGTGTTGGCTTTAACGAAAATTTCATTCAGCTAAGCAAGATTTTAATCCCTTATTTCAATTCAGTTTTGAAGAAAACTTCTTATTTCGTGAATTGTCGTATTCTTTCGAGACTATTTCAATTGTTTTATAATATTAGCTTCTTTGTATGCTATATCCATGAATATTTTAAATTTTTAGTAAAATCATCTTTGGATATCACTGACGTAGCAAAGGTTTAGTAAATCGAAAAAGTACTATGGCCCTGTCAACTTCCTTTCATCTGTTTGCCTCTTTTTAAAGTCTTCAGTTCGTTTCATATAGGTTTGTAAAGCTCAATGTATCAGTATCTCGAGATATCTTGCTTTGGCATAGCTCAAAGGTGAAGTTCCGTCGGTTCGGTAGATATTTGTACTCTTTCCTTTTGTCAACAGAAATTCCAATATTTTATCCAGGCTGTAACACATTTGGGCGAGCTAAGTATAGGCGAGATAGATATTTTGACGAGGATAAAATAAGCATCAATTCTTAAGGTTTATTAAGTTATTATAAAATTAATATATATGCGTATTATGATCTTGTTGCAAATATTTTTTAAAAGAGAGAAAACAGTTTTTAGAGTGAAATATTGTAAATTAGTAGAAAACTCACAGAACAAGGTACAACGGCACAAGGGAAGGCTCAATGTGATGTTTTTCAACGGATGACGTTGAACTAGTTTTACATTATTTTTGTTCGTAATAACTTTAAACAGCAATGTCAGTTATTGACTGCGTTTACCGGTCTATTTTAATGGAAAAAGTTCCATAATTTGTTGGAGAAGCTAGTACGATGAAATTATTTTGTATTAAACACGGTAGAAAATAAGCATTGAAAAAAGCCGGAAACCCGTATAATTCTTTACGAAGTAAAATTGACTTTGTCGATGTACTTGGTGAAAGAGGCACGACAAAAAGGATAATGGAGAAAAATATGTGAAAACTGTGTGAAATTGAAAATCACAACCTTTTTAACTAATTTAATCGGTACGGTCTATAACGCCATACTAAACCGACGGTGTGTTTTAGGTTTAACTATTTTCGTTATACAAGTAATGTGTAAGAGCCCTTAACACTGCATTGAATTCTGATGCAGCTCGATTCACAAGCACCAATTTCAATAGGACCTACCTTAAGCACCCAGGGGTGCAATTAATGTCGACGCGGACCAAGCGAGATTTATTGGCCCTCCTGGTATAATTACTTACAAGGAGCAACCAATAGTAATTTTTCTTTTGCCAATCTACTGATTTCAATTTCCAATCAATAGCGTTTAGAGTATAACTTGTTCTAAACAATTCGCTTAATTGAAAAACCTCTAAAAAAGAGAAATCTATATATGGCTAATTCTAAATTTTTCTCTTTAAACTGTGACTAATTTAAAATATGACTAGCGTATCTGTGAAGTGGAGAGAAGAGTGAATCAAACCTACCTAATAATGCATGCATTGCACATGGTTGGATTAATGACCCATTCTAGATCTAAATCTAATGAAATTATAGACTTCTCCAAAATAATGATGTTCAACTATCTGCTATTAAACAAACTTCGCGGTTCTATTGCAAATGCAATATTTGCACAGTAGTACGAACAGTGCTTTAATATAATGGAAAGATATTTGGAATATAAGGCAATTAAGTAATGACTTTCTGGTTATACACGCGTGGACCCCCAGCATGTATAACATGTACAATTATCTAGCATGAAGGGATACATTTATATTCGAGATGAAAAAATTTGAATCATGGTAGAAAAAATTCTCTCTAACATCTACGTTAAATTTGAAAAAGCAGAAAATTCACTTTTAAATACGCAAGGTTGTACGTGAAATAGTGGTGGTAGGTAGGAATTGATATTCAGGGATTTGAGCAAGGATGGTACTCAATATTTATTTTGCAGGAGTTGAACAGTCAACATCTAGACCCAGTGGAAGTTTTTCGAGGCATTCCATACGCGGCTCCTCCTGTCGGAGATTTAAGATTTCGGGCACCGATTTCACCAATTCCTTGGAACGGTGTAAAGTTAGCAGACACCTTCGGTGCCGTTTGTCCCCAAAATTATCCCGACATCAGCAATGACACCGCAGCACTTCTGCAGATGCCGCATGGCAGGTTTCAGCAATTGAAGCGAATATACGCCTTCCTGACCAATCAGAGCGAAGATTGTCTCTTCCTGAATTTGTACATACCTGGGAGCGGTGAGCATTGATAGAATATTTAAGCTATTTAAGTATAATTACAGATCCGACAGCGTCGTAACGAGAAACGAAAGCTCACGGCCTGTATTTATTTTAAGACCGGAATCACCGATGCAACATCGAGCTTAGTAATTTTCAATTCTGTCAATGGATTAACTTTGATGCCATTAGCGTACAGCCAAGGAAGTGTTAAACGCGAAAACTTATTTTGAAATTTCAAGCGTAATTACTCTTACTATAAAACTAGGCCACGCGCGCGAAAGGTGGATTAACTTCTAACGGGTAACTTTCAGCGAAGACACTAATTTCTTTTAAAACGAAGTTCGATTATACAATTTTCATCGCGTAAGAAGCTACTTGAACACGCTTATGCAGTGCTTAACGCTACTTAAACAGCGCTCGAAGGATTTTCCAAAAAGTAACGAGAAGAATGCACGGATGAGGGGAGAAAGCGCGAATTTGTAAAATCGAAAGATCTCTCTTAACAGTTTGGTAGATTCGAGCAAGTTTTCCAGCGCGTAGAACGAAACTCGTTGAAAAACTTTCCTTGTCGATGACGTATTACTTCATCACTCTAAAGTTTCAGTCCTTATCCGAGCTTTAAGGTGTAATTACCACTGTTATATAAACCCTGAGCTTGCAGGAACAGTTAATTAACTGCCAACAGCTGCCACGTTAGGTGAATTTGAGCAGGTGTTTGGAATTTGCATAAGGAACGAGTAAACTTTTATTCAGCAACGAATCAGCTCCGGAGCCTCTCTAATACCGTGGAACGCTGTATCGACGCGAACGAAACATAGCCTTAATCCATAGCCGAAATAATTTCCAAACTTTCTTTCGCGGAACTGCTAATTCTTGCTAATTTATTTGACTATTCGTTACCTTAACTCTCTGAAAAGTTCATGGCTCGCGTTAAAACGCGTGAGAAACGCAAGATGAGACGTTGCAACATTCCCAATGATTTTGCAGGTTCTCGAGGACTGGAAGCGCCATACGCAGTCATGGTGTACGTGCATGGTGAAAGTTTCGAATGGGGATCGGGAAACCCGTACGATGGCTCGGTTCTGGCCAGTGCCGGACACGTTATCGTGATCACGCTCAATTATCGCCTGGGACTGTTGGGTAAGTGACGAAATAGAATTTCCAAGACAAACACTGGGTATAGTAGTCTTCCATGGACGACGCGCGCGTAGCTTTAATTTGCGATCTCGAGGAATAGGGAGAAATATGGGAAAAGTGGGAAGAGGGTGGCAGGTGGAGGTGGTGGGCGAAGAGATAGTATCAGGAAGTTGTAATAAAACTGTTGGGACGTCGAAAATATTTGGCTGGAAGTTCCATCGTGGAATGTTGACTCTCTCTGAACCATCTGGCGGTGTTCCAGGTTTTCTAAGGACTCGTCCATTTCCCGACCGAGCTACGGGGTCTGGTGGCAATTTGGCCTTAAAGGACATAGCCATGGGGCTCCGTTGGGTGCGAGAAAACATCGCCGCTTTTGGAGGTGATCCCACCAGGGTCACCCTCGTTGGTCACGACACCGGCGCTGCCCTTGCCAACCTTCTTTTATTAGCACCCTATAGCAAAGGTGGGTAAATACTTCTTTCACGCTTATTTCACGCGATCGATCGCTCATTCTCTCACATTCCGATGGAAAACTCCCCCGATTTATTTCGATAATTGTGCAAAAAAGCGCTCCGCTTTCTCACGCGACCTCGCACCAAACAACGATGAAACACTTTTCGAGAATAATTCGCAAGCTCGCGAGCTCGATCAGTTTCGACGGAACGAGAATCTCACGGCAGTGCGAATAAAGAGTCATTTATTTAGCCAACAGAGTAGAGGAAATATCCGCGAACGAATTAAACTCGGATGATTGGGCGAAAGAAATTGGCCAGGGCTGAGATGGAGATATCTCGTGTCGAATGCTATATCGCTCATTGATCCTTGCGGGGCTGAGGAATTGCTCGATTTGATTTAACTCCGGAGAGGCGTAATGTCTTTCTCAGTATCCTGCGAAGTCTTCCCCCGATCGATCCCACCAGTATTCCCTCCTTCCGTCCAACCCTTAAAAGCACCAACGCGAAAAACTGGTACATCGAACGAAATTAAATTAGCAGCTTTGGAAGAAGGCGTCGATTATTCATAATCCCTTGATTCTTTTAAACGGGTCTCTCGTTTTTCCGGAATTTCATTATGTTCAATTGTACAATTGCTGGGCCGTCCATTCTCTCGCGGTTATGAAAATTGGAAGCTTAATATTAATAATGGACGACGTCGTAATCTGGATTTTACGAATCTTGCCTCGCGGATAACCAACAATTTCCTGAATGAGATCCGCTCTGTAGTATTACGTTTTATGTGCTTTTTCTCTTGACAACCATTATTTTCTGCTTCCTTACTTCTTTACAGCTTCTTTTCTGTCATCGCGCGCGTGCTTTTGTACTCGAACAAATGATACCGGACTAGCACTTCAATTAGGACTAGAGGAAAATAAAAGGTACCGATAAAGACTCCCATGATCGCGTTCTATAACTCATAACAGTTTCAATCGTACTCTCATTCCTCCTTGTTCCTCGCGGAGTATTATCAATGAAGGAAAAACTTGGATATTTTCCGTATTTATGCTGAATTATCGTCGTGGGAGAAAATCAAAGGGAGAGACGCGAGAGTTCTGTTAAATGCGAAAGCGAAATATGTGGGGGTGATGATCGAAAATTGGTTGATCCTCGCTACTTCTCGACCAAGGGAAGAAGAGGCAACTACACCAATTTGCAGGAGAAGTTCTACGCCAGCGCTATTAAGTCCAGTGTGTGCTTTTTCCGGCGTTACTTTCTTTCCATGGCCGGTTTCCTGGAGCTGGAGCTGAATGCACCTTACCGCCGGAATTTCCCGAAAGGTACTCTCGCGTGGATACCGCCGTCCAAATTCACCGGAACGAGGTCTTAAGGAAGAATCCGGTGGAAAAAGACCGACAGACTGAAAAAAGCCTAAACCCTCCTGTAGATGTAAACGGTTCGCGTCGATTCCGGTGCAACCAGGTTTGCGGGAAATGGCTACGCGGGATAGAATTTCCGGTGCAAGCAGACATGGCCCCGAGCACCATCCGAGCTCCTCTCCATTTTTCGTCTTTCACATTCTATCCCAGTCGTTTTCTCTTTTACCCCGTTTCACGTCCGGTCTCCTTACACTTACAATTTTTGCAATGATGCGGAGATCCTCTCTCTGGCATGCTTAAACAAAATGGCGGTTACCGAAAAAGTTTTTCTTCTAAAATTCTCGAGGATTAGAAAAATGATTTTTTTTATCTTTTAATTCGATCAATTTAATGGACACTTGGTAGCATATTTTACGTCACCTTCAGTGGAATTTCATATCGATGGAGAAGAGAAAGCTCCCAGAGGCATTTTGTGTGGCATCTGATAGAAATAATACACACTCGGTGGCAAAGCCAAGGTTTCATAATAGTGGCGCGCAGTAGGTGTAAACGGTTTGCAATATTTCCGGCAAAACCTGTGTGCCAGGAAGATAGTCCGGGTATAAAGAAAGGGAGGAAAAAGAGACGGAGGGAAGAGAGTGAGAGAGAAAAACCAATTCCGTTTAAACAAACACTAATATCTAAGAATTCTGCGCGTCATCCGGCCACCCTCTTTTTTCCTCTCGCACCCTTAGAGTTCCTACGGTTTTTCTTTGAGAACCAGCGGTACAGGCTGTGGTCGCTTCTTTTTCTCGTCAAATCTCTCTCGGAGGACTTTTTTCTTCGTGCAACGCTCCGGCAGTGCCGAACGAGCTGCACTTTACCGCGAATGGCCGGCTATACATCTGCACAGCCACTAAATCAGACAATTGCCGAGAATCGCATCCCGACGCCTCCGTGATTACTCGCTCAGCCAATCCGTTCTATCTCGCCCAACCGAGAATGTGAAAACTTTGCACAGCACTCCAAACTCCCTCCCCCTATAGTCTCGACCTCTCCCCAACCCAGCTACCTTCGATTCTTCAGAGCTGTTTAACCCTGAGAAACCTTTTTTGTAAATTGACTTGGAAACTACTTACGTCTACTGGAAGCATTGTCCAAATTCCACGATTTAAAGAATAAACTGAACCGTCCGACGGGGAAAGATGCTTAAATGATCGAATGGCGGGATAATAGAAATCAGAAGACTCGATTCTTTCGAGAATCACAGAGTACAGTTTCATCTATTTGTTGCATTTCCCGTTTTGCTACGGCGAAACAAGAAGCTCGGATAATTGGTGAGACTGGTATCTCGCTGAGAGAATATATTTACATTCATCATGCAAGGTATCTCGCAGTGATATTTTTCGACGCCATCCGGCTCCACTTTCAACCTTTGCTTTCTTTCGGAGGAACTATGATAAAATAAAAGATCAAGCGACAGTAACACCGCGCCTGAAAGACGCGATGAGTGCCAGTGATAGTACGCCAGTATACTATAATATACTATGCAGGGAATAGTAATTCTTGGCAATCGTCAAGAATCGCGCTGGAAAGATTTGACTTTCCCATAAAGTCTAGCAAAAAAGGACATATTACTTTCTTCGCTTAAAACTTTTTTTTGTTTTTAAAGGAGCATCAGAGTCGCGACGCTAAAAATTATGAAAATAATCGTTTCGATTGAAGGATGAGGTAAATTTAGGTTTTACCGTGTTAGAGCGCAAGAATAACTACCAACTAGCTCAAGTTTATTTGATATCCAGAAGCGGGGAGACTGAAATAAGGATTTAATTTGTATTAAGCTCGCACAGGCAACAGTTTTGAAATTTCTCTGGAGAATTGCAGGATCATTTACATACCTAACAAAAATGGAACTTGGGAAACAGCAACAATTTTCCTCTAATAAAATAATCTGTAGTCAAATAGTTCTTTGTTCATTCAATTAAATGTTAAGAATAATCAAACTACTGTTACCGAGGATAAAAGTGTGTTTCTCTCTCTCTCTCTCTCCACCCCTATATCTGTCTCTCTTTAGGCATTATTTTCCTAAAGTCAGCTGAACTCAAATATAAATCTAATTTGTGTGAAGTGCATATAAAGCTGCGGTCTTTCAAAAATTTACTATAGAACTACGAAATAATTTACATAACTAACACTGTTAGCTCTTTTCTGCATGCAACTGCGGAATTACAGTACACAAATTTTTGCATACCGCAAAAAATATTTAATTTCGAAATGAATATCATATGCGCGGTAACGTATATGTCCTTTTAACATTGTTCCTGCGATAAGCCAACTTATTAATAATTAATCAACAAGAGTGAATATTGAAAGAAGAATAATATCACTCGCGTTAAAATACTAATTCTTGTGAAAAATGTCGCTCCCTCGATCTTTGCAGCGTAATTAGTAAAGTGGATTAAAACGAGGTTAGTAGCTACGTAGAAAGCAGGATCCAAGAAATCCATTGAAGTTGTTAGTTCCTAAAATATCAGCATCTTCGAAGGTACAAGTAATTTCTTCCATAAAGACAATAAATTAGATCCGCCATATTCAAAGCGGCGACACAACCTCCTTTCAAACTTTGATTTACTTTCAATCCTGTCGAACGAGGGGAGTCGCGCAAAGAGAATTAAGATTACAAAGTTGCCTAGCCCTTCTCCCTTACCCACTCTCCCTCCATTCCTTTCCTACTTTCTTCGATGAACTTCTTGTCTCTATCCACCGGTTAAATCGTATCAAAAGCTTTTAGAAATGAGAGAACGTTCTCTGTCGGTCGAATCAAAAGGGCCATTCTACCCCTACCAACAGGTATCGCTATTTCTTGTTTACCTTTAATCCGTAGCTACACAATACTGACAAAAACCATCTCTCATTTTCCGCCTCCCGTTTGAGTCTCGAAATATTAAGACGATACCAACCACCGCCGCCATCGTCGCCTCCAACCGCATCAAGAGCACATCGCTGTTATTTTACATTCTTATCAATCAGTTTACCGTGTGTATCAGCCTGCTTCTCCCGCGGGACTCTTCGCGAGATAAAGTGCCAACGTAATAGGTTAAATATTTAGCTTCATTCTCGGAAGAACGTGTCACGCAACAGCGAGACATTTTACGTCGAGCAACTTGCAGTCACTCAACGCGCGTCGATAAGAAAGGTCCGCCATTGTTTTTCTAAGAATTCGATGTTAAGTCCGGTTGGTAGGAAATTGGTGTGTAATTGACCAACGACCCTTAATTCTGAATGTCTTGGCTGGCTGGCTGGTTGGCTGGCGAACAGGCTGGTTGGCTAGCCGTTTGGCGTTGTTCCAAGGAAATACACCGACATCCTGTCATCTTTTAATAATAACAGCAATAAAACAACTCGACGAAGATACTGCGCTGGTCATGTCGAGACGTGGCCAAATTTATTTCGTACATCACCATGAAATAAACCTTCTCCTCGGTGATGTCCGCGCGAGTACCGGGCCAGAAAACTATACGCGCGCGCGCGCGCGCGTATGTAGGAGAGAAAGCGTTGGTAAAACCTGTTAGAAAAACTTGCGACGAGAATATCCCGATATTTAATCGCAGGCCATTTCCTTTGCAGGTTTGTTTCATCGGGTTGTTTTATCAAGTGGCTCAGCTTTAAGTCCTTGGGCTTCCGTGCACGATCCCAACGATATTCGGCTGAAAGTAGCGGAACAAGTAGGATGTTCCGCCGACAAGGACGAGGACATCGCGGATTGTCTGCGAGATGCGCCATTGCGAACGCTCATGCAAGTGGATCTTCCGGAAATCAGGTATTGCAAATTTGCGCGATGCCGATTTATCGCTCGAGCGCCATTTTATGTGGCAAACGTGACAAACGCGTGGTATCGGCATGGGGTCTCGACAATCTGCCTACCTGATTTAGGATGGGAGATAATGGAACCGCTTGTTGAATGCAGGTTCGTGCCGAGAATAGGACCTGGACTACCAGTGGACCAAAACAACCCTGACCCTGGCCTCGACATGGAACGGGCCAGCGACGCCTTCATCAAGGTCCCACTCATCCTGGGTGTCTCCACGACGGAATCGAATCTCGACTTTAACGCGAACGACATCCAATACGGCTTCGAGGAAGATCAGCGCAATCGAATCCTTCGAACTTTCGTGAGGAACGCCTACGTCTATCATTTGAACGAAATCTTCTCAGCCGTGAGGAACGAGTACACGGATTGGGACAAGCCCGTCCTCCACCCTATTATCATTCGGGACTCCACGATGGAAGCGCTCAGCGACGGCCACACGGTCGCCCCCTTGATGAGAATCGCTTTCTATCACGCTAGAAGAGGGGCCAAGACCTATTTCTATCATTTCAGTTACCAGACCAAGGACAGCGACTACCTACAGGTTGAACCTTCTTAAAATTCGTCTCTCTTGCTTACGAATCTTCCTCTGAGCGCGTTATTAACCTGCTATACAGAGGCGCTTCTCGGGGTATCATTGTAACAGCGCGATGATGAAGTCGAAGAGGAGAAGGAGGAGGAGAATGAGAATGATAATGGTGGTGGCTCAGGAATTTCTTAAAGCAATAAATTTTGCTTGAAAATTTAGCTCCCATTAAACAAATAGCAAAGTTCTCGAGCAAAGCAAAATTCTCACTGCTAGAGCTCAAAAGTTTAATGTTTGCAACGGTTCCTTCGGCAACTACCCCCCCTCGCTGTAACGATTTTATATTTCCTAGAATGGATTTTCCTCGGAGTTTACATTTCGTTCTAACGGATATGTTCTGAATTTCTTAAGCAAACAAGTTTTCGCCTTCAACGAGTCGCTATCAGAGATTCTTGGCAACGCGTATAACGGTAGAGCTTAGAAAGAGTTAGCGAGAATGGGGGAAAGAGGAACACTTAAGTTTGAGTTAACTCTATTAACTCGACGTGAAGATGAGAGAATAACGTTCACCCCAGACACACCGAGTTTATAGTCTTCCCGGTTAAGAAAGCAAAATTCAACTTCTTCCCCGTGGAAACATTCACCGATCTCCTCCAGTAGCGTAGAAGCGTCTACCGAAAATTCATTCGTATCTCGTCCATCTCTCTACCCGGTGGTGTACCGTGTCTACAGGATCGTAGTAGGATAGTTTTGAATTTCGGCCAAACAGAATCTTTCCGAAGGAAACTTTTAGCTCTCGCTTTCCAAGATTTTCCTCTCAATCTGTTTCTACTGTCCTGTAATTCGTTTTCGCGCAACGCGCTGTTCTCTTCCATTCGGAGCGGAGTCCCTCGACTTATTTCGTATTTGCGGTTGCTGGTAATCATGATTTCTCGAGGAAGACACTGATTTAATCAGATTCCTCGGTAACTTCCACGGATGATGGTCGCATTATCCTCGAAGACTTCCGTCGAAGGGATAAGACGACGTCGTCGGCACCTGTAAATTGAGCGAGACAGTTCTCTGGAACTTGCCCGCAGAAGAGATTTCAAAAGTTTGGAATATTAACCGGTGGTCTTGCAGTTTGTTGGTCTCGCAACGAAACTGCCTCGATGAGAAAGATTAAAGGGCTCAAGGAAAACAGCATAATTTTTCCAATACTTTCGCCATTACGTTGAACTTTGTCAAAGTAATTGAGAATTATGGGCAAGGCATTTTTCTCAAACACAAGCCTCTTTCCATAGAAATTGAAAATGTTCTACATCAAAGATTAATTAATTCTTGAAAAAATAGCCTGCGCGAGTGTATAATAGAAATGCGAGAAGAAAACACTTGACGTAAATATAAGGGTGAAAATAAAGTAAAGGCGGAGGAGGGGGAGGACTGAGCAAGAGGGAAAAGCAAGTAGAGCGCAAAATGCAAATGCGATGGATTTATTTGAATTGTTAATTCGAATCATTGGACGCTTCAAGAAGCAGCCCTTTATTCGTTTACAACGTCAAGCTGTTTCCTTCCTGTAAATCTGCGTTTCGACGTGTTAAAAGTATTGCGACGGATCGATTGACTCGTCGATAATTTATTCTCCGGATCCAGGAGCCACTCGGGGGTAAAGAGCTGGCGCGTATAATTGGGGGCACCCGGCTAATTTACTTGCCAGATGACAATTAAGCGTAACTTAGAAGTCTCTGCTTTAAATATACATCGCTAAGGCTAATGCAAATTCGCCCTAGCAAATGCAAATCATCCGGGCCCTTCATCCAACTTTTAGAAAGTGAGGCACCAGATACACGTACATCTACGCACTTAAACTGTCTGCAAACTAAGCTGGAGCAACTACCTTTACACCCTGGGCCAACGCCATTTCCATTGCCAGACACGAAACGTCGGTAGCACTATAAGTGAAATTAACTTGTCACGGGGTGATAACTGTTGCTTCGCTATTCCAAGCGGAATATGCGAGAATAAGATAATGGTGTACTTAGCTCGTGTACACTAATGACGTACACACGCTAATTCGATGTGACAAGTTGAGCTCCGCTCCTAGTTAAGCGAACTTCCTCTCCTCCTCCTACACCCTCTTGACACGCTCGCATTTTTTTCATTTTTTATTGCAGAGGCTCGGTAGCGTTCGCGGTGAAGACATACCGTACATATTTGGCCTACCGCTGGTAGCCGGTGGATACTTTTTCCCGCGAAATTACACGCGGCAAGACCAAGGGGTCGCGGAAGCGGTTCTCACGTTTTTCACGAATTTCGCGAAAACCGGAAATCCCAACGAGCCGCACAAAATCGAATCCGTCGACTATGGCACGCCGAAGGAGAAGGCTCGATTTCGAGGATTGAATTGGGAACAGTACGAGACTGGTTCCCAGCAGTATCTCACGATAGGTAAGAATGTTTCTTGTCGGCGAGAGAGAGCGCGAACACTCCGTACAATTACACTTTATCGTTGATTGTCAGCGCTCAAGCCTAAGATGAAGAGTCATTATCGTGGTCATAAGATGGCAGTTTGGCTAAACCTAATACCTCAACTGCATCGACCTGGCGACGACGACGTTTCCATGCGACATCATCACTTCAGAGAGAGAGGCGACCATTTCTATGCAGGTGAGGGACTCCTAGGCAGTTTCGGTGAACGCAATAAATCGCGACCCTTGAGTTTGGCGCAGACCTCGAAAAGACTGATGAGCCTGATTTTCAGGTCCTGTCCGGGACGAGTGGTACACCCCTCTGCCTCTGGTAGGAACAACAAAGTCAAGCTCATCGTCCACGACGTCGTGCAGCACGTCAACCGGGGATGAGGCTCTCACCGAAGAATCTACGTCTATTTTGGAGGATGCGGAGGACGAAGCTGAACTTTTGCAGCGCCAAGCGTCTCGACACTATTACAGCACGACCACGGCCTTGGCCATCACCGTAGGCGTAGGCTGCATCTTACTCGTGTTAAACATGCTGATCTTCGCTGGAATTTACTATCAGCGAGATCGGGACAAGAAAAGGGCGGCGATGGACTGTGGCCCAGGTCAAGAATCTTTAGCTATGACTTCTAGGACTACTATTAAGAACGCTGATGGTTCTGGCCCGGGGCAGGAACCTCCACCCTTGTACACTACTTTAGCTAGGAGTCCATCCGTTCAAGAGCATCAGCTTCAACAAATTCAAAACGTTGATCAGGTTGGCCAGGCGAGGAATGAGTCAATCTCCGGTCATATGACCTCCAATGCCGTCCACAAGGATACCATTCCACCGAAACCTCCAACCAGGACTACCAGCTCCCTGAGTACCATTGCCGGTACCAACACCATTAAAAAACGTGTACAAATACAAGAGATATCTGTATAGCATTAGGGGTTGCCCCAAGAGGGCACCCTACGAGCAAAACGAGTGACCTTCGTCGACTGCGAACAAACAGAAGAGTCCAGGTTTTGAACTCGATCATGAACCACCACCCCCTCCCACCCATACCAAACTGTAAATTCCCCATTTCGTGTGAAGTGTTGGTGAATATTTCCGCGAGTTAAACTTGAAACTTTTTCAGAGAAAGAAGAACAAATTGTAAAAGATTATATTTGTAAATTTTAGCGATCGTGTACATTTTTCAAATGGAACTGGTGTCAAGCGTAGCTTTTCTCACTCAACAAGACGAAGAAAGACTAAATCTACGTTATATCATTTGTATTATCCAATCGTTGTATTTCACGCAACGCGTTACCATTAATTTATATACAGTAATAATTAAATATTGTAATAAAAATTGTGTTGATATACAATTCATTGTACTATTGCTTAAAAAATTCTTATTATTTTTATAGGAGACAGTAGGAATTTTCATGCTATTTTGCTGAAATTGAAAAAAGAAGCGCTCGTGTAAAATCATCTGTAATGAAAATGTATTTTTGTATGATGGGTAGTCCATCGATCTTTTTTAAGTCTTATTATCATTATTTTAATCGGGGGAATAAGGAGAAGTATCAATGAAGGGTTTGGAGCCACCACGTGGGAAACTATTACTATTGCACTTGATGTTTGCTGGGATGCTCTAGTTTTCAGTCATATTTTTTCATCTGGCATCACCACTACCATTCGTTCAACCCTTCCTCTGCTATTTGCCCTCTTGTTCACGATGGATTTCACCTTGCATAAAATAAGTCTTTCTTTTCTTATAAATATAACAAAATATCTCGACTATTAGGCAATTTAATATGTATAGCTTTTAAAGTAAAATAAAAATTAATATCAGCAGCACACTCTTTTTAAAGTAAAGTTTTACTTTAAACAAAATATTTACTATTAGTTCGATAATATGAAAATAATTATGATATTATATAAAAATAAAATAAATAATTATATTTTATTACTGTCTCTTTATTTTACCCTGGCATACAAATAATTGTTAATATAGAAAAAATATCGCAGGACCTTTAAGAACATACATAACAAGTTTTTTTGTGTAGAAATTACACATTTAATTAGAAAAACTGTGTACCTGTAAATATACCTTTACGCCTAATGGATGTATCAGCATGCTTTGAAAGCTATCAAGCTAGAATACAATAAATTATTTAACAAATATTTTCGATATGTAACAATAGTAATGGATTTTTAAAATCCAATCAATTCTATAAATGCTTTATATAGAAATAAAATATAATAAGGAAGTTTTAAGTAGATTTAGTGGTGCAACGCAGATTAACTTTAATCGGTTTTGACTTAATTATGTTCAATTATACTGCATTTAATATAATTTTAATATAAAGGTGTTAAAAAATCACAATTGTTCAATTTCATTTCTCTAAATATATGCAATTCATTATACTCCTTAAATTATGGTCATATAATGACACACATTGGAAAATTAAATAGATCACAATTTTGCAATTCTTACAGCATGTACTACTGCTGAAAATAAATAGTATACTGTAACAAAAATAATATGCATTTTGTTATACTATTATACATTAAGACAAGCTTTAAGTTTTATATACTTTTTTTTTAAATTTTATATATTTTGCCTCGCACACGGTGCGACGAATGTTTACATAAAATCATTTTCTTAGTAATAATTTTAAGGCGGCATGCTAATTGTAATTGAATCCAGGATAATCTCTACGCGCATCGATTATATATTCTAAATGAATTACATAAACTACCAGCCTTTTAAAGGTATTGTACTTCATACGCGATTACGTGTAAAGTGAAATATCACTAAAAATTAATTAATTCTACCTAGAATATCACAAATGCATTCAATTGGCATGATGTTTAGATATCAAGATCGAAAATCAGATCACTTTTAAATTCGGTTTGTTCAGAAATTTCAGTAGATATTTTTTCTACACTTTTCTCTGCTTTCTCTTCTTTGATATCCAATTTTTGTTTACGCTTATGTAATTTTTCGTTGAGCGATGATCCTTCAATCTTTATATTTGCAGTTCTTTGTTGTTCCAAGTGCTTATCATGATTAAGAATAGGTTTAACATTATCAGTGGTCCCTTGATTAGACGCATATTTCTGATTAACTTTATATTTATCTTTTTCTTCAGTTTCAGAATTTTCACTTTCACTCAATCTACGATCGTGAGCTCTTTTCTTGTTTCTTAGCTTTCGCTGATTTTTTTTTCTCTGACCTAAGATACTAGAATTACTCCTAAAAATTTATTTATATCTTTATAATATACTATAAAATATTATTTAAGAGGTGCGACCACTTAAAAAAATATTTGTTCCAAGAAAGGCAGATTTTGGGGGATG
Organism: Sclerodermus sp. 'alternatusi'; assembly: GCA_037305995.1. Taxonomy (NCBI): domain Eukaryota; kingdom Metazoa; phylum Arthropoda; class Insecta; order Hymenoptera; family Bethylidae; genus Sclerodermus; species Sclerodermus sp. 'alternatusi'. The sequence continues at coordinate 7,364,362 of CM074544.1, forward strand.
GGAGTTAAGAAAATATATCATTTTTAATATAAATTAAATTAAGTTATAGCACATGAAAGGTATATTTAAAATCTTAGATTTTCACAAGGAAAATCAATAATTACTGTTATATACTTTTTATTTGTAATTCTATACATGCTAAAAAGTTGATCTAAAACTATAATTCTTAAGTAATTATAATTTAATTTGTAGTATAAAAAAATTTGGAAAATATCTGCATTAGATTAAAAATAAAAGTATCATAATCTCGTCTATGTCAAGCATATCGGTTTTTTCTTTTTATTAAATACTTTCATTATAATAATGTATTATGTGTAATAAATATAGCTCCGTCTGTAATGTTTCTGCAAAATTTTGTGGCATGTCCCTAGCTCGAGTCCTTCCTTTCTTCAACAAATTGTGGAAGTTGCTGATTTTGTCTTACCTTGCTAATGATTATTCATATGGATTTAAAAAAAAAATTAATAAATTTTTATGAGCAGCAATAGCTTTTGATAAGTGTTAATTCAATTTAGATTTTTTAAAATGTTTTAATTACTAAGAGCAATATGTTTAACAAAACATCCGAAATAACAGAACTTTTCAGAAATTAGTTAAGTGGTCGTCTCTCTTAAAAAGACTGCAGAAGATTTTACTTTAATCGTTAGAAATATTTGATAAATTTTGAAACATACCTGAATAGTTGTCGAGAAACCACATCATTGAATCGTACGGTTTTCTTCAAACTGGAACTTTCGCTTTCAGAAATAAATTCTTGTAAAGAATAATCATTAAAATATTCCGTAGCAGTAGGCAAAACACATTCATCCGCGCTCGACTCGGAAGTTGAACGTAAAAATTTATTTCTTTGATATTTCAAAATTCCTTTCGCCCTTCCTATACTACTATTACTACTAGATAATTCATCTCCGCTACTTTCGGAAACGGATGTAGATTTCCATAATGATCGATCTTCTCTACTATCAAAAATTTGTATGTGCTTATTTTCTTTGTTGGACATATTATCTAATTTAACTGTATCATCAGTACAGTTACTGTTTAAATTTTCAATACGTGAAAAATGTGTGGTTTCGGGAAAACCATTTTCATTAATGCTCAAAACAAAGCTTTTCTGTTCTTCACATTTTATAACATAATCATTAAATGTTTCTTTTTCAGGTGTGGCCTATTAAGAAAAACATATTATATATGTAAGAAATGTATTATCTCTTACAATTAAATTAAATACTGAAGTAATTTAGTACTGAAATAATTTAACAATTGATCTGTACAAGAATCTATTAAAATAATAATTACACTCTTATACATACCAATGCTTCCTGAAATTCATTTTCTAATGTACGCCCTACTAGTAAATTTTTTAGCTCCATATTATCTTCATTTATTCCAATATTGTAATGACATAAATTTTCAGTATCATTTAATGTAATTGTAAAAACAACGTTATTATCCCATGGATCTATTGTAATTTTATCTGGGTTTATAGTAACTTCTTCCAGCTTAAAACACAATGAATAATGAAGTGGAAAAAATCCTGCTCCAATAGAAGTTAACAGAAAGTGAATACCCATGTTATTAGCCAATATTCTATGCTTAATTGAATCAGGATCGACATTTTTTACATTTACTGTAATGGCTAATTGTTCTTTATAAATATTACAAGTGAACGGTGGTAAGTTGTATTTAATATTAGGATCCATAAATAAATTGTATGTTCCCACTAAATCTTTAGTCCGTAATGCAATATCTTCACAATCCTGAACATCCTTTTTGTCACTTAATTCACCAATCTGAGATAAGTCACAACATTGATCTACTATTTTTGTTGGCAATTCAATATTTGGTTCCATATGAATATTATGATTATATTCACTAGACAGTGTTGTTTGTGATGTGTCATGATCACTATCAACTCCACTATCTTCTATTTTATCTGCAACCACTGCTAATGGACGGATTACTGGTAATGTAACTGTTAACTTTTTTACTTTAGAATCAAACTTTGCATTTCCATTTTCTGCATCTATGCAATACGGCAAAGGTAATTCTAGTTGATATTTTGCAGGTTTCTCACTTTTTAAGTTAAGGAAACGCTCTTGCACATCCAAGGTGGCATCACTAACACTCGAAAGTAATGGTAGATCTATTACAATCACTAATTTCTTTGGCATAGCTGCATATAATTTTGCTTCTTTATTGTCTAAAAAGTCATTCATTTCTACATCTGACGAATACTTTATTATAAATTTTGGAGTTGTATATAAAGAAGTTGCAGATTGACTTATGTTATTTTTATTTTCATAATACTTTGTAGTTGGAGGTGAATAGCTTGTCTTCTCTTCTGTAGACAGAGACTGATTTTTTCTGAATTCATCATAACTACTCATAATCTTTTGATATAGTTCTGGTTCCATATCTAAGGGCTTCTCTACTGGTTCTGTCGAGGGCTTTCTGATAACACTGGGATGACTCATGCCCTTAAAACTCATGTTTGGATATTTGATATTCTTCCTGTCCAATGTTACCTGAAAGAGAGCAAATCATTAATGAAACCTTACACTAATGACATTGCTTACGTGTCAATAGTGCGCGCACGGAGCACTACTCGCAGAAATTTCGCGAAAATAATATTAACCTTAAATGACTTTTCAATTCCATCAAAGGCTGTTTGATTGACAAGATTTTTGAATTGAGGATGTTTTAAAGCCATGCGGATAGTATCAGGATGAAAGACAGCATCGAAGACAATGCAATGGGCATTTTTCTTATCAAGGTCTTGTCGTGGAGGAGTTAGACTGTAGGGTATCGACCACTCCAATAAACTTCCTTTAACCGCTTCATCATAATTGTTTTTGCAAATGGGCTTCCCTAGAGTAGCACTTTTACTTATATTGATGAAGCACTTTTTCTCTCCATTCACACTTGTTTTTATGACGTAACCGGCTTCAGGGTAAATGAACGTAACGTCTACGCCCCGTTGCTTCTCTAGTTGAGTAAATTCTGTCTCGAAGAGTTTTTGGTTCTCAGGATCAGTAACCTCTTCTGCATATTCACAGAGCAATTTACGAAATTCTTCTTTCTTCAGACATTCCGAAAGGTTATTTAATTCCTCTTTGCTGATGTTTAAATTCTCCCATTCTTTTTTGCGTGCTCCGAGTGCGTCCATCTTATGAAATAATACGCGTGTTTACAAATAAACTCGTCTCTCGAATGATCCCGAAAATATATAGATATATATACCACGTGCAGATTAATGCGCCATCTTATTGCCGGCCGGTTGCAATTCTCGGCTATTTCGCGAACTAAATTTTAAGTTTAAATTCAGATTTTACTTTCGCACTTTGGAAAAATTATCCTTTTTAAATAGAGCCGATAAAACATTTTTCGCAACTACCTCATCGTATTAAATCACGAAAACATCGTACAGTTATGTTATGTTTCCGGCAGGAAACAAATGAGTATAAGAAGTTACTTCCGCGAGATTAAAATTACCTTCGCATAGTTTCCCTCGAGTCTTAAAAATTTATCATGTTTCAAGTAATTTGTATTTTATCCATTGATTAATTGAAATCAATTTCTCTTGAATTTTTAAGTGGTTCAAAATTCAGATTTGTATTATCTGCGGGTAATTGAGCGATATTTTTATCTTCGTCGTATCTTCGGAGATTTCACGTTCTAATTTGTTATGAAACAATTGATCTTATATGACAGAATTGATTGTTTATCATTGTATTACATTATATGTATTTGATCATCTCGCGTGACACAATTAATTTAAAGTGCATATTGAGAGTTTTATTAAGATCGATGAAAAGATAACGTTTCAAAACAGAACGCGTCTCACTATAATGTCGGACGCGAATGACTTTGATAATAAGAAGAATACGAGGAAGTACCACTGGAAAAAAAAAATGGTTTAATATAGAAGAAAGATAAGTCGTTCCCTTATTACGTATCAAACATTTTTAGTGGGTCGAAGGCTAAAAGAAATACGTAGACAATTTTTCGCTCGCGAGTTCCGCATAGCTGAGGAATGACGTGATAATTTTCAGCGGGCGAAATTAGAAAGACATTACATCATACGACAGTCGTATTCAAGGTCAATGTTTAAGTGATCGAGTCGTAAGATCCTTGATTGAAATTAGAACACCAATAACAAATTGCATTCGATGGGTTGGCATTCCCCATACATTGGAAAGTCAAATATTGCGTTTCACGCAGTATGCGTTGGAGGGGGTCAGTAGACCTCGATGAAGTCGTGGGGATTGTGCACTAAGAAGTCTCTGACCTACTGACATTCTCTTCAGTCATCGGATAAGACTCGCGTATTCATGATCGAATTTGCCAGTGCATCCTTTAACCTGTAGAAAAAGAACATTTTACCAATGACTTTAATATGTTTAACGCAAAAACTACGTTTCACTATTCCAACGCGAAAAACCACCGGCGACTTCTTCCACGATTCCTATTGAGTTCGAAATTTAGCAAAAGAAGAGGAAGAACATTTGGCAAAAGTTATCCGTGATTAGTACTGTTGGTATATATTAATTAGCCGACAGTGTTCTATACAAAAATCTGTCTTAATTTTTATTATAATAAAGATGCGTTGGAACCGGGGCTACTTTACATTAGTCATTGCCTGCTTGACCGCAGCGTTTGTTCTTTTGAATTCAAGATCGACCTCCGAGTTTCCAGATTCCGGAATACTATTGCTCGAAAATTCTAAACTTAATATTTCCAATGAAAATGTTAATCAGGTAAATATATGAGAGAGTGCGTGTAGCACGATCTTGCAGCCAGAATTATCTTCCAGATTAATTGATCGACTTAATCAATTAACAAATAAAAACTAGTTTCTTTTATAAAATCATCAATTTATTTCTTTTATTTTTTATTTATGGAGTTTCAGTTTTAAAATATAGTTCAGGCATATGCAATACACGAAATAGTTTCTTTCAACATGTAAGGCTGTATGGACTCCACACTATATTTGTACGAAGAAATAAAAATTTTATGGTTTTCCGTGAGTCACGTTTCGCGTGTAGCTGACAGTAAACGCACGTGGGGAATGCATTCAGTGCAGTGAAAGTGTTTCATAGGAAGTAAAGCATGGGAAAGTGCACTGCTATGTATACAAACACTTTGTTAAATGAAGATTACAGGCTTTCTTTTGCCCTAATGTTATTTGGGAGATAAATGAATAAATTTATTCAAGTGAAACTGTTTCTTATTCGAATAAAAAAAAATATACTTTTTGTTTAACGAATATCAAGGTTTTATGTTGTAGCGGTGACGATAAAACTGTTTATCCTTGAGAAGGAACGATTGATTTATATTTTTCGGCTGTTAAATCCCGAACAAATCAAATGCATTATTACCCTGTTCGGACAACGATAGCTAATTAATATGCAGTTCTGGGAATTCTTGACTCGCTAATAATAATCTTCTCTTTATTATGTTATGTATGCCTTTATAATGATTTCGATTTAAATTTTTACTGAAAAACTAAAAGGGCGCGTAGCGAATGATGAGAATATTTTATAATTTTCTTATCTTTTATCTTTAATGAAGTAAAATAAATGTATTTCTCTTGTTAATCAATCTTACTTAATTTTGCAATTACGTAATGTTATATCTGGTTTTGAATAAAAAACGTAAGCAGGCAAATCGATATGTAACTCCTTCTCTTGCCGAGCTTGGGGGACGAGGAATCTTACCTGAAATGAACAAGGATGTGCTTATGTTAACTCGAGTACCAGGGACAGGGGCAGAAACTTTGATATTTACTTTGCAACATCTACAAGGAAGAAATGGTTTTAAACACATAAGACTGCCTCCTGATGATGAAGGTACTTTATCGACATTGCAACAAGTAAGTAAAATTACTGGAATCTCGTTCTCAATAACTTTAAAGTCAAACTCGTAATTCATTAAAAATTTTAATTTCGCACGTACTATTAAACATAAGTGCGTGCGAATATGAGAATATGAAAGGTGAAATCGGTAATTTCTTAATTAGTGAAAAGTTATGGAGATAAGTGCTAGAGATGTATTTTGCATACAATGTCTAACGGATAATAGTTTCTAATTAATGAGTGAAAAGTCAGCGTAGGTTGGTCCTAAAAGGTTGAAAAAAGAATGGATAAGTGTGGATTGTGCAACGCGCTCTTTGTTTGATCATTTTTCCCATTTGCCCCACTTCTTTCTTGATGCTGCGTGGTTCTTACAGCTGGAATTTCTCATTATGGAACACCTTCCAATAATTGCAGAAGCGAAATGCTATATTCTTTTGAACTAAATATTCCGAAAATATCGATAATTTTAACGAATGAATGATTATTGTACCGCTTGCATAAATCCCCGGAAAGTCGAATTTATCATTCATCACATTCATATCCTAATTTGTAGTCGTGTAATGAGCAATCTTTAGGAACTAAACATAATAATAGTCCTTTTATATATATCTCGTACACATACATAGTATTTATAATGAAGATAATTATTCCGTAAAATTCCAATTAGCTACTGCTATTATCATATTAATATTGATGATTGGATTAAAATAAAATGTAATCTTTGATATATTCAGGTTTCCTATATATATATAAATATATACAGTCAAACCTTCATAAATCGAATCTTAAGAGAATAGTAATTTACTTCGATTTTTAGAGGTTTTTAATTTATTGAGGGTTTTTCTCAAAAAGATGTTTTCTTGAAGGATGTAGAGCATATTTCGAATTCCAGTGTTATAAATGAAAAATAAATACATTAATAAGGAGGAATTTTTAACTAAATATTACTGTCCACTAATATCTACCGAGTACTGAAAACAAACCATTTATGCAAAATGACAATATTGATAAAAGAAAGGTAATCGATATGTAAAACTTAGTATGAGGCAATTCACTTTTAAATGCGTCGTGTATAATTTGTGTATAATTCATATCGACCACAAAAGTGTATAATTCTTATAAATTTTAATCGAAATATTTAACAAATTTTTGCTTTTGTAATTTTAAGTAAAGTATATGTTCATTTTTGAATATATAATTCATTTACGATTTTTATTTTGTATCAAAGGAACTTTTGGTAGAAGAAATTACGGGCATTATTCGACAAGAAGCCATTCCATTAAGCTTTGATGGAAATGTGCGTTTTCTAAATTTCTCAGCGTTTGGACGTCAAGCCCCGACATTTATCTCATTAGTTAGAGATCCACTAGACCCAAAACTTTTGGAAAGGTAATTGTTTATACTAATTACTATTTATTTATTCATTATGTGAATTGCATTAATTTAACATAATATAAATTCCAGTAAAACTTTATAAAAGTTAAAAAATTTCGCTGTTTTATTGATTTATTGATTGATTATTACTTATTAATATGTAAATTACTTTTTTTTTTATCCAGATTTCAACGAAAAGGACCGGAAGCTGTTTATCAAGGTGCTATATCTCATTTTTGTGGACATAATCCGGAATGCGCGTAAGTTAATGATATATTAAGGAATAATCAACCGGTAATTTCAGGAGAGAAATTAAAAAATTAGTTATAATACTATTTGTATTTTTTGCATTAATAAAAAATTAATTTTTCTGAATTTAGTAAAAGAAAAAGTAAATGGGCATTAAAGCAAGCAAAGGAAACAGTTATGCGTTGGTATCCGGTAGTTGCTATTTTGGACTATATGGAAGAGTCTTTTAAGCAATTAGAAGCGAAATTTCCACACTTTTTTTCAGGTGCTGTAAAAATTTACAAAAATAATTTGAGTAAGTATAAAAATGGTAATTTTTATTGAAAAATTATATTTTGCATATGAAGTATTCTCAATATTTCATTTATGGCTTAGGTAAAAAAATGACCAAAATAACTGAAGTGTCATTAAAACCACGTATAAAAAAGACATTAAGAAAATATTTATTAAATGAAGTGAAGTTTTATCAATGGCTTAAATTTCGGCTCTTTAATAAAACTTTAGACAGTGGTTAGATAAAACTTAAAAAACAAATATACGTAAAATACAAAAAATAGAATACATTAAATAAATTTATGTTTTTAACAAAAACATGAGTTCTTTTATATTTTGCTATTCTCTTAAAATAATGCATGTGTGATACAAAATGCCTACTTAGTACTAATAGGATTTGAAAATAAAATAAAATGTTTTATATTTTAATTATTTATATTAATAGGAACTCAAGATATATTTACAATTTGTTATGTATTAATATGTTGTCAAGTGTTAAAAAAAGAAAATTGCAAAAGTTACATTGCATTATTTAGTCTCAGCTGGTGAATGTTTCCATCTGAAAAAAGATCCATCATTTACTTCAGTTGTATTAAAAATATATAATAGTATGGATTTTTATTTACGTATTTATTGTCTTTTACCTTTTTCTTCCATTTCTATTATAATTTGGTGGATCTTTACACGATCTTATATCATAACCATAAGTAGCTATAATTTCTTCCTTGCTTTTTGGAGCTTGATTTATATCATTATATTTATCATGACACCATCTATCTTCCTGAAACTTTTTTGCAGAGTTCTTATCGTATGGCTTTACTTTACCTTTTTTCGTTGGTTCACAACTAGTTCTATGGTAATACCAACTGGCTTTTTTATTGTCCGTATCCAAATTTTTATTATAAAATGAACTAGATTTATCAGTTTCATTATTACTATTATATATACTATTTTTAACAGTTTCCAAAATGATACTACTGTAAGTAGTATAATACCAATTTAATTGAGGGTCTGTCATTTCATTATAATTTTCTTGATACCACCCATAATAATTTTCTGCATAACAAGGAATATTATTTTTGCTCTCAGTCTGATCTACAGATAAACACTCATTACTTTCTGTTTGATAAAAAGTTGATTCTACCGAACCTTGTGCAGAAATAAGTTTTTGTAATTCTGCATTAATTGGTTCTGTATAATTTTGCATATTTTCTGATGTAGTGGAACATGCATTTGAAGGATAATTAAAATTTACTTTCAAAGAATCAAGATCTTTCTGTCGTTCCTGCATGAAATATTAAAATATGCAAGTTTTAATTTTAAAAACTTAAAAAACTTATAATTTTGATATTATATAGAATTCATTTAAATACGCCAATAAAAATGAATATTCTTATATTCATGTAATATGAATTGTAAGATATGTAGTTGCAAATTTTAATGCATTCATATACGACTTTTTACGTACCATAACTTTATAAAATCTATCGAAGCTATTATTTAGAACAATATACAATTATTTCGAAAAATAGAAAGTAAATTTTCTGCCAATACTTGCAATTAAACAAATGTTTTTCTACCATCTAATTATGTTTGGTAAAAGTAAACGAAAGCAGTCGCGAAAGAGATTATAAACACTGGAAAACATAACCAAAGAATCATAATGCACGAAATACTACCACGGTGTAAGGACACACAGCAAAGGTGCGTTCCATTTCGTGCATAATGTGCATTGACACAATAAACAGCATTACGTTTCACTCAATGGGCGCATTGGGCACATTCAGTGGAGACAACTGTTGTGTAAACTTACTAGATTCTCTGCTGAACATGCTTCCGCTCTGTCGCTACATTTCAACATGTCCCGGGAGCAATCATCATTTTTTGTAGCGAATTATATTTATGTTACTTGACTAATCACAGTTCGCTACAAAATGGCGACCATCTCTTGCTCATATATAGGATCTAATATTTTCTCTGATATTAGATTTTTAATTAAATTTAGATTAAAATAAAAGTTCAAATAGAAGAACAATGATAGTTCCATCGTGATGTTGATACTATTTAATGTTATTTATTCTATATAAAGAGGTTATGTCGTTATATATATATTAATGAATTATCTATGTGAGCAGCCATATTGAAAAGTAGTAAAGTTTATTCAACGAAGAATAGGCAGCATAAACATATCCATCAAGTAGCGCTCCCCCAAATGTTGCTCTACTCAATACAGCCTTTTCAGAACATCATATCTAGTGAGACATCTAGTGTGGGTATGAAAATCCCTACAAATAAGTTAAGCCGACAAAAAGTTACTAGAAAAAGCTAATTCATGGAAGTTACACTAGTAGCACTTCGAACAGCTCTGAAAAATATTAAGAGGATGTAAGCCCGACAGAAAATCGTATTTTTCGGATTTCTACTTTAAAAATAGACTGATTTGAAAACCATTTGACATGGATAATCAGGGAAGCCTAAGAATACTTTGTAGAGAGCGTTTTTTCTGAAAATCGATAAAAAAAATAAAAGTTACTAGATTTTCAATAACAATTTATAATTTGTAAAAAAATAAGGAATTTAATCGAAAATAGGCCTCTGTACAAGAATTCTATTTTTTTTTTAAGAAATCATTAAAGTCTAATTTCAATCATATCTTCTCAGAAATGAGAAAGAAATCCAAAAATGTACGATTTTGCTAAAAATGTTCAACTGTTTTATCTCAAAAAAGATAAAAAAGAGAGAAAAAATTAGTTCATCGAATCTTGCATAGATTCTTATCAGTATAAGAATGAAAGGAGATCTCTCTTTCTAACGTGAAAGTAAAGTATTTTTTGTGTTTGCAGTAGTGCATCAAAAGCTACAATAATGCTTATGGATTGTATTGTATTGCTCTAATATAGTTAAACGTTTATTGCATATCATTAAACCTAATATTAAACCTAATATTTGTAGAATCACGGGTCATGTTTTTATGGCACTTCCTCATCTCTTTAGAGATCAGGAAGTACAGCATAGAGGCAGAACCATCGGATGAAGTAAGCCTTGCGAAGATATACCATCCGGTGGATCATAAAATGCCTAGGTGAGGAGTTTAGTGGGTCGAACCCCACACTACTCTCGGCAGATCATCTTCAGAGATGATTAGCAGCCGAGAGTGTCTGGCAGTCAGATTCTCCTCACCTGTCATAAAAAAAAAAATTACATGATTTTGTCTGGTGATTTGTAAAACACTAGAAAAATGAATATTTCTTCAAAAATCCTCTACAATCTGCTAAGTTGATTTTATATGAACAATTTAAAGCGTCGCGACTTCCAGAAAAATGAATATTTTTGGAAACGGTCTTCTGCATGTCGTTCTATCTATCGAAAACTAACCTCCTACGGAATTACAAGCGATTCGGAGAGATGTCCATTTTTACGAAAATTCCAAGTGGTACCCCTTGCAATTTTTTCAACAATTTTTCGACTTTCAAAGTGTCGCCATTTCCAGAAAAATGAATATTTTTGGAAACGGCTTTCGGATATGTATTCTACTCATCGAATACTACCTTCCTACAGAATTACAAGCGATTCGGAGAGATGCCGATTTTTCAGAAAATTGTAAGTGGTACCTCTTGGAGTTTTTTCAGAATTTTTTCTATCTTTAAAGTGTCGCCATTTCCACAAAAATGAATATTTTTGGAAACGGCTTTCGGATATGTATTCTACTCATCGAATACTACCTTCCTACAGAATTACAAACGATTCGGAGAGATGCCGATTTTTCAGAAAATTGTAAGTGGTACCTCTTGGAGTTTTTTCAGAATTTTTTCGATCTTTAAAGTGTCGCCATTTCCACAAAAATGAATATTTTTGGAAACGGCTTTCGGATATGCATTCTACTCATCGAATACTACCTTCCTACAGAATTACAAACGATTCTGAGAGATGTCGATTTTTCAGAAAATTGTAAGTGGTACCCCTTGGAAGTTTCTCAAAAATTTTTCGACCTTTAAAGTATCGCCATTTCCAGAAAAATGAATATTTTTGGAAACGGCCTGCTGCACTGCGTTCTATCTATCGAAAACTAAGTCCCTACGAATTTACAAGGGATTCATTTGATTTTCAATTACCTCTCTTTGTCATAATGTTTTTTTTTTTTTTTTTTTTTTTTTGACAGGTGAGGAGAATCTGAAACCAGACACCTTCGATCACTGAACACTGAAGAGTGAACTTCTGGTGTCAGCTGACCGAGGGTAGTGTGGGGTTCGACCCACTAAACTCCTCACCCAGGCATTTTCTGAACCACCAAATAGAATCAGCTCACGGGCTTCTTCTTTCGATGGTTCTGCCTCTATACTATACTTCCTGATCTCTGAAGAGATTAGGAAGCGCCATGAAAACATGTCCCGTTTTATTATAATTGTACTTTAATAATATATACAGCGACATACTGTTTTACATGTGCTAGGACACTTAACATATACCAGGAGTTCTAAACATGTTCATTGATGCTGTTAGTATGAAAATGAGCGTGGAAAAGAATGATGATTATTTATGGACCTCACACAACAATCATTTCGTATACGTTTATTATGTAATTCATGTGTCAGCCACTGAATACTGTGGCGCTAGGTACTGGACTTAGCGAAGACACGAACCCCGAAACGGACATTATCTTTTGGGTATACATCCTTTTAAGGGCATTCCGACGCCTGAAATAAATGTATTCGTATTGGTTTAAATGCCTTTTTTATTAATTTATCTTTCTTCAGTATTATGGAAATATTATTATTTACATAAAACAAATATTCATTTAATGACATAATGCAAATAATATTTAGTATTAAAAGTAGTGTTAGCAATAATAAATTATACTGTTAACGTGAAGTGTATCTCATATTTAGTAAAAAGATTGTGGGTGATAATATATTTAAGAATGATTTCATATCGTATAGTGTATATATATATAATTTTAAAGATTTAAACTAATTTTTAATACCTTCATTACTGACAGTACTCATCATGCAATAATCAGGAAATACAAAACATTAAAAAAAAATTGAAGATGAATTTGTTTGATTAAAATGCAATTGGCATGTACAGAAATACAATAATATCATATTGAAGTACAAATGAATCAGCCATAATACAAGAATTGTGTGCTATCACTTTTTTTTAGCATCTTTTAAACCAGCACCGGCGTTGAATTTGAAAAATATTATATCTCCATCTTCTACTACGTAGTTACGACCTTGTTGCCTATACTTCCCAGCGGCCTAATAAAATTAATTTTAAATTATTAATTAAAAAAACTAAAGAAATGCAAAAAATATTGAATTACATATTTTCTTTTATAATATATAAATAGTATTGTTTAAATATGATATAATCTCAAACCTTGACTGCGGCTTCAGATCCCTCATTCTTGAAATCATCAAATTTCATTACTTCGGCCATAATGAATCCTTTTTCGAAATCCGTATGAATTTTTCCAGCTGCTTGCGGAGCTTTCGATCCTTTCTGCAATATAAAAAATATAAAATATTCAATGATCTATCGCAAGGATACCAAATAATCTTAAATATTTACTTGGATCGTCCATGCTTTCACTTCATCATGTCCAGCAGTGAAAAAATATTGCAACTGCAACGCTTTGTATCCTTGAACGATAATTTTATCTAAAGCACTATGAGAGAAGAAAGGAGAAAAATTCATATTAATGTAAAGTTCTCTGCTAGGTTCAACTTTATTTGTATAAATAAAGGCAAAATAAAGGAATTTATTTCAATCAAAATTTGCAATATTTTATTTTAGGAAGAAATATAATGATAGGGCTGACACAACGAGTAATGTTTGATGTGAAATATTGTAATATAAAAACATAGCAGTGATGAGTTTAGGAGGGAGGGGGAGAAAATTCTTTGTGGTATCGGTTTGGTCCTTCGCAACAATTCTATGAGTTAAGGTTACCCCATAATCAGGAGGAGGCGAAGGAGAGAGATGGAAGGAATGAGGGGGAGGCTGAGGGTGGGGTATGAGGGCGCCATGATTTTATTTCGAGACCACAGATAGTCGATACGCGCGGCTGAAAGTTGGTCCAGCCGGACTTGGAATGATAAAATTGCAGTATTAAGTCGTTCGGCTTTATGTGTATTCTCTGAAGTCTCGAAGTCCCGTCGGGATCCTCCGCGCGGGATGGCTCCTACCAAGCTACCCTGTCATTATACGATGTTTGGTCCGAGACAATCATATTCCACGGTCCCGCGTTTGCCCACCCCTCGTTTTGCCAGGAATACGTCCTTTTGCAATTCACGAAACTGGAAGACTCGCGCTTCCTCGTCTTTTCCTTCTCGACCATCCAGGTCCATCCAAAATCGTTCGATTCAGCCGTGTCATTATAGTTCACTGATTCTTGGCAACAATTTTATCTTTCGGCAAAACACCTTTTCATTCACCATAATTCTATCATAGACTTCTTCCTTTGTCTTATGGTATTATTACTTTATTCAATAACTCTGTCAGTGTGTTATTATAGGCTCTCCTTATTCCAATTGATAACAATAAGCACACCCATTATGAAAACAATCTTCTTTCGTGGATCAAAACTTTGGATTAAATTGCTTTGCTCTTAATTGAAGATAGGTGCACTTTTCATAAGTGGTTCCAATTTTTGTCTATAATGACATAATTACTGCATTCATTCGTACCGTGAACAAAACTAAACAAAAAGCAGTAAAAACAGCGTCTTGTGTTCCTTTATCTTGATTTCTCACTAGATAGTGAGACGTTGCGGTAACGTTGTATAGAGTAGTCGTAACGTAACGAAATAGAATTAGGCGAGAAATATGAGAAAAGCGAAAGTGCTGGAAAGTACAAAGTTGAAGGAGTAAGGCATGGGCTTACACGCACCCTCTGGGTACGAATGACCCACTAGCCAAGTGAACCGGTTACCCTCAGATTATACACTTTTGCCCGCGAGGGCGGGAGGTTTTTATGCAATTTTGCAAGAATTTGAATAGCCGTTCGTAAAAATATAATGCGCAGAGTGGCGAGACGGTCGCCGTTTTATAGTTGCTTCCACACAACGAACTGGAAGAGTCTAGACGAGCTGCTCTCTCGTTCTTATTATTATTATTATTATTATTATTACGGTTAGCGGTAAAAGTTCGTGCATAGCTAAATGTGGGAACCAGGGATCCCGAGGGAATGAACGCATGGATTTTACGAACGAGACCGACTAGTCTTTTTGCTCCTGGACGATCATCACTTTTTCGGCTGCTAGTATGCCAATGCGTAGCGCGACTAACAGTTAAGCGTTTCACTTTCGAAATGCATAGCTGCCGCGGCGGTCTTTCATTTGCAAGTGTAAAGGCGACTGCGCTGATAGTTGGGAATTTTACCGACATAAATGGAGTAATTATTAGGCACGCGATGATTCTGTTTATTGCCAGTAAGTAGTGTTACGCTCGTTCACTCTTTCATCCCGTAACTACAAATTCACTCTACCATTTCAACCTATGGTTTCGTGAATTATTTTCCGAAAGCCCGCTCTTACCTGGTGGCTTTGTTTTCCTCAAAATATTTTTCACGTTCGATGTCGTCCTCCATATCGACGATCTTATTCTCGAAAACACCGCTGAAAGGTATTAAGATGGAGCCTGGGTCATTTTTATTCACCCATTCTTTGATCTTGATAAGCCTGCGAATATAATATAAATATTCAACCACACAAGTTAGCAGTTCGTGAAGAATATTCTGTGACGGGATAAGCCAGCACGATAAATACAGGCAGGAAAACGAAAATTCATTTCTCATTGAGAGCTGGCATGCGATGTATATCAAGTACAGAATAATCTGGTTATCGGTATCTTTGGATGATATTTATTTTTAGCATGTAAAGTTACATTATCTGACAGGAATCGTTAAGAGAATAAATTGTAGGATAGCGAATAAATTATATTATTTTAAAACTCTATATGATTGCAACTGGAACACGTAGCGAATAGTATACACGGCATGACTTTTCGTTCAACTGGACTTTCCCACGATATCAGTTTTAAAACGCATGTGTATAAATTGTTTCTCAATAATGTAGAAAATAATTTTCCAAGTTTTGACCGCAACGTAGATATGTTGACATGCGATAATAAATAATTCTAGTCAAATTTTTGCGTTATATATTAGTAGGAAAACCACCATTATCAGTTATCGGTATTTTACGTAATTTGAAAGAAATGAAACGTCATTAAAATCACGTAGCATTTCGATTTTTATTTCTATTGAATTATTAATTCTAAATAATTTTAATACTCACCATTTATTCTTCTTACGAATGTAATCTTTTTCAGAAAGATTTACTAAGTAGATTACTGGTTTTGACGTCAGAAAAAGATATTTATTGAGTACTTCGATCTAAAATCATGTATTATTGGAGTTTTTACTCTATTAAATAATATAACTAATTGTTTAATAATTAAATAAAACTTACGTCATTAGCACTCCAATCAGCAAATCTAATGTGTCTATTGTCCTCAATTAAAACTGTCTTCACTTTTAATAAAGTCTCCTAAAATGTTTATGCAGATAATGACTTGTAAAATAATTTATTATGCATATATGTATATCTAAAATTAGTAAAATCATAAAATTTCGCTAATATTTAAAATTTTAATTTTACACAACTCCACTAAAAAATATAAACTTCTCGATAGATTCTTTCCAAGAACTTGTGGATCGATTCTCCTTTCCTAATTTATACTCTAGTTTCGTATTAAGCTTGGGAAAATGATTCTAACCTGACGAGATTTTTACCCAAAGGAATTTTTCTCTCTAAGAGATTATGGAAGATATAAATTGTAAATAATAATGGTCAAGGACTTTACGCAGCCATTCACTCACAAGTGAACAATCCTTTAATATTTCATACTCACATATTCTGGTTTTAATTTTTTGTCATTTCCGCGTACTACTAGTTTTTCTAATTTATCCAGGTGTCCATTTAAGAATTCTACATCTTTCAATCGTAATTCCTCACTGATAATTTCAAGATCTCTAACAGGATTCACATCTCCTTCTACATGCGTTACATCATCATCTTCGAACGCCCCTAAATAAACGATTGGTTTCGCATTTATTTCATATTTTAAGTCGTGTTTCATAAATACATTATATTTTGCAACAATTTAATAATCAAACGAATTGTATTGAATTGTTTTCAAAAAATATGCAAAATTTAACGCGCGTACATATAAAGAAGCTGAGTAACAATTAGAAGAGTGAAATCAATAAAAATTAAGTTATTTAGTAATAAAGAGGGGAGCATTCTACTCATCTCAATAAATATGTCTACGCAGTAAGCCATAAAGCAATTGGTTTCTTGGAAAATAACTAACCGGGGTAGTAACTGGAGCTCGTAACACTTTAGCAAATAGCATAAGCATCGTAAAATAGGTCTGTACGCGCGCTTCTACGTTTGGCGGTGGCTCAAGTATACAACCGAATGAACGTATCGACAAAATAATCTTTCGTGCAAATAGACCGCTTATCACTTTATCATCTTAGCGTTGAATATAGTCCGTGAAATCTTTTTGCATGACTCTTTATACGCTTTTTTATTATCTTTTTCATTTTTCTTTTTTTTTTGTAAATACTTTTTAATAATGTGACACTCACTACAAAGGTGGAAAATGCCATCACAGGCACTGATGTTAGACAGGAAAGCATTACCCAATCCTTGTCCTTCGGCAGCACCCTTGACCAAACCGGCGATATCAACAACGTTCAAGAAGGCTGGAACTTTACTAAAATTAAAGTAATTGCATTTAGGCACTGCAGCTGAAACTTACTAGAAACGTCACTGTTGCGCGATTATTATTTTTATTTACCAACTTTTATTTTATTGAGCCTGTTTAATAAAAAAAATGAAGTTTCCTTTTTAATTTGTGAAAAATTTAAAGAAATTTAAAGAATTTTTAGTCATTTGCTTTTTAACGTAACACACTAGCTTCCGTAGAAAAAAAAAGAAAACGAAAGGGGGAGATTTCGATTAAAGGTCGAGAATGTGTTAGTCAGTGCACATGCATTACTACGCTTGGAATTGAAAGGGGGGTCGGCAAAGTGACAACGAGGTGTATTTAAATGCTAATGCCAGCGGCCTCATTAAATAATTAGCCTTTGAAGAGAGGCGTCGCGAAAAGTGAACGAGAGGGTCTGGCTTCGTGTTAGCTAGCTTTTATCATGGATCACCGAATATCCTGACACGTGCCACGGTGAATCCACTCGTTGATGCTGGGAAAACGAGATCGATGAGAATTTAACGCGCTCCAGGATCCACGTGCCTGCTCTTTGATCTGCTCACTCTCGTCGCCTCATAATTTCAATCTCTGTTGTGTCAGCCAGAAAACCGACTAAATTATCATTAAATACAATTAGCTCCTTTTCACCTTATCCGTGCTTAATAAGTGAAAAGCGATTACAATCAAATAAAATTGTGCGCGTACAATGGAGCAATGTCGAATACAATAATAATAAATTACAAGAGAATAATACAAAAAACCATATAATTGTACGGGTCTGTTACAGAAGTTAACTTTGGAATAAAAGTAGCATTGTAAAACGCGTACATTGTTTTTATATCGTGGTACAGATCGAACGATGAATCTTCGGGTGATCGTGCTTGCTACTAAAAATTAGAATTTTATGTAGGTCAGGAGAGATAATGCGTCACGTACTACCAGTAGAAAGCAGTAAAGCGAATGAAGATTTGCATAACATAATCCACGGAGTTGGCCAATGTTTGGTACGGATGGTGCGTCTTGGAACGTTTCAAGTTAATCTGCATTACAGATCACGTGGAGGAAGCGTGCGACATTTCCCTTTTGTGGAAATAAAGTTAAAGGCGCATGGAAATATCGCTAGTTATTCCGAATCGTTTCCTTTCGATAGGGTGCGCCACTCTGTGTTTCTTTTATACATCAGTCCCTACGCTAAATTCTCAAAAAACTTAAAACTCTCTTGCGAGTATAAAATACTTAAATTGATAATGCTTACCTAGCCGGTTTGAAGTACTCGCACAAGTAGTCGAACCTTGCATCCGGCACTGGTACCCTGCGTGCTTGAACAAAAGAGAGAACAGGTCAGATTGTGTATAAATTTTCAGAAATTTCATGCTTTTTCTAGTTTACCTACTCCGATTTTACTAGCAAAGATCAAATTGTTGGAGCATATTTGAATTCTTGTGCAATTTTTAATGCATATATTTATTTTATGCGACAGCCCTTTTCTCAGAATTCTTATAGGTTTTGCTACAGCTTACAGCTCTTGACACTCGGCAGAATTATTAATCGACGCGACAGATATTTCCGAAATATAAGATACTTGTGCCGTTACTTTAGTAGTTGAATATTCACGTTTTGGAAATATTATATAAGGATTTATTATTTTTTTCATATTTCGCGTAGCCACTCTAAGAATTTGTACATGAGCACGGGCGCGTTTCAACGCCTCCTGGTAAACAGAAAATTCTTGCAATTTGCAAGATACGTTATAAATTTTCAAGTATATGCCAATATAGATGGCCGCCGTGACCGAGGGTGACATTCCAGGTAATTTTGGTCGGATAACGCTAACTTGATTTACAGCATGAATAAGAATCCTAGCCACTGCTTGCTCGAGGTATCCAATATTCGGTAAGCATTTTACATCAATTGGCGGAAAAGCTTTAAGGAAATGAAGTTTCGCTCTGGCGTACTTTTCTGGCGTGCTTAAGAATTTTCGCAAACATTTTTCCGAACAAAACAAGTATAGTTTATCTTTATAAATCACAGCGATATTGGTAAAACCAGATACCAGCTTGCGCCACGGTAGATTATCCACGTAGGTAACAAGGCAGTTGCCATCGGCCCTTAGACGCTTAGCCCAACAGCCATGGTGAATATCGATCGTTTCTTCGAGAATTTTTGGTCGTTCCTTGGGTAATTCCGCAGTGTTGATGGGTGGAAGATGCTTCGATGGGTTTCTCAAAAAATCATCAACGTGTTTGCGGCATATCCAGTAATAGTATCGTCGGAATTGAAAGACACCACTCCTATGTGGTGGTGCTCCAGAAAAGTTGATGGTACCATCGTGAAACAGGCACAAAGGGCAGAAGGACTCGTAACGGCTCTGGTGCATTCTAAATTCGTACGGGGAAACGCA
The DNA here is from genome assembly GCA_037305995.1 of Sclerodermus sp. 'alternatusi'. Lineage (NCBI taxonomy): Eukaryota > Metazoa > Arthropoda > Insecta > Hymenoptera > Bethylidae > Sclerodermus > Sclerodermus sp. 'alternatusi'. Next base: position 7,384,290 of record CM074544.1, read on the forward strand.
CAGATATTCCAGGCTGTGAGCTTTATCGTAATCGGCTTCACGAAAGTATTTTTGGATGGCCAACAGTCTAGTCTGAACTACTCTGTCAGCTGTTGTCCAGACACCCCACTTACTCAGCGATCCGTCCACATCGATGATGTTTTGCGCAAATTTTCTCAACCAATCCCTAAAGTTACTCTCGTTCTTCCTCCACTTTTCGTATCGATGCGTCAGATAAGCAGGGGAGAAATTCGCTGGCTTTTTCGTCACGTCAGCATCGCGCGACGAGCATTCTAGGCAAAACTTTCCATCAGCCTTTATATCCAAAAACATCATGGGTTGGATTCCCAGAAAAGCTAGTTTCTCCGTTTCTTCTCGATTACAGGGAAAACCATCGAGGATGTAGCCTTGCGTACCTGCGCGAGAATCGATCGAACACATCTCAACCGCACGGGAAACGGATTCGTTTGAGGCAGAGTGGCCCAAACGAAGGTCAGATTCTACGACCCGGGCAAATTCGGTCCAAGCGAGGTTCCGCAGAACATAACGAAGGGCACCACCCGGTGATATAACCTTCATCCCGTAAGTCGAAGCAAATCTCTTTGCCAAGGTGGTTTTACCACATTTCGGTGGTCCTATAATAGAAATTCTAGGCGCTATTAAAGGCGAGCAAGAATCTTCCTGAATGTACTTCAATGGATTTTCCCTAAACTCGTCGAACGCATCGATTCCGCCTAAAAAATAAATGTACTGTCGATGAATCGCAGGATAAATTTCTTGACGAGCCTCCATGGGAAGAAACATGTGAATGGCAACTTTTCGTTTATAAACTTGAACCGGGCAGAGGCGACCGAACGAACTTAAAAAATAATAGCCGCAGTCCAGTAATCTTTCTGCGGTCTCTCCATCGATCTTACACGCGTGCTCCAATATCGAAAAATTTTGATGATGCGCGTATGGACGCAATACTTCTAGAATTTCATGCCAGATCGTGGTCTCGTCTTTCTTCGAATTTATTCTTATCCATGGCACGGTTCTACTTTGCACAGAATTTCTAATATCTGTTATCTTTTCTACGCTGCTCTCGTATCTCTCTTTCAAGACATTTAACATACGTTCCTCGGCCGCTTCTGCGTCTTCCCAATCGACGAAAAGTTTTGGCTCGTCATGATTTATACGCCATATTTCCTCTAATTCAGTTCTGTCGATAAGTGCCAAGTCCGCGTTCGGATACTCAATTTTTTCTATATCATCAAAATCCTCCACATTACCTTCATATGGATTTTCATTCTCTTCCTCGTAATATAAACGCGATTGTTTTATTCGCTCATTTATCCATTTCTCACGTTCGTTTAAATAATTTTCCATTTCATTGTCATATCGAGCTTTTTCCAAATCTTTTCTCCTTTTTTGCTCCCGTGTCCAAAGATTTAAGAGTACAGGCATCATTCTCTCTATCGTTGTTTCAATGTCGCAATAAAGTTCGATTATTATTTCAGGTACAGCATACCTATTTAGCATAGCGTCAACATCCTCGATACAACTGGGAAATCCATCAAGTACAAATCCACACTCGTTCAATGGGGGTTTAAAATATTTTAATAAGCATTCCTCTAACATATTTTTAGGAAGATGTCCGCCATTTTGCCAATACTGCCGAACGAATGTACGAATAGTTGCTTCATTTATATTATACATTTCGGAGTTTAATTCTTGTGGCAAGTCAACAGATTCAGGTAAATCTTCGGGACAAATGATCTCGCCTTTAGAATCGAATGATAACATTCCTCGATCTTCCAAAAATGAAGTAAAAGTACTCAAATAATCAATATGCATTAATCCCAAATGATTTGAAAGTTTAATGGATAAGTTGGTTTTTCCACTACCCGTTGGACCGATCACGCTAATGCGTAAAGGTGGAATAATCGTTAGTGGCTCGATTAGTGGTATACCTAGTTTTCCCGGATCATCGATAAATTCGTTAAGTGCATTTTCATTTGATAAAAGATAAACTTTGTCATCGTAAAATGCACTAAAATCTACACTTCCTCTCCAAAATACATGATACTTTAATAAGGCTACAGGACAGTAATAGCTCGTATCACCTAAATTTAAATTATCCTTTTCTTTCATGGCATACAAATTTTCAGATTCTGCTTGTTTCTTTTCTTTCCTTTCCTCGCCTACATCATCCACTGTTTCCTCTGTTCTCATTTCACTGTTAGTTGTTTCGTTTAATACATTTTTCTCCACTTTCTCGTTATCAGTAAGAATTCTAGCCTTAACTTTAAATCGATCCAGAATGCAGTCTATGACATACTTTAGCACAGAATCATTTCTGCTTAAATCGTAAGTGATGATGGGAATACCAGCAGCCTCTATTTTCTCTTTAAGAATATTTAATTTTGCATTAAAATCTTTAATCTGTTCAATATAATCCTCAAAGTCTTCGGCACTTTCCTCTGCCTCTCCCTCTAAGAGTGATGAATCAACTTCAGAATCAGATTTTTCTGTCGTGTCATCATAAATAAAATGGTAATATTTATTTATAAAGTAATCATAAGGTTCCTCTTCAAACAAAATAATCACGTCTTCAAATTTAACGCCGTTTTCCTCAACAATTTTTGTCCACACATCGACATCCGCGTACATGCCATCGATGATAAAATCAGCATCTCTGTACAAATTCTCCTCTATCAATTTTTTTGATAACATATTAATTTTTTGAATAACAATATCAGTCTTTTGATCTGCATTTAATTCAATTTGCTCGCTGTACAAATGTTTCACTCTTTCTTCTAGATTAGCTTTAACCTCATCATCGTCTTTTGTTAATTTTCGAACAGGTTCTTCTTCATTTTGTAGACTATCAGGTGCATAACCATAAAGCAGTTCGTTATTTGCTAAAAATTCTTCTCTCATCGCCTGATCCGTCATCAGAAATGAAATATTGCTCTCCTGAAGTTTTTGACTGATCTCTAATATTTCATCCTCCGATCTGTTAACTTCCTTCTCCTTTGCAGATTTTTCTATATTTACGAATTGATTCAAAATAGCTGAAATATCATCGATCCAAGTTTGTAATTTGCTTAATCTCTCATTTTCTCGAGTTGCTCTATCGTGATTCAAACAATATTTTAATTCACTAATTACATCATCGACGAAATCGGATTTAGCTTTATTGATTTTATCGTTCCTATATTGTTCTATATAAATCTTTTCAGCTTCGTAAATGTCTATCACTACTCCATCAAATACTTTAGCAAGTTCATTACTAAGTTCCGTTTTTCCTGAGTGCTTTGGACCAAATATAACAATTTTACAGGGAACCTTTGGATTTGGTGGTAATAAAAATGGTCTTGGATTTTCTACAAACAAACTAGCATTCGCTTTCGAAGCTAAAAAGTATAATTCATCCATAAAACGCACAGAGTTTCTTGGATTCCCAGTAATTAGTCTGCCTCTGACCAGTTCTACAGGACAAAAATATTTCCAAATTGATAATCTCCAAGGGAATGTAAGCGCTACGGTTCCCATATTTTTCAATTCATTATAAACTTCGTGAATACTTTTCTTCTCAAAATTGCTTGTCGCTGCTTCTTCTAGCGTTTCCTCCTCGCCTTTCAATTCTATTTCACGTTCTTTGAATATTTCTACAGGCAGTATCAATCTAGACAGAGGCAAGATGCGTAATCGCGTATTTATAATTTCCATCATTCGCACTGTAGACGTACGACCATCCACTCGTATGACATTTTGTGGATTGTGAGCTAAAATCCAATTATCAATAATCGGAAGTGCAAACTTTTCGTACATAGCACACTGACTTTCAATATTTTCCTTCGAATCAATCATTCTCTTTAACAAATATTTACTCTCATCTTCTCGTAGAAGATTTTGTTCCTCGACGATAATATGATCAAAAGTAATAGGGAAACCTTCTTCCACATTCTCCAAATCTTTAGGATGAAAGTTATTCTTTTTTACGTCAAGTAACTTGTAATTTATATTTTCGCCTGTTTCCGCATTAAACCGCGTTTGTTCACGTTTCCTAATGATATCTTTATTCGGGCATGCGATATAAATGATGATAGTTGGCCCGATCGGCCATTTCATGAAAATATTGTTAATTTGATTTGGTATATCTTGTTCATGGCGTTTATCCACCTTACAATTAGGAGCACGAGAAATATCAACGTTATTCTTCCTATTTAGAGAAGGTGCGAAAGATACGTTTGTATCGGTTTCACGTCCCTCGTCGACGGACAAAACAGGATAAGACGAAAAATCAAGATCCGGATTATTAGGAATCAGTGGTAAACCTTCCACGATATAACCCCTATGCGCGACATCCCTCTTACGTATTCTGTTTTCTATTAATTTTATAATAATTTCTGGTCCTATCGACTGTCCTCGTTGCAATATTTTCAGCATAGAACAACCCGTTTCAGACTTTTTATTAATTTCGTCACGAATAAGGACTTCCGGAGAAATTAAGACACACTGCCAAGCGTCAGCGATCAATTTTGCTAATTTGCTACCACCGAGATCCGGTTTGCCGAATATAACAAAGCACGCTGGTTCCTTCTCCAAATACTTGACTTTTGCTCTTGACTTTAAATAGGGATCGCGTTCGGTGAACGGCTCCTTCGGTGATTTAAAACCGACATCACAGTCGTCGGGTGAAAACTTGCAAGAGGTCGGTACTCTAGTAAATGGATTTGTATCTTCGCTAAAGCCGTAATACATATGAGCTTTGGGATAAGTGATTGGGTGAGGAGCCGGTTCGGTTGAAACATATTTCTGTCGAGGATAACCTTGCACGTGTCGCAAGTAACTTGTCTTCGCAACGAATGACGAACTGACATGAAATTCTTCCTCGTTCTCCTTGAAACGTTTTTCCAGCGATTTCTTACGATCGCACATTGCACTAACAGGAAAATCTACCGACCGCTACGCGACATCCAAAGCTGTGGGTTCCTCTTAACGCATTTCGGTCCCGCCACGTTAAGATAGAATGAAGTTGACGGTGAAACGGTGGAAATCGAATCGAACGCAACACGCATCGAAATACGGAGAAGACACAAAGAATACTTATTCTCATTGGGGTTAACGGTGCAGAAGGGGAAGTTCTCAGCAGCGACCTGACTCTTCGTAAGGACGTTGAAGAAGGTCGACTTCCCCACATTCGGTATGCCCACGATGCCAACTTTTAAGTTAGTCCCGACACGACCGATCAGTGGCTTCCTTTCAGGTTCGTCCAGCTTCTTCGGCGGCATCTGCAAGCAAACGTAGAAAAGACGCAAAGTATGAGAGGCAACGTTAAAAGCGCAAAAGAAGGGGACGAGACGAGCGTTACTGTCGCAGCACAGCTTCTGGCTAATCTGCTCAGGTTTTTCGTAGATTTTCAAGGATAAGAGTTGCAAAGAGGAGCAGCAGCAGCAGCAGCAGCAGCTCTTTATTATTATCGATCGTTAAAATATTCGATAGTAGACGCGTGGTTACCGCGATGGTAAAATGAAGGATAGCGGGTAAGGGATAGGTGGATAAGGAGGAGGGGAGGGGAAGGGATGGAGCGAACGCGAGCACTGATATTTAGGTATTCTTGCATATAGCGGATAGTGGTACATAGCTCGCTGGTTTCTATGGACGGAAATGAAAATGATCGGACGTAGTTGGAACCACGCCCTGGTCTCTCCATCTGCGCGGTACTTAAGACTCCTCGGTGTTTCATCTATAGGTGAAATGCCCCCGGCTTGCTGCGGTCTGATCGGAGTCGGCTTGACTTAACTCGACCCGGTTCGCTCTCCACAACGCTCGCGGTGACTAATTATATTAATGCGAACGGCACATCAAGCGATTGCTGTGTTTACCGCGAGATTGCCCACCCTCTTGTCCTCCGGGAGTCCCTCCGGTCTTGTGGATCGCGCCGCTCTATCAAAAGAGAGAAAGGGCTATAGGAAAGGTAGGGGCACAGAGGGATTGGCCAAGGGCCGGAAGGGGGATGAACGAGGGGGCGCGGAATGTGCTGTACGCCGAGGTGGACAGGGGAAAAGGTGGCGGTGCTGCAGGGTGGCCAGAGATGCAGCGAATGCGAGGGAGGAGGAATATGGCGGACATCGGGGGCTCCGATTACTGGGCAACAGAACCGCGAATCATCGGCATCACGCCAAGAATCCTCAACCGCGCCTGAGGCCGCCAATCCGCCACCGTCTTCGTCTTCGTCTTCGTCTTCGTCTTCGTCCTCGTCCTCGTCCTCGTCCTCGGCCTCGGCTCCGCTTAGTATCGCATCGCAACGCTACGCAATGCAACACAACGCGCATCGCATCGCTTCGTTCCTTTCTCTTTCTCTTCTTCTTCTTCTTCTTCTTCTTCTTCGTCTTCGTCTTCGTCTTCTTCCTCTTCCTCTTCCTCTTCTTGCCTTCTTTTCTTTTGCTTTCTTTGACTTCTTCTCCCTTTTCTACCATGCGAACATCCTTTCTTCACCAACTTCCCGCTAGTTGGTATGCTGTGTATCGCTACACGGTTTAACGCGAAATCGCGATGCTTCTTGTTGTTCTTCATCGCGATCCTCGAGAAATTTGCAAATTACGATAATGACCTCCCGTGGAGGAGGGCTCGACGCTCCGATGCTACTCCGTGAGCCGCCTTGGCGCCGTGCCGATCCTCAACATCTCGCCACCCCCATTCTCCTCTTCCCGCGTCCACGCTACTCTTCTCCTTCCAATATTCTTTCCTTCATTTTTACATACGTAGCACCTTGTCTTTCGCAAAATACTTTCGAGCATTGTTCTCGTCGAAAACTTACCGCTCTCTTGCCAGTGCCTATGCGAGCAACCATTTTCAACATATTTTTCTCTCTTGCTTCAAGTTCTTTAGTATTATTATTATTATTATTATTGTTGTATATAAAATTTGTATCCGAATTTTTCGCGCAATACGAAATGCCAACGCGCTTCAATCTACCCTACGATTAAGTAGAGTTTTTTTTTTTTTTTTATTTTACCTTTTGGAAGTTCTTGGGAATAAAAATTTTACCATAAATTCATGCATAGGTTTTAATTCAATGAGAGTTACATAAGTATATCGTAAAATGATGAAATTAGCGCTAATAAACGATCTGCTTATCTCGGTCGTTCGATATCTAAAGTTATCGTGTTTGAAAGAAGCGTATGCCCAAAAATGTATCGAACAGAGAGCTGATGGAATAGAGCAGAAAAGTACCGCACGGTGCTGCCACATCGCGACTGTCGTTTAAAACGACCATCCATCCATAATCGTCCACAATACACTCTGGAACACACATAACCTAACTTATAAAAATACTGATACTCTTGATAAGAGAAACGTCGCGTATTTTTCAATCAAGCTACATGCACCTTTGGTTCATGGTGATGTTTCACATTAATTTCCATGATCGCTAACGTGCCACGAGATTGAAACTTACTTTTTGGCACTCTACCAAATTTTTCGAGTACCTTTCATTTTACCGTCCACAAGTACGTTTTTTTTGACAAAACTCTTGTATTCTACGAATTTTCGAACCTTAATTAGGATGTCGTATTGAACGAAAAAGAGCAAATACCTTGAAAGATCCTTTTTATGCACAATTTTAACACAACGTGTTGCACGTCGCGGCGGACACGAATACGGCAAGTTTCTGACGTCACAAATTCATTCAAGCAACTTTCTGCAAAGTTGCAGAGAACCTTTTTATCGACCGAGATGAGATCATCGCCGACATTACCGGCTGCGCGAAATGTTTCGGCGCTCTAACTTTTGGATTTGAAAGAAAATTTCGATGAAACTCCGCACATTGATCGACGCAAACTCCGATAATATAATTTTTGTCCGAAAATCTTAGACTCGCACTTTTATGGGATATTGATTTCCATCCCATAGAATCGCACAAGCGACTCGAGTACTTGTAGCGTAGCGATATTTAATATAACTTTATTATTCCAGACATGATTATTAAATGCTCTCTCATGCGCATATCAAGCTTTCTTTGAATACTTATTAATAAGCAATTCTGCAAATATGACCGTCTCCGAAATAAAACCACCTAGCAAGAACGAATGACAATGCATTATCGCGAAAGGCGTACCCTGTACAATCTTGTAAAGACGATATCTCTTCCTCTTCGTGTTCGCTCTGACAGAATGACAAGAGTTTATGTTTATGAAGTGTTGATATGTCACGATATGGCTACAAGTTATGTTATATTCCAGGATACATGGATCAAACGCTAAACATTATATGAGATTTCATGTTAAAATATTCTGCAGAGTCATATTTGCATTCGTATAAATTTTGCACGCGTATTCTCATGGCTGTTGGGGTGTTATCGGAGAGGTGTCTATAGCAATATTTGGCGTTTCTTGTTCATTTGGAACGCATTAAAACAATATGGTTACGGCATGAAGCATTAGAAATATTCATGGAATATTTTTCCATTAAAACTGCTTTTTACACAAGTGTAAGTTTTTGCGCTTCTGAGAATAGCTCTGCAAATTGAAATTCTCCCTTTAATTTCTAGCTGAAAAAGGCCCATTAAGGGCGGTTGATTGTGATGCGTTCGCGGAAGCCATAAACACGCACGCTGCTTACGAACAAACTTTTAGAAGTCTACGCTGGAATCGAAGCACTGCTTCAGTAGGATAAGTGATTAAAGTCATTGTACAAAAAATCTTAAAATTACCACCCGGTAAAAAAAGGACATTACGGATATATCATAATCATTAAAGTCATCTCCCACGAAAAGCCTTACATCATATTTAAAGATATTTCTTTTCTCTTTCGCTAGAAGAAATCAAAGTTACGAGTGGCAAAATTTTTATTCCTCCGAGACAGACTCATCCTTCCCTTTCTTTTTGAGAAATATCAAAGTTTAAATGACTACCCAAAAGCAAAGGCTCGCTATAAGGGAGATAATTGGAACGCGTGGAAAATGTTACGCTTCGAATTCAACTCGCGATTATTCGAGTCTAATTTCTCCATAATCCTCTGTGTGGGAAGATGAGTCGTGAATCAGAGCCCGGGGCCGTAATTCGAGGGATAATATTAAGATTGCCGCGGAATGAAATAAAAGGACGGGTATATATATGTGTGCCTTGATGTTTGCCTCCATGGCGGCGCCGTGAGATCGAGAAAAAAAGCAAGGTCCTGTCGTCGCAAGACCAACGCATCGTAATACTTTCATTAAAATTCTTTGCAGTTGCAGCGCCAACAATGAAAATACCAGTGAGGAACAAAAGCTTCCTCTCAAAAAATGTATCGTCCGATACTGTTTCTCTCTCTATCTTGATTTCCTCGTCTTAAAGCTTCAACGTATCCGATGCTTGGAGAGCTGGGGGCTCTCGACGATTTCTTTGATTTCAATCAGCATCTCGCTGTTTCGCTCGCTCGTATTGCAACTCGTACGGTCTATTTCGAGCAAGGATCCTCTAACGGCTTACGATCGGCTTTGCTTTGCGGCGTGTGATTATTTCAATTATTTGATTACGTGCCGTATCAATTTTAGGCCGGATAATGCATATAATTTGCGGACTATCACTCGACGAGGATCGATGCTGTATCCCCTCGACCGCGCAAGAATTCAACTCGCTTATTTTAACGATATTCTAATTCGGAGACCGCAAACAACTTGATGACGTCACTGGTGCACACCGGACCATCTTCCACCGCGCTCATGTTGCACCTTCAATGACCACCGCCCTCCTCTTCCTTGCCTTTCTTCTACGCTTTCGTCTTTCGCGAACCAATAATTTCGATGAAAAGGATATTGCTGCGCCCGACGAATTATAGGAATTTCGACAGATTAGATATTCGGCGAATTGAAGGATTACGTTACTAATATCGTTGGTGCGTTGTCCAAAAGCCAATCATTACAGCAAAGTTTATTTGCCTGCGAGCCAATAATTCGGATAACCGTATCAGGGGCTTCGACACTGTTCCAATTATCGTTATCTCCCGGTGTTTATGGTACTTACTTGGAAGCGCTCCTACTTAAAAATAAGTACGTGAACGCGGCCATAAAATTTATTTGCGAGGAATTTAATTAAGACTCGTGACTCTTTGTTTGCCATGGCTACTCCAAATGCTCGCGGTACTCCTCGAGACGGCACACGGAGGATACGCGTGCAAAATATCTTGGTCGCGAACCAGCGAAATTACGGCAGGGGCCTTCCTGTTCGCGATTGCGGTGATCCTCGATCTATATAAAGTTTTAGCATATTCTTGTTGCAAATGGATCGTACCATTCCGGATGTTCGTCCCCGGTTAAAAAATCAAGGGATATAGAAATTGTGGATAATAAAGTCTTTTATGTATTTCAGGCGGAGCAAAAAATAATCCTCCGCTTGGTGTAATCACCAAGCTCGTGGTATAAGTCGAAAAAGAAAGGACATTAAGTCCTTGTTTCAAGTATTACATGGCTTACGGTCGTTCCCTTTATTTCTGGCTGATTGTAAACTACGGAATGACGCATTTGCTAATATAATAAATGCTGTTACTCTTAGAGGAAAGAGAAGATAGCCCATAAACTCGCGAATAACGAGACACTAAACTCGAAAATACGAAAGAATTGCTTAATAAATGTAATGTCGTAACACATATTCCCTTAACACACAATGAACGCGAAACTCTCTCGGGGGAAGAAATAAATCTATAAAAAATAGTTATTAAACTGCATTAGAGAGAACCGCCGTAATGCCAACGAGGAAAATTCCGCGCTTTTTCCTCGAGCCCGAACAATTAGGCGCGCTTACTACGCCATCATGATTATCTTTCGAGAAAAATTTAACAAGGAGCTCGCAGTATTTTCTCTCATCGCTCCTTAATGAAAATATCATAAACGAAGAGACTTGAGCGTTTCGCGTGCTATTCGCGTATGGACGCACGACTGAATATTTCTGCAAGGTATCCCCTTAAAGGGAGGGAGCCGTCGCTGTCGTTGGTTTCGTGAAATCATCATTCCCACAGAAAGGAGCCTAATCGGAAAGGATCACATCAGCGATTACTGGAAATTCTTGAATAATGTTTAACGAGTACGTCCGAGGAATGGATGAAAGGTCCGCGCGGTAGAAAATTCAATAAATCGACGGTAAACCATAGTTACTGCACCGTCCGCGAGTAGTTACTAGTTAAAGTGAGTCGAAAAAAGGGAAGTGGAAAATAGAAGTGCCGTAGGTAGAGATCGGTATATGTATAACGATGTTGTAATAACTTCCCGACAACTCGGATATATACTAGTAATGCTCCATCGGCTCCATTATGCCCTCATAAAACGCAATGCTGCTGCTTTCAGCCTCCACGTTGCTTCTTCCGAACTTCTTGCTGGCCGAATGAGAAACTGCAGCAGCTCTCTCTCTCTCTCTCTCTCTCTCTCTCTCTTCTCCTGGCCATCTCGCTGCAGCTGTATCATAATGCGGAACCTCCGCTCCGCGGAACTTCCTCTCTTATTTTGCATACCCTTATTCAGGACAAGCTTCCAATTCGAAGGATGGTTCCCAGGCTAAAAAGCTGGGAGCATCTTTATCATGGTTGTAGAGACTCCATTAGTTGCTCTCGCTACTAATTAGCTTCTTGTACCGTAAATTAGCATCCAAACCTGACAAATTTCAATTTCAATCGATCGACGCGTCGACGAATAAAAATCGATGGAGGAGATGCGAGTGCCATTGTCTTGGAGGATCCACCACCACCACCACCACCTCCCCGAGGTTGACAGCGGAGCGGAGAGAAAAGTCTTTTCGTGGTTCGCTTGATAATTTGTCATAACTGGCCCGTCGATGTTGCTCGGCCAGTTGTAACTTTAATAAGTAATAAGTAATGGTGCGCAGAGAGACGTACAGAAGAGAGCCTTGATAATCCATGGAGCATGTAGGTACGCAATTAAGGTGTAACGCTCTCAAGTTCTGCTCGTAAACAACGCGGGCAAACTAGCGGAACCTCCGAGGCACGGTTCCGCCCGTCAATTGTTACCAATTGTTGCCAATCAGAGTAATATGTGTCATTATGCGAAGAGGTCGGTAGCTATGCGTAGTCCTTCGACACACGTATACGCTTGATTACACTGCGCGCAATATTAATCTGGTCCGCTAATTGGCTACCATCTGCCAGACGCGTGTACTCGCCGAATTTTATCTTTATCTCTCGAATCGAGTATGCGCTCGCTCTTATTTTAACCCCCGAGAAATCTGAGCCTTTCAATTTACTGAAAATTAACTACCTCGTATTTCTATCATTTCAGTCTAATTACGTCATTACCCGTGTAATTAGGCTGCAGCTCATTTGATAATTGCATTTTAAAACGTTTTATGTTTGCCAGTGCATCATTACGCGTTTACGTAGGAGAAGGGTTGCTATAAAAAAGCTCTCGTGTGTTTTATATTCTTTCACAGAGTTTTACTCTTTTCTGAGAATAAATCAATTTTCCTAATTAGAAGGCGGCCTTCGATATTTCAAGGCGCGCGTGCAGCACTTATCACCCACTACTGAAACTCTATATGTCAGTATATGACAATGGCATTCTAATCCGTCCGCCAGTAGCATTTCATAGAGGAATTCATAGAACGAGGCGAGAGTAGATTTATTATGTGGCGCTACTACTGGAGTGTAACGCGAGATTGTCGCAGGATAATCGATAATTGTTGCTTGCAACGTTTAGATTAATTGCAACGAGTCCAACAACTTTTACGATACTTATCTCTCTCGTTACAACTTGGACATCTTTATTATTAACGTATTATCTGTCCACAGGTTCAACGTGTTACGGAGTATTCCCTGGACACTGAAAAATCGTGGATTTCACGAATACCACCTATTATTTAACAATTACCGTGCAGCTTTGGTCAACGTCCTTAACATTTCTATTATTGAAGCTCTGGAAAGCTAGGTCATCCTGTTACATGAATACCGATCAATCGTTGGAACTCCCCGTGACGTTGATTGCCAGTAAATTTCTGCGTGAAATCAATAAAATTCCAATTTCATTATACGGCAATAAAATCGAGGAAGAGAGAGAGAGAGAGAGAGACACAGATCTCGTGTGGCAAAGGAACGACCGTGCACTGATCTTTAATTAATACGATTGATTACTCTCATAAATTTATACTGCACTCTTTTAGCCGTTGGCTCCAATAACAAGGCTGTAGTCTGAATATGTATAAACTTATATCACTGCCCGAATAAGTAGTTATGACACCTGCCGCGTGATAAAAGCACGATAAATGACACTGCGTTGTAATTTAATTAGTTTCACATTCATTCTTCTCGTTTGCTCTTTTTGCGCTAGAAATAAAAAAAAGACTGCAGAAAAACGAGCAAGCGTAGAGTTATCCGATTAGTTTCCCATGTGTCCGAAGTTGAAGGAAAATTAATGACACCGCGAGGACAAGACTGAAGGAAAAGAGAGACTGGATTTCCCGATTGTTGAATTTTTGCAGAACGGCCATTTTGTTCGGGGCAGGACGAGTGGGATCTTTGCGTGAGAGAGCAACGCATATTTGTGTAAGAATACATGTAAAAAAGGGTAAAATTCAATAGACCCACCGCGCCATGTTTCATCTTTCGGTTGGCGCTCAATTAAGTCGAAAAGTGGGGATTTGGGATGATTTGCATATGCAGAAGGACGTGAGAGGAGCTGAAATTCTTGACGGTGCAGTGGACGGAGAGCGGCCTGGTAGGAAGACGAAGAAAACCGAATGTGCGTTCGTGCATCGCGTGGCTGAAAGTGAACCAACCGGTGGCCACGCCTCCTTAGAAAGCCGCCAGCCAACAATTAAGATTTGATCGGCAAAAATGGTCGAGGCAAAATGGCGCTGGCCACTGAATACGTAATGCCCTTCCTTAGAACAAGACGCCCTCGAGTTCTCCCCGAGACCGGTGCACCGCGCGTCCAATCCTCTTGCCTAATCAACTTCTCCGCAGCCGGCGAAATTCTTTTTCCCCCGTCGTCTTCGATGCAAGTCCACCACCAAACGACAAATTGCAATTACCGCGAAATCACGGGGAGTCTGATGTCCGGACGCGAGCAAAGCTAATCGACGTCACCCAATCGTACGTCGAACCACGCGTGCTTTTCGCCTTTCTCCGTAAAGCATCGATCACACTCGAGAGAAACGGGCCGAAGTTGAGCTTGGCAGCATTGTCTTCTGGTAGTGGTAGAACGTCGATGGGGATTTGCACGTGAAAATATGCACGTGCAAATAAGCGCTGTTCGGAGGAAGCCCCTGATACATCCACTTAGGGTATCCGTTTATTCTCTTTATTATGCTAGTCGCACACACCACCGACGTTCTTTTTTCCCCCCGTTGGATGAAGAAGCCTGGCTAAAATTGCAGGAATGATTTCGCGAACTCACGATATCGGCGAAAATACAACGGAGGCTCTAATCATGGCGGATACGCGGTAGCTCTTACCGGGTTTTACCCCTTAACTCGGCACTCCAATTACGCTAATGCTCCACCAATCACTGGCTCTCTAACGGCGGCGCACCCGCTTCTTCCCCAATCATTCCAATCGAATTCATGCGAGCCGACATAAAAATTCCTACGATATGCATTTCTCTACCTCTATCGACTCCGTAGACTACTCCCTACGATAAAAAGGGGAAAAAGAACTTGAGAAATGATTCCTTACTAGCCAACGGAAATCTTGGGGAGATAGCCTTTTGCTCATAGGCTATCCTTATCCTTATACTCTCCTCGCAGTACGAGAAGAACAGATGTTTAGGAAAGCACGCTTCTTCGCAGAGGCCCATCATTTATTGACTTATTATTTACGATATTTGAAGAGCATCCTTGAATTTATAAGTTCCCACTTTTGGAAGCATCTTAGGAAGAACTTAATACAACTCGCTCGGTAAGTTGGCGTGTAATTCTATATATTAGAGCCGGCGAAGTATTATTCCGTTGCAATAACGTGCAACGGTAGCAGTTCTTCGGGGGAGTAGAGAGGAAGAGGAAAGAGAAGAGAGGAGAAGAGGAGAGAAGAAAAAAAGAAACTGGAGAAAAGTAGTTTAAATCGAACGATTGTGAATAACGAGCAAAGTACTCGAGGAGTATTTCAATTTGATTGTGAGGGCCAAGGTAAGAGGAAAGAATGGGGGAGGGGAGAGGGTGAGTAAGGGTTCCCTTGGCAGACCGTGCCACTGTGCGTAGCCGTTTTCTTTCGCGTGGCGAAGATCACAGTGTTCACAGAAGGCATCTAATTGCTAACCTCGCGCATCTCGCGCTCTCCCATAAACTTAACGACCGCCTTAACGGTTGGCCCTCCCGGTATGCTAAAGAGCGTTTCTTCGGCTATTTCACGAAGTACCCTGTTAAAGACTTCTATGGGCCGTTACAACGTTCGAATGGTGCAAAAGGCTGCTCTCTAGACGAGACAAATCGATTCCAATGCATCGAACGATCCAAATTTATATTGTTTCAAAATTACAATTCCGAGCATTCCTCGTTTTCTCGAAAATTCTCACCCCTCCCCTCAAAACATCCTTCTTACCACCGTGCATCGTTAACCACGAGTAAATCACGTCTGCGTAAATGGAACGATACGTCGAACGACTCGAACAACAGTTCCACCATAAGCGACAGCAATAACCAACTTGTTAATAGTAGCCATTTCTTAAATGACTCGAGAGACACGCGTGCGCTATTGGACTTTGAGCGAATTTACTTGGAATTTCTTTTGGATATTCCGAACACGTTTGGAAAGAACGATCGTCGGTTAAGGGAGGAGGGTGGAGGGGGCGGGGGGATGAAAAATTACCGCGGATTTCCAACTTTTTAACGAGTATTATTTTTTCCTTGAGTATATATTGTATGGCGATGAAAACTGCCTTGAAGAGCAGAAAGAAGAGTCAAGGAAAGAGTGAGAGAGGTAGAGAAAACGAAGGCAATGCGGCAACTATGAAAGGTCCGAGAGCAGCCAGCCACTTATCATTAGCCGCATCTTATACCGAGCAGTCGGGGTAATTGTTTCCTCCGGTTTATAGTTTTATTCCGACTGAGCGGCGCGATGATATCTCTGCTCGTTTTATATTCCTCCAGGCTATATCAAGCCATCATTGCTGCTACCTCGTATCTCTATCCTTCGTCCGCTGCTTTTCTCTTCGACTCTTCTTTTCCGTTCAACATTTCTTATTTTTTGCCCAACAGCGTTCCTCGCCCTCCTCGTCCCATACCTTATGAAAATGTTTCGCGGTATTTGAGAAAACATCCAAGAACCAAAGATACGCTCCGACGTGAGCTACCTCCGCGCCATAATGAGAAATCAAATTAAAGCAGTAAAAATCTGAATCTCCACCAACATCGGTGCTAACTTTAACGCGCGCGCGCGCGCGCACGCAGATATTTTAAAATAATCTCAAACATTAGCGCGCTGTGTTTCTTCTCATAATTTAAAATCACTTTTGCTTGGATAGAAATGCTCGTGTAATGAAGATTAAAGCGACTAATAAATTATGGAAACAGATGCAGATCTTCGCATGTAACGGGTAATCAAATCAGTACAAAGTAAGAGTACAGTAAGTATTAGGAAGAGATCCCTTAGGGTTCTTGCGCAAATCCACGATTAAGCCGTATATCAAAGTCCGGAAGGACGTCCTCCTTTACCACTGCTTCCGAAGAAGCGTCCGCCCTAATGCACGAACATGAGAGAAGAACTGACCACTTAGTCAGGAAAACACGATGGCGGCGAGCAAGATTGATCCCTATTGCACCGCTATCTTTACGCTCAAATCACCAGGAGAGCATGGCGTATCGCGAAGAGCGACGTTAATCCCATCCACGGGGCCAACACTCCTAACAGATTCGCATACGTCCTCGACTCGACATCTTCGGGGATTCGACGAGTGATCGGAAAATTGCAATTCATCGGGTATCCCGGACAATGCGGCAGTATCGCAGTTTGCTCGCGTCGTTTTCAGAGGAGACCTCGAACAATTTGGGCTTAGCGAGAGAACCAGGGTGGGGTGGAGGGGGTTGGAGCACGGAGGGTGGCATTAGCCACGTCTAGCGGCGCGCGATATGGAAATCTCGGAAGCACGTGTAATAATATGGCACGTGGAGGGTCCGGGCACGGTTGCGGTAACCAGGTTTGCTCGGCCGCTAAGTATTTTCGTGGAAATCGAGGGAACCGCGTCTGGTGGTGGTGACCAGTCGTCGTCCTGGCTACACTCTTGCTCGCCTGGAAATTAAGAGTCTCGTGCACAAGGGCGGTGCTGGAAACGGGGCCTATCGTTTAAGCCGGATCTCCATGCGAGATTACTGCCCCCGGGGGTGGCGGCTGCGACGATCCTGCTTTTGCCGATGGAGATGCTCGATCTCCTGGTAGTGGTGTGCCGGTGCGCTCTGCTGCCGTTCCTCGTATCCCTTCGGAACCAGTCGATGTATTCGTATTAGTACTGGTCAACGTGTTCGTTTACTGCCGATGCTATTGGCTCCGCTTCTGCTTCTTTACCCGAAAGGCGGACTCTCTTCGCTCCACACCCATTATCATTTTCCCAGCCACAGCCTTATAAATATGCTGGAAACCTTATTTCTCTGCACCGAATACTTTCCCAGAGCGTGGTCGTCGTCTTAATAACAATAATAATCTCCCGTAATTATAACGGATTTTGGAAAGTACGCGCGCTTCCCCTAGGGGGAGATCTACCTTGGCATTTAAATGTTTCTTGGGATTTGTAAAAATGATAAGAAAACGGTATGCATGCGTGTACGCGAGAATCGACTAATTAATGAAAATGAGAATGAAAGTTTTATCGAGTTCGCACAGTAGGGAGAGCCAGTGCGCGTTGAGTATTACGCACCGGTAATGAGTAGTTCGGTCTCCATTCAACGTTTCGCTCCTGTTTTTCTCTCGATTCTCATTGTTCCTGTTGCGAGCCTCCACTCGAGAAAATCAAATTTTCAGCGATTCCTTCCTTCTATTTGCGAACGAACAGGTACCGCGGCGTACAATATCGAAATGCTTAACATTTCGAAACACGATAGACCGATGCTAAGATTTATTTTTATCGAGAACGCGTGCCACCCTCGAAAACTCCGAGGGTGTGTCGTGGGCGTAAAAGGCTACAGCTGCATTCAAACTTTATACACGCCCTGCACGTACACGCGCGCGCCCACACACACGCACACACACACACAGTTCAGTCTTTCATACGCGTATTCGTGGCTTCAGGATAAATACGCACACTTGTCAATGCAACGGCGTGGATTATTGTATTGTACGACGAAATAAGAGATTATATTCGCGTAAATTCATTTCTCGCGTGTGTACGGAGTGCGAGGGAGAAAGAAAGGACGTGGGCGACAATCGCTTTCTCGTTTGCAAAAATCATCGTAGCGAGTATCGAGCCTTATCTTATTATTTTTCTTTCACTCGCACGCCTGCGTACAAACGAAGGGAAGGAAATTGCACACGAGTGCTGCACGCGTTCTGCAGGACAACAGATTGTTTCTTTATTGTCAACGATTTCCTCTGGCAGAGACACATGATTGCCGACAGTGGGGCACGTGGATAGTTGCTAGAAAATAACAGTCCTCTCCGATCATCACCGACGTACGCGACAAATTTTCATCCACGCACACCACGTTCGTTCCGAAAGCAAATAATCAACGTCATACATTAAAAATCTATCGGATACTCCATTGCACAGCAGTCATTTTTCGACGATTGTACATCCGTCATAAATATTATATTCCCGTACCAATGGAACGAGTCGGACTTGAATCGTATGCAAAGCGCGCGAGCGCGCGCGCGCACACACGCGCGCGCAAAAGGTTGCACGTGAGGATGTAAAGATATAATGTAAAGTATTGCACGGCAAGCTGTGCAGTGGGTATGGCCGTCGACACCCATCTCAGCGAACGGCTTTCTTGTTAAATAATAAGCGCTTGCACCCTGGTAGCTGGCTGCAGCGTGCACGGGCACCCTGAAGGAGAATAACGAACACCCGAGAGCAACCCCATTAGGTATAGAATCACCTATTAGTGGCTCACAGAGGAGGAGGAGTCGAGCTTCGGGCTTCGGCCTGCTGGAAAAAGGGTCTCGAGTGACAGGAAGGAGCCTCCAGATACTCTCTCTTCCTCTCTCTCTCTCTCTCTCTCTCTCTCCCCCTCTATTTCTGATCGATTCTACTGCAGAGTTCGCTCGCGACTTCCGGCTTCTGTCCTTCGCATCTTTCGACCGTCTTATTGTGAAATTTTCTAAAACCTCCTACTATTAAAGGACACTGTAAATCGAGCATTTTCCCTGACATTTAAGATTCTTCATTCAGCAGATATCTCGTGTACCAATCCCCGGGACGATGTAGCGCGATATCTATCTCCCCTGCGTGCGTAGGACGATCGGCGAGGAATTTAAGGGTGGTGGGTAAATCCGAAAATATTTCTTTGTGCACGCGCGCACATAGTTGAGCAATAAGATTCAGAGTTTAGAATCGCGGAGAGCTAATTGATCCCATTAACGGAGCTACCGATGTCTATGGAGAATTATGACGAGCGAGTGGATCGTAGAGTAGCTTAAGGTTTCTCACGTGAATCAAAGGGGCAGATTTATGTGTGTGCGCGCGCGAATGTGTGTTTGCTAGTTACTATGTATCTGGATGGAAGCGAGTCGATCTGAAAGAGCAGTAATCGGTCTGGCAGCTACGTGAATTCTAATAGGTGGCCGAACAGCCTCGGTAATGACTGCAATCATCCTAGCGATACAATACTATCCGATCCGATCGCAAAATGAGCACGTCGCTGTTTTGAAAATACAAACGATAGCGAGCACCTCGCGCCATTCGACAGATGGCCCGCCGAAAAGTCGCCTGCGAGCTTTAATCATAGAAATTCCTTGCTGCAAGACCCCGTGATTTGGCTGGTGGGCAAAAGGAGGGGCGAGGAGGTGCCGACGGAAAAATATCGGAAAATTACCGTGAACCCGCTTTTCTTCGATCCCTCCAGCGGATAAGGAGCGAGAGAGCCTTGCCGACATTCCCAGCGAATGTGCCAGCGGGAGCCTCATTAAAACCTGGATAATTCCACTTAATCGCAGTCTCTCCAATTAGACTCTCGACTACTTTTTCGAGAAACGCCATTTCTCTCCCAAACTACCAGACGTAGCGGGATTCTTTTCCACGAGGAATCCAGGGACTCTCGCGCTCCGAATATTCTGGAGGGAAGGATTATTTAGATTATTGTTATTATTTTCCTAAGGTTTAGGAAAAGAGAGGATTATTTAGATCGATCACACCGGTGTCCATTGTTCGATCCATCCTCCATCATCCGCGGGGAACTGCCTGTATTTTGTTTGTACCTGACCTCTCTCGGCACGCGTTACTTTCAGAGGACCGGGGCCTTGAAGATGAAGACGAATACGAGTCTTCGGAATAATCGATGAAGCTGGTAGCGAATATTTCTCGCAAGACAGATCGGGCACGCCCATTGCTTCCACCCATTCGCCGGCTCTTTTACAATATGATTGTATCGGTTCCTGTGTCGGCGGTGCGTTAACTGGCCGCGAGTCGAATCCTCGTGTTACGCTCCTGTTACGGGTTTTCCGCGGCAAAAAGAACCGAGGAAATCCGTCACAATGATGCGAGGCGTGGGCGTTCGCCACGGAAGTGCGACCGATACAATGGAGGAGAGCGATATATTCACGTGGAGTCCCCGTCAATGGAAACAGTTTCCATGAAAGAATCACTTTCCCCACCCCCTTCCGGGACAATCTTTTGGGCGGCGAAATAGTTTCGAATTGGCCTCGGTATGTCATCATGCGCTTCTTTCTTGATTCATGTATCTTCTGGCTTTTTTCCAATGCCGCCAAAGCACGAGCAGCCGCATTTACAACGTTTTATCCTCTCAGTCGTACGCGTCTCTTATTTATTGCGGTGGACCGAGTTTTTATTCGACCGCGCCAACGACTCTTTAACAAAGATTTCACGTGAAAAATGACGCTGCTCGGAGCTGTGGATCTGGCAATTCAAGATGATTCGGCGCTCTCGTGGTGCACGATTGGTGTTTATTAGATGTACCGAAGGTTCTCGTTACGCTCCTCCAGTTTTCTAAGATTTAATTTTATACGACCGGATGTAGCGTTTCGAGAATAAAGTCGTGAAAGAGATTCTATAAAGCGCGTTGTTAAATATATAGTTCATTAGGGGGGGTTTTCAAGGATAATAATAGCACTATCCACCACGGGAGATGGTTTTTCCTTAAGCTAATAAAAGTCAAGCTTGTATGGTTCTGCGAGGATCAGAAATTGCTATGTATATTCTCTATAGAAACGGACATTAATATCTTGCTTCGTTAAGTAAACTACTCGTCGTATTATAGATCAATCGAATGGAGAGCGCGTCGACAAAAAATACAGAAATATTTTCAAACAGATCTTTACTCGGATCCATTCGAATTGTGAGCATGAGCTGTGTAAATCTAAAATGCGTGTTTGCAGTCATGTAAGTCTTAGGTAATTAAAAACTTATGACAATCTATTTATATAAAACGTCACTCTCTCTCTCTCTCTCTCTCTTAATCGAAAGATTTGAAAATTTTACAATTTACCAAGAAACGCGCAGTAGCAATGAAAAATATGTAATCGTATCCTTATTCGTCAGAATAATTATACAAAATGAGTTCAATATCTATACGCTGTAAGCAAACTATGCGTCATAAATTTCCGGAAGGCGACAAAGAATATGGATAAAAATTAGCTATTACCTTACGCGTAAAATCTTCGGATACGAGAGCAGGTAATGGCGTTCGTTAGCAGCCTTACAAATCACTGATGCCGCTTTAAAGTCTTGAGAAAACAGCGGCCTTGCTTTTTCATTGGTTATCTTTATTAACGTACACTGCACGCTTTTTCACTCGTTTGCTTTCAAACTCTTGACAAAGACATTTCCTGCGCTAACTAACTTGCTTGTTTTAAACGGAGAGATGATTTTAACCTTTCCTCTTTTCTTCCCTTTCCCCCCCCCCCCATTAGATTTTTAGCAACATTTGACTTATCACGATCCCACAGCTTTTCCTTCGGGTATGTGGCTCACTCTCATCCCGATACGAATAACGAAGTACCAATGTCTTTAAGTAGCGCGCACACACACACACTCTCTCTCTCTCTCTCTCTCTCGCCTCTTAAACTTTATTTGCAAACTTTAATTTCACTCGTACATTACCTCGAAATAACAATATATTTTACATGAAAAGCAATTCGCACCAAGCTCCATTTTTCTCCATTATTTACTCTTGCATCATTCCTTCTTTAGACGGTAACGAAGGTCAAGGCATTCGACTTGCTGTAATGATGGGACCAAGATCGTAAATCACACTGAATACGAGACTTACGCTGAGAAAGAAAAGTGATGGTTCACCATATACGAGCTCGAATGAGAAAATTCGAAATGAGAGTAAGAAGAAGTTTTAGTGGGCGAAATTATCAAGAGATGAAAATAAAATCCCTCGAGAAACGAGCGGTAGGAAAATAAACAGCCACGAATTATAAGCAAAGCAAGTCCGAGGAATACGAGTAAACTTCGGTAAAGCAAATTTACAGACGCGTTGCGTATACTCGATAAGTGCGCCGCCGCGTCGATGGAAAAGTTGGCGAAACGGGAAATCTTAGAAAATAAATGGGGGGATTTTCAGAGACAAAGGCGGTCTCAATAGAAAAAAAAAACGAGAGACGCGCAAAGGTATCGAGATGTCGATGGAAGCGGAAGCACGGGGGATGTATTAACGATCCTGTGTATAGAGGTGGTTCGCACAGCTTGCGCAGTGCATTATAGCATGGAAACGCAGTTTGTCTTATCAACCCACCATCTAGCAGTGGCGAGGAGCATTGCTTTACGGCTAATGGACTTGCACCGGTAAATCACCGAACACAATGCCGCTGGTCTGCGTACGATTTACGAGGGTCCAGCAACATCGATCCAGGCCAGTATAAAAGATCTCGACATGAGAGTTAAAAGTGGATATCGCGGGAGGAACTACGAGGAAAATGCCTGCTAAAAGCAAGATCTGTTGAGAAATGAATGTGAAAGCGAAAGAATGGGGAAATCCTGACAGGGAGGGATTTATTTCGTCCCTTTTGCTGGATTTATTATAGATTTAGGTGTGCGTAAAAGGTCCTCTCAATATTTTTTCGATACTTCGATAAGTTGCTTATACGGGAGAGACCGCGGTCTCCCGGTGATTTAGTTTGCCTCTCCGAAAGAATCCGAAAGATCGAGAGACGCGTTTCACGCGACTCGTTTCTATCGAGTGCTTTCCACTTATCCTTTCGGCTGAAAACTATGAAATTTTCAACGATGAGTTTACCACCGTTTCGAATATCCAGACTAAACTCTCGGTGATTATTCTTTTTCTGTTTTTTTTTTTTTTTCTTTCTTTCTTTCTTTTTTCGAAGGCACTAAAAAGGAACTATTCTACTTTCGAATAAGATGGAGCTAATTAAATTATGTTGCAATATTGAGATTCGCCTCGGTAAAGCATCCGTGGGTCACTCGGCACTTCACTCGAGGAGCCATTGTATCCATCGACACTTTGGCTCACCTCTCCAATTAGCGAAGGTTCAAGGAGGTGAAGGTAAAGGATTATCCTCTTCTAGCTCGCGTCATTTCTCGATGATAGGCATCTTCCTCCTCTCCTCTTGCCGAACCTCTCGACGATACACCTGCACTTGTGCACGCATTCTCTCAAAGACGACGAATTTTTTTCCTCGGAAAAAATGCGAAAGATCATCGTTGGTTCCAATAATAACAGGATCGTCGGGAAACCATGACTTTCCATCCACTGACTCTCAGTCGTGCTTTTCTTTTTCGCGCATAGCATAATTTTCTTTCCCCGGTGAAACAACGTCGTTTTAACGATCTCTACGCGTGTACAAAGTTGCGCGCACATACGTCATTTGTCAGTGTGAAATTGTAATAATTACAAACGAGAAGAAGAGAATCAAACAATAATAAATGAGCCCGTGAAATTAATGACTATTTAAATACATAGTAGTTTTTTAGGGAGAGAGAGAGATTACAAACGCTAGCGACGGCTACGGACTAATAAAAATCATCACTGGACGAGCGTAATTCATTCAGGAGAGAATCTTTCTTTCAGAAGAATCCGGATGAATGAAAACCAGATTCCACGTTTGCCAATGAAAGGATCGTCGTTAATGTGTCATTAACATCAGTTTGAATTATAGTGTTAGACTGGCTTTTATCTCGAGGGTTGGGAAGGTAGAGAAGAGCACGCGTGTTCCAGAAATGTGGGATCATGAGAGCCGTTTGTCAGGTCGCGATGACACCATACTAATGATACACCACGGACCGATTCAACTCTCATTATCCGAAGTTCTTTCCTTTCTGGTTCCGAAAATGGTTAACGAGCCGGTGAAACTCTGTCCGCAATAATCAGTGAAAAAAACATAAAACTAATTACACCCAGTGTGGCCACAGTGGAAAACCACAGTGGAAAACCACATTGATTTCGTTAGACATGGTACGTCTCCTTTTCGAGAGACTACCTTTTTTCAACAAAAATCATTCTAATCGCGATTCTGAAATGAATACTGATTAATTATTAGCGTTACAAACCTTCGAGAAGTGATTTTTGTTTTTCTTCGTGTTTTCTTAATAATATTTTCTAGTGTTCTTACATAGAAGAAGAAGAAGAAGAAGAAGAAGAAGAAGGCTATTAGTATCAACTACGAGAACCTTAGATTGGGCTGCTCTCACTCGACGTCAGGTTCCATTATGGATATAACCGAATAGTGGAACATGGAAAGTTAGCCCGCACATGGATGGGTTATGGATTATTCGAAACACCCAATAATTATAACGCTCCATCTTGATTTATATACATTATTTTTCAGAGGCAAATGTAGCGTGACGCGATAAATTTTCGGAGAAGCAGCAGAAATGTATGATTTTTGCTGTGAACCGACTACTTTTCGGGGCTTCCGACTTTACACGCTTGTTATGGGAAGTGAAAATCTCTGCGGAAGACAAATTTCCTTTGGACGAGCTCGGGACGAGTGTGACTTTTGACTTTACGTCCGGTGGCATCTAGGCATTAGTTTGATAAAATCTCGGTCGGATCGATTGGACCTTTACTCTTTCGACCCCAATTTGTATTTTTTCACCCGTCATTCGGTACCTTCGCCAATAGCCAGCTCTCTAGGAATGCGAAAATGTCGGGTTGGTCTATTTTCGATAAGATCGCAAAAGTGTCGCCCCTTTCTAGTCGTAAGCCACATTTACCTGACTTCAAAAATAGGAATTCGTTAAGGTAACGATTGGGTACTTCAGCGAGAGTGATAATTTTATTGCGTCTTGCTACGATCTATCGCAGATAACGTCACTGGAAAATTACCTTGAAATAATCGATAAGCCATTATCAAAGGGGAAACACCCCCCGGTATAATTAAATTATATATAGATTCCATACGGGGGAAAATACTTGAAAAAGTGGAAGAGTACTGTTTTCCATCGCGTTGCTTCAATAGTAAAAGCAAGTCGGTTTCGTTGGCGAGATTACGCAAATGCCCCCCGGAATACGTAATTTCGTAAAATGGAAAAATGCGCACTGGCAGGGAACCTTCTGTTCCCAGGTTGAACCGTAACAAACCTTAAAGCTCCAGAATTCGTTCTCGCCATTAGTGTGATCGATGGCCAACCCTATTTGTTTATCCTCCCGCCCGCTGCCGCTTCTACGATTAACGTGGGCCGATGCATCTTTAGAAAAGTCATCAAGGGCCGAGAAACTTCTTCCAACCACTAATTACTCTCCCCAAATCTTTCTTGATTTCCGTGAAAGCAAAAAAACTTCTTTCGCTAGGTTTTCTAGCTTATCCTATTATATTCCATTAGCTTTGTTATTAATTTATATATCGCGCCAAATACTATTTAAAATTTCTTGTAGGTCGCTCGCAGAAAAGTGGATTTACTTTTCAAGACAAAAAAAATTGCCTCCAACGGCGGCCGAACTGCGACGTGAAAGGATTAGAAGCTTGAGGAAGGAATCTTAAAGTTTACCCTCTCTGCTCTACATTTTCGTAAGTAAATTATTTATGACCTTCAACCGTGGAACCTGCTAGAACCTCGTTGGTGTACCTAAAGATTCATTCTAAATGCCGAAGTCTGATGTAGGTTCACCGAAGAGAATCGGGTAATGAGTCGGAACAGACCTGGCGCCAGTTCCTTCGTCACGGCCCCATTTTGTTAAAACCACTTTTTGCCCTTTCGCCCTTCTTAGGGTTTAATCGCGGAGTTTAATATCGTATCGTTCCACATCGATCTGGAACAATGATTTTATTAGTCTCTGTCCCCGGTCTCTCCAATCGTCCGATGTTTCTTCAAAAATTGCTGAGGAGATTTCGCCGAACGCCGGCGTAGCCCGCGTTAAATTGCGTAACGATGCCATTCTCCGAAGGTCATTTCGAAGCGGATATCGAAAGGGTCAAAGGGTTTAGCGGCTGCTATTACGAAGCTCGCAATACGTCGGACGTCTATTGGATTACACGGACGGGAATCAAAGTTTTTGGTGAATCGTGGCCATAGCGTTGCACGGCGTGGCACGGCATGGCGTGGCATGGCATGGCCAGATATGATAGACGAGGGTCTGACTGGCCGTTCATTGTGTCGGGCAATCTGACTTTACTGGTCCAATAGAGCAAGATAGCATTAGTAATGGGTTTTAATTACTTTATAATGAGGCCGTGATTTGGCTGGCGCCACGATCGCAGCCACTTGGAATAAAAAAGAAGAGCCACGGGTCGCGGACCGCGTTTTCGTGGCAGGTTGATGACTTTATATTCGGCTCTCCTAACGAACAAAGACCGCGCGCGGCGAACTCACTAAACCACTTTTTCGGTCCTGGATGATGTACCGGTGGCCCACAACACCATTGGGATTATCCAAGATATCCCATCGGGGATTTTTTAGGAAAACCCCGCTAAACGGAATCCCAGTTCGATTTTTCTCTATAAAAGATCGGACGTCCAACCTTCTTCAAAATCCATAACTGAATTCACCGTGACTTCTGCGCGGACCCACCCTCTTTTACCTAGCCGGGGAGAGAATACGCTCTGAAAATTTGTGAGCTAATTTTCAGAAAAATCCTCTTCTTCCCCCACTCCGTTTCCAGAAATTCGGAGGGAACGCGTGGCGCACATACCTGTGATACGTACAATAAATAGATTTTGAGTTCCCGTCTCGCCGGCGCAAGGGCTATTTAATTGATCAGCGAGCAGGCTTGATCGTAAGAAGGAAACTGCCATAAAGAAGATATTGCTTCCATAATGAAAATGACGCGGAGCAATTTATTGTGCATTATCATCCATAATGACTTTAATATACGAAATTAAGCAGCTTTATCCCCTTCTCATTACACATTTAATATCGTCAATTTAGTTCAAGCCGCAATTAATTAATGCATAATGTCAGCCTGAGATCATACTTTTTACCACTAAACAAAGAACGCGTATGTGCACCACCATAACGCAATGATTGCCACGTTTATAATTATACCTGTCGACGTATTTACTCGCCGTGCGTACAATGATAAGAAACTTTTCTAATAGATGCATTAAATTAAGCACGACGATGTACAGTTATCGGCAGTCGAGTAAAGATTAACATTTCTACGTGCCTACTACACGGCAGTGTACCATCCTTAGTTTTGGAAGAGAGATTCGCAGGGGCGTACAGGTGAGAAAAGTAGGAAAACTTGCAATTAGCTACGAAGACGCGTGTACTTTTTCAAAGTCCCGATTGTGGAAAGAGGAGAAAGGTGAAGAAGGGAGGTTCGGTACGGTAACGTTGACACGTGTTTGCTATGGTTGTAGCCTATTAAGAATTCTGAGCAGCTCATTTAGATACCTGGTTCCGTGATGATGGTGGTGGTGGTGGTGGTGGCGATGGTGGTAGTGGTGGTAACGGCAAACGGGAACGGCAACGATGGTGACGGAGTTAGCTCAAGGAAGTGGTGGAAGAAGGAGAGGACACGAGAAGAGAGCGAGATGAGCAGAGTGACTAATGCGTCTGTGGCTACCTGAAGAACCATTCTGCGGCCGAGCATCAAAGGATTTCTTGGCGCCGCTTGCACCTTTTCACCGTCGCCGCTCTTCAAGTTCTTGTCTACTTCTCACATACAACTTTCCTCGCTCCTTCCTCTCCTTTGCATCCAACCGGCCGTGTTAACATGCCGAGATTACCTTACCGAGACTAAAACATTCGATGTTCGAGACACGATTGATTTTATCTTAATGTCACTATTGCGACTAATTGTCGCATAAACTACCCCTCCTCGAATTGTCCCCTCATCTCTCTCTCTCTCTCTCTCTCTCTCATTTTATGCCTTCATTTAAACCAACCGTACTCGACTGAAGTGACCCGTCGGTCCTTCCTTTGCGTTTCAATTACTTTTTGGATAGATTACGCGATTCGTAATTTTTTTGAGAATCGTGTGCAAATTGAAAAATGGCGGATTTCCTAAGCAATATTCATACTCGTCGATGTAACTTTAAAGTTTAGACATTTTTCCTCGCATTCCGAAACGGATGATTATTTAATATGTTGGTAGTAATCTGCAGATAGAATCACGATATATCCGGCTAGGAAGTTGAATGCAAATTGCAAATAAATTATATCCTTAGCTACAATTTGCGTAGCATGCAACTTCTATGAAATAATTTCCCTCCGGCTTTACGTTACTTTTCTCAATATTCTTTTATTGCATATTTTTTCCCTTCTCTCTCTCTCTCTCTCGTTTTTAAGATCTAAATAAAAGTTACGAGGAAATACGTGCTTTTCAATAGAACCATGCTATTCGACAGCTTTATACTCGATATACTCGAAAGTGAATTTTTTCCTTTTTACTGGTCGTCCGAATGTACTTGCACGACTACTGAAACCGTAGATAGCAATAAAAAGATCATTATTGAACTTGGTAGCGTAATTATTTAATTAATTGCAAATTCAGAATTGCTACATTGCTCACCCCAAGTTCTTGGCGCGTATGGACTAATTAAAACCCTTTATGGTTTACTGAATTGCATTGTTGCACGCTGTGGCTCGTGGACTTTGCGTGCATATTTATGAGGATCGAGGTGTGTCAGATTGCAGTTAATAGCTTAAAACACAGTGATAAGGATACGTTTTAATAACAGTCAGGGCCTATAGTTATTCAAACATTATAAGAAGCACGAATGCATTTTTAGAGAAATTTACCAAGATACGAAAAGATATAAGTTCCTCTACTAAACAAAAAAAAAAATCAAATAAATCGTGATTTTTATTTGGCAATTGATTTCCACACGATCTTCCAGTGTACCGTTGAAAAATATCTATTCGTTTCAGAGAAATTCTTTTCTCTTATACATTATTTGCAGCTAGGAAGAATCAAGAGACAACTATTTCCTACCTTATTTGCGTTTTCTACAGAGCTACCACGATAACAAGCTAACACGTAATTTCCTGCTTAAGCGACGACGTTCGAAAAAAGTAGTGGATTTAAATTTTAAAATTTCTCGAGTTTTTTCTAGTTCCAGTTTTGACGTAATGGATGGAAAAATTGACAGCGTAAAATGGATAATACATTGAAACGAGTCGTTTCGCTACTGCTTTCTTCCGAAGTAGCTTGCATTATGCATTCGTGACATTACTGACTAGCAAGCACCTACGATCGATATAAGTCAAAACATGGCTGCCTTAGGGTATGGCTAACTGCACGTTCTCTTGCATTCGTATGCACCACCGCAAAGGAAATGGACAAATGGCGTCTAATGGGAGAAAAATCCCTGAAAGTGGCTTTTCGTCGATTTACCGAAAGCCCAAGTTGCTCCGAGAAAAGCGATTCAACGTCAAGTTAATGGCCCACTTAGGTTATTGGTCGTGCGAGGTGCGAGAGAAGAGCTAAAAATTCTCCTGTAACATAAATCGGCAATTTCCGTTCGTGGGATGCTGATAGGGGGTAGTGGGAGCTCGTTCCAATTTGGAGGACTAATTAGAAAATGACGATAATGGCAAGGCGGGAAAACGCGACGAGCCGAGGGAACCTCGTCAACGACGGCAGTGTCGTGTTATATAAACCACAATCCCAGGGGGTGGAGAAGAGGGGGAGGAGCTGATTGATGAGAAAACTGAAGTGGCACGAACTATCGCATAATTTTACGGTGGTAATGATACGCTTATGTTCACGCGCGGGGGGATGCTTCCACTTTTGCCTTCGTTGCGTATACGTACGTATGATTCCGTGTGGGCCCCTCTCCCTTAAATAATGACAGGCCGAGAGTGATAGCAACCGTTCGACCTGCACGTACAGACTTTAAACTTCCAGTCATTCTTCTCGACTTGCCACTCTCGTCAGTCTTTGCCACTCGATTCTACTCGCCCACTCTGCCTATATATTATTCTCGAACGCCTTCTTCCTCCATGCCCAACAATCCGGTAAATACCACTCTCGATAACTCGTGCTCGATCGCTTACCGACTTCGTAGCTTCTCTGAATTCGTTCGGAAAAGAAAACCTATCAAACTTGTGCCAGTTGTAATACGCGAAATATCACAATCGCCGCTACTCGAAGGACAAATTCTCATCCACCGGATTTCCATCGAGTTCCTTTTTTGCCGCCCACCGTAATTCCATGTCGAAAACCATAACCTTAGGTTTTTTGCGCAGAATTGCCCTGGTTCTCTGACGTATTAAGGCTATAGGAATTAGATAGATGGAACGAGAATGGAGGGGAGGGGGGGGGGGGGGGAAGAGAAAAACGAAGGAAAGGAGGAAGAAACGAAGGAAGGAAGAAGATATATTCAAGACCACAGGCGGAGTATTCCTGGCGGACACCCTCGGATTTTATGTGTTGTCATAAACCGATGTGGTTTCGCCTTTTCGAGGGAACAGTGGCTGCTGCCACCTTCGACTATAAAACTTTGCTGATTCCGGCCCACTGCGCCCCTAATGAGCCGTGTGTGTTTATGCGAGTCGAAATTCAGCTACTGGACCTACCCGGTCGTCCGTGTCTTCTCTTTAATTGGAATTTATTAAGCGCTAGAGTCCAGTCGCTGCCACGCTCGGCCATCCAGGCTTCTCAAAGAATTAACCGACAAACGCGTGACACGTGAATCATCTTTCAAACATGCTCTTTCTCTCTCTCTCTCTCTCTCTCTCTCCAAACGCATCACTGGGAAAAGAAAAACTTGCTCCAATTTAAATATACCAAACTCGTGCGCAATGCTGTTCCATCTCTTTGATACAGGACTCGTGTTCTAGGACAAACGAGATTTTCACTGCGATACATCGATTTATTGACTCGACGAAATATTTTCCCCTGGCAAAGAGAAGGGTGAGAAGAGACCAGGAGGAGAGACGGAGAAGGAAGAGTGATTTGTGTAGAATCGAAAGGCGGGGAGAGGATCCACGGAATCGATGCGTACCACCCAGCGACGCCCTGGACCACCTAGGGGTCGTCAGGGGCGTTGGTCGGGGCACCCTTCATACGCCCCTGC
The DNA here is from genome assembly GCA_037305995.1 of Sclerodermus sp. 'alternatusi'. Lineage (NCBI taxonomy): Eukaryota > Metazoa > Arthropoda > Insecta > Hymenoptera > Bethylidae > Sclerodermus > Sclerodermus sp. 'alternatusi'. The sequence goes on from CM074544.1 coordinate 7,415,763, forward strand.
GCGTGCGGAAAGATGTTATTCAGTGACCTCACCATCGAACGCATTATTCACGCACATGTGCTCCTTAGCTGCAACGCGCGCAATCGTACACAATGATATTTCGAAGGCACACGCGGGATGTAGAAAATTTCAAGAAAAATACGAATGAGACACGAGGAACTCGAATGCTGCACGGATGCTTGCTCGATTACACTTTTTGAGTATACGCGCGTGTGTGCGCGCGTGCGTGTCTTTGATCGAAAGACAGTATCAAGAGTCTCATTATCATTAGCCTCTAATGACAGAGTGTTGCGGAAGAGGGCGAAAGAGGGTGAAAGAGGGTGGAACAGGGTAGGAGAGAGCATAAAGTTTTGTAACAAGGAAGCATCTGGAGAGGTTGTCGGATGTTAGGAATTGGAGCGTAACCACCCAGCGACGCCCTGGACCACCTAGAGGTCGAAGAGGGCGTTGGTCTTAGCGCGACTGCTACGCCCCTGCGCGTGCGATGAGATCTTATTCGCGAGAGCCACTGCTAGCATTGTTCGCACGCGATCCTCTTTGCACGAACTCATACTGCTCGGCTCTAAAGAGGAAAAAAGATGCATGAATATAGCAGCGTTCAACAATCTGGCACATGCACGATTGTGCCAGGGCCGAAATTATCCCGGCAGGGGCGTGGGCGTGCCCGAAAATTCAACGAACAAAAACCCCCGGACCCCGGAGCACACGCTGTCAAGAAACTATGTCAAATTGAACCACAAATAACTGTAAAAACGATAAAGCTTTGTATTCTTACAATTAGTACTTTTTCCCTCTTTCTGCTTTAATAGAATGGCTCTCCCTCTTGCCGCAATGGCGGAAGCGAGCTTTCGTAATTTCACGAGAATTGCGCAAAAGAGCGTGCTTTGTCTCTCCGTTGTTTCATCCTCCGTGTGTCTTTTCCGGTTTCAGAGGTATTCTCTCATGGAACTCTTACAATTTGTTTTTAATAAAAACTACGAAACGGGACAAAAGCAGACGTAATAATGAAAGGTCTTTTTTTTCTCTAATTTAGCCTAAAAAAGAATAAGAGGAAGTACTGGTGGTGAGGGAGGGGAAGAGAGAGAGAGAGAGAGAGGAATATACGAATGTAACAGCATTCGCAATCCTGGCACATGTACACCGGTACCGGTCCCGAAATTATCTCGGCAGGGGCGTGGGCGTGCCCTGAAATTCGGCGAACAAAAAACCATGGGGCCCATGACACACGTATGAGTGCCAGCAAAAATAAAGCCGGTCGAGAGAGCCGGACGTGAGCCCTGCTCACTCGCACGCACATTTACTCGTACCACTAATTCGGCGTTCCGTTGCCTAATGAAGCTTCGTTACGCGACCTTTGACGCCCCGTTTGACAGCCATCGGTTCTTCATCACTATGGGATGATGCTTTCTCCGCTCCTAATTGACGCAAATTGCAAGGCCTTTCCATATTTTCCTCGTCGAAACATCGAAAACACCCCATAAACTTGAACCACTCGAGAGGCTGAATTTCGTGCGTTAACCCCTTCTCTCTCTCTCTCTCTCTCTCTCTCTCTCTCTCTCTCCCTCTCGCTCGTTGCTCCTCGCGATACGCGTTTGGCGAAAAGTACAGGTTTACTCCCAAATGAAAATATGCATTTCAGCGGTGTAATTAGGGTAATCGATGTTCAATGTGCTTCGACGGTTATTATCCGTCGAACGAGTTGAGACGCCGAGGGAAAAAATCTGAAAACCGAGAAAGGGAACATTATCGATGATGAATCGGTCACGGCAGAAACCAATCGAACGTGGCAGATGCGACAGGCTCTAGTCTGGCATTAGGTCAATTGCAGCTATTTCTTTATAATGGTCGGAGTGAAACATTTCGCAGAATAGACGCGGAGGAACGTAGACACAGACATCTGCGCAGAGTCGCTTGTTGGTCTATGCCGGAGGATCTGCGAATCGGCGGAAGACACGCGTACGGAACTGGGGGTGAGTAATCTCTCCTCGCATCTGCATGACTGATACGTATTTTTCGACGCAGATGACGATTGGTTTTTCACCGGAGAAACTCCACACTGGGCAATACGTCCAACATCTGCAGACTCTCCGGTCCCTTGTGGTCTATTAGCGGTGAAAGTCCAAAAGAAGCATGTGGCAGGGGGACACCCGTTAAATTAGCACTTCGTGACCACCGATCGTGGTCTCGATAATGCTCGAGAAATTCAGCGATCGACCATCGATAATGATCCATCATAAGTTAAGACCAAAAACCACAAACACCTCGAATCGACTAAATTGCTTGACCTGCTTGCGTTGCGCGCGCGCGCACCCTATCGAGACCCAGCACCGTAAGGATGAAACCCCCGAAGGACCAAAGGCACTGCGCGGAACATCAAGGATCATTGGAAGTTTGTCAGTGAGACCACTTGGGAGGCATTTCGTTAAGTAGCATTCGCAGTCACGCTTCTTGATACCATTAAAGTAATAGCATATTAAAGTAGGCTGTAGCTGCAAGGGATGCTATGTTTATAGTGGACGGAACATAATAATTGTAGCTTGAAATTATATTCCTTGAAGCGGACGCTGAGTAAATGGCCGGGGAAAGACAAATCGAACCGAGCGAAGATGCGGAGGAGGAGGAGGCGAGTTTAGAAATGAAAAGTAAAAAGAACGTAGGCGAGTGGACGACCTGCGAAAGGACTGGCTCGACGGTAAGCATCTGCGGAGATCTGCGGTGGGTAGTTTCGAAATTTGGCTTTGCCGACAAAAGCGTCGGGAAAAAAAATCGTAATAACGGCAAAATGGGCGGAGTTCCATCGAGTTGGGGTTAGGGAGGGATGAGGACGGAGGATTTTCCTTTGTTCCAGCGGCATTCTCAACATCGAAATCTGGATGTGTTCGCCGGAGAAAAAGAGGGAAGGGTCCGTACGCTGCATGCCGTATACTGTTTGCTCAACTCATTAGGTCGTCTAATGTGTTATTAAATTCGTAACAGGTCCTCCTCCGGTTTGGCGCTTCCTCGAGAGCCGCGGGAAGGGACGAACTGTATTGGACGCGCGTGCAGGCTAGGAGAGATGCCTTTTACGAGCGTTCGCGGAAACCGCCGACCCCTATGTATATTCCACCCTCGAGGACTCTCGCCGTTCACGATGATTTCCGATTCGGAATTTTTGCAAATTGCCGCAAATTAGGCTATTTCATTACGTAATAAAAAGCAGGGAAATTTTTAGCGAGCGAGCGAGCGAGAGAATTCGTTCGTTCGATTGTGATTCGGGAGGGAGGGAGTAAATAGAAATAGGAAGTCGAGGAAGAGGACGAAGGAGGAAAGGTTTGTGGCTGGGTGCCTTCAATGAACAACGGTCACCCAACATACGCCATATCCTCGTAATCGGATCCGTGGACTCTTATATCTTCCAGCGGCAGACCATTCACGCGTCGGCTCAGCTGCTTCCGGTGGGCGTCAACGTGAAAACGGGTTCGCGATTCTTTCCTCTCCTCTCCTCTCCTCTCCTCTCCTTTCCTTTCCTTTCCTGTTCGTTTCTTTCCTTTCCTTTCGTTTGGTGGCGATCAAAACGCAAAGAGGGTCCCTCCTGTGCGAAGCGGCGGTTGCTCCGGAGAAGCAGAAAGAAATTACGTGGGGGAGACTATCGTGTTGTGCAACTTGTCACTATTATTATTATTTCTTATTAATGTGCCTTTCTCTCTCTCTCTCTCGATTTCAAGTAGTATAAAGTACCGTAAGGAAAATAAGTGGCACACGGCAATTCTGACAATCTTTTCTCTGTCGAGAGTTTTCGCAAAATCAGAATTGCGCGAAGAAAGGAAGAAACTTTTTGGGAGTAAGGGAGAAGGAGAGCAAAATGGAAAATAAGAATCGTGCTTGGTATACTGGTTTGGTCCGGGTCCAGTCTGGATGAAAGGTACAAGCCTGAAGTAGAAGGGCTAAAATTCGGAAGAGAGGCCAAAGTAAGAAAAAAATGCAGAGACCCCCGGCACGAGGCTTACGTTTCAAGGGCGTATCTGGCGAACCCCCTGTAGCGGAGTATCCAGTGAGGTACCAAGGGTGTCGCGAGGTGCCCCTTCGTCGAATTATCGTCCCAGGAGGCTTCCTGTTGTCGATCCCCACTGGACGACGATGATTGCTGGTGTCTCAGGTTTCCATGCAACACGTGCCCTGTTCCAACCAACCCTGCGTGCCTCGTCGTGTCTCCTCCAGGGATTTCCCGCTATTGTCTTCCCTGTTTGTCACGTTTATTCGATTTCACCTTTTCACCCTGCCTCCCTCCCATCACCACTCTCCTTTCACATTACGTTTCCTTCCCAGCTAGAATTATTCCCTCGGAAATAAAATTCCAGTTATCTTTCCGTGCAAAGTGACGGGTCGCTCCTTTTTTCCTCGATTCTAATGCAAAACTACGGGGACTCTTTGTCGATGTGTGGCGGGAAGGAAGGTCCGACTAAAAATAATCCAAGGAACAGAAAGACAAAGAGAGAAAGAGAGAGAGAGAGAGAGATCCGAAGTAACTGAAACCTAATCGGACAGAGTATTTCGAAATAATTTCTCGACTCGCTCGTGACTGGAGACTCTCGCGGAAAGAGTCGTCGTACCCCGTCCCGTTTCTGGGCGTTAATTGCAGACGCTGAAGAGCGTAGCGGATCCTGCAGGCTCCGCGCGGCCAAGCCAGGAATGTCCACGTGCCGAAGCAGTAATTGGCCTTAGTTTGAGGCCACGATTAATCTCGAGATTAAAGTGAGAACTTAGTCGGCCGTAATTGATGCTAGCCGCTCGCGGCTTGGAAATGACAAATAAGAATGCTAATTATTGTAATCTTGGCATGGTGGGAGGACAGCTGGGAGGTCCTGCTACTCTCCTCACCTCAGCCGTATCTAATATCGGACGTTACCGCGGAATTACCTTCTCGGGAGGTCCATTTCTTTAATTTCTATCATTATTAAGTCGCCGTAATCGCCGAGAGAGCCCATGGTTCCAATTACCGAGACGTCAGAATTCGAGCGTATTCGATCTGCCAAAGCTTTCGGTCGTCCATCGATCACTCGCAACGACCCCTCCTCCCGCGGAACCTCCCGCGCTTCCTCTCTCGTATTCGTTGCATACCGCGTGTCCCGATATTGTGCACAAACGCACGCACCTAGCTCAGCTCCCATCTCGTCGCGCGTATCGTCGAGGAAAGGCAAGTCGAATAATTCTCGGTATGGTCGTAATCGGCAAAAGTCCGTTCATGGTAAGGAGTTGGATCACGCGAGCCCTTTTAATCAGACGATGCAGCAATGCGATTCTCGTTTGGAAATCACGGGAAAGGCACACGCGGCAATAGTTGAATTATAGCGGTGAATCGGATATCGCGGCTTATCGAACGGACCCGGTAAGGAAGCAACCTCGATATTTCCCAGGGGTGCGCGCGCGGCTCTCAGGTGAACAGGTTCCGCAGGTAGCGCCTGCCCTGTTGCTCCGATTGGTCGAGGCTAAGCCCGCCCCCTCACCTGCGAACAACGTTACTTGCGGTGGGGGCACCGCAACCTGACCACTCTCTATGACATCATCCAAATCACGCTACTGCCGATCCGCAGGCTCAACCTGCCTGCGTCGCCTTGTTTCCGCGCCTGTCGCTTCCTTGCTCCGTGTTGCCCCATCTCCTTGCCACATCGATACCACGCAACAATGGCCTTCGATCATCCTCCATCGGTCATCCCTCGATCCGGTACTCGGACGATCGCAATGTTCCCGCGACAATCCCACGATTTCCTCGATGTTCGCTTCGACGCGCGCGTCCTCTTCTTCGCGAGGATGCAACGAACATCCTGGCATGACTCCTGCGCGCGCGGGTCAATTAGAGAGGGGGAGAATCCTTAATATGGCGCACAGGACGATGCGGTTCGCTTCGAAAGAAATGCTAGAGAAAATTCCTGTGGTTCCACTGTATCGACGCAAGAGAGAAAAGAAAGAGAGTCGTCGAGTGGCTGTGCTCGGCAGGATAAAAAGCAATGGCCGCGCGCGAGTTTTTGCCATGGTTCATGGTGCGGAGCGTGCTGGCCCCTTGCTCGTATGAAAATTCATGAGCGCCTCCAGTCAAAGGCGCTTGATATCCATATTCAGAAAATGGCGTCGTTAACATTAAACGGGCTCCATTATGCGCCGTTGCACTACCAGGGGCGCCATTCTCGGTATGCACGTACCTGCGCATTCCTCCAGTGGCGCCGTGACGGTACAAGTTATTCAGGTTGCTTGCAACAGATTGCCCCCCGATCCGAAAACAGTTATGAGTGTGCATTGCGCGACGACAGGATTATGCCGAGGTGCGCTGTAATTGCGCCGTTTCTGCATGCTCCGCTAAACACAACGCGTTGATCGCTAGAAGTAGGAAGCTGCGATTCCGCCACGAGGAATCTCGTCGAGGGAATCGGAGAAACAACGGTCGACTCGTGTAATATCGTGTAACGCGGATCTCTCTGGTGGCGAGGGATCTTCCGTGCGCGGTTACATCGCGCATCGATTTCAGGTTTTTCGCGGAAGGTCCCCCGAGGCGACGCAAACTCGTCGGCGTCGCTGAATTTGCCGTCGTTGCACTTTGATTTGACAGGAGGGGCGGAAGCGGGAAGGCGACTTCGGAGAACGATTCTAGGATGCTCCTCGACGAGTCCGATCGGTGCCGATCAGAAAACTTTCAGTTTCTACGCCATTGCGTCACTCGCATGCCGTAGCGAGAATATTTCCCTGACGACATTGCTCGTTGGCATGCGACGACGACGACGACGACGACGACGACGACGACGATAGACATCCGTGCCCGCTATCATTTCGAGCCGTTCCATTCGAAGGGTGTGACTTGGCTGTAATTTGAAAAAAGGACAGCGATTATACCGCGATTATACGACGATACGCCGCCATTAAACCACTTTTCCTTTTACAATGCGCGTATGCACGGACGTGGCTCGAAGAGAATTTCGCACAAACACACACGGACCGCCGCCTTACAGTATCCAAATGGCAGCACTGGCAGCCTCGAGCAGAACGAATTGAACTTCCGCAAATTTTATAATAAGAGTTTCCTAACATGAAAACTGCATCGATTTCATTTAGCACGAACCACTCGCGTGGACCGGTCAATTTCTGAAGTCTCGCACTCCTTCTTTCACCCCGTGCAAAGTCGAAGTACCAGCGAGCATCATCCTCGTGCACGCGTAAGCGTTGCTTCGAAAAACACGACGAACATCGTTACTCTTGTTAAGTTTCCCCGTAGATAATAGATTAAATGCTAATGGACTCGACGTATCGTCTCCTTACAAAATCGCAGGGAGTCCGTGGGCATAACTAATGCTCTCGATGCTGCCGCGTTACGCGTTTTCTCGTCTATAATTAGCGTAATGGCGCCTTGTGCGAATAATTTTACTTAACGCAGTTCGCGATGCGTATTACGCACGTTGCTCCTTAATATTAATATTTCATACGTTTCGTACGCAGTCGTGGCGTTCCTCTTTCTCTCTCTATCGCGCGCGCGCGCGCGCAGAGTCCACGCTCGACCATCGGTCCACCCGTTTATCCGGGGAAGGATCTTCATCGATGAAATAGTTATGCAAAATATTTCTCGACTTCCCGATAGAGTTATATATATAGCGTAGATGGAAATCATTCCCGCGCATTTTTAAGTGACGTTTCGCGCCAAGGGGAACGCAACTGCGTTGACAGCTTCATTTTGTAAGAAGAAGTTTCCCGCGAGGAGTCGAGATGCGATTTCACAGTGAAAACACGTAGCACGGCTTTCCGTGGTGCAGAGGTAGTTTTCACGGGGAAAGAGGCTATGAGAGAAATGTTTAGCGGAGATTCACACGCGGACCAGCGATTCTTTTGATCGGAGTTTGCCGCTCAGTGGCCGTAAGAAACTGTGAAATTAGAATGGAGAGTGTCGAACATCAGAGAGGCACCTTCGAGAATCAATATTGGCGAACTCCGAATAGAGAGATAACGGCGATATTGGATTTCTCTCGTGGAATCAAGGCGAGCCTGCTCCCCTGTCCCCCCTCGCCCAGCCGAGTCCTGCAGGATTTGCCTCCGTAGTCAGAGTCCCATTGTGGCATGTTCGCTGGAGCAAATGCACATCGCTCTCGCTCTTCCACACGAGGCACCTTCCAGGGGCCCCCACGTAACTCAACAACGACGCAGCACGTACGTGAGCGGCACGCGTGTGCGTATACATGGCCGGGACATCCTGCAGTGCGTGTATTTACATATCAAAGTGACAGCCTTTCGCACACTGGCCCAATGAATGGACATGGAGCGTGTCATTGATTGGAGCGCGAACGCTACAAATTTGCGCTCTTTGCACTTCCGCGAGTCTTGGAAACTCGTCCGCGCGAGGTCCACGCTTTTTCCCCGCTGAAAATATCGAGGAGAACCGTGGATTCTCGTGAAAAATGGCTGCCGCGATATCCTCTTTGGGGGGGAGGACCGTACCCGAGTGCTCCGGTCCCCGAGCGAGAAGAGCACCCCCTGAAGAATTTCGTGAAATCGAACCGGTCCTTCGCGCCTTACGCGCGAAGCAGTTGCAATTGGGATTTTGGGGATGATCGGTCGTTCAATGGAGTCCATTAGCTGACAAAAGGCCAATGTCCTCGTGCATAAAAATGGCACGTCTAGGCCGATTACCTCGTATTAGCGCTACTGGCTAGGGTAAATCTCATCAGCCTGGTCGTTACATAGCGATGTCCATTGACAGATACTGCTGCTTCCTGATGCGAGAGACTGTCACTTTGATATGTAAATACACGCACTGCAGGATGTCCCTGCATCTGCAACGTTGCGAAACACACACCCTTCCATACACGCGCGTTTGTCAGACGACAAACATCGTGTGTCAATCTCTTCGCCGAACAATAGCGGTACCTTCCGAATGGTTCGTTCGCTCCTTTCTTAAGAAGGGAAAAGAGTCTCTCCAACTTTTTAACGCGCTCGTTGTTCAATAAGATCGCCAACATCTGTCCTCGTTCGGTAATTCGCGGTAAATTCGCGGAAAAAGCGATAACCCTTCCTCCAAGTTGCACCGTGGCACCAAGGCACCGTGTTCGGGGATAGACCAGTGATTATCAGTGATCATGTTAGTCCTTTTACCGGGAATGGGCTAGAACGTTCTGGAGAAACTATTTAATTCGCGTGCCACTTCGATATTAGTCCTTAAACACATGGGATTAGCTGAAATAAATAGGGGTAACTCTAAATAGCAGGTTTTCAGCAAATAAGCTCTCTATGCAAATGAACGATGGTAAATATTAATTAAAGAGTGTTACTACGTATGCCCAAGATTCAGAGCGGCTGTCACACTCCGCTATTATCTGGAACAATTGCTCATTAGTGTAATCCGTTAAGTTGACGCGATTGGGCTACTAACGAGAAAATAATAAGGACCATACCGGGGGGCAGAGGATATTAATGGGGTGTACTCTTGGGAAGTAGAATAAAATCACTTTTTCGCTGTTCGACGATGAAGGGATGAAAGTTTTTATCACTTGAAACGTATACCTCTCTGCGCTATTTATAAAATAATTATACTCGTGTAAAAAGTAGGCTATCAAAGCTCACCAGCCGTGCTTCATGGAAACTTGAGCGAAACACACGCACACACACACACACACACACACACACAATATGGCCGTTATAGCTGTCCGAAAAGTTTCGTACCTCGTACGCTTTTCAATAGCTGAATTTTACGAATCGTTCCTCAGATCTGAGCGTGGCAGCTGATTAAAAGTTTTGCGGCACGCGACTGGCTGACTCTTGTGTAATTTTGGCCTATCCAGCGGCGGCACATATTATGTGGTCGCTATCTACATCTAAAACGCGCACTTATCGACGGAGGGATTCGGCTCGAGTGCTTCGATAAAAACATAATTAATCCTCTTCAGAGCAACGTGCGCGTGGTGTCGCAAATTAGGGAAGAGAATCGCACTACGAATGTAAAACGAGAATAAACAGTGGATCCATCATCCAAAACCTTTGCCTGACAAAGGGATGAATTTGAGAAATTTGAAAGGGCGAGATATCGAGAGTTTCCATCGCTAACTGGACAAACTCGCGCTATTTGTTGTGTGTTTAGAGAAGAATGCACCGACGGCGGCAAGTATTATCGTACAGTGAATTTGTCAATGTTCCGAGAGGTGATCTATGTCGATTAGCCTTGGGGCTGTACGGTCCACAGGGTTTAACAATGACCCGGGCACCCCGTAGTTCCCACGTCACCCCTTGAAACGCCCCCTCCCCTACTACATCATCCGATTCACGATTAAGCATTGCTCCAAATTCACTTCCAAGCATCGAATCAATCTATGGTCATCTTTTGGGAATAGTTGTGCCGAGCAATAATAGCATTTTCGCAAAATTCACCCCTTTTTTGTTCCCGTGGAATTTATCGAATTCCGTTTCTTCTCTATCAGGTTCGACCGAAAAATTATCGAAGAAACGCTGGGATTTATTCTGAAAAGAATTGGGTGAAGCGAAGATTTTTTAGGTCTTTATGACCGAAGCTCATTATATGGCTGCTTTTAACGATCGATTTTAACGCTCTTCAATAGGGCGCGGGAAAAACAAGTCTCGAATTACAGCAAGCTAATTCAATAAACGTTCTGCTTCGGAACAAAGGACTTCCTGCCTCTCCGATTTCTAGTCTCAGGAATTAGCTGTCTCGCGTTATTATTACCTCTAAACGTATCATTAGAGATGTTTTTGCCGCGATTTTACTACTACTTACTACTGCGTTTCTATGTTCTACCGAAGAGTGCGAATGATCATTTCTCTCGTAAAACGCTTAAAGAATTTGTTGCCGCGATGCTACGGAAGAGCAACCGTAGCGAGTGCCGAAGATCTCAACCGAGGTTGATATCAGAATAGATAAATTTTTTTTTTTTCTTTTTTTTCTTTTTTTTCTTTTTTTTGTGCCTCGGAGCAAACAGGTTGACAATATAATAATCAGTTTCGATGCAAGACTGATTCGTGAAGAAGATTTCATGGAACCAGTGGTAGATATTGAATAGCGCGATCCTTTCGTTAGAGCCATAAAAATCCAAAAGTTGTTTGGTTTTTATCAAGTTTCGTTGTCACGAGAGGCATTAACTAGGCACTTCCCAATTATAAAGCCATCAGAGGCTAGACTCTTCCCTGGAAAGAGACGGGAAGCTCATTAAGAGGGATTTTTGCGTTCGAGAAATGAAGTTTGAAAAAGGAGCTACGAGATGTGGCGCGATTACGCAACAAAGTCACGTCGTTAGTGCCAACTTGGTAGATTAGAACGTGGGCTAACAATAAGCCTGGTTGAAGTCGACCGGGCCAGCTTTGCGCGTGATTAAAGGTAGTTAATGTTTTACGAAGGTACCTCTCGCTGCTTCCAGCAGGAGAGGTAAAGAGAAATAAAAATAAGTAAAGAGAGAGAGGGAGAAAGAACGATGAGAAAAAAGGGGAGCTACATGGAGTTTAGAAGCAGCCCTTGTGGCTCTTTTTTATCCAGACTCGTGCTCTCCTTTCTAGTGCGGTCAATTCGAATTATAAATAGTAATTTGGTCGAGCAGGTGTGTAGCCCTTGCCTTACACGGATGTTACACCAATCTTCAACGACTGGAGCCAGTATCGCACGTAACTCGGCCCAATTCGATGAAACTCCTCGCTAAATCAAGCGAAATAACACTTTTCTTGGCTCTCTCTCTCTCTCTCTCTCTCTCTCTGTGTCCGTAAAATGATAACGATGCCACGAAATGCGTTCCTTCGTAGGAAATAAAAAAACATTTAATTAGGATTTCGGTGTAAAAAATTGCGGACTGCCAAAAACAAGTGGCGAAAATTGAAACTGAACGTTCAAAGAAAAGCTTCGATGGACTTTTCCTGAAACTAAGGTCAGGAACTCCATATCTGACGCCGGTTCTACACTTGTCCGGATCGAGACCAATCTCGTAGGGATATGATCAAAGGATCGGAATGAATTGAAATTACGCGCAAGATCGATATACGGGAAGAAGGTTCTTTCAACAGAAGGAGGAGGAGGAGTAGGGGAAAAGCACCAGCTCGGTGAGCTTCTGGTTCGCTCACGGATGATCCCGGCGACCTGGCTGCCGGTTTAGGGTCAAGGTAGGCATGGCCAATAAGCGGCCGTGGATTGGCCTATCGAACCGATCGCAGAAACTCCGCGAAACGACTTAATAAGGTACGATTGCGAGAGACGGAGAGGATTGCTTCAGCCAACCCTCCCGCCCGCACCGCTGTGTGACGATTTGCATACACGATTATAGGCCGTGGAAGGCTGCGAGCTGCGGGGTAAAAAGGTTGAATTCCTTGGGAGAGCCAGGTCGAGGCGAAATGCCAAAAATGTGCCTATATCCGCCTGTGCTTCTGTTGCTGCTACCGCTGCCGCATGGCCGCTCTCTCACCACGTCTACGTGCCTCTCTGCATCCGCCATTAAGCTGGGAAACTTTCCGCGATCTTTCCACTCCAACTCTATCCGATTCACGCCTGATTATCGATCACGATCTACCCTCCCGCTGCATCGTCTCTTCCACCGTATGCTCCCCTCTTTTCTAATTATATTCCGCAGCATCGTTTCTTACGAGAAAAAGCGCGGAGAGTTACGGAGATACCATCGTTGCGTTCTATCATTACGAGACAGTATTTAGAGACCGGTAACCTGGAAGGTGCAACGATCGCACGAGGGTGAATTAACGCGTGGAATAATATTCGTCGAGTTTTCCCTCGAGGAGTTCCACCACGATTTCGTTCTCTTTCATAAAACTTCGTAATATCCACGATTCAAAACGCTTTGCCTTACGCCAAGCGGGAGACTAAAAATAGACTAAATTTCCCATTTCCCATTTCCCATTAAAAGTCGTGGCGCGTATCGAGTTAACCCTTTCATTGCTTCGTTCCATATTTGCAACAATAGTCCACGGCTCGTAAGGAGGGGGTGGTAAATCGATTTGCCTCTACTTAACAATTCCGCTAGATTCCATAGCGCGCTTTTTCTGAAAATGTCAGCTCGAAGGCCACCACTCGCAATTGAATTAATGAAATCCCAGCCCGTACCACTGTTCTTCCACACGGAGTTTCTAGGAAATCATTGAAATCATAGGGAAGAAGCATTTACATCGCCGGGTAAAAATGAAAAGAGCAAAGTAATACGAAGGACTGCGCGCGACGGATCTCGCTCTCTCTCTCTCTCTCTCTCTCCCTCTTTCTCCATATACGCATTATTGTTTCATTATGCAAATCCCCGGCTTATTGCTACGTACAAAGCCGAGCGACAGAAGAGAGAGCGAGTCGAACAGAGTCAGTCAATCGTGATCCGCAGGATTCGGGGAAAGATGGACACGACCGTTTAAGCTAGTTCATCAGGCATAAAGGAAAAATGAGAAGGACCCCGAAGGACAGTCGCACGGTGCATTCGCCGCTACGGTCCGAAGTTGTCGCGGGATAGTGACAAGCATTCCCATCATTCCGCCGGAAATGCATTCGTATCACATGCATTAGGCATAGAAAGCGGCCGTTTATTAGACTCGCCACTCGGATAATCATAAGTTCGCAATAATTTTGTCGTTGCTGGACACGCCGTGCGTTCACCGGACTCTCCTGGCATTGGAGGACGCGCGGCGACGGCATCGCCGACGTCGGTGAGGGTGGAGGTGGAGGAGGAGCAGAAGGAGGCCAGTACGATTGCATGCAAGGAAAAGATAGAGATACAGTTGGTCGCGCATGCGCGACTACACGCGATTTCAAGCACACAACTTTGCTTTGTTCCTACATTGTTTTACGCGAGAACTTGGACGCTGTACTTTACGGTTAAAGAGGGGACGGGGGGTACGTAATGGGATTTTCACTTGGAACAACAGGGTACACCGACTCTTAATTAAAGAAGAAGAAGAAGAAGAAGGACGCCGCAGACGCAGGAAGAATTTTCCTGACGGGATCCGTCATATCGAGACGCTCCGAGAAAAATCCCCATATTTATATGGGGTTCGACCAAGCGGACTCGAGCAACGGACCAGAATTGAAGTTTAACGCGTAGTACCGATGCAGAAGACGCGTACCATCGAAATCCTCACGATACTCTGCCACAGAGATGCCACGAAAGCAGGGGAAAGGGATCGCTTCTAGGCGAAAAGAAATTTTCCTGTGAAAGATGCCAAAGATGGCGGCGTCCACGGGAACGCGGCAAAAATCGAGTCACGAGTGACTCGACCGGCGATAGATCGCCAAGTATTTTGCATCGTCGACTTATCGCGGGAAAGAGAATACGAACGAGGCAGATTATAACTAACGTGGGGCCCAGCCGCTTGTTCTTGGATTCCGTCGGGGGTGAACGAGAGGAGTCGATAATCGATCGCGATCCTCGAACGTATATGGCGATTACATCGTACAACGCCGTGAGCAAATTTCAATTACCGTACCGCACTCTTCCTCTTGGGAGAAATTATCCGCTCGACTCGCTCCTATCGATTTCCACCAATACTCCTCCGATACGATCGTTCAATCGTTACGTCCCCCTTCCACCCTCTCATTTTCCTCTCATATCCCCCATCCCCCACCTAAAATCTCGTAAAATCTCTCTCTTAGCTTTTATCAATAATAGCTCGGCAAGGTACATATTGCTTTCAAATAGATTATAATTCATGGTGAAACGATTGATTTTCATTTGCCGATCGCGTGATAATGAACGAGCTCCGATACTCGAAAAAAAAAAAAAAAAAAAAAAAAACAAGAAAAAGATATTCAGGAAATTTGTACGAAAAGAAGCGTCTCTACCGTCTCTGAATTATTACGGAGGATCGCCTCAACTGATACACGCATTATTTCGATTGGTAAAACTTTTTTATCAATAATAAAACACTTATTTATTGAACTTCCCAGACAACATAATATCCGCCTTTCTGCTAAGCTAACTTTTATAACTATTTCAATCGATGGTAAATGAATGTACTTTCGCGTGTATGCGTGTACACACCTATGTAAATATGGATTTGTATTAATCGATTTTTTATCGCACAATTGTTGTTCACGTAGATTTTTCCACCCGTGCTATCTTATCGCGCGCGCTCTCCTCCTTAGGGTTGCTTCTCTTTCTCTCTCGATCACGTTTTACCTCTGACGAGTACTTATCGACGTCGATATTAATTTGATGTTTTTTATGGTAACTGGTAATAAGAGAGCGCATAGAGTCTCGCTTAACCCTTTTACATCATTTATCGCGCAAATTATGCGCTCGATATTGCCTAGCTATTTGCTCGATTTGAAGTTGTCGAGATGTAGGGAGAGATAATCCAGGAGCCTCCTCCTTAAAGGGAGTGACGTTATTCTTACCGATGCGAACGGGAGTCATGTAGCAATGCTTCTATGATCGCAACTATGATTACCGCTTAGCGTAGTTATCAGTAGTTATGTAGTAAGCGAACGTTACTATCGTGATGCACAATTGCAGACAATTACTCACGAGGAACTTATGAAATCCTCCATCTTTTCGTTCAAACGTCTTACCCGCAGCGATATAAGTGGACGTGGAAAAAAAACCTAATGTGTCCAATTATATGAAATATAATTATAATTCGCTATTCTCCTTTATATTAAGTTATCGATAAAGTAACTGTTTGTGTGTTTAGCTACCCTATTATTTAGAAGTAGAAGTTAATTCATTTGACGAAGATATATTTACGTCTACTTTACGTCGCTTCCATCGCTTTTCTAGTCGCGTGTGTTTATTTCAAGATAAGCTGCAGAGTGGCCGAAGGGAAAGGGACGAGGAGCGGAGGAGAGGGCTGGAGGGTGGTGGTAAAACTGCCAATTATTTAGCTCGATATTTTTAGCGGATAGGGTTATTCTTCTTATTGCGGTGCAAGGCAAAGTTATTTTTCTTAGCGATTTGATTGATTCGCCAGATTGGCTATGAAGAGAGAAGCGGTTTGATGATTGAATACTGTCAACTGTAAGATACCGCGGACGTGGCGGCGAAGATCAAAGTCAAAGGGAACGATTCATGCAGGTTCATCATAAGCTTTCACGAGCATTCGGTCTCTCCTCGGATCGGAACGTGACGCGAGTGAGGCGATTTATTTGCCATTGCCGCTCTCCATTTTATCACGACGTGCCTTCTCGGCTTCACCGCTCCACCAATCGGAATACTCTCCCTCGTCTTTTTTACCGATCAAATTTTTCCACGATAATCAATTTCCATCATTTCCGTCTTAAAACTCGCAGGTGTCGATACGCTGGTACGAGCATCGGCAATTCCTCCGGGGGAGAGAGAGAGAATATACATTTTGTACCTGAAAGGGTTGGACAGCGACATTTCGTAGATGAAATTCTTCCGTATTTGGCTATTGCGTTTCCTTTTTGCTCCGTTCCGCAAGATTTTTTAATTATGACCGAGCGGTCCGTGCGCGCGCGGAGGGTTTTAATGCGAGATCATTTCTCGAGTCGTCCTTGGTTCTTTAATACGGCAATTCGCCTTAAGTCGAGGTTCTCCGAGGTCGACTACCAATTCATCCATACCCGTTGATACTCCCACAGGACTCTCCGCCTATCCACGCGACTCCAGACGGCACCGCGGACGCGGTCCCGAAGCCTGTAATTCACGTGATGAAGCCGCCCGATCGCGACACTCGTGGACAAAATCAAGAATGGAGACTCCGTCACGACCGTCATCCTCTTCATCCGGTACGTCGCCGCCGCCGCCGCCGCCACTTCCACCCCCGCCGACATCTTTTTCTTGTCTTTCCATTCCTCTTGATCTCCCGCTATTATTTTCACTCTCTCTCTCTCTCTCTCTCTTCGATTAAAACGCTACACCTTCTACCCTATCCTTCCTTTTGGCGAGAGAAACGCGTTTCCCCGTCTAACAGGGAAACGTTTCTGGAGTAATTTTCCGGAATGGCCGGGAACTTGCTGAGATTCTCCCCCTGGAACGAGAAATCATCGGAGAAATATAGTTTTTTGGAGAGCACGAGGCAGGAGCGAAGGGAGAGACTTCGAAGTCGAGCGTAAAGATTTTTCGAGCCGAGGAGTCCTGCAGTATCCTCGGGAATTCTTCGGCTCGAGCAAACGCTGAGTGGTGGTGCCACCTGGTGCCTCGGAGTGGAATGCTCGAGAGGCCGGTTCACTGGCAAACCTTCCGGAAAAGAAATTGGCGAACCGGCGTCGTCGTGGGTGCAATTGCTTCGGGAATGTTAATCGCCCCGGTAGGGCGACCGAGCCGGTGGTCCATCAGACCCAAATTATGCTCTCGGTTCCAAGGATACTCCGGAGCATTGCGCATTAAACTCACTTATTGTCACAGAATTATCGGCACGAAATTCAACGGTGCACTCTGTAATAAATATTATCACCTTATCTTTTATTTATACATCACGCGCAATTTTATCGTCGACTTACGGACCAGAGAAACAAGGGAGAAGAGAGAGAAAAACCGTATATAATTCACATAGAAATCAATCCGACGATCAATTTTTGCCGCGTGACTGCGCGACGGCGAATTTAAGGAATCGCGTCCGTCCCTTCTCGACGAAGAGAATCGTTTTGGATTTCGCGCGATTTTATACGGACACCGAGTAGGTACGGCGGAGCGGAGGAGCGCGCGCGCGCACGATTCGATTTCGCGTTTCGGGAAAATAAGAAAGATAAAGATAAATATCGGTGTCGAAGTAGTGACAACGTGTTGAGTGGCGAAGCTTTGCTCGTAGGTTCACAGGCAAGCTGGATATTGCTCGAGCGCGTTAACGAGGATCGTTTTATCGGCGATTAACCCTCGGCCAAGCAAAGTGACCCCTGGCCCGGCGTATGCTGGGCTCTTTCGGAAATTGGTTCGTCGCTCTTGCCAATTTCCGCAAGATTGCCTTCCACCGTCCGGCCTCCGACTGGACTTGCCTCTTTTTTTCCAAGATCCGCGCTCCCCGACTCCGTAGCTCCGGCCCAAATTGTGTAAATTTGCCGGCTAACTATTTATCTTTATGACCTGCCGAACGACGAGCCTCGGTGTTTCTCGGGATTCTCCGAGGCCGCCGTCGCCTCCTCCAATACCGACGCTCCCGATTTCCGCGGATTCGGCAAGCTGCTTCGCTTCTGCATCGTTAAATTCCTTCTCAAAACAGGCCGACAGCCAACGAGAGAAGGCAAGATCCTTTTTTCCAACACGAACTCGCTCGACGCTGTTCGCGATAGTGCGCCGCGATAGATCCACTCTCCCACGCTAGCGCGAAACGCGTTCGAGAAAATGGATCTTTGGAAAACCTGTATTGAGAGAAAAATCAGTGAAACTCCCTGGATCGGTGTCAGGATTTTGGCGGAAATTCCCGGAAGCGTCGTCTCTCCCTCGGTCACTGTTGGACTAATGGACACATTTAGGAGGATCGTACACACACGCACGCGCGCGTTTATAAGTGTTCCTCGGCAGCAATGCCGAGGAAAGGCGAGGTTACACTTAAAAGCTGCCTAGATTTTTCTTCCGGTCGTCCGTCGTGCACAATCTGTGATCGTAAAGCAACGCGGTGTTTCGGCACGTGACCAATTTGTCAGAAAGTTTCTATGTATCCCAGCCACATGGGAGTTGAATGGACGTGGTTTTACGAGGTAAGGGGAAATCGAAAGGGACTCCTGCAGATGTATTAGCTTTATGATCGCGAGCTAAGCAACTGGGGACGATGGCCGCCCCAGGCCAAACAGGAAATATGTCCGATCTCGGTACTTTCCTCGACACCATCAACCGTTTCCGAGTGTCCGACCATTGTCCACCATTTTCGGAAGTGTCCGCGTCAAGTATTCCTCCCCCGGCTCGAATTCGTCCGATTTATTTAAACCGTGGATAGGCTCGCTCGTTGCTATTCCAGAGAAACCTCGAGAGTTCTTGGCCGTGGATGATGACTTTTCCTCTTGCTCGCTGAGCGGAGCGATTGTTTTTCATGGGACAAAGTTCTAAACGCCGTAAAATTAACGAGAAAAGTAGGAGACGACGCGTTCGGGTGAACGAGTTAAATAAATTTTACAACATTTTACACACCGCGATGTGTATTAGTTGGGGAGGAAGACGAGTGAGTTGCATAATGGAGTTCTCTGTACGCCCTCGCGTAAGAGCTGACTAGAATTGGCAATGATCCTCAGAACTTGGGAACGTGGTGGAGCTCTACGCTTTAGTTGGTGAAGTTGAAGTAGAGCTAGAGAACTAAGTACGGACCCTCTGCATTTGATGGTCGTTCCCCTCATTGTTCCACTTTGGTCAAAGGATACTTTTAAGTAGGCAAAACGAGTTTTAAAGGCTTTAAGGGCCAATCGATTTTTGTAAAATCTCCTCCTTCCCTCGCTACTTTCCGATGATCCTACGCACACCAGTTTCCCAGATTGCTCGGTTTTTAATTCCATCGTCGCGCAAATCTCTCGAAAGGAAGTGGGTTAAGTACTGGATCAAATTTGGAACAGGACGAACACATGGTGGGTAGGTATGTCCTTCAGTTTAGTCGCGTACGTAGTTTGGAGAGAGCCCCCCCGGCTCTTTGAACTCGAGTATCGGAACGAATGATATTTATTGACCGAGCAAATTCGCAGTCTACCCAAATCCCAAGGGTGGTCCTTACGCTCTGGTATATTCCCCGATAAATAATACCCACCGGTATGGCCATAAAGTGAAAATAGTACTGATACTTCTAGAGGATAAAATACTCTTCTGGGTGTATGATTACTCTGGTTTCAGTAAATGCGAATTCTTATGCATTATGCCGAGGGAAGTTGTTGCAAAACCAAATCATTTCTCACAGCGCGACCTCCCAATAGACTTCTAATAACAATGCGTACCCCGGTTGCATAGGCGGAGAGTGGTCAGGGAAACGAAGTACGAACTTTCCGTCTCGTCCTTGCTGGAAAATCCCTATTTTTATTAGGGTTAAATGAAACAGCGACGGGACAAGAGCATTTTCAATAAGAAAAAGAATACCATGAGATATCGCATTAAGAGTCTCGAGTCCCTTTAGTTTCCCATGAATCGGATCCCCGACGGCTCAAGTTGAATGAAGCAAAGGCGAGCTATTAGTGTCCTGCGCGCTGAATGAATGAAGCGCCGGTCCTTTTTCGATCCTTACAAGTTGTACAGGTTGCTGCACCCTGCTGAGAAAGCCACGGAGAACCTTTGCACAGGTTGCTACACCGGCCCGAACTATTGACATTCGATACTAATTGCCCATCTCTCTTTCTCTCTTTTCCACCGTCTTCCTTTCTCTCATTCTCAGGTTTCCTTTATTGGCCGGATCCTTTAAGCCCCAGGACTTTCGAGCACTCTTGTAAAATTACCGGATATCGACAAAAAATTTCCAGACTCGAGTTCTCTTCCATGCAATGCACGGGGCATTGTCAAGTTTCAAAGTTTCTTATCGATGTGTCGAGTGTACAATTTATTTGATACCTGATGCAACTTTTACAATACAACCTCGGATTATCTATCCCGAAGGTTCCATATAAATTTACCGATTAAGTTACTCTCGAAATAACTGTTTTCTTCTCTCTCTCTCTCTCTCTCTCTCTCTCTCTCTCTCTCTCTCTCCCTCTCTTTTGCTTACCGGGAGTAGCAGCTTTATATAATGTAGTGCAACACAAAAAGCTAATGGAATCGACTTGTGTCATAATGGGATGTAACAACTTATGCAATGATCGATCGTTACGTATAACGCGTGGAATCGGTTCGCGGAAATCGATTGTGTTATTATCGATTTCTCAAGTCTTATCCGACGAGCCTCCTCCTCCTTCTAGGATATCGCTATTGAGCTTAAAGCGATTTCCTTCGATAGCTGCCAGCAATTTTTCACAGACGAGTTGTTACGATGAATAATCGAATAACGAGACACGTGGATCGGTAATGAAGAAACCTTCTGTAAGGCAGGAAGGAAGAAACGAGCTTAGACAGACGAGCATGTATAAAGTCACCGAGAGCGTTACTTTGGGCCGCGCAAGAAACGCGTTTACACTCAGGGGCTGAACCAAAGAGGTCTATTAAACTCGAAGTAATGAATGTGTCACCCCACCGTACCAACCGTGTATGGTAACTGCTCGGTAATCATTACCGTGGAAGAATGGATGCTCGCCGGATCAGCCTAAGGGGGAAGGGGGTGGAGGAGGAGGAGCGGTACTCCTTCCAGTAAACCTGACAAAAACTTCAGTCCTTCAGTGATTCTTCCAGTCCTTTTATCGTCTTCATTGAAATTTTTTTCAGAAACTTTTCAGAATCATTCGGACTCATAGTAGAACCAACGCGCGAACAATGCGTTCTTATGCGATTTTTGTGCTTTTCAGCACTTCCATTTTTGTCTCGATCCAACGCACTTTGCGATATAATTCCTCTTCCTTTGCGGAAGTGTAGATTCATAATTGTTCCTGGGAAGAAACGTGGGGGGATAATGCAAGATCTCGGTGGTTGGAAATGTCCCAGTATCCTGACGTAATTGCCGACGGTGGACAGTTATTATTAATGGGAAAAGAATGGTACCGGAAGCTACGGTACGGACCGGTAGCTATGTAGGTACTTTTATGTGCCTCGTACACCAAATCAAAGCTCGCAAATTCCCCCGGTAAAATTATTCGACGAACCATCTCATTTATCTCGGTTTGACAAAAAATTATTCCACGTGAACTTAATTGAAACGTTAGAGAATTTTTTCTTTTGCGTTTTATTTCAAGAGCACACGGTCCACTAATTTATTTTCAGATTCAGCAAGGATAATTCCGTTTACCTTGTGCCCGGGGAAAATGGACGCGCGAGTATCATCGGATTTATTACGTATGTGTGTAATTTGAAAAAAACCAGAAGAGCTCCTCCGTTGATATTTTTTGCGAACACGCGACTCGATGATTATTTCAGAGATCGGACGTCCGATATATCTGGGCACCGAGCTAACTGTGCGAATACGCCTGCATCCTGCGCCAGGACATTTCAATTTGGTCGCGCGTTGTCTCGTAAAATAGGTTTATCAGAATTCAAAGATAATCAGCTCGCGATAATCTGATCTCGTGAAATTCGCTGCTGCACGGACAAATTATTGCTCGTTGGAAATTAATTAACGATCTCTGCGTACGCGCTGAACGGCTCTGCGATACCTCCACCACCCCAAAAGCCCTCTGCTCTTAGTCCCCGCCGAGCTATGGATTAAAGTTACCGAATCGCGATCGGTCCAGCTTCGAGAACCAATTCTTCATCCCCTGATCAACAACTTCCAGCATATTTCGCTTCTACCACGTCCCGGTGGTAGCGGTAACAGCAATAGCGGTAGCGGTGATAACGGCAGTAGCGCACGAGTGTGATTAATTATTTGTTCCAAATAAACGAGCAATTTTAATCCTGAACGGTGAAGCATGAGCATTGAAGCAAAGATTTTATCAGGGTGAAATGTCGAAGCAAAATACAATTCCGAGAAATTTGAGCTCCATTTGCATTCGTCCCGCAGCATAGCGACGTGGCTTAATGATCGCGGGTCGTAGATGAGGCGGTCGATAAGTGTGCACGCCGTGCCGCATCAAGCGTAGAATGGAACTGCAGTTCTCGCGATGCATGTTTTAGTAGTGTTTGCTACGAACACATTTAACAGACTCGCGTGTAAAGAAGCGCGTACCTTCCTACGTGATAAATTGTTTTGATGAAGAAGTCAGGTGACGCGTCGCAAGGGAGAGACGCAGCGAGAGCCTTTGGCAATTCGCCTAGACGATAAACAAGCCACGTTAAACACTCGTTATTAATCCATTTTCTCTCTCGCCGCGTACCATTTCTCTCCCACGATATCGCGTCTCTCTTCTACACGGCTCCATTTTCACGACTTGGCGAACGCATCTCGAAAATATTGAAACTCGCCGAAAGCTGAGCGCGACCGATCGAAATCGATGATTTTTTCGAGTACCTTCGCCCCTCTCTCTTGAAGATTTCCCAAGAATATCCAAGAAAATTCATTGATTATTTAAAATGTTCTCTTCTTCACCTTATTAATTAGAGTATCGTCATGCTGCTCCAAAACAGAAAGAGAAAGAGAGAGAGAGAGAGAGAGATAGAGAGGAAGAGAAGGGAGGAGATAAAAGAATGAAAGAAGAAAAACAAAAATTTGCTCCGGGAGTTCAGGGAAGGGCATCGTTTCGTGCAACGTGCATTTCGTCGAGGTCGCTGCAAAAAAGTGCGTTCGCAGTTAATAAGCGGAGAGCTATTCGCACTTCCAGAAACAATTATTCGGGCTGGGTGCCTGCGTACACATTCTCCGGGTAGGGATGTACACGTATATGTGTACGTACAATATATATATTTATATATATATATATATGTAGAAATATATATATCGGAGAGACGAAGTGCGGATATGCCATAAATACTCGGTCGAAGCAGTATATCTCCTTCGCGAAGCTCCACGCCCCGAGCACATGCTGTCAGAGAAACCAAAGCAGCTCTACGCGCACCCTTCGAGAGTCGAGTCGACTCGAGTCGATTCGAGTCGACTCGACTCGACTCCTTTTGCCCGACTCAGACTTGTTAACAGGCTCCCGAACTGGATCTTTCTATTTATTGCTATTCTTACCACCACCGCTACATCGTTCTCCTAAAGATCCTCATCGCTCTAATGGAACTAACAATAAACGGAAATATCTAAATACGCTGGACGCGATTAATCATGGCTGGGAGAGATAAGGTTTGGCAGATAAGAGCACCCACCCACCACTGCAATATTTTCAGCGAGCAAAAATCCTGCCAGATAGCGTGGCCTGAATTACCTTGTCCGAGCGATATTCAAGCGCGATAAAGAGGCAATGGAGGAAAGTTTGCCTTGGAGGCCTTTTTCAGCCCCGTCGCATTATACGCCCTGATCGCTCGACGTTTTATTTCGCGACAACGGAAGCCACGCGCGATGCTGCCTCGTTTGACACCTGACCTCGACGTCGTGCATCCTCAGACCCGACGACGCCTCGTGACGCCCAGAGACGCCCAACATCCTCCGCTAGAACGACCGCGAACTCATCGTACTTGCTCCTTCTCTTATTGTACGCTACTTCACTTTCCATTTACTTTCCAGGAATAGGTCTGGCGGCTTCGGCTTCGGCTTCGACTTCGACTCTTTGTTGCTTATTATCCGAGCGACGGAAAATCTCTCCTCCTCCAATCATGGAGAAACCTGCTTCCTCGTAATTCCTAGCTGAAATTTTCTTTTCGACGCCTTGCGTAATCCGACCGTGCTATTCGTGAAATTTTAATTTGCACGCGTGCACCGATGGAAAGTGGAGCATTTTCGAGCATCTGGGTGTGTGTGTGTGTGTGTGCGCGCGCGCGCGCGTGTGTCTCTCTCTCTATTTGGTGGGCAATGGGAGCAAAAATTTGTAGCGACCATTCATCACGTAATTTTTTCGACGCACGCTCTCTTGTAAAACGGAGCCAGTGAAACACGAGGAACAAACGATGCTGATAAATCATGTCACGATAGAGATATTTTCGTAATGAGGGAACCCCGCCGAAGCTTCACGATTCTTCGTGGAATACACGCGTTCCCCCGCGGCCCTCCTGTTATCCGAGGGTTTTTCTGAGAAACTGAGATTTTCTGCAAGTCGGAAAGGCCGAACCTGCGCTCGGTTCCTCGTGGCCGATGGCAAGACGCGTCCGCTCCTAAAATAGTTTGGAAGTCGCGCGTCTTCGAAAACGCGTAAAAATATTCGAGAAAAGGACTCCTCCTCGGAGACAGAGGAGAGTCTACGTCAGCCGTGTGAAACATCCGAAGAATTACGAGTTCGCGGGGCGATAAAGTCCCGGAGCCATCGTAACGCCCTGCGTACTGGCAATGAGTGGATTTCTGTCGACGGTTAACTTGTTTTATGGTCGTGCAACCGTCAGGAGGAAGTCCATGCTCCTTTCTGCTCCATCTGCGCTTTATGGCCCTTTAAGGAATTTAACCCGGCTTAAACAGAATTGACGGATCACTCGGAATCACGAGGACGAGGCTATCGTCGTTGTCGTCGTCGTCGTCCTTCGTATTATCCTTTTCCGCGGCGGATGTCGAAGTGGACGCTATCGCCAATCGCAAAAATCACCGAAAACCGTCTCTCCTTACCTTCGCCGACTCTTTCCGTGTGTTCCCATCGAAATTTGGCCGGGGACAAAATTTCGAACAATTTTGATATTTCGTCGGCCGTTTCCACCCCCACCCCCCTGGCGAGCGTAGGTGGAACGGAGAAAAACTACTGGAAGAGAAAGAAAAGGGAGATCGAGCGACATTGCGCTTGGTTTATTGGTGTGTGAGTCAGGCATGGCATCAGGAATGACATCGTGAGTTTATAGTTCAGCCGAGGATATTTTGTGCTCTGCCATTTGTCATCGTGGCATTCGAGCGTGCATTGTGGTCGCGCCTCTGTGGCAGAAAAATACCGCGAGTGTAGCCTCCCCTGTGTTCCCCATGGTCTTCTTTTGAGTAGCGGACCGATCCGCGAGAGATCATTGTTGCCTGAACTCGGAGCGATACCAGCGCCATGATTTATGCGTCTCGACGGGACGACTCGGCAAAGCACAATGCCAGGATCAAGGCAATGAAAGAAACCACAAAAATCCCCTCCTCTATTTCGGCCGGCAAACTTGCACCCAGTGCAGTCAGACCCGCTAGACCCCATCATCCCTCCATAGACCTCGACTACTACCTACGTTCCTTGGGATTCATCGAGCATCTGCTAATATTTGACATCCATTATCGCCATCACCTTGTAAACAAGACTTTGTGATCCGCTTGTTAAACATCCGAAGAGATCGATGCGCGCGAGCGCGCGCGCGCAAACACTCTATCTTGCATTTTACTTGAAATCTACTGGAACTCCATCGGAACGACAGCCCACGCAGTCACGTTGTTACAGTTGCATTGGAATTTCTTCTCCTTTCGCGCATTCCCCATTGGATTCATGAAAAATCAATTAATCGAGCGTTCTACGAGCTTCCGAGCGAATACGAGTCGCGCGACACGTAGCGTTTTCCACCGGGGCTCTGCTAACTAGCGCGGGGGAGAGTGGAGGAGACAATACGCGAGCATATAGTTTAAACCGCGAGTCTTCTCGTGTTTTATGTTATCGTTTATCTTGCACAGAGCCGTGCACGGCGCACAGTATACGGAAATGGGTCGAGGGAGAAAACGAGAAAATGAGAAAACGAGAAAACGAGAAAAAATTGCTCTCGCGAGCGATGGACTCTCGGTTGCTTCATTTGTCACATTAGCTGTTAATCATTCGAAAGAGGAGTTCTGGCACTTTAAAATAGCGAGATGCCATTTCACGTCGGTGCATTGAGTACTTTCGCAGGTGAATGATAGTGTCTGTATAAGAGTCGGTTCACTTAACAAATACATAGGTATTCCTATCATAAAAGTAAGAAACGCGTGTTCAAGTGCTCATAAAGTTACGTGGGTATTGTGATCCGCTTGTCCGCAGTTACCGCGGTGGAATCGTTACTGTTTAACGACCGTTTAATGAAATACAGCTTCGTGGTCTAAGCGTATTCCGCGTCCATCTGTTCGCGATCGTTAATATTCCACGACAAGTACAATTTGCACGCTTTAACGATTCACCGTGGTCGACAAATGTTCAAATTAAATATTAAATTAACAACGCGTGATTGAAGGGAAAATTATGGCATTAATTTGCACCGCGAAACATTGCTAAGGTCAAACTGAATATTCTCCAATTATATCTCTTCGCGTTTCAATTCCCCTCGCTTCCTTGTCTCTGCTTCTCGCGATTACCGCAATAATTTTTTCCTCGGACTGTCCGCGCTAATTGCTCGCGACCAGGATGACTGCTGCCGTCACGTGACGATCACTCGCGCGTCATCAATACGATCAATACATTTTTCTGGAGTAACGTCGCCGGAGTACGCTCTCATTACCACTGTCCGCGTGAGCTTCGAGAGTTTCGAGAGATCTTGGAAATTTTTTTTTTTTTTTGAAAATTGGGAGAGAAGGTAGCAAAAATTCGGGATGAGAGTGGGGGAAGTCATTGGTCGACGAAGGTAGCAGAGATTTTCAGGGGAGAGGTTGTCGAATTTTGTGAGAAGATAAAGCGATGATGAAGGAGAAGCCGGAAGTAGGGGGAACTGGGAAGAGAACGAGACTATCTGCGGTTACACGCATATCCTTCCGTCGAGGACGAGTTATTATCCCTTCAGGCATATGTGGGCCAGGCATTCGCAAGAAACACTTTCCAGGATACCGGTGAGCCGCCGCCGCCGCCAAGTATGTCTCTCCATCTGCTCTCTCTCTCTCCGCTGGAATTGAACGCACCGCGAGCTACGCGGTTCTACTCATTGTCCGACTTGCCATACTGCGAAATAGAGTTTACCCCCTCAGGGCCGGCGTGAAACAATGAATTTTTTCTCAAGAATACCCCGTTGGCGGGGGGAGAGACGGGAAAAAGCGAGTGTAGCACCAGGGAGAGACGCGTTGCACAATCGATGCGCGCGACAGAGTTTATTTGCACAGCAGACAACGAGAGAGAAAATAAGTTTCGGGGAGAATTATAGGTTTGTGGAAATAAACGGTAGTTTGGAGAAGCGCATTGGAGGCATTGCTAGAGTTTATGAGGTCCCCATAGGAGGAACGAGCCGCGCCACGTATACGAGGTGGAGTAGCCGTGCCAGTCAGTGTGTATTGCCGCACTATATTGCCGCGGCACGCGATATCAAAAGTGTGTACCGTTGCCAGGAAATTATTTCGGACCTCGCATTCAGCCCATCTGGTTGCCTCACGCTCCTCTGTCTCCGCAATCAGCGACGCTCTTTCCCCAAAACCGCAGCCGCTTCATTGATATTCTTTATTGAGTTCTTCATCCTCTTCCTGCGGCCGAACCTCTTAACGAAGAAGGAATTCGAGAGAAGAAAATGAACGCGTAAATTATAGAATTATTTTCTTTAGCCTGGCAATCCCTTTTATTACCTTCACTCGAGTTTCTTCGCTCTCTCTCTCTCTCTCTCTCTCTCCATTATTTTACGCTCCTCTTATTTTTTCCGCCTACGACGAGGCTCGTTCTCAAAACAGAAACGCGAGTAAAGGAGAAAAAACTTCAAGTTTTCAAGCGAGAGCATTTGCATTATTCAACGCTCAGCCGCGGCTCTCAACCCCGAATATGACGATATTTAATGCATTTCTGCACGAGGGGGGGGGGGGGGATGGTGGTTCTTGTCGGATTTCTCGAATTACGTCGATTTAAATGGCCGGAGGACGGAGAGAGCGTGCGTCGTTGGAAGAGGTGAAGGATAGAAGCGCGTGGAACTAGGAGATGAGAAGAAAAAGGCGGAGTGGAGTCGAACGTGATAGGAATGCTCACTCGCGGACGAGCAAAAGCGAACGGGAAGATAAAGGTGGTAGGAAAAGGAGAATGAGATACGGTGGGTACCACCCTGACCCACCTGGGGGCGGAATCGCCTCCGCCCTTGCCGCCCCCTGGCGTATAGGGGCTGCACTCGCGGTGCATGTAGACGTCGAAACATCGTCGTACTCGACGTGCCAGCTGAAAAGACGCGCTTCTGATACATTGCCATTGCATCACGCTCGGTATCATCGCCGGGGAAGGAAAGAGCGAGAGAGTCGGAGAGTGGGAACCATAACCGCTAAATTGCACGACTACGTAACTCCTGCGGTACGAACCATTACGATGCTTTTTCATTCTCCTCGTGAACGCCACTTACGATCAATCCTGCATATTAATTATAATTCTAGCTTCTTAGCATTTTTCTCCGATACGACTCTATGCGTCGTCTTTGCAAAATCTCCGCGGGTCTCTTCACCCGAGAGATATTTTTCTCAAGGAGAATTTCCTCGGGATTATCGCGCAAGGACGTAAACGCCGCGACGGAAGGCGCTCGCTCGTCTCTCTTCTTCTCGAAAATGTCGATTCCTCCCGATTACACCCGCGGGAAGGTTCCTTCTCTCCCGCTCTTCCCGTTCCTTCTCACCACTTTCCGGAGAGACGGATAGTGGTCTCTCCTTCTCGATTATCGCGCACGTTCGGGGTTGCGGGATCTAGGCTGAAGTCGTCGAGGCGCATTCGTCGTGGCATATTTATGACGTAGGATTGTGCGAGAAGGCACAATACGGGGCCCGGTCATTACCTGTCTATAGGTGCATTGTTCGGATTATGCCGGATGCGCCAAGAGCGAGAAAAAGTAATGGCGCCCCAAACCGGTTGCGAGGCTGCTCTTTTCTCTCCCGGTACCTAACGTAACCTACTACCGCTCTGGGATTCCACCTCGCCGTTTTTATTCCGCCCCCTGTTCGCCCCTCTTTTGTCGATGTAGTCAAAATTACCTTCGGATCCGACTATCATTGTGTGCAGATCGTGTTCCCGTAATGGCGCATCTGCCTCGCACAGCCTCCGATAGAGTCTCCACTCTCTTACCATTAACGCAGAATGCGATTGCTATCAATTGCGATGTGGGTACAGTCGTTCCAAGTATTTCTCCGTCGACTCTACGATCGCGCGACGAGTCCATCGTCCAATGGGGGACAGGGGACTCCCCCGGCATTTTTCCATGGAGCGCAACCGCGATGTTCCGCGAGAGTCATCGATTCTCTAGATTTCACGGATTGCCGTGTAAACGCGCAACGAGTTTTGTATCGCACGCGTGTCCTGGGGACTGGTGCAAAGCTGCCGCACACACGATCGTAGAGCAGTCGTAGTCGTGTCCACGTAGAGCTCTTGGAAGTCCGTGGCCGAGAGGCGTGGTATGTTCACTCCCAGGTGTGTCTCATCTTGGGACAATACCCCGTAGGAAACGACACCATCGACCACGCCCCGATTTGCGAGCCCTAATATTCTCTCGTGTCCTACCCCTCTAGCTACCCTCCACTTTTTTTTTCATACTCTCCCTCCCCGTCCTTTACCCCTCCCAACTTCATCTGGCAGATGCACCGTTTAACAAAAACACAAATGAAAGTGCGCTGCGAATGGAACTTAGTCCAGATCGCTAACTTATCGTCCTTCCTCCGGTTCTCCACCACCGGGTCCTTCGACGCGATCCTGCCCTGTACCTTGCCCTACCCCTCCCCCTTGTCTAGCCTGTCCCGGAACACTATTATGCTAAAATCCGCGCACGCAGCTCGGCTCTCCCCAGGCTTATCTGATTTTCATATCCAGAATGCAAATTCGTAACGAGCGCGAGACGCGACCTTGAAACGATGTTAATCCATCGAAGAAGCAAAGAGCCTCGGAGTTCGACGAAGGATTTTCTCGCGAGAGATCGCGGACGAAAAGTGGTCAGGCTCCTCGACGGTCTTCCGTGCCGGTGGTTCCATCGTTGGAACCACGCACGCACGCATGCATCACCACCACCACCACCACTACCCCTTTCCTGGGGAGCTTTTTTTTTCTTCGACCCGCGCCTGACACGCGGTCATTCTATGCATCCGCGCCGTCATCTGCGCGACCACAGAGAACGACGCATCTGTCTTCGCCGAGTTTCGAACGTCTTCGAACGTCTCTTCCAACGCGTCTTCCAACGTAGCAAGGCCATTTCAGCGTTGATTGCTCAGCGACGAGAATACGTCGGGTGGCACGCCCGCCAGAGGTTCGTCCTACTCGCCGAAAACTCGTAAAAGTTTCGCGGAAAATTCCTGGGACCGCTGGTACTTTCGTCGCACGCGAACATTTTCCGATACCCCGTGCTTCGACTTACCTACGCGGAGACTCACCCTCCGGGAGGAAGAGACCGCTCGGTGGGACGCCAGTCTGAAAGCCGACAATGAGATTTTTAAGGGTGGTCCAGCTTTCCGCGCTTTGTTCGTCGAAAACGGAACTTTCCAACTTTCCGAGAGCCTCCGCCATTTCCCGGCCAACGGAAACTTCCGCAAACGCGCTCTTTTACAAAAGCGAAAACACCCTCGAACTCGAGATTTATGCTTCTCGCCGCTAAAATCGTTCGTAAAGATATTGCGCGCCCTCCTCCTCCTCCTCCTCCTCCTCCTTCCCTCGTCGAGAATTCCCAGGAAAATGCGTGGAGAAACGTGGAAAATTGATCGGGGAAGCATCCACCTGCGTGTTTTGACATCGGCAATCTCGACGAACGACCCCGAGAAATTCGCACGGGGGAGACCATAGGGGGGGAGGAAGCGAGTTCGGGAGTCGGGAGACGCGCGCCCGTCGTATTTTCCCGCGGTTGTTCCGCGACGTGGGTCCTCCTCGTTCGTTCCTGAGCGGATCCAGCCGTTAAAAGCCGCGAAGTAGCGAGTGCGCTCGCACGGAGAGAAGCGGCCGGGCGAATCGTTCACGACATCCGAAGCATTGTAGCGCAACGTGTCATTCCGGTAATACGCCGAGCTACGCTACAAGAGTAACAATGCCGCGCGCACATAGACGTTTAATTATCATAGAGTAATGCGTCTAATGACATACATTAGAGAGCGGTCTGCCATATGGAGAACCTTTTGTCCAACGCTCTTAGCTGTATAATAATACTTGCGGGCGGAAAGAGTTGTGCACGCGCATGCGTGTCTCTCTTCGTCTCTCTCTCTCTCTCTCTCTCTCTCTTTTTCTCTCTTCGTCTCTCCTTCGACGATTTTCCCACCCTCTCGCTTCCCCTCCATAGGCTCTCCGTCTCCGTCTTCTTCTCCCTTTCACCGGTGTCGCTCGCTTTTCAACCACCCCCTCCCCCGCCGTGCCTCCCCCGGCCGACCACTACACTACTGCGTGTGCCTGATTACCGTAATCATGCATTCCAGTTCCGGTGTATCGAGCGCTAATTACAATCATCGATTTCCGCGCGTCACTTCCGCATTTTCGCGACAGCCGCGACGAGCGAACGGTCCGCTGCGAGCAGCGTATAATTCGCGAGTGCCCGATGCACGCCCGTGTCCATCCGGCACCGCAGGAAGTCCGGGCATTGCCGGAGTTACCCAGGGAGTTGGGGTTGGGGTTGGGGTTGGTTGGTTCTTTCTTTTTTTTTCTTTTGCTTTTCCGTTTCTTTTTTTTTTTTTTTTTTCACGGAGCTAGAGAGGAGAGGAGGAGAGGAGCAGCACGCGATTGATTTGATTTACGCGCTGAACGGAGTTCTTGGGGGAAATACGCTTAGCCACGCACTCGATTGTGGGGAAGAGCAATCGCGGTGGTCGGACATGGCAGGGACGTTAAATAAAGTCGAATGACTCCCAAGCGAGGACTAGTTTCCCGATTTCCCGTCGAGCGTAAGATTTTCCCCGGTTAAATGGCTACGTGGCGAATCCCGATGATTCCGACAAAGCCTTGACGATCCGTGGGCGTAACACGTAGCAATCGCAAGGCGCGTGCGCCCTATCCTCTTTCCTCTTTCCTCTTTCCTCTTTCTCCTTTCTTCTCCCGTTCCTTCCGCTTCCTCCCCCTTCCTCTTACACTCGTGCTCCTCGCGGGACCGTTTAGCCGGTCCCGAGGGATGGATTTGTTTGCCTTCGGCAACCTCCCAAACGAGTGCGCGATCCCACACCACGTAGGAACACGTGTTAACTGCTGTACAAACGCATCGCGTCGCTCCGAGGAACACCAGTTTCAACGAAACTCTCTACAAACATCTGTCGAGTAGACGTGGATTATGCTTGAAAGAATAATTGCTCGTAAAAACTCCGCCGCGGAAGAATCACATTTCCTCACACGCGTGAGAAGCGCTCGTCTTCTCTCTTGGTCGCGTTTTCTTTTCGCTCTCCCTCTCTCTCTCTCTCTCTCTCTCTCTCTATCTCTCTTCAATACTTATCGACCTCGTGGGACGTTTTGATCGATCGCAATCTATTTTCCAGTCACGCGTCTCGGTCTTATTTGCCCGAGATCCTTTTGATGCGCGACATAATAAAAGTCGAGTTCTGTCGGAATTCCATGTTCATTCAAGAGAGTCCATTGAATCGGTCAGTCTGCGGGAAGAATATCGTGAAGCAACGGAATCGTTGCATTAGAAGCGCGCGCTGTGAAAAAGAGAGGCTCTCTCCTTCCCGTTCCCCTTCCCTCTCCCCTTTCCCTTTCTCCCCCTCTGAATGACTGTGCGAAGTGGAGGAACTCAATGGATTTGTTTGGGCCTCCCGTGCTGTCCTTTTATTTCGACACTGGACCCTCCAAGTCGATTCTCGAGAACGTCGGAGAAGACCGCAAGGATTGGCGGCGGTCGTCGCATATCCGTCTTGTTATGAAACAGCTGGATACGCGATATATCCACTGAAGGCTCGACACACGATTCTCCTAGAAGTTCCATTATACTTATCGCTCGCCATTGTCCTGAAACTCGCGTGAAATGCACCACCTCGGTTCCCCGATGCTTCAACTTTTGCCGCTACCGTGCGCCACCACAGCAGCAGTAGCAGCAGCTCTCCAAGGACTCGACTCGTCTCGTCGACATCCTCCTCAACATCGGAGAATCATCGACGAACTCCCTTCGAGTTGACGCGAGAAACCGATTCTCCATCCGCACATCCAAGTACGTGCAACGATACCACGCGCGTGACGTCACCATTCGACTTGACGCGCGCCACCATCAAATTTTAGATCCGACAGATGCCGCCTGCTCCAGTTCTATTGGATTCGTTTGTATCGTCATCTGCATACCGTACGTACGCGCACCTCGCACGAACGAGCAATCCTCGACGTTTCTCCTTTAGAACAAGAAGAGGACTCCGTGCCTACTCAATAAGACAGAGAGAGAGAGAGAGAGCGAAGACTTTAGAATCTTTCAGCGAAGGCAAACGAGGCTTGCTTCCGAAAGTCGTAGGAGATGATTTTCGAAGAGAGAGAAAGAGCGGGAGAGAGAGAGAGAGAGAGAGAGAGAGAGAGAAGAGGTAATTGGCGGGGATTGGAAAAAGTCGTTGAAAGCTGTTAAGGGTTAAGTAGAGAAGTGTGAGGAGGTTTGTTTCGCAGTTTGCCGCGGCGGGATGGGGTGCGGTAGGGCTCGCTCGGGGGCAGCACGGGCCGCCGCTAATTGTAAGAGCGCTCGAGCAGGCAAAGCGACTATTGACTCTGATCAGGCAGCGTAAGTAATGTTGTAAAAGAGAAGACAATGCCGCAAGGTGTGGCACGGTGCCTCGGCAGCTTTGTCCAGCAATTAAAAGCAGTCTTCTCCTTTGTGCCGCACCACCTGCCGCCTTTGTTTGTTTATTTTCACCGCGATTACCGCACGTGACCGCTCCCTTCGCAATTCGCTGGACACGTCCGCTGGACTTTGCCGAGCCGCGACATGATTCGCCTCGACGGCAAAGCCGAAACCGATCCTTCCTCCATTGCGTTCGGGCGTTCACGCGTGAACCCTTCGACGCCACGTTGCGTCACGTCGCCACGGTCCTCTCGGGGGATGCGAACACTGCGGCAACCAACTCCTTCCGCGGAGGAACCCCCAGGAACACGGGCAAGGGACTCTCTCTCCTTCCGCAAAGGGCCGTTTTTATCGCGGCGTTTCCTCACCTTGCCTCACCCCCTCGCCGCACCACGCGCCGATCGATTGTCCCGGCGCGTCCAAATTCGACCCACGTGCCTTCCCGAGTATTCATCGATCTTTAATTAACGGCTAGATCGAGGAACAATCATCGCGCCCTGGAATAGCCCGCGCCTGGACAATAAACGACAAGGCGGGGGACAATAAATTCCCCGGGGCCCGATCCAGACCCAGGAGCATGACAGGGGGCGTGTACCGTTTCAGAAATTCGTCTTTGGGCCCCGTACTCTTTCTCTTTCACGTGAAAAATGCCAGATGTTTCGCATGTGGCCGGCGTGTAACGTGCAATGCCCCTGTTCCGCCTCTATCGTGCCAATGCGTTATTCATACTTTTACGCGAATTCAGATCGGCGCCGCCGCGGAGCCGCACGTAAGTGCGCCACCACCGCACCAACACGCGGACGACAGACCCGAGGGAAGCAGGCAAAGGTGTGCGCAGAACCCACCACCACCATCACCACGGATACCAATAGCACGACTATCATAGGCCCTTTGACAACTGGCATTCTTACCCTGCTCTCTTCGATCTATTTCTATTTTTCTTCCCTTCGATTTTCCACCCCCTCCCACCCTCTTCTGCGAAGAAAACGAATTTCTTTTCTCACGACCAGTCCCATTCGCACCTATGCGTAGAGACTCGCGTGTCAGAGGGGGTGTCGGTGGATAGCACGCGAGTGCGGAGTGGTACGTGGTGGGTGCATCAAAGGAGAAGATAATTGATTTGACTTGGCTGTGCAAAGTTAGGCGAGGTGAGACCATTAGCTATAGTTTGAACCAAGGTAACAACGCGAGTCTCATTATGCGTGGCACATCTATAAGCTATAAGGATCGATCACTCTTCGGGTGGGCGTAGGTTCGACGAAGGAGTTCCTGGTGGTTGACGCGCGTCGACCTGGCGACGTGGCGTCGCAGATTTATTCAATGAGGACGATCGTTAGGGGCCCCAAGGGGGCTGGGCTTTAGCCCCTTATGATATTCGACGCCAGACACGTGCTCCTCGCTGGCTGGCACGACTCCACGTCAAGAATGCGTAATGCGTATCACTGCGATACACCGAGGCATTATTAACACCAGTCGACCGTGCTCTGTCCCCCGTCTTTTTATCACCCCTGCCATCACCACCACCACCACCACCACCACCATCCCTTTCATGTACAACCTCGTTGTACCGAAGAATCCGCGAGATACAAATTTTCCCCTCGTCCCTCGAAAACTATCACTCTCGTTTTCGATAACGTCGAACTTCCATGAATTTTTTGAGGGTTGAAACCAAAAAAAAAAAAAACAAATCGAGCGAAATTCTCGCATTTCACGCGAGTGTGCGTGTACGCTCGTAAAGCGCAGCGAGAGTCTGATAGAGCGCGCGCGCGCGCGCGTGTGTGTGTGTGTGTGCAAGCGCGCGTTGCTTTGAGACGGGACAGACGTATCAATTAGCTGTGAGACTCCGACGGCCATCTCGACTAATTTTCATCCATTCCCAGCGCATAGCTACTCGATGTGCCATGAAATTATTGGCTGATAGCTGGGGGCTGCTACTGTCCTATTCTCGGTGTAATCTTGTGGCGGAACGTCTCATTTCGTTGTAGGAGTAACCGTCCTCCGAGGGTCTTCTGATTAATAGTCGAGCGTTTCTTTCGCTGCAGATCCAGAATGATCTTCGACAAACAGCCAGGAGCTCCTAGTCTTGGAATTCCATCCCCCCTTCCATCCATCCCGCGATTATAGCAATTCGCCAAGTCCAAGCATCGCAACCAATTTTATCCGTCTCTGTTTAACCGGACGAACGAAAATCCACTTTTCTACACCAACGTCGGCCAAAGCGTAGAGCGCGAGACGCGCTCCAGACTGCAGAATAATTGCTGTAAATCTAGAGATGTTCGCAAACCGGAAGTGGTCGGGTGGATAGAGGGCGGAAAGAAGAGAGGAGAGGGGTGGGGGGCAGCGCTGGAATCCTAAGGGAGGCTGGTGCGCGTGCCAAAAAATGTTGGGAGGAAAAAGGGACAGTGTCGTGCGAGGTGTTAATTGGGTTCCCGCGGAGCGATCATTTGTCAGACGCAAAGTTGTAAGAAGCAGGGAGAAGAGGAAGAGAAGAAGCGGAAGAAGAAGAAGAAAAAGTCGAAGGGAGAGTAATCAGTTCCGTTCGTCGAAGGATTTATAGCTGTATGGGCTAGTACACCGGAAGTTACGGCGCCCTTTGTTTCTCCGGTTCCAATGGCGCGCGCACTTTCCCCTCCTCCTCCTCGTTTGTATCGCATTTATGTACATTCACCGTTCTTCCAATCCTCGCCCACTCGCGTCCAGATTATTAAATTAGATATACACGTCGGAATTGAATTGAATTTTGCCAGTCACCGTCCCTGGGGGACCTGCGCCTTTGCACGTGTGTGCCGTGGAAGAAGCGGACGAAGGGCCAAGAGGGTATCAGCGCCTCCTGATAGGACCTCGTCTTAGCGAGATCCACTCTATTCCTCTGAATTATTCCTCGCCTCTTTCCCTTGAATTTCTGCACGTCACTCCTGAGAATCCCGAAGATACCTATCTCGACCAGAAAATTATTAGCAACGAGATTTCTCGAGACTTTGACCACTTTCCCGCGCGACACCTTCCTCTTCGATAACAGGATAAACGATACAGAGGCGTGCCATTGAGATACGGAGAAAAATATCAAACAGAGACATCGAGAATACTCCGAGAGGCAGCGTGTCCCCCAATCACGCAGATTTGTTAAAATCCGAATGCGCGCTTCTTAGGTCTCGATGTAACGAAGATGTAGGTACACGCGACAAGTAGCTCCGATATTACAAAAATATCTACGAGGAAGGGTTGCGCGAAGTGACATAAATCTGAATCGCGTATCGCCATATGTTACCATAACGAATCTTGTCGTGTCGCTGATGATCCGCAGAACGAGACGGAGCGTTTTATACTTTTTTTCTTAAACATACCGGTCCCCGGGGTTGCGGTGGCAAAAAGCTGCTAGGGTTACCCGGCGCGTTTGATGTTAAATTTTTGGAGATGACAGCCAACGATAAAGCGACATCATCCAAACGACGGACGGAGCTACAGAAATATGATGTAGCACGTTTGACACGTTAAGCGACACTCTCCGGGATGAGCTTTTCTCACTTCGAATCGCTCCAAACTTATTTTCCTCATAAATTCGAACTCTGAAAAGAGGAACACGAGCAGCAAACTTACCAACGTGTCACCTATAAACCACGTACAAATATAGATCACTCGGCTCTCCGTAGTCGCGTACTTTAAATTCGTATTTATACCCCGTGACGGTTTCCTGTGGAAGAAACTCGAGCAAATGCCGCTCGATATCGGAGATGAGAGAAATTGATACCGAGCCATGATGCGTTTCCAGGTAATCGGAAATCGCTGCAATTCGATAATAATTATCCTGCGTAGGCTCGGAGGCAATCAGGACGAACCAGCCACCGGGGGAAACTGCGTTATTCAGGGTGATGACCAGCATCCAGCGGGCAAAGCAGTGGTTCATATTGGCGAGGACCCTTTGCGAGTGTCCTATGTACTAACCAGATACTTTAATGACGTTTAACGAGCAGCAATTAGTACGAATCGGACAGTAATGCTATCGGCCTTGCGTTACACGTCTGACCACCACCACCACCACCAGTCTCTTTCCACTCCTGTTGATGACGAGAACACTAGCCCCGGTGTTGTTTGTTCATTAGCCTTGTCATCGGGGTATATCGTTGCACCTAAGGTTCGATGGAAAACCTTCGGAGTCGTCAAAATTACACGCGATACTCCTCGCTCGTAATTCACCCGTGTAGACGAAGCTCCGTGGGGAAAAGTCTCCGGCGATAGAACCAGCAGAAACAGAAAGAGCTCGCTTCTACGGAAAAAAAACATAAAAAATCGAACGAACAACGGACTCTCCAAGATTTGCCGCGGAGTCTCTTCTTCTTATTTGGATAGCACATCGGGAACTCGTTATAGACGAGAGTAGGACGATTTTTTTTCTTTCTCGAACCGAGCTCCTTTTCGAATCTCATCCTAACGCAACCCAACGAAGTTTCCGTTTCTCTAATATCAGTGGGAAAGTTTCGTGTGAAATTCTCCCTCTCGCTCTCTTCTTGGTAATAAATATTGTTCTTCCTGTTTTTCCGTTTAATCTATCACAGCATGTTTTTGAGCAGAGCCGAAATATTATACTAACCGGAGGATAATTTATGCGATGCCCAGATGATACTCTCGGTGCTTGGTCGTGGAGAGGATCCCGAGTAGCGATCGGCTGGTCTTCTGGTGGAAAACTTTGAAGATGCCGGCATGCTCGTCGGCACCACGAGAGAGCCCTTTTCGAGAGGCGGCGCTTTGGTAATAAGACTCGCGTGCCACGTCTGTGTGGCTGGACGTAACCTCAAGAGTTACTTTGGCTACACCCACGTCTGTGTTTCGTACTTTCATCCATTTCTTCTTCGTCTGCGGCCTCGTCCTCCTTTGCGTTCTCCATGTCAAGCGACCGAGTGTCCTTCTTAAGTACAGCCACATGCCATACTCATGCCACCATAGTCACGCCACTCTTTGCCGAACCTTTTACCATCCTGGACCTACCTCAGTCTTTCGATGTCATCTCTCTCTCTCTCTCTCTCTCTCTCTCTCTCTCTCGGTCTATGTGGAAGGTTCCGCTCGATCGATTTTAACGCCGAGATCAAACTTAATGTCTCGAAAAATCGTATCGTATCGAAAAAGCCGAGCAGCTTTCGAAGGATTGTTCAGAGTGCGAAGAGTAAGAAAAAAGAAAGAAAACAAAAATAGGAGGTGAGAGAAGAGAAAGGCGGTCGGACTTTGGTTAACGCGATATGGTGGTGTACCCTGACAGCAGAGTCGTTAGGATCATAAGGTTTGTTAGCAGACCTCTGAGAGACGACCGCGAGAAATGTCATGAACCTTTAGGCCCTTCGCTTTGTACGATTTACTTCCGACAGCAGACCGGGTGTGCTATTTCAAAGTATCACACCCTATGCTCTTCCTCCTGCTCCATGGTTTTTTTAAAGCCCCGCATGAAAATGACGCTACCGGTTCCTTACACGCTTTCTCCGCTGACGATTATTTTTCATCATTGAAATCGCGAGCAAAAGTTGGACTCGCAAAAAGACTCGTCCAGCGAGCATTCCTCGGGAGAATTTTCGTACATTTTTAACGATATTCGAGAATAGCGAAACGTACGAATGTTTGAACGGAAGACGAGATAAAACATCTAATTATTTTGCAATAGTCTTTTATTATGGAGCAGCTATATAACATCCCACTAACGGAAACCAACTATCATGTCTGTCTGTCACATAATGACTGTTTATGATAATATCCTGCCTATCGTGCAATTTGTGCGTATCATAAATTACACTAGTCACACACAGACGCGAAATAAGTTAAAATACTATTAAGTACCAGGTACATTTCAAACAAAAATTAGAATGACATAATAACTAGAGAATATCTATTCATGGTAATTAGTTGATCTCACGACATTTGAAAATGGATTGACCTCGTGACAGCGTGTGCACGTACAGTCGGGGACAGATATGGAGTTCCTGATTCATACTTCGTATATGGATGCACCATGCACCGTGCACCATAATCGCCGTCGCTTGATTCTTACGCATTTTCCCTCATCTCGCGTACCGCGGCGACAGCTCAACACTCATTCCAAGAGCGTTTTCTCTTTCTACAAAAGAGATTTCAGTAACTTCTTAACATTTTTTTTCTTTACGCTTAGATTCGCCTTTGCTCCTTGTACACCGTCGTCATTCGCACACTTTTCCTCCATTTCCGTTTTATGTCCACGAGGAACCTTGTATCTGTCCCTGGCTGTACGCGCAAAACTGTACTGGCGACTATTCAAACGAAAGCCTATTAAAAAAGCCTGAAAAAAGACATCTAATTTTATTAATATTACAGTATTATTTTTCCTCGATTCCTTCTTGGAAATCATTCTTCCCAGAAACGGGGGAGTGCTGTTTGTAAGAATTTCAGAGGAGACTCATTAGCGAGTTATTGTGCATTTTGCGCAAGTTTTCCCAAACGCAATATTCGTAAGGACGGAGAGGTAAAACATTTTACAGTAATATTATTAAATCGGGCACGGATAAAAACCGTGAAGAAACTCTGCTGGAAACGTAGGCAAAATGGCACTGAAGAATAAGACGAGCACTCTCCGCAGTACGAAGAGCACGTTCAGGGTCGTAAAAGCGCGGGGATCTGCGGCTTAAGGGTGAGCATTGGTTGGCACGTAGTGGGGTTGCAAATTGAATAACAAACGTTCACCCTCCTTGGTTAAATCACCGAAAAAGCAGTCTCCCGGCTTCGCAGACTGCTCAACATTAACCGCACCCCCCACGAATCGCTACGACCATCACCCACCACCCCCTTCAACCCCGCTACGGGCAACTTACTCTCTTACTCTTTCTCTCTCCCTTTCACCCCTGACCCACCCTCCTTATTCCCCCTTCTACCTCTACTTTGCATAACGATCTTATTTCGTAATCTCTGCCATATTGATCCGGTTTGCAGTGCCTTGAGTAAAAATTCCTTATTGCGCTGTCTTATCTTTTTGCTCCCTTTTCTCTCTCTCTCTCTCTCTCTTTTATCGTTCAATTTTATTCTATTGTCACTTTGAGAACGTGCAGAAATTATGCGTTTGCTTGATCTTTTCTTATGAGGTACT
Source organism: Sclerodermus sp. 'alternatusi' (assembly GCA_037305995.1). Lineage (NCBI taxonomy): Eukaryota > Metazoa > Arthropoda > Insecta > Hymenoptera > Bethylidae > Sclerodermus > Sclerodermus sp. 'alternatusi'. The sequence goes on from CM074544.1 coordinate 7,456,878, forward strand.
AATTAAATTTCATTAATCTCAAATAAAGAGATTTCTTGCGTCTACTCGATAGATAATGTTTCTCTCATGTCAAAGTATAGGAAAAACTGAAGTGTTAATCTCTGGCAATAATTGCATTAGCTCGGCTATTTCTTACGCGGAGTAATGTCATAAAAAGGAATTCGTAAGATTTATAGCGCTCTCAAAGTCATTAATTATAATCGTCATAAATATGTTCAGGAGTATCCGAATCTTTTTCCTTCAACACGTATTGCGACTCTAAATTGCTATTAATAATTCTGGTTGATCTCGGATAAGAATTTTAATTTTAGGGTCAATGAAAGTAAAACGATCGTAATCAGCTAACTCGATGATTTATCTGTAATACGTGTGAAGGAAACATTGTAAGAGCTAAGCTAATTTTATTAAAACTATAAGGATCTACAATGTCATAGCTGCGTCACTTCTTACGCATTAACAATGTTTCACGGCCAGATTAAATCGAGATGCAAACAAGCGAAGTCACTCTCCTTAATAATGCTGAGACTTCAAATATGTACTATATCCGTATAAAATAATCAATTAACTCCGAAATATAATTAAAATTGGAATATCAAGAAAGATTGATATTCCAATGAGATAATTAAGCATGCGCGGAGGAGAAGAACGATCTTAATAATGTTTATTATCGTTCGAATGCTATATCTTTTCAGGATAGGTGACAAGAGGGTGATGACGAGCCTCATTGATCGAAAGTGAATGTGGAGTATGAGCTTAAATACCTAAAGCTTTATGACATTATGGTTGATAATCGACGTCACACAACGTAACTGACATCCCCTGCTTGCTGCTGAAGAACCGTAGAGAGGCCGATTCGGAAAGGGAGATGAAGCTGCTCCCGCACAGGATGGGGGCTGATGTTATGACGGGACATTTCATGCCTGGGAGGACCCAGGACTTAACGGCCCGTGCGATATTACCATTGCAGAAGCCCGTTTCGCGATCCCCACACGCTTCTCTCTCTCTCTCCCCCCCTCCTTTCCCGTTTTCATCTTTTTTTTCCTACGTTCCTATATACGTATTGCTCCGTAAATTCGTAGCTTCTGCATTACGAAGCACTTTGCAAAACCTTCAATGGATTATGGATTCCATGCATATTAAGTCAAGGTGAGACTAACTCAATTATTAAAATAAGGGGGTATAATGCATTTGTTAATTAATCGAAAAATTCAGAAAATTCCTTCTTTATTATCCACACGAGGTAACAATTAATTTCGTGCTGTCCTCAAAGATCCGACTGATTTTGATGAATTGACATTACGGCTGAACCGTAGCCGGAGCTGTGAATGTAAAAAAAAAAATGAAATTTTATCACTAAAACTACGATGCATGTTATTTTGGAAATTATCAGTTAACATGGAAGAAATTAGAAGTCAGAGAGATTTATTAGAATGCTCAGAGTGCTTTTGGATGCCGAGAGAAAAGAGGGTTATTTTACGACGAAGCTCGTTTATTGCAAGTTTCTCGAAAGACTTCGATAATACCGCCGCTCTATCCACTCAATACCAATTCCATGCAACATTATTGTTAATTTTCTAAGTATTACGTAGTAGGCGGTGCGGTGAAAGTAAAGATCATTCGATAATGAGAAGATTGATAAACGTGAGAATCCTTCTTTTTTTTTCTACAGGATAATAGATAGTGCAGTGATGAGATTTCTCTCGAATTGCCATGAAATTTCTAGCAAAAATAATTTCACAGTTTACTGAACGATCACCTTAAGAGTATAAAGGATAGTTTTACTATTATTAGTCTCTTCTACTTCACTTAAGTGACGTAGCTCAATTTTAATGAAACTTACTAGCACTCGTCCTTAAACTAAGTCATATTGTATAACGGGCGAAGAGATCGACAGACGAATTCTTCCAGACTCAATGGACATTGAACGATGGGGTGGTGCAGCAGCAGTAGGAGCAAGGGTTGAGCCAGAAGTCGGTAGAACGGCTCCCTCGAGGACAACGAAAGTTAGTTTTTGTGCTGGGAGTCATTGAATGGCGAGTAAAGGAAATAATCGACTATTAATTTTCGTACTTTTAACGAGGGGGTTGTTCAGGTGGCGGGGTGGTTCGGGGGGAGGACGAGTTTCGCGGTGACAGAGTGTATGCGATTGAATAGAATTTAGGCACTTTGTTACTCACAAAAGCATCGTTTATTTTCTCTTTATCTCTTTAAATGAATTTATAATCTTTATAATTATACATTTATAAGAATTATCAATAATTAATAATAATAATAATAATAATAATAATTAATCATTAATAATTAATAGTTAATAATAATAATAATAATAATAATAATAATAATAATAATAGTAATAATAATAATTACTAGTAAGATACTAGGTATAGAGAGGGTGGGTTGATATGGGACCTCAAAGTCCAAGTTCCAAACGCAATGAATGTACCGCGTGAGAATCTAATGAATTTTTTTTTATTTCCTTCTTTCCTTTTTCCGTCATACTTTGATTGAGTGTTCGTGAGAGTTCTAGGGATCACGCGACGACGATTGTGGCGATCGTTTGGAACATGTCCAGAACGAGGTCATTTTGGATTGAATATTATCTCGTCTTTTTTTGCAATAGGTTTCTTTCGTTGCGTCTTTCTCGTCTCCGAAATATTCGTCAGGCAAAGATTCTCGATAAGTTGTGTCAGTGTATGGTACAGCGTACTCAGTGCGTATTTATACATATATCTATATTTATATCTTTTTTTTTACAACATTACACCGCTTAACCAATAGAGCATTCTCTCTCTCTCTCTCTCTCTCTCTCTCCCTCTCTCTCTTTCTTTCTCTTTTTTGATATCTCTCTCTCTCTCTCTCTCTCTCTCTCTCTCTCTCTCTCTCTCTCTCTCTTTCTCTCACTCTCACTCTCACTCTCTCACTCTCCCTCTCTCTCATACGCAATATTTATAATATTTACAAGTAACAAAGACGGCATTCCGTGTGCAAAGGGGGAGGGGGGAGTTGCACGGGGAGGTGTCGGCCTATAAAGATTATGTACAGGCAGGCGCGGGAGACGAGGGTGGAGAGTCTGCGCGGTCCCGAGAGTGTGCAAGGATCAACAAGGGGAAAGAGAGAGAGAAAGAGGGGGGAGAGAGGGTTGCAATCTCGCGAAAGCAATGGGGGTGTGGATTATAGGGAAGTAGGGCTTCGGTGACGCTAAGCAATGACGCAGTGACAGCCATATTGGTAGCGTTTAAAATCTTTAAAGATTATGTACAGGCGCAGGGGAGGAGGGTGAGGGGGTTTGCGCGGTACCAGGAGTCCCAGGATTTTGGTGTACCGAGTAAGTGTTGTTAGGACGAGAGTGTTGTTGTTGCTGTTGTTGTTGTTGTTGTTGTTGTTGTTGTTGGGAGTGGTGATGTTGATGATGATTGTGTTGCTGTTGATGGTGATGATGGTGATGGACGTGAGCATTAACGGGACCATGGTTTTGCATGAGGTTCAAGTTGAGGGGGTAGGATAGGGGGGAGCCCAGGGCCGTTGCGGCAGAGGAATTGCAGGTACCGGCTCCGGGCCCCACCGGGCTCAGTGCATGCTCATCCCCACGTGCGGATGATGGGCCGGAGGAACGGAGGTTGCATGATGATGCGGATGGTGCATTAGAGGAGGGAGATGCGGGTGGTGGGGATGGTGTGGGGTCAGAGGTGGCGGGGTCATCTGCATGGGGGTCATGGGTGTTGTCGGTTGATGGACGAGGTTGGTGGTGGTGGTGGTGTTGGTGGTGTTGTTCTGGGATGTGTTGGTGTCCTGGGCCGCCGCTACCGCCGCCGCCGCCGCCGCCGCCGCCGCCAGAGCTTGTTGCTGCTGCTGTTGCTGCTGCTGCTGCTGCTGCTGCTGCTGCTGCTGCTGCGCCTGAACCGGCTGCGGAGGCGGCTGCGATTGCGGCGGAGCCGCTGGCACCGAGCTGGAAGTGGGACTCTGCTGACTCCCGTTGTCCTCGCTGTCGGAGCAGGACTCGGCCGACGAGCTCCCCGCTCCCCCCTTGCCCTTGCTGCCGCTGCTGCTGCTGCTGCTGTGGGTCTTGACGTGCTTCGCGAGATGGTCGCTGCGCATGAACCGCTTGTTGCAGACCGGGCAGGCGAATCTCTTTTCGCCGGTGTGGGTTCGAAGGTGCCGCTGCAACTCATCCGAACGTGTGAACCGCTTGCCACAGAAAAGCCAGTTGCAAACAAACGGTCGCTCACCAGTGTGCCACCGCAAGTGGGCCTTCAGATGGGACGTCTTCCCGTAGACCTTGCCGCAGCCGGGTATGTGGCAGCTATGGATGTTCTTCTTCCTGAGATGCACCCCGGCGGGACCGAGCCTCTCGGCCTCTTGACAATTTGGACAATCGCAGGTCGCCCTTCCGGTGTACCGCCTTTGCGATCTGGGGGAGGGGGCTTGCGAGACACCGCCCCCTCCGACGCCGACGCCGGCACCGGAGCCTTGGGGGCTTCCGGCCCCGGCACCGGCGCTGGCTGTCGCCGCCGCGTGGTGGTGCAGCCCGAACCCGGGTGGCCCGCTCGGTAGCATCGATTTGTACGTGTCTTGGAGCAGATTGTGCCCGGCCGTGGTGGCCGTCGTCAATAAGTGGTTTCCTGCCAGCGCTAGGCTGGTCGAATAGTCGGCCGAGTAGTTGGCCATTTGGGCGGCGTGCACGCCGACGCCGACGGTGCTGCTGACGTCCAGCCACCCCCCGGCCGTCGCGGCCCCGTGCACGTCCCACCACCCGTCGCTCGCCTTGATACCGCCGTGAGTGGCTCCGGGCATCGCGTTGAACGGCCACGATTCGTACGGGTGTCGCCCGTAAACGGAGCCCAAGGTCGCACCCTCGACCTTTCCCAGGAGACTACTCTGATGATGATGAGGGTCTCCGGCGGGCTGAGCGCTAGCCGTTCCGGGAAAGTAGAGATCGCTACCGTATTGGGGTGCCGTCGAGGCGCACGAGGTCACCGGTGCCCTCACGTAACCTCCACCGGTGCTCCCGGCGCTGCTCGTCGCCGCTGGCCTCTGACTCACTCCCGTCGTCGTACACCCTCCCCCACCTCCGCCACCACCGCCCCCGCCCCCACCTCCCCCACCACCCGTTGAATGTTGAGGCGAGCTACCGCTGCTCTGCGGACTCTTCTTCCAGGGATGGAATCCCTTGCCCACGGCGGCATCCGCCAGTGGTGGTGGACTCTTGCTGCTCAGCTTGTTGCATTGCGCCGCCAGCATTGCCAGCGGTGTGCCCCTCAGACCCGGGTGATCCTGGAACGAGAAAAATCAGCGGGTTTTCATTTGCTCTTGTCAACGTTGCTCCTACTCTCGAGGCTGCTTAGTTTTTCAAGGGCAGAGATTTTTTATCGTCGACGATGCCTCGGGGGCTAGCGCGAAGAGGGAAGAAACGGTAGCAGCAGATGTTCCCGAGTGTGCGAGAGGCATGTTCCCGTTCTCGATTTGATTACCACCGAGAGTCATGACGCTGCGCCTCTTTCGAGTATATCGATCGGACGAAATTGACGGGCCAATCGACTACACGGAGGCTATCCCGTCTCCGACGAAATTCGGAAGAGTGGAACCGGCTGGACGACGTGCCTCTATAATAGTGTCTAAATCGGTTTAAAAACCAGTTTGCTCTAGGTCGACTGCCGCGCGGAGTCCTGGAAGAGAGTCGCCTCTCGAGGTTGGATAATGACATAAAATTGGACCTTCTATCCTAGAGAGAATGCTCGGAAATCGAGCACTACTCCATAGTAATGGGTCTAGGGACGAACGGATTGGCTCCAGGCAAGGTAGCCCCCATTCATGCGAACCACGATTCAATCTGGAATGTATCCCAGCTTCCTTCCAAATTATCTCTCTCGAAATTATAGGGAAAATATTTCCTCCGATACAAATGTAAAACCGATTTAACTATCGGCGATCAAATTGAAATTAGCTTGTAAAGGGTCTCGCCGAGTGACCACGCGCGTACCCTTCGAGGCTCTCTTCCGAACCGACAGAACCGAACCGAACCGAACCGAACCGAACCGAACACTCGCCATAGCTCTCGGACTCGAGAACTTTACGATTCCCGCGCGATTATCCATGGTAGGGGAGTCTCGATGGTAGCAGAGGGCCAAGAAGAGTCTCGCGAAAAGTTTAAGAACAGCCTCGACAGGAACACTTGGAAGAAGTCGAAGGGAAAAAGCCGCGAAGCAAGCGTAGATCCGTGTAATCGCACAATAGGGAAATTTCCGAATAAAAAGCGAGTGGAGCCAAGTCGAAAAGGAATAGGCAAGCGAGTTCCGGATAATGAGCCCCGAGGCGGATCGAGCAAGCTCATCAAGGGCAGTTTCATGCAAATCATGGTAGAGCGGCATAGTGGGGTCGAAGGACGAGTAGTCTGTCAGCGGCTACCGAAAGGCCGGAGGCTGGAAAGGGTCCGGAGAGCCTGATTCGGACGTGGAGAGGTAAAAGCAAAGGGTCCGCGGAAGCGGCAGGAAATTAAAGTCTGGCGGACCGCGCGGCCATTAGCAGCCGGCGCCATCGAGGCGACACGCCCCCACGCGGTTCAACCTTGCACCAACACCAACGAAAGACAACGGCCCGCTGCACACGCGCGCACCGCTTCATCCTGCGCTGGTACACCCTTTTAAAGAGAGCGGGAAATTCCCGGATGACCTCGCGCCTCGTCAACTGGACAATTGCCGCCGAGCACTCGACGACGCTTTTCTCTCGCGCTCGCCCCCACGCCCCGTTTCTTTATCGATCTTCCTCCATCTTCGGCACACCCGCCCCCCAACCCCACCCTCCTCGCTAGTTTTTCGTCGAGTCGAAAATTCGCGAAACAAGAGGAGAGACGAAGGACGACGTGGAAGACGTTAGCCTGCGCGACGATCGGTCCGCTTCCAAAAAGAATTCAATTACCGGCCGATTGAGACTTTCCGTCGCGTCATCTTCCTTAATTATAATGTTAGGAGTTCTTGCATAGTATCGCCGGCACAGGTTTGCTGCTCTCGAGCATGAGTTCGAGATATCGGAGAGGAGCGAGAGTGCCGGGGGTTGTTGCCGCGAAATCGCGAAAGCCGAAGAGGACGACATTGTAACCGCGCGCGTGCTAGAACGCCGAGGGGAGAGATAAAGAGGCGGAGGAGGAGAGAGGGGAAGGGAATATCTCTCCCCGTTAGTGTACGAGCCACGCCCTCTTCAAGCTTCCTGGCTGCAGGTCGTAGGTAGAGGGTAGAGGTATTGATCCACCGGGACAATATGACAAGACCCTACGGAGACACGATCCACGCTTCGCCGATTGGCTCCCTTATCGACTCTCGGCTGACTCTTCGGCGATTTTTCACCGATCTCGCAGCGAAAATCCAGCCGGGCCGTCGATCTCCGTGGAAGCTTCAAGGTCGTTTTACGCTCGACGATTTTCCCCGAAAATGGCGCTCGTCTCGCGCAAACTCGCTGGTATCGGCGCGATTGCCGGCTAATAAGAACGCGTCGAGCACGTTAACAGGGTTATTGATTAATCCAATACTAGCTGGCAGTCGCGCAGCAGCGGCGCTCTGTAATTACTTCTCGGAGAAGGAAAAGGAGTCGTTACTCCGCCGCGCTTGGTGATCGCGGCGCCTCCGAGTCGAGTCGAGGCGGCCCTTCCTGCTGCGGCCGCATGCGTATCCTGGCCAGCCATCAATTATCAAGGTCCTCCACGAGCGTCTCCATTTTATGCGCGTTACGCACGCAGTACGCACTCTGCGCGAACTTATTCCCATTCTCCCTCTCATTCTCATTATCCGTCGGGAGGACGTTTCGTCCCTTCGTGGAAACACCTCGCGTGGCCCTACGCCATCTCGGGCGCTTCGACGAATCCTTTTCTCGCTCCGATCTTTCACGGGGCACCACCGGACACCCCGGGTGTCCCGGGGAAGATCGAAGTACGTGGAAGAACGTCGTCGACGACGTCAGACTCACGGGGAATGGCCTCGTTGAGAGGAAGAACCTTCCGGCAGGTCAGTAACTAATTACTCAAGCTTCTCGCGCGGCGGATTAATCGAGATGGGGAGAGGGGGCAGGGGGACACCCCCTGTTTTTTCGAGTCTCCCGGCAGACAGGCGGGCAGATGAGACGATCCTTCGATATCGAAGCTAGGAGAGAGCGAGTTTTGAAAGCGCGATGGATTTTTAGTATGAAAATTGACTCCGCGGGACAGCGGCCCTACGCCGCCGACCACGCCGCTAAAAGGGAGCCGACGTGGAATGGGCACGCAGGCAGAATCCTTTGTTTTAACCGCGTAACGTCACGCCCATCGTAGCCAGAGCTAGGACTAATAACGCCCGGAGCTATGCCGCGCATAAATTAAAACAAGGCAGCTTGACTCCACCGAGCAGCGTCTTCTCTACTCCTTCGCTTTTCGCTTTTCGCTTTTCGCTTTTGGCTTTTGGCTTTTTCTCTCTTCATCCTCGTCCGCGCTCTGGCTTCTTCCTCTTTGGATAGCTTTTACCTTCCGAGAACTTTTTTGCGCAACGCTCGCTTACTGCCGGTGAACTCATCGCGCGCTCTCTCGGCTTCTTACGAATAGATCGATGAATGCACCTTTTCCACGAATTTTTCTATAATATTCAACGCCGATAAACCGGCAAAAACATTACTCCCATTCTCCCTCCCCCCTCTGAATCTGCATGTAATCACTCGCGTGAGACTAATCAGGATCTCTGGCCTCTTCCAGATCGATGGATCATGCTTTTAAACGAAGCAGAACACATCGGGGGAAATAAATATGCAAATGTTTTAACACGTGGATCTGTTATCTCGATCGAAAATGTCGAAAAGGATTTCAATCATGGGAATTTTTCACGCTACCCGAAGAGAATGTTTCTGTGCATGCGATTTTATCAAAGTCAGTCTTCCCGTGAGTTATCGCTCTCGTAAATTATGCAGACGCGCGATGACGTTTTCGCTGGTTGGAAGAATTTCGTGGAGCGTCCCCGGGAGCGATTTTCCACGTCCTGCCCGGAGGAATTTCGTGTTTTCCCCCATCGCTTTCTCGCTGCGCTTTTTCAGGGTTAGTTCGAGCGCATTTGAAAAGGTCGACGAGAGTTTTCTCCGACAACGAGGATTCGCATTTTTCCTTCCGAGAGGAGATTAGACGAGCAAGAGAGAGAGAGAGAGAGAGAGAGAGAGAGAGAGGGAGAGACTGGTTGCATAAATAATAGTGGCGCCAGAGATACTTCGGTGAAAGGCGTGCGCGCGAGCTCGTCAAACTCAGGTGAGAAGTGGTCGGCTCTGCAGGCACAGTGCCGCGGTCCGCTTCGGTACGAATGCGTATCGAAAGGGTCCGACAGTGTGGCGAATGAGATTCATAGTACGTCGAAGAAGAGGCATCGTCGCGGTCCAACGAACCACCAAAGAAATTTTTCGCAAGAACCGGATAATGCTGAAACAATGATTTTTTCCCCCGCAAGACTAATAACCCAGCTTCGCGTGTATCCCAGTCACACTCGCAGCCCGAAAAACTTGAATTCCGCGATGATGGAACCTCTCTCGTCGGCTCCTTTCACGAATCCACGTCGTTTTTCTCGCGATCAATTTTTGCCCAGGCCAAACTCCAGGAAACCGACTCGCGGAAAGCTTCTCCTCGACAGCGCGGGAGTCTCTTACCGAAAGAGCGCGCCGAAACTTCGCCTCCTGGGTGAGCGGTACCGCGAAACTCTCGACGTTCCAACGTCGTCCACCATCGTTCGCCAAGATTCGCTTCAGGGTCGGCGGGAATGATTTAGCGCGCGAGGAGAGATCATCGCGCGACTAACCGATAATAACGCGCGCGTTCGTCTCTTCGTATCGGTTTGGAGATGCGATGTGTCAGACCGCGGAGGTTCAGTCACGACACGGTGCCACGATGATTCGATCCGTACCAGCCGCGGGTTCTCGTTTCAAATGAAATTTATAGTCGCGCTACGATAGTGATTCATAGGCGAGAGAAGTACACGACTACCGCAACCTCTGCAATGACCAATACCTGAAATATGGCTAGCGCGCGGTTGTCGTTGAGACCTGCGACACCAGTCGCAGATGGTATTCGCGTCGGGGGGGGGGGGGGGGGGGGCACACCCGATGGACAATTTTTGCCATCGGAGTACGACGGAACAACGAGCGCGACACTCTCCTCGGGTTCTTAGGCTCCAAATGTTTGGCCAATAGGCAGTCCACGAACTCCGTTACTCTGGAAACTTTGAATGTGATAGTGGGTGGTGGTGGTGGTGGTGGTGGCGCTGGTGCTGGTGGTTGTAGCGTTTGGCGGAGGGTGGAGGGTTGATGGTCGTGGGTTTAGCGAGTCACGCATGGGTGCTTTTGGAACACGGATCGACTGACATTAACGGGCGTGCCAAGAGGATTGGGAGAGGGCAACACACCCGCCGAACTGGAGAAATAAAGCGAAAACCGTAGGCGTTCGGGCAGCAGCACGAGCCACGTGACAGCTGGATGTGGGGGCGGCGGCGGTTTGGGGGCACCGCGTATACTGTCGAGGGCTTTGCATGACACTCGACTGACAGCAAGGGTGAGAAACTAGCGGACCTTGGGCTACCCCAAAATCCACACGGATGGTAGACCGCATCCGACGTCTATGTCAAACTACTTCGCCACTTCCAGTGGATAACACTTTGTTCCTATCACTTAACCTTTCATCAACAATTAACTTCACCCACTTCCGCCCGAAACGAAACGCTCTTACGACTCTTTCAATCGACCGAACGAGCTTTGCTCCCTTCCGTCTTCCGCCACGAAGGGACGAGACTCTAACGAAGAATTCTCCGCATTTTTTTCTGCCGATTCTTGGGCAATGGTACTTTATCCAAGTTTTTCATCCCCCGGTCTACATCCCCGGCCCTCCTTCTCCACTTTTCATTTCCCCTCGAGGGGAAATTCAAATTCCAGTACGATATTAGGATCTCGAGAGGGGGGAGGAGATAGCACACGGCTCATCAGGATACAATTAAAAGAACGGCAGCAAGAAAGTCGAGGCAGAGCGACTCTCGGTAATGGAGGAGCTTCGCTCGCGAAATTAGCCGGCGCCGTTTTCTGGTTTCTGCGTAAAAAGCGCCCGGCGCTCCTGGAAGCCATTGACCTCGGTGCCGAGTGCCGAGTGCTGCCGAGCACCACCTGCCTCAGACTCAACCTGGACGAGCTTCCAATTGGATCCATCTGCGCCACCTAGTCCCCGAAGCTATCGGCAACATCTCCAAATCCAATCTACGCGATACCTGCTTCATTTTCCAGCTTCTCCTCTCCTCTCCTCCTTCCACTCGCCGAGTCTCGACAAAAATCGATAAGTTTGCTAGACCATCAACGACCTTCCGGGGTACCTCGAATATCCATCGGGACGCGAAACATCTCGATCGCTCGAGACGCTTTCGCGTCCACGAGATCCACGAAATCTCTGGAAATCTCAAAGTCGTTCCCCGGCGATCGTGGAAAAACAACCCCGAGGACACCGGCGGGGGTAGTTCCGTAGAATTTTTGAAGCAGAGTCGTCGAGCGGAAGGACGCGTTTTGGCGTTCTCCGGCCAATTACCTCGTTGCCACCCACGCAAACTGGCCGCACGAAAATATCGAAGTCCGATAGGGTCGATCGGTCGCAGCAAACGGAAATGTGTGTGTGTGTGCATGGGAAACGACGGTACACGGATGCGTGTGTGTGTGTGTGTCTTTGTGTGGGCGCAGGGTGGCGCGCGTCGTAAGAACGAGCGATGAGGCGATAGGTCGAATGCAGGTTGCTTCTAATGCTAATTATTTGTTTATCGGTCGGTGCATGCAACTGCGGACACGCAGCGGTCTCGATAAGAACCGCGGGCCAGCCATACCGACCCCGTAAACGCGGATCAAGTCCATTTTACTCGCTCGGGCTTCCTAGATAATTGGCCGCGATTTGCGTGCACGCGCGCTAACTCGTAATTCGCCACACGCTGCGCCGATAAAGCCGTTGCCTACCGTTGCCTCCACGAGCACGCGCCGTTAAACGCGCTATCGTAATAATACGAGTCCTCGAAACTTCATTGAGAACTCCATTCCGCTCCCGACCGACAAAATACATCGATGCTGTTCCTCGAGAACTGCGGGAACTTTTGAGTACGGCGAGGGTACGCTCCGGCGTCCACGGGCGATCTCGGAGCGTGGAAAAAGAAATTGTGGAAAAGAGCTCTGTCTGGCCATTTGGATACCCCGGCTAAAACTGTCACTCGTATCCGGAAATTTCCGGAAGAAGAATTTTTTTTTTTCGGGTTTTTTTCTCACAATTTTTAACGATCAATCAACGCCGTTACAGCCCGATTCCTTTTCTTTAGGCGGGGCGCGCCTTCTAATTTTCGCGCGAGGGGACGACTTTTGATATTCGCGATCCTCCGGGAGGGATGAAATTAATTTATCGAGTCACGCGCGAGCATCGGTTCCAGTAGCGTCAACGAATCGCAGAACCATCCGTCTCTTGGGACAAGATGGCGCTTCTTTCTTGCTCGCCGAGGCCAGTTCTCTTTTAATCTCGCGCGTATACCGCCTTTCCAGACATCGCCTCCGACAAATGGATTTTTAACTTCCAGCCATCATCCGCTGCGCTCTACAGTGGTGCTCAACTGTCCCTTTCGCGTTTCTCGAAGAGACTCGGAAGGTGAGAATTCAACAAACAAAGGGAGAGACGTCTCTCCCCCACCCATGTGCAAGACAGAAAATCTACAGGGTAGATTTTCAGCGATTGGTGGCGAGGGGGAGTTGTAGCGCTGTTAAAATTTTCTGATAATACAGGAAATTTCCTCGAAGAGAGGAGCAAAGAAGCGAGGAAACAGTTGTGCGAGCTTAGGTAGAAGAGGGCAGGCTTAATAATCTTATTCATGAGTGACCGCAGGCCGACGATCGAAGTGCGACGGTGGCTCCGTTAGTTCCCACCAAGATTGGAGCTACCTGTTATCCTGCCTTCTAAATTATGTTTTTTAATTAAATCCATCGTGAGAGAGTAGCCGAGTCCTCTTCCCCGATCCTTTCGTTACTAAAGGTCCAATCCTGTAACCGAAAAAGTCTGGCCCCGGGCCAAAACAGGGAGCTACCCAAATTTATTCGGCTATCGGCCTAACGAAAAACCCTTCTTCTAGCCCTTCTTCTTATTCTCTTTCTTCTCCTTCGTCTTCCTCTTCTTCCTCCGCTTCTTGCTTACCGGCTTATAACCAACCTGGTTCGCTCGCGAGTTTTTTGGCCTTACCGAGACTCGGTGATTTTCGTTTGACCTTGGTCCTAATGATTTCCGGGTAAAACATCCTTTCGTGAACTGGTCTTTCTGCAAGCTCCACTAGCTCGCCTTGCCCTTCTGAAATTAGATTGGATCGCACGAGCTATTTTCAGGTAGCTACTGAACTTTTTTCTTACGCCCCGGTTTCCTCCGCTCGACCTCGGTGTCTCTCAACGTATCTCCACCTCAAATTACATCACGAAACTGCGCGTCCTCGCGAGTCTCGTTCGTTTCATTCGCGACCAAGCAAATCGACAAGGTTCTCCGGGTGTCCGTCGAAATCGCTGGATCGACGGGGTTGCCGCGCTATCGAGCGAATCAGACGGAAGACAAAGTAGGGGGGTGGTAGCGGCGAAGAAGAGGACAAAATCATCAATTCATTAGTCCTCGTAAATCTGTCACCCTTGTGCGGACGTTGAATATTAAGCGAGCATTACCAACCACCACTGGCTATAACTCGTGGCCAGTTAACGCGGACCACACCACCACCACCATCACCACTCCTACACGATCCTCTGTGCCCCTGGCAAGAAGAATCGTTTTCTTCGACTCTTCGCTCTCGCATCGTGTTCTCTCCCTCCGATAGCACCGATACCACCGACACACACGCACAGAGACCGTCGTCGAAGAGAAAATGATCGCGAGCGGCAGAATCCACGGAGAAAAGTCTGGCACTTGACGTACGGCGACGGAAACTCCTCCGAATTCATTTATCGCGTCGAACGAAGCGAATAATGAAAGAGGCGATTGGGGCGGCAGAGTCATCCATCTCGATCTCTTTGATGACTCGTCCGACTGGCAGCAAGAAACCGATCCAGTGGGAATCAGTGCCGCGAGCGGCAACAAGTCATTTTCGTGTGTACACAACGATCCTACGAGCAATCGGTTTTCTGCAAAAATGCCAACTTGTTTTTCAGCCGTTACGTCTTCATTAGGATAATGAGAACGCTGTAAATCTCGTGCAGCGCCTTCTAGAACGGGACTCGGGGTGCTGGCCGGAAGCTGACCGTATTTGCATCAAGTAATTTAGTGCAGCATAAAATTCTCCTGCCAATTAGCGCCGAGTGTCTGATCTACCGCCTCCCGGGTGCCTCCTGCTAGCTCCTCGAATTTCCGAATTTCCCCTCTTTTCTCCTAGAAGACTCTGCCTCGGCCACACCCTTCCAAACTTCCACTCCCCACCCCCTTGCTTGCTCTCTCTCTCTCTCTCTCCATTACCTATTGCTATTCGGCATCTTTCGGTATCGAGCTCGAACCCTTAATGAGCAGCCCACCCACGTCGAGTATAACCGTAAAGACATCGAACAATTAGAAAAGGGTTTGATCCATCGTTATTTGTCACGCGCGAAAACCCTACGCTAATAAATAATATTCGAACATTCCTCTTTAATGGCAACGTAATGACTCTTGATTATGAACATCGGGCGCAGGCTCTCGCCTCGTCGATTTCGCGATATTTTCAGCTTATCGCCGATAAAAAGCAATTGGCTCGTCGGAAAAACTTTCTTCTTTCATTTGCCGCTTGAAAAACTTGAGTGGGAGGAGTAGTTCTGATTGGAATTGAAGTTTCTCAAAGGATAATAGCTTGTCGCGTATTATCCTTCGAGTATGAATTGCTATATGCCAAGTTAAACGACTATCTGCTAGGAGTATTATTTACGCCCTATCGTATTGCTGCTATTCCACCAGTGCCTACTCAAGCTTTCCTCACCCTATTACATATAGTGGCGGTCTGCATACTCGGTTAGTTGCGCCTCGGTGCCTGTAGGATAATGAGCATAGGCGAAGGTCAAATTGCAAGGTCGTTAGTCTAGTTTCATCGATCATGGAGTGCCTATTGATGGGACAGGAGCCGATCGATAAAGAAAAAAACATCACGCCACACTGTGCCACCTTTGAAGGAGAGGAAGAAAGAGAGAGAAAGAGAGTGAGAGTGAGAAAGAAAAAGAGAGAGAAGCTTTTGCCAAGCTTCCGTGAGATCAAAAGTGGGACGAAAGCATAAAGCAGAGTACATCAGGAGCTCTGGCCCCCATTAGCATATAGACAGAGTTGCCCGTTGGCTACAAAGTCCGGTAGGTAACCAAGCAGCCTCCGTATTTATTAACGGTGTATTCTTCACCTACACGTCGTATTTACTCACTTTGTTCTCGTTCGATCCGAAAACCGGCCACTGCGTTACATATATAGGCTGACCATCCACGCCAATCTGGGACAGGAAAAATTCACACAATGTACTTTACAATATATTACGAAATCTCTGCCGATTCCGCGAAGCTACGCTTAATGCACGAATTCAACATTGGTTTTTCAAAAATATTAATTTTGAAAATCGAATGTGAGATACAAAAATTTCGGATTTTTTTTTTTATCGGTCTTTCGCTACGAGGTCAGATATCGAGTGACGGGGGTGCTGAGATTCCCAAATGCGATTTCGGCGTTGAAAAGAGAACTGCGAGAGAGAATTTAACGTCGGAAATTATCGATCTCTCTCTCTCTCTCTCGAGATTCTCGAGAGAAAATATCTCACCGCCACACACGCGTACACATTGTTAATCAGTAGTAGCGATGCTCTTTTAGGGAAACGTGCTCATTTCGAAACACCTTTCGGCTTATTCATTGGGATCTAAAAATGTTGAAATAAATTTGAAACCGCGTCTGAAATTATGCATGAATGCGAAAGTCTAAAGACCGTACATCGCCCCGCCGACGAGGAGCAGGAGCAGGAGGAGAAGGAGGGGGCGCACCACCGGGCTTCCTCACCCTTGGCAGAAACGGAGGATAAATTTCTTGCAAATTGAAACCAAGTTGCGAGGTATTCTCACGCAAAGTAGACATATCTCAAAAGCGAGAATCATTCACACACGAGAGACGTCCGAGAGCATCAAATATCATCAGTTTACTCGAGAGAGATCGTTCGCTCTCGCGACTTTTCATGTTCTCTCTCTCTCTCTCTCTCCTCGTCTATTTTCTACGAAAAGAGACGATTGCGACGCGAGAATCCTCGGATTATCGACGAGCATTTTATAAAGGTAGATTCTCGCATAAGAGGCATATTTTCCACGCCATTTGAGGATGTTCGGGTGGAGCGGCGACTTTATTCGTCGGATCGGTTAAACTAGTCGGACCGCTCGTTTTCGATATTATTCGCTCCTAGAACAGCCTACCGCGAGGGTTTCGCTGTCCCCGTATATTCCGCGTTTTATTGGCTGCTCCGCCGCGGTGGTCCCGGTCGCGGCGGCTTAACTTCTTTCAATTATGAGCGACCCACGTGGAATCGACATGGAAATAACGCCAAACGCGGATGGAATCGTAGCTCGATAAATTAAACCGCTATTAGCATTTAAACGACTCGGCTGCCTTCGGCAAACTAAGAAAATGAGGCGCTTACTCTTTTTTCTGAATTTCCAACCTTTCTTATTAAAGCAATTTCGGGCCAGTTTTGAAAATGATCGTAGGATCCCCGGAGCCTATCGTGTGTCATTCTAACGACGGTGTATTAGGAAAATGACGACGGCGGCGGCGGCGGCTGCTGCTGCTGCTGATCTTCCTCGAGTACAAACGAAGGAGCGAGCGAGCAAACTATCGAAAAGAAAACTGTGCTACGGTAACGTGCTTGCGGTTTTTAACGAATACGAAAAACTTGGAGACTCTAAAGTTGCTGATGTCACGTCATTTATAGCCAGCATGTAACCGAAGATTTCACACTCTCTGCGTGAGTTTCTGTAACGTCACTAAATAAGTATAAAATTTTACTTTATTCACGCTTTATTGCATGTGACGTGTATTATGAAAAAGATGATTAAATTTCATGAATATATTCATTTCAAGTTCACCGAGCTTCCCTCGAAATTTTACTCCGCGCATTTTCGGGGCAATTCATTAAAAAGGAGGGACGACGGGAGGACGAGGCGGCGCGGGCTCGGAAAAATATCGATCTGATATTATACGGGAGGTATCGGAAGTGAGCGAAACGTTGCACGGATTGCACTTGTACGGTTTGGTATAATATAAGCAATGAGGAGGAAGTGGAAAGGAACGAGAGAAAAGAACAAGTTTTGCCACGCATGGCAAACGTAGTACGCGATATCGTTGACTACCGATATGAATATTTCACCGATGATTTACACTGGCTATTAGCATTATTAAACAAAGCAAAATCATTTATTTTCCAGCATTTTAATACCCCGCTACTTTCGCGTTTTACTATTGCGCAGGCAAAGAGAGAGAGAGAGAGAGAGAGAGAGGGAGAGAGAGCAATCGTTCGTAAAAATAATCAGCTGGCCTAACGAGGCGATATCGATCCTTGCGAGGTTCATGCGTTTTTTGATTCCCTTTCTACTCACACACACACACACACACACACACAACCCATTTAGATAATCAACTTCGGTTCGTGCAAACAATTTCCGTTCTAATATTCCACGATGAATAATATTCTTCGATGAAGCAACGTTCGCGACGAAAGAACGAACGACTCTTTCCATCTGACATTTTCCCCGTGAAAATCTCTCGAGATCACTTCGCGGAGTATCGAGTGTCGCGCGACGTTTCGCTCTCTTTTCCCCCAAGAGAGATAAGTCACTCGAAAGTGCCCCTTCTCTTTCTACGAATTTCCGGTTCAATATCCTAATAATTAATAAAGTATACGTCGCAGTAATTTTCTTTTTTCTTTTTATTTCAATAATTAATGAACTGCGCTGATTAACTCGAAGGTTACCGCAAGATCGTGATTTGTTCTTTTTTCGGATATATATACGTTCGTATGGTTTTATAATTGCAGGCGCGCGCGTGTGTGATTTCGTAGTGGAAGAAGCGATCATTTGATCCGCGCGCAGTTGCCGAATGGTACGGGGGCAATCAAGTTGATTTCGAGTGCAAAGGCCGATACTCCGTGGCCACACACGCACGATTCACCTGCCCGATGGATATTATTTATTTTCGATATTATTTGCGGAACGGGTCGCGGTACGGAAAGCCGCGTCGTTAGAAGACGCCGTAATTTAGGGAGGAAGCCTCTTTACGAGACGCTAAAGGCCCGGCGGTTCATCCAAATGGAAGCGCGCGAGTCGGGAGAGCTGATAAGTTTTACACCGGTTCTAACGATCCCACTGCTCTTTTTCGCTTTTACGACGATCGGCTGGTCTACATTGAGAGCCCGAGTCCCGCGAGTCGCCTCCTCGTTCAACGAGCGATCGCTGTCCGAAAACTGACGCGACGAGCTTCACACCAGACCTGCACCTGCCACTAATGTTTACCTCGAGGGATGCGGATTGACGTCTAAATTCAAATCACCCGAGACCCCTCCGCGCACCTCTCCTCTCCTCTCCTCTCGTTTCGTTAATATCGACGACGTCCCCGTGTCCTCAGATTTTTAACGACTTTTTAAGTAGGCAGATTATCGCGGCTTCCTTCCTGTTGCCGATTTTATTACACCGACTCACTCATTTCCATGTAACGGGCTACGAGCGTCTGTTAAAACCTCCCGCGGTATTACGTCCCGATTAAATAAAATCAGGACTCGCGATCGATTTCCTCGAGAAATTAACGCGCCGCTCCATTCGTTTAATCCGCGCGTTTCGACGCTTTTGCAGATTTTCAACGCGGCTCCCGTTCCCTCGTCGATTTCTTCGCTTTTCCCTCGCGAGCGCGGTCGCAAATTATCGGTTATTACAGGGGCGCGAGGGTAAATCGCCGAGCAAAAATTTCCAGTGTCAAACGAGCATTCGCAAATAATCCGAGAGAGAGAGAGGGGGGAGAGGGGGGAGAGAGAGCGAACGCGCGGCAAGGTTCGAGTTTATTTACGAGGAAATCCTCGTAATCGCGGCTTTATTAGCGTTTACCTGCAAAATGATAGTAACGCGCATCGTATAAATATAACAGCTCGCTGTTGAAGCGTTGCCGACACCGTGGCAGCAACAAACTGCCAGTAAATCACGTTTGTCAGACCATGAACCCGTTCATCTCCGGATCCGGGCAGGTGTTCTGTTATATCGCGGCAGATACGATCTCCGCCATGTTTCTCCGATACGTCGCGGTACCCCCCCCCCCCGCCGAAGAAACCACTTGCCGATCCTCGAATATCAAGCGTCTACTTCATCACGAGGAACACCGAAACGAGTACCTCGGCCCTATCAAGCGCGTTTCACTTCCAGTACCGTCCGCCATTTTGGAATCACGCGAGGATCGATGACGCGAGTTCATCCGATTCCGAGGTAAAAATCGACCAAAGACGGACGACGTCGCTTTTCTCATCGCCGCCTCCACTGCGACGCTCGATTGTATGTGGTCCAAGAATGGTCGAGGGTGGAGCAGGAGAGGGAAGGGGTGAGATTTCAGTACGAAAACGCGGGGACGATTAGTGCCGCGCTATTTAGTTTGGCAGATAAAGCAAGGGTGTGTTTGCAGCGGGCACGTAACGAGACGGAAAGTATACGCTTACCCCAACTATGAATTACACGCGGTGCGATTATAGGCATTACGTGCATGTAGAGACCGTAAACGACCATGCCAGAGCTAGAGGCCCGCTAAAGAGGACCGCGAGCGCTTAATTTCCTCCCCACTTCGCACTTTTCACTCTCCTCCGTACTGCTTCATTCGCTCTTTCAATATACGCGGCGAAGGCCGTGCAAAATTGGAAATTCGCCATATCGATCATCGCGCGTCCAAAGTTGTCGGCGGGGTCTGTCCAACTATCGGGCAAAATCGTGGCGGGGTCCAGTCTCGTTGTTGGTCCAGAGGAGAAATTTCACACGAATCGAACAGCGCGGAGAGACCTTCCGGTCTATCCGGAGCTAGTTCGCGGCTCGGCTGAGGGAGAGGGTGGTATCGCGGAAATGGTAAGAAACTCGAGTCCATGTCAAAGCTGCCGGAGATCGCAGCTGCGATGTTACGAAGAAGCGTCGTCGAGTTTTCTTCGACTTCTCGTATCACAGTCGAGAGACGGTCCGAGGCAGAGAAGGGTAGTGGATGGATAGCGATCGCTCGTCAATGAAAATTTAATGAACGAAATCTATTAGGAGAGCGATGGGAAATTGACTCCGGTAGTGATGGTGGTGGTGGAGTAAGCGGGGCGAATTGAAAAAGGGCGATGCGTTTAATTCGATCTGCGAAGAGACGCTTCTGTCGACATGCCGGATCAGTTTATCAGATCGTCGCTATTCAATCAGTCCATTAGGACCCTTCAAGTGGGCCGGCATCCCCTTTGACCCCGCTCGCGGCAGCCTCTAACTTGTCTCGCGAGTCCTGCAGGACGAAGCAGCCGGGGGTGGCCGATGGGACGATGGGACGATGGGACGATGGGACGGTGGGAGATTGCTGCAACGGACTGTGACATATTAGGCTACCCCCCATGGCACATCATCCCCGCATAAGAGCCCCATCGAGAGGGTGACTCGCAGATTTATTGTTTCGATTGCGATTTAGTGGCCAAGCCAGCCGTGGGACCACACTCGATTGCTGTGGTTGCTTCTTCCTCGGGTATGTGTGTACGTGTATCTTGCCACCACTAAGCTATGCTAAATGTATGTACGCGCGCGCGCGCGCGTGTGCTTTCTGCCTCTCCTTCTCTCTCTCTATCTATCTTTCTCTCTCTGTCAACAAGCAATTCCCTGCTGAATGTCCTAAATAAATTATCGCTTTGCAGAAGAAACGTTTTCCTTTGTGAACCTTTTTATTATTCTCGAATAATACAAGTCCGCCATGCTTTGGTATAATTAAATTTTCAATTCAATAAATTCTCCCCGTGACGTGTAATCGAGGATACTGTTTGAATTTAACTGGGAGGATCGTTGAACGGTGTTCGTCGCATGGACGAACGGTCCCTCCGCGGTATGCAATTTTGCGTTTGGAAGTGTATTTTTTTCGGTTTTTTTCGTTGATGGATTTTAGCCGCGGTCGCGCGTAATTTGTTTAGAGAATTTGTCAGGATCCAAAATGATAGCGCGAAAAAATCGAGCGACAGGACGCGCGCGCGAGGGGTGGCCCGATTTTCTTGAGAAATTTATGGCTCTCTTTATTCACATGAAATTCGAAATAGGGAGAAGGCACACTCCATAAAAATTCATGGTTGGCGTAAACGTCTCTTCGTTTCTCGAGCGCTCCTCTGATAAACGGTTCTCCCAGCACGTTTGAGGCACTCGATCGTTTCACGCTACGCTTTGGTCTCTCGAATATCCACTCGACCTATCCACCATTATACGATTTTCCTCTCCGTATCGATATTTCAATCTCGCTTCATCTTTGCGTTAACCATCAAATCGGATTCTACTTTTCCACTCCACTCTCAAAATCCAGCCCAACGTTTCGCTTCCCATAATCGCATAAACCGCGAGGAAATTTCTCAAGCCCCCCCCCCCCCCCCACATGACTTACCATTCCGCGCGATCACGAGCGGAACGCATTGTTAATTGAACGCTATCGATCAATTAGCGAGTTTGTCGACGATTAGAAAACTGGCGAGGTTCGAGATACCGCATGAACCTATAACGAGTTCCACCTATGGTGTCTTGAATGGCGTTATGCTCGACTTAATTCCACTTGCATGCATGCATGAGAGTTTCTTATTCCCTCCGGAATTAGATGGACTCGCGATTAAGCAATGTTATTAATTATTCATCGACGTGCAGCGATCATTATAAATTAAACCGGTGTGGAGAGAAGAAAAGTTGGCGCGTAGTCAGCCGTGATACCTGCCGCCGCTGCAGCAATTCTTGTTATACGGTTAGAGGAAGAGAGTGAGAGAGAGAGAGAGAGAGATAAATTTTCCTGGGAATGGAATAACAAGAACCTTCCAAAATGATTTCATTCTATTGGTTTGGGTGAAACGTCACAATTTCAAAAGAGTCGATCGTCTTAATTTTCCTAACTATTCCTGACGATTCCTAACGATTCGGTCAGTGGTCGAAGACAGTAACCCGCCCGTTAGTCAGGAGATTTTGCAGAGAGATTTACAAAATCATTTCCTTAGGAGATACCGAGTTTTCTTCAACGTTACAGTGGAATCGGGTAAAATGAGAAAATCTAGCCAGGCAGGCAAGTAGGTAGGCGAATGAGGGAGAAAGAGAGAGAGAGAAAGAGAGAGAGAGCAGGACGTAGTCTCTGGATCGGTTAACGAAGCGTTCGATCGGAAGGTAGCTAACGGTACCGACGGACAAGGCTGCTTACGCAACACGTCGAGAGGATAATTCGTCGCCGCGGGCTACCTCCATGATAGCGAATCACCTCGCCAAATACTCGGATGCAAATTAGCCACTCACGAGCAAGGACGCGAACAGTGAAATGCGCAAAATTCAACGTCCTCCGTCTAACGTGTCTCCGACTGTCGCTGTTTCCATTGCGACACTGCGATCCGCGATACGATCGGCATTCGCCGCCGCATGAAAGTTGTTTTTAGCAACGCGAACTTTCGACATTATCCTGTCGGAGTTGGTCCAATCCCGAGAAATCGCTTCATTTCGTCATCGCGCCCGTTTCGATACCCTGAAAACCACGGGCGTGCTCTTCACGATAAGGGATGAGGGTGGAGCAAACAAAGAGAGAGAGAAAGGAGTCGAATCGTTCGATTTTCACGCGATCTCAAAATTGATCACAAGATCTCGAAGATCTTCGGTGTATTAGCGCGCGAGCACACGAGAACGGTACTGCAAGTAGAAAAGGAAGAAGAGGAGGAAGAAGAAGAAGAAGAAGAGACGTAGAAACGATTCCAGCCTAGTTAACCGTACTTTGACTCCGAGGTGTTTGAAATCGACAAAAGTATTTGGAATCTCAGAAGGAGAAGGCACAAGAGGGTCTCGTCGGAGTGAATTTAATATCGATTCCGCCGCATTCCTCGGTAAATATGGCAATGGCAATTATCCCGGTCATTACTCGAAATCCGCTGGTTCCTCTTCCAGCGGTGAAACGCACGCAACGAATCCGGCTCTGCGAGAACCGGGGAGGGAACGGCTCTCGGCGGCGAGGAGCGCAAGGTGCAAAATGCATCTGCCCGAGGAAAAATCCCGGCATCACGTGTACAATATACAGGAAGTCGCTACGCGACTCCCGGAATAGGTCCTTGCCTCCGAGAGAATGCATCATTTCGAATTTTTCGCTCCTTCAAACTTGTTTACTTTCAATGCTGCCAATTCCACATATGGTACCATTAAGATAATCGCGACACTTTGGGCCTCTTCCGTCTGCCACGCCCCGCCCCATCCGTCTCGGCCATTTTTCGATACGATCCTTCCATGTACGCGCGCACACACATACACACATACAAGAAGAAAAACGAAACGTTGCTTCGCGATTGATAAAAAAGATGTTTCTTCGAGAGAAATAGAAAAGAAATTCAAAAGAAGAGTCCAGTGTCGAGAAAGTTGGCAATGTTCTTGAAAGCGGTGATGGTGGTGGTGGTGGTGGTGCAGGAGAATTTCATGAATAGCGACGTCGGTTATCAATTAGAGGAGCGCTTCGTCTATCACAATAGAAATATAATCAATCCCGAAGAGTGCAAGCAATGGTCGGATGAGATCCGTCATTTCCAATTGGACGTATCATCGGGGCTATAAATCACCGGTGGTGTTTGGTGTTTGGAGTCGGTCCCGGCAGGGGGTAGGCACCCCCAGGAGTCCCGGCGGTGCTTTCAACGCCACGACACCTCCTTCTGGCGAAGCTCAGGGACTCTGCGCTAGGCACAACCGCGGTGAAATCAACCGGACTAGCTCAAAAGCGTGGGTGGATCTCACCAAACCTTCCGTCCGTCCGACCATCGCTAACGAGGGACTCGCGACTACGCGCAAACGCGATATACTCTTCCGACAAAAAAGTTCTCGTCGAAATAGGCGCGAGTGCGCTCGCGCGCGCACGTATAATTTGCTTCTCAATGTTATCGAATCGACGAGGAACTAGAAAATGGCAGCGCGGCCGGAGGCTAAGTAGTTTTGTGGAATCGAGTGCGCGCACGCACGCACTCTCGCATCGCCGTCCCTATCGTTGAATTGCAGGTTCGATGGGACGTGGCTGAATATTATTGAATAGGTATTAAAGCGGCCCAAGGTAGATCGAGCGGATAGCGTCCGCGGTGAACGTGTTCGATTCAATTTGGAAAAATGGTCCATTGTTCGCCGCGCGGTCCACGCGGGGAAACTCGCGCGGAGGGACAGAGAAAGAGAGTGGAAAGGGCTGGGAGGGGGAGGCGGGGGGAGTCAACGAGCCTCGAGGTGTCGAACCACGGTATTGTTCGCTTTTCCCATGTAGCACCGGTCCCGCTGAATGACCGCGATGATGCGTCACGATAATGCCGAGTAATTCGACGTACCAACTCGGTTCGGCTCGACTCAGCTCAGCTCAGCTCAGCTCGGCTCGGCTTCGCTCGGCTCGGCTCGTGCGCGGAACATTGTGAGCGCACGACCTACGCCCCCGGGGAAAGTCTTACCTTTTCAATTATCGAGCACGGCACCGCGATAGGACTCCTCGACTCTACTCGACTCTACTCGAGTCTACTCGACTGAAGACCCGACGCCAGGAACCGGCCAGCAACCGGCTTAACGGCGATCGCGCTTCGTTCTCTCCCCACACCACCACCACCACCCTCGGAGATGCGAGTCAACCGGTAAGAGGAGATCGTTAGTGAGAATGGCGCCGTAACCGATTCCTTGGACACGGAATCACCGGTGGAATTAACTTTTGACCGGGTTGGAGCTGTTGCCGTTGCCGCTCCGAATTTTTCGTCGATCGGACGGGGAGAACTCGATCTTTCCGTGAAAATTCGTCGCGACTCCGTGGAATCGTCGTGAATCGTCGAGGAGAGGCTTCCCACTGCTGGAAAGGCAGTCCGGGCGAACTCGCGTTTGTCTCGAGACTCGGCAAGCGCGGCGTATCGGTATGTGGAAGAAATCGCGTTCCTTTTCAAGCTCCAAGGATCCACCGGGAATTATTCTATATGCAATTAGCTCGGCATTAAGGAAAGATCAAGCGCGTATCACCGCATTGGAGAGTTTCTTTTTACAAAGTAAGCGTAATTGCACACCAGTGGAAATTTAATTACCGGTTGCGCTACCATAGGCAGCGGGATTACTCAGGGCGAATCTGGCTGTGCATTTTATTATTAGCGCGAATGCTCTCAGTCTCCTTGTCCTTAACAGCGTCGAAGATCGCCGACCGCGCGCGGTCCAAATAAAGAGGATACCAAAAGAAAATCGTCACCCCGCTACCAGGGGTCCCTCCCCCCTCCTCCTTCAACTCCCCGTGTCTCACCCGAAAGTCGAATTTTCAGCATTTTTTCTTCCGACGGATCTCACGCGGGCGGGGGGAGCTAGACCCCACGTTGGAATTGGTACATCGCGATGGGTTACGACACACGATGGGTCTTCTAGGAAGACGCTTTTTTATAGCGTGTTCATGGAAGAGATTCGTGCAAAAGCGTGCGACCGACTCGCCGGCACGCCACGTCGAATATTTTCACGAACACGCGAATGAGCAGCCTTGACGCCTAGCCGGTCCTGGGAGCGATCAATCATAGCCGAAAACGGTTTTCCAAGGGTGTGCGAGTCGGGCAGGAGAGCGCCGGCCATGTTGTCACCCCGAAAAACATCTGTCGGCCTAGGCCGGGGCCCGGTGAAAACGGGACGATCCACGCGAGCGCCTTTTCGAAAGGGTGTTTACAGCTCGGACTTTTGACGCGCTCCTCCAAAATAATTCATTAGACGCCTAGTCGAGCTCGAAGGGGCGTGACGGAGGGGCTTTTATCGCGCAAGAATGGAGACCCGTTGATACTGCCTCACGGACGGAGAGGATCCGTCAGTGGAACACGCGTAACGGCTCGGAAACACTCGCAGGAATTCGCAGAACGACGAAGCGCACCGACGACGAACAACCGAACTTGCTGCTCTTCGACCTCTGGAAGCCGTAGAGCCGCTTGCTCCCCCGATTTTCGCGACACCGGCGAAATTTGGACCCGCGCAAAGAGTTTTCTCAAGGTAATTCGCCCAAGGTAATCGGAGGTTGGATGTCGTCGACGCGAGGAGATTCCACGTGGACCGCGGTAGGTTGAGAGTCGCGACTTGTGCGATCCAACGCGGGAAAGAAAGAGGACAAAGCTTTGCGTCCTCCGCGTTTTCTCCAGGGGAGAATTTGCGGTCAGTTAAGGGAATAATGGAAATTCTCAGTGTCCATTCTAGGCTAAATGGAAAAGAGGACAAATTAGGATGACATCCTTATAGCATCCGGTGCTCTCCAGGTAAATCCTCTTAGCTCACGCAAAAGGGCCTTCTTGTTCTCTTTCATCCCCCTCTTGGGAGCGATACCCTCCCCTCCCCTCCCCAACCCTCCGCGGCCGACGAGCCGGGCTTTACCGCAGCGTGACGAGGGCTGCATTTTGCGACAATCGTTCTTTACACGACCGCCGTTCGCAGCCTATTGTTACCCCGAAAATGTCAACGGGGCAACGCTTAAGAGAGGACACTTTTGCCAGAGGCCAGATCGGATTATTGGATTACCGACATGGAAGTGAAGTGGAGCGAAGATCTGTCGGTCCTCCAGATCCAGTTATTGTGCAAACTTCTCGCAGGTGTACCGCTCGTGGATCGCCGCCATAAGCACGGCTGCTAACCAGTCAATATTTGAGTCGAGAACACGAGGAAATCGCCTCGCGAGACAATTCCGCTTGACCTCGAGCTTCAAAAGGGCGCTCATTGCGGAGCGATCGGGGCGACTACTCCCCTAAGGGGTTGAAAGATTCGAAATTGCCGATATTTCAAGGAACTCGCTCGCGAGCGTCAACGAGCTGCTTTACCTGCTCTCCGCACTCGGTGCGAACTCCAAAGAGTCGGCGAGGGTAGAAATCGCGATTATTGCCCACTTGGCTCATGCACCCCTTTCTTCCTTCCTTCCTTTCGTTGGACTATTACGCGGAGGGGCTCCTCCATCCGTGGAAATATTTTATCAATAAGGAAGGTGAAAAACTCACGGTGGACATATGCCCCATGAATTAGTAACAATTGGGAAAATGCTCTTGGCTACGACAACGGTACGATTCGTGGTATTAACTATTGATGTCGCATCGATCGATCACTAACAGTAGAGAATGGTCAAAGTCTAGCACGATTTCACTCACTACCGTCGCTCCGCATGGCTCGTCGACCAGTAAAATCTTTTCCACGGACTCGAATAGAGTCTTTTCAGCCGCTCGCAAGTTTTCCTCGACCACTCAACCTCCGTCTCCCCCCCCCCCCCTCCCACGTTTTACGCGGAATACACCTTATTCCGTGAAGGGGAACTGCACGAAAAGCTTACAGCGCCCAACGCTTTGCCCTGGCATCGATCAAAAATTGACCGAAAAAAAGAAAAAAAAACCTGATCTTCAACTGCGCGTCCAGGGGGTGACGGTGCGATCTCGCGAGAGAGGACCTTGAGAAAACTTTTGAAAAGACTCCAAAAGACAGTTTCGGGTCGCGCGTAAATTCGGTCCGTGCGTACGCAGGACGTTTCGAGGATCCAACGATACGCGCGAGAGAAAACGCGAGATTCCCGAGTGTCCTCGGGTATCCTGAGAGATTGACAGAGGATCGGATGGCGGGAGGAAGTGGGAATCGTGTTTCCACCCTGCGCATCCTGTCAAGTGGAGATGCTCCAGGGTACACGGAAAGACCTGACAAATAATTGGCTCCTCCTGCGCACAGGTAGGGCCCAGGGTGCCTTCGAATCCTGAGAACGTTGTTGCGTAAGGACTATTATACGAAGGACACCCGATACATTTAGGCTCGCAGTCATCTTCCTTGGACATGAAGACGCGCCATCCACAACATCTCCAGCTTCTCAAGGGCCACCCTTGCACGATTTATTCTTGATTTTTTTTTCATGAAAATGTTTGGTCAGTCCTACAAAACAGGCGTTGGCAACCAGCGAGGATGATTACCACCACCATCACCACCACCACCACCGCTACTGTCGAGTGTCAGATGTAGTTTACAAGATTTTTCAACAAAGTGTGCGATTGGCGCATGCATGTGCGTGATATAATTCATCCACTTATCGTATGAGACATAACATGTTCTATAGCTATTTATATAATTGAAGTTAGCGTTGAATTTTAGATGCGGAGTAAATGGTTCAAGGTATTTTCTGGTGGTGGTGGTGGAGTAAATGAAAGCAATCGAGTCCGGTGAATATCTTACGCTGGATAAACCCTTCGGGTGTCTATAGATACGAGAGTTGGCTGTCAATAGAGTTAAAGTTCACTTTTTATAAATAGACATCGTCACCCTTAATATCGGTATATCGAATTGTATACATATTCAGCGTTATAACGACACGAGCATTTTACATCGGTAATGAGGAGTGGACGAATAAAAAAATATCTTGTAACGGGCGCTTGGACATTCACGCGGAATTATTTCAGCAAAAAAAAAAATGATACCGCCGATCAAGGCGTATTATTTTCATCTCGGTATTAAACATAGAAACTTTCGTGCGCTTAATCAAGGGGGTAATTTTCCCCTTTCCACGTTTCAGACATTTATAACGTTAATTTTTTGACCGATGGCTCACAAAAGACTCTTAAAGCAGAAAACTTTCCTGGACCAAGTTTCTTGTTCTAATTAGAATTCAGTAAGCCACTGAGAAATTCAAAGGACCACAAGGGTGTGTTAGGGTGTTCGAGCGAAAGAGAGAGGGAGAGAGAGAGAGAGAGTTGGAGGAGGAGGAAGAGAAAAGAATGAATGGGAATAATATTAAACTACTTCCCAAGTATATTTGTCCGGGATCCGCATGAACACTTACTCAAGTTTTCACGAAGATTAATTTTCGGTCTGATATAGAGGGATTTTTCTACTCGCTTAATTAATACCGCGCGCGTCTCCTTTTTGATGTCACGGATTTAATTACTTTTTTACACCGACTCGTAAATCATCCGGCGGGTCCACGGCGACCGACACACCAAGCTCTTTCCTGCCGAGTCATAAAATAAGAAGTTCAGTCAGCTCGCGGAGAACAAGTCGAACACGTGTTGCGGACAGGCTACAAAAGATGAGAAAATGAGAGAGCAGAGCAGATCAGCAGCATCGAGCGAGCAGCACATCGAGATACGACGGACTCGTGGCAATAGCCAGTTCGTTTCGAGGCCACCATAACCGACGCCGACGCCGAAACCGACGCCTCCACCGCCGTCTCCACCGCCGTCGCTTCTGTCAAAACAGAACGGATCATCCTGGATGATCGCCAGCTTATCGCTTTGTGGGTCCGACTCGATAGGGACATTTAGCCCGCTGCTGCTTCTGGCCTCATCGAAAGCTGCTTTAGCCTCACGATTCGGTGGTGCGTGTTGTTGAGCCAACCAATGGATTCTCCCAACGAAAATAGCAAGGAAGGACCGAAAATAGTCCGGAAGGCCGTTCTCTCCCAGGACATTCGTCCATTTCCAGCAGAAATAGATGCTAGGTCCGTTCAACGGCTCTCTCCATGCTCCACTCGTCTTATTTTCTACAGGGTATGCAAAGTCCACCTCCCCTCCCCTTCTTTTCCCAATGGTGACACAAAGCAACGCGCGCACTTTACTCGGAACTTGCAATTTTCACGAAAAGACGGATCTCCACTGGTCTACCGGTCTATTGGTCTATCGGTCTCTTCCTGTTCACCGAACGATCCAGCATCCCCTAATGGATGACAAAGCGATCAGGACGAGAGATAAAGAAGTTCGGGTCTGGCGCATAACGCGGACGCACAAAAGCTGAAGGACCAAACCTCGATATAGGCTAATTCGAGCTTTTGGCTACGGGTCTCTCTGATCTTATCATCGATACCTCTCGGCAAGAATTTGAAAAGGTGACAATTTCCTCAGTAGCACCTGATATCCCCGAGATCGGACTGCGCGTTCTACCTGCACGAATTAAGATCTCTATCTTCGGGAGGTCTTAAGCCATTGACCTTATCCTTTAAAAGGGTCAGCCGCCGGTGGCATTTTTCTCTTTAAATGGACCACGCGAACTAATTACTATCCCTGCTATCGGCTAGGATCAATGGGGCCAATGAATAGCGGAAAAACTTGTAATAGATCGAAACGCTCTCCATGCTCGCTTCAGCTACCATCGCTCTATCGCAAAAAGACTATTTAGCAGAGCACCGCGGGAGGGGGTGGAGGGAGCGAGATAATAATCCAGTCCACCACTTCTCCTTGCTCGCGTCCAAGAGCCAACGGCAGAGCTTCGGTCTTATTAACTTTCACCGATTTTATCACAGCGAGACAGAGCGCGAGTCTTTCCTCGATGCTCGATCATATGATCGGCGCAAAGCGGAGGGAGGAAGGGAGGAAGGGAGGAAGGGCGAACGGCAGGGAGAGTGGAAGGCGGAAAGTGTTCAACGATACTCCAGCGTGTACGTTGACTCCTTTTGCCGTACTTTGACGAGTCTGACTCGCGATAAGAATTTTCGAGCAAACATCGGTATCGCCGGTCAGACTCGTAAAACAAATGCAGGTCAAATATAAATGTCATGATTGAAATTCATGACGTCGTCGCCCGTCTAACGCGCCGCGCCGTCCTCGACCGCTCGGGCATGGACTTCGTCGAAGCAAATGGTACGGGGGGCAGGGGGTTCAGGACGACGAGCAGATTCCTCGGTAGAATTCCGCGCAGTGCGTTGGAACGATCTTATCACGACCAATCAACGCGCTCCAAGTGCACAATCCGCGAGTTCACCGCGATAGCGAGAGACCGTCGAAGCCGATTCCCATGGACGGACGGACGGACGGACGGATGGGAATCGCGGAGGTTTGAAAAGAGCAGGCGGACACTCACCACATGTCCATGGGCCGGTGATTTGGCGATTGACTGCAACTGGGGGTAGAGTTGACCAGCCGCGGCCGGTGTCATGTCAGTCAACATTTCGGATGCCGATCAGCAGAGGAAACCGGAGGCTTCGTGCTGGCTGTCACTCCGTTCTCTACCGCACCAACGACTCCTTGCGCAGGATAGGGAGGAAGTCGAGAAAGGGCTCTGGCCAGCTGCTGTCCCTTTTGCCAGATCGCTATCACCAATCGCGATTTCTCTCTCTCTCTCTCTCTCTTTCTATCAACCTCTTATTTTGTCTTCTATCCTCTCCTCTCTATCTCCGCTCCTCTCCTCTCCTCTCCTCTCCTCTCTCCTCTACTCCTTTCTCTCCTTTTCGCGTTTCTAGCTTCGTCGTACACTACACTCGGAGGACAAGACACTCGCTCGACGATTCGACGGTTCTGGCCCGGGCCCCGATATGGCTGTCGGTAGCTGGTGCTGCTGGCCCGTCCGTCGGTCCGCTAAAAAAGTGCCTTCGAAAACTCTGCGCCGAGGAACCGGTTAACGTGATTCCCGCTCTTCGCCCCGTAACAGACTGCCGGTCGACCGATCGCCCGTACCCCAACAAGGCGGGGGAATAGTAGTAGGGAAGCCAGCTTTTGCCCCCGAGCAAGAAGGAGGCCGTGCCCAGTGGGACGTACCGGGACGGCCTGGGTAGCCGCCCCCAACCGCCTACCTGCGCTGAATCCCGGCCTGTCTTTCGATACTTGTATCTCCCACCCTACCTTCTACCCTCACTCTGTCGAATAAGCTCCGCTGCTGCTGCTCCTGCTGCTGCTGCTGCTGCCGCTGCCGCCGCCGCCGCTGCCGCTGGATTCCTTCTCTTTTCTATGTGTGCGTGTTTGTCGTGTGTACTTCTCTCTCTCTCTCTCTCTCTCTCTCTCTCTCTCTCTCTCTCTCTCTCTCTCTATCTCTCTTTCTCTCTCTCTCTCTTCCTCTCTCATATTCGAATTCTCTCCTTCCTACCCCTCCTATCCCTTTATCATTTCTCCTTCTCCCTCGCTCTTACGCCTCTCGCTACTTTCTTGTTTCTCACACCCACTCGTTCGAACTGTCTCTCTCGGGTTCCGCTACCCTTTCCCCTCTCCTCCAGTTGCTCGCGAGTTCTTAGACTCTCTTCCCCTTACTTTTCCTTTTCCTCGAGAACTCGCTCTCGACTCTTGTGCAGCAGTGCGGACCTCGTCTTTACGCCCAACTCGACTCTCTTCATCCCTCTTGCTCCACGTCCCTGTCCTCGTCCTCGTCCCCGTCGCCGTCCCCGTTCCCGTTCCCGTTCCCGTTCCCGTTCCCGTCTCAACCGTGCGAGCAGCTTTTGATAATTTAGCCGTGAAATGCGCGCGCAGCCTGCCCTGGAAAGAGGCACGCGTACTGGACTCGGTGGCTCCCTCTCGCTCGCTTTCCATCCCTAGCCACCCTCTCCCTCTCAAACAACCCCTGTCGGGAGCTCTACTCTTTCCTCTTCCTTCCTCCTTCGAGGGTTCCTTCTTCGACTGCTCTGCGTCGACGTGCACTGCAAATGCGCGACCCGGAGCTTCTCCTGGCGCTTAGGTGTCGCAGTTTCACATAACGATACGCCCTTTAACCACAGCTATTTAAGTCCCGTGGAATCTTCAGCTTGGTCTCGTCAAATTCCTATCAGAAAACAACAAAACGCTGACTGCAGGATAACTCCGGCGCACCGGAGTGAAAAACTTGAAAAAAATTGCAAATTCTTTCGAATCGCGCAATGTTCGGATTTTCAGACGAGTCCCGAGTGTCGGGAAATCAGCGAGGGTGAAGACCCACATTTTTCGAATCACGATGGAAGGAATGCTTTCACTATAATCTTGGACACTTTAGAGTTGCTTAAGATATCCATATAGAACAGTGGGAAGCCGTGGCGAGTGTGCAACAACTCACGAGCGCCTAATGTGATTTTAAACGTCGAGTTTGAATTTCAAATGGTATCGACTCTACCCCATAGACTGGAAGAACGAGTAGAACGACCGTACTCGTTACTTATGCGCTCCGCATACATATAGTAATAGCGTTGCTATGACTCAAATCAAATAGTCGAGTATTCAAAGCAAATGTGCTAATTGATGCCGGATCATTATAATTTTTTTCTTCCTCAAATCCACGTGTATTCGACGACTCGCTCGACGAGACTCTCTCTCTCTCTCTCTCTCTCTCTCTTCTTCTTTATTTATTTTTTTTGTTTGTTATTAAATTAAATAAAATATTTCAGGAAAACCACGAGCATACGGCTTTTAATGTTTAATATCCATTTGCATTATAATGGTGGCGACCAAGTCGCATTAGGCCCTAATTTTCTATAATGGAGGAGAAGACCGGTGTGTGGCGCCGTTCTGGCGAGGTAGTTATTTATCCTCCATTCACAACTTCACTTTCCGTAGGAAGATTGACCAAAAAGGAAACAATCTTAATCTGACATGAGCCAAACTTAATATCTTAACAGAATCCTTTTATTTGTCGTACTCCAATTATCGAATCGATCTCCTTCCTCCCATTTATATTCAATGAAACGTCTACTACAGCATACCCGTATGATTCGAAGAAGAACACTTTCCGTATTCCAGACACGCACGGTTAATAAAATTCTGGAATGACATCTATCGGCCCGGAATATAAATCAATGGGATGCAGGAATATTGAAATATTGCCTAGAAGCGTGGTAATAATTATGGATGTGTCAGGGTTGCGCGAGGATACGCGCGCGCGCGCGCGCACACGCACGCACGCACAACTGAGCCAACGCTAGAAAAATCCATAACAAATTCATTGAAAAGCGGCCGTAGCGATTCTCGCCGAAATCCATCGAGCCATCGACGATTTCTCCGAGAAAATCGATGATCGGAAGGTTTCGAGGGTTGGCATCGAGCAAACACGAAAGAGGGATGAATAAGAAATAAGATAGGAAGGAACGAAGGAGAAAACCGGCACCTTGGCACTCGGAGAGAATAAACGATTGCGCTACTCCTGGCGGAATAATAGTAAAAGCAAGTTCTCGTGGCTGTTCGATGGGTGATGTCCGTTAGGGACAAAAGTGATGCATCGGATGCGATTCCACGTATCGAGCGAGGTTGATTCAAAGTATAATGTAACGTGGAATGTGGTGGGAGTAAAAAATGATTTCTGCGAAGAAGAAGGCATTAGTGGCTATCAGCCCCCAACGAGTCGCCTCGGCGATGATGCGGACATCGCGTGCGATCGTCCCACAATAAGCGAGATCCGCCTTGCCGACCCTGGCCCGTGGCCGCCCAGCTGGGGAAGTAAAGTGAGAAAAGGGATGTTTTACAATGAAGCAAACCCGGAGACCGGCACTGTGGTGCTCGTGCCAACAGCAAATGCACCTTGGTGCCTCTTGCAAATGGCTGTCGATACCTCACGCGAGTCTTACACCATCGCCCATTGTGTTACCACGACAACACCGTTTTCTCCTACACTCGAATCACACTCGATTTATTATCGCGTTCCTCATAATTGATTCGCTCCACGCACCTTTTTTTACAATTTCTGCTCTAACGAGGGTGGGGAGAGAGAGCGACCGAGAGGTGGGAAATTCCCGCAACCCCCGAGAACTCCAAGGACTCGACGGTGGTATCAAATGACAGAATAGAGAGAGAGAGAGAGAGAGAGGGAGAGAGAAGAGAGGTAGAGAGCTGCTCTCTTCAACGCTGAAAATTGGAATATTCCATGAACGATCGAAGGATGAAGCAGCAGCGGGAGGAGAGATTGATCGATTGCTGGCAAAATCGCAGGTTGAAGGTCACGACGAGTGAACGGTCGTGTCTTGAGCGGGACCTCGCGCGTCCACGGGGTTCGCGTGAACCGAGGAGGAAACGATTAAAACGTCTTGCATAAGGAGTGACGCTGGAGGAGAAAAAGGAGCGACGAAGATTACATCCATAGGATCGCGATAATGATGGTAATTGGTTGAATAAATAAATCTGAACGCCGTCCATCGGTGGATACGACCGGCGCTAATGGCTGTTTAATCTTCGGGGGGAGATCGCGCGAGGTATTGACCAACGGCCGAGTGTTGGAGAAAACAGCATGAAAGAAGCTCAAGAGCCAAACGTGGCCCGATGGCGAGTTCGACTTCCGCGATTCCGATCAAGCGATATCGGGGCCCGATGATGGATCGTTGATTGGCAGACGGCCGCTGCGGGGTTGAAAGGGAAATGGGCCTAGCGAGGCAAGTGGGCCCATGGGCTCCTCCACGGGGGCGGATAATGACAGGGCGGCCTCGCGAAGCGAAAATGGCCCAGCCCGGACGAGCATTCGCCTTTCATACGGCCATGTGGCCATCGAGAGATGCTGATGGACTAATAATTACCCGAGAAACCAGCTTCGCATATAGCCGTTGAGGCCCTCGAAAATGAAGATTCACTTTACCACGATGGAAGCCGTCCCGCACCAGATAGCCCAGTGTCCCGCTGCTGCCGCTGCTCAAACCGTTCCCCAAAGTGCGAGCAGGTGATTCACTTTTCTTCGAAATTACTCGCATGGCTCTCGCTGCTCCATCAATCCCTTCATCCCCTTCCTCTCTCACCTGTCTCCGTCATTTTTCAAATAATCGTAAATCTCGTAAACGCGAACGTGCTTCGAGAACGACGGCGAACTTTGTTCTTTCAAACCGAAAGGTCGTGTGTCTTTCAAAATGGAGTCTCGCGATGATGCCCGAACCTCTCGAGACCAATGCTCGAAGGAGGAAAGGGCGCGCGCGAAATATATATATATAAATATGCGATATAATTTATTAATAATAAATTAAGCGCATTCGCCGGGGAGGAGGATCCGACGACCACGGTTTATCAATTCCAATGTATACTTACTTGTCAATTACGCTTTTACCAATTACAAAAGTTATTTTCAATGCGAAATAACCATTCGTCTTATTTGACAAGCGTGTCTCATCTTTGTTGATTAAATTTTATTTTTCCTCCACCTCTCACTCTTCCTCTGCTTCTTCTTTTATTTAGATTTTTCTTTTTTTAATTGACGATTTTCGATTACTCCTCGCATAATCGCGCCAGCAATTATCGAATAACGTATTAAGGTGATTAATATCCTCTTGGTGTTTGTGATATTATTTAAATATTCATGACGCCGCACATTAATTTCGACGTCAGCCAGCGATGCAGAGTAAGCCGTTAAAAACATATTTTAAAGTTGGTAGTAACCGCGGTAAAGCGTTCCATAAATCAAGCACTCACGTTGAGTATATAATAGGAGAGCAGTGATAACACGCAAAACATTCTTTAAACATCGTGGGCAGATCAGACTCGATGAACTGCACGCGAGTCGTTACTTTTTAATGTTGAGCACAGCTACCAGTAACGCGGAAACGTTGAAAAAATTCGTTCCCCTCAATCATGGAGCTTTGCGCTTTTTGCCGATTTTACTTCTCCGCATTTCGCTCCCGCATTGCATCCCCCGACCTGGATGAGGAATCGCGTATTTTTAAAGTTAGCGATTTTAAACGAGCGATTTTTAGAGACGTATTTGTAGCAATGCTGAAAAGGGTAAAAAAGAGGCTGGCTCGGGAAGAAGGGGGAAAAGGAGAAGGAGTGGAAGAAGCGGCGGACGAAGAAGAAGAAGAAGAAGAAGAAGAAGAAAACAATGTTGGAAAATAGAGATTCTTCGAGTGGAATGAGTTTTCGTGGCTTTTAAGGTCGACTCGCACGTTTTGCCGTGAAACAAGGCGAGGAGAAACTGGTACGGCTCTGATTTACGGACTCGTTGCTGGATCCATTGCCGGAGCTCTTGACTCTGACTCGCGTTTCTGTCCACGTCGTTCGACTCCGGAATAGAGAGACGCGTACTCAGATTTATGGGGTGTTCCACCACCACCACGCGAGGAGAGGGACCGTACCTCGTCGTAATTCTCGAGACGTTCCAGCTATTCCGTCGAGACGCGTCTTACTCGCGAGTAAGGCACATTTCCCAAATTCTCCATCTACGTATCCCCTCCCCTTCTCCTTTCTCTCTCTCTCTCTCTCTCTCCCCTCCTCCTCTCCATTGAATTAAAAAAATCGTCGCACCTCTACGTGACTCGCGAAAAAATTATGGACAATTCGTGTACGGAGTGTGACAAACGTGATACCAGTTTTCTATCTCTTCACTCGTGGAATTTCTAATTGTTAAATTATTGCAATTGATATTAATAAGCGAAACGACCTTCCTTTTATACCTCCTTTTTTTTTTACAAACTTGCAAGTAGTCCAAGTACTTGCTATCATTTTTCGTGTACCGTTTAAGTTACAGCATTTTAATTTCGTGCATTCTGATAACAGGAGTATAAAAGTGAAGCAATTAGTTTCGCGACCTCGTACTTCATTCAATAAACTTGTTGCACAAGGTAACTTGCAGCCGAGGCATAAAAATGTCTGCCGCCGATGCGGACAATAAGAATGTTATCGGAAAAACATTGTTCATAACGATAATTGATTACATTACGCTTAAACCCGGAAGAGGAATAGCGAGAGAGTTCCGAAGCTCGGAAATTCCTGGTTATCGCAAGGATGCAAAACGGTTTCCTTGTTTCTGCACGGGCGATGGGTATCGATGCCGGATGGATGTGCCATTGCTTTCACCGTGCAAGGATTTTCCGTGCGCGACGTTTCGCAGAGCCACGAAAGCGCGAAAGCTTCGACGATCGTACGAAGGTCAAAAAATTGGAGTCCGGGTCCTCCGCACGGAGTCGAGCGGCAAAGAATCGAAAAGAAACGGGGGAGGGAGAGGAGGTCATTTTGGCAAAGCGACTGCAAACGAAACGGAGCGGATCCACGGGAGGAGGCAAAGATAGCGTGAAGAACTATTCCAGAAGGGGAAACAATTAACCTGCGAAGGACCGCCGACAAATTCGCGCGCATGTTCGCTGGAAGTTGAGATTGCAAAATGACGTGCAAACTGAGGGACGCCCTCGTCCGCCCCTTGGCAATACGGTAATCACTATAATTACGTATCGAGCCCTTATATTAATACCCCCCAGCTACATCCTTTTTTCTCTCTCGTGCTCGCTTCCAACCCGATTTCTTTCCTCGTCCACTCGTGCTCCTCTCGTGAAGGCAAACTTTTTTCCAGCCTTTCGCGCGAACCGATCGGCTCCAATTTATTATTCCCGTCAAGATAATCTCTTCGCTAATGAGCATTTTAAGGAAACAACGATTTCGTCACGAGACCACTGATCTCCTCTCCTCGACGATGTCTCTTCTTCCCTCGTGGAGGCAAAACACAACACCCCCCCTTTTGCTCTAGCGCCTCTTTCCGACCGAGTTTCGATCCTCGCTTCGACTTTCGCTCGACGATCGGCTCGAGTCCAAGTCCGAGAAAAGGCGAGAAATCGCAGGTGCGGGAGATGCTGTTGTGGATCAATAGCGCAAAACAGATTGATCGGCGATGACGCGAAAAGTCAAACGATAACTGGGGCGCGTGCGGCTATTTGGGAACAGGTGTTTATATCGAGGGGGACCTTCGTCAAATCAAATTGGAAGCCTCGATTGGCAATCGGACAAATTGGATTTTCAAAAGGCCTGATGAATTGGCGGTGCGTTAAGGAGAATCGGGGGTGCGTGAGGCGGTCGTATTGGCCGCTTTAGATGCCAGGAGATGAACAATTAACCGAGGGATGTGCCCGGACCGCCCAGTACGTCGTCGACGAAGAAACAGCCGCGTCGGTGGCTCCTGTCTCGTCGTATGTTCGACGCAACGCGTTTCCGGAAAATTTTATATCGTCGGAGGGAACCCCGCCGGCGGCGCCTCTCCCCTCCTCCGCGAGCTCTCCTATTACATTATACTGCCACGCCCAGACCGGATTTATCACTCGAGATACCGACTGATAAGATTATTCCCCCGGCTTTGTATTATCAGTCGAATATCGCGTAATCGCCGAGCGTTTCACGTCTCTCGCGCAGCCAAGCGCAAAAAGCGCGTCGCAGCGTCGGTAAGGAAGGACGCGACGGCGACGGCGACGGCGACGGCGCTGATCGAACAATAAAAATATCTCGTAAGAAGCTTTTTTTACCTCCAGGTATTCCGTATCTGCCGCGGGAAGATGATTCTGCTGGACAGCGGTCGGCGTCATTGCCATCACGTTCTGCGGATGAGTCGGATGCGGATGCGGGTGCGGATACTGATAAGCGCAATTCATATTGCGATGAAACGTCGGCCAACCACAAACGGCAAGTACGTAGACGTATCAAACGCGACGTTCGCGAGCTCCGTTCTCAACGGAGATAACGGATTTCCAGTCGGTCCAATCACAGCACCCAGCGCACGAGTTTATCAACGAGTCGTCCGCTGCACCTGGTGCATCCTTCGCTTTAGAGGCAGTCGAAGCTCCTCCGCTCGTCAAGGGCGTCAAGGACGTCAAGGTCCACGGGTTTCCAGATAATGGCAATTGGAATCACTTGCCTCGTTCTTGGTCTTTGTCGGAGCACACACGCGGAATGGTCCAAATGTCTCTCTCTCTCTCTCTCTCTCTCTCGCGCGCGCGCGGTAATCACGCGGTAATTCGGCGACTATCCGACGAGGAGAGCAGCTCGTCGAGAGACGAGACGAGACGAAACGGAGGGGCGATGGTCACTACAGAGACGGCGCAGTAGATCAGCTCCGGCATGCGCAGCCAATCCGCGACGAGCATGCACGCGCCAGGAGTTCGACCACCACGGGAACGCTCCGAACGTCCCTTACGCGAACTTCCGGTGATCCACCCCCGCGAGGTTTCGCGTCTCCCCTTCGATGATCCTAGGCACGCGCCGATCCTGAATGTCCAACGACGTTGCGACGACGTTAATTTCTCTCAGAGGTCATCGAACTCGGAGG
The DNA here is from genome assembly GCA_037305995.1 of Sclerodermus sp. 'alternatusi'. Taxonomy (NCBI): domain Eukaryota; kingdom Metazoa; phylum Arthropoda; class Insecta; order Hymenoptera; family Bethylidae; genus Sclerodermus; species Sclerodermus sp. 'alternatusi'. The sequence goes on from CM074544.1 coordinate 7,496,757, forward strand.
TTCGCCCAAGGATAAGCAGGTCGAGATCCTGAGAAACTACGCGAGTCCGTTTCGCGGCTCTCGACGACGTTCCGGTCCTGGATTGCGGGAGAACGCAGGGATCGGCTATAATCGCGGATTCCTGTTGACGCGCCCTGGACACGCTTCCAATTCCGCTTCCTGGCTGCTGAAAGTGTGCCTCTTGCGTTCCGGCCGCTTCGATTGAAAACGGTACGTTACAACAGTACCCTCTTCCGTGCACATATTAACACATACCGGTACGCCGGTAATCACTGTAATTTCCACGGCTGGTCGACGAACCTCGCTGCCAGCTCGATAACAACCAAGCCTTCGGAAGCGAGCCTACCCTGCTTGCATCCGGTCCACGTGCGGCGGGTCTAAGGAGCTCGCTCGAACGTCCCAACGAAACAGTCATCTCATCTCAAGGTTTTGCTTCCGGTCGCGGTGGATAGCGCGCGCGCGCACCTTGCCGACTACTCGCGGTTTATCACGAGCGATCGCACCCACTTCCGGGAATGACGACGGAACCGCTTCGCCGGTACGTCATCCGTGCCATCCGCGCGGTACCTACGCGTCCGGACTTTTCGCGATTTTCGCGATGGCGAGCGCTCCACTTTCCGCGAATCCGGAGCTTTCCTTCTCCAAAAGTTCCTGTCGCGTAGTTATCGCCGGTCTCCAATCACACCGGCAATTTGTCCGCGGTAGCCGCGCGATAAATCGCTACGGTCGCTCGATAAGAAGGTCGTTGGAGAATGGAAGGTAACTCGCAGCTACGATGAATTCTAGTTACTATTATTGCGGATGCTTTGTTACGAGTCGCCGTGGAATCTTAACGTTTGCAATAAACAATCCAGTTGTTTTGCACCACTGTGCTTCTTCCTTATCAGATTTCACCGGAAGTTTAAGGGGGGAGGGGGCGAAAAGTACCTGTTGCAGTGGGTACGGAGAATGTCCGTCTTGTTTTCTCTCTTCCGGTCTCATAGGTTGGACGGAGCTTAGCTCCGGAGATTTTTCCAGTCTCTTTTTTCGTACAGTCACGCTAATTACGTTTGACGAAATCGATTCACGAGGGGGTTGACGAGGAAAAAGGGAGAAGATCGAGAAAAACGGAGAGATCGCTCCTAAGAAGGATATCCTCGGAGGGGTCTCGCGTACGTAAGTTGCGTGTGAATCCCCGTAGAAAAAAAAGCCGGTCGACCGGTAGCTTCGGTCCAAAAGGCAACGCAACCTCTTCTCGTCTCGTCTCGTCTCGTCTCGTCTCGTCTCGTCTCTTCTCTTCTCTTCTCTTCTCTTCTCTTTCCTTCCCTTCCTTTCTCCTCTCTTCTCTTCCGCACTCTCTTCTCAGGGTGTATCCTTCGCTGCGATAATCACAGTAATTCTCCGGAGCGGTCGACGAACCGCGAGGTTAGTCGATAACCAGGTCAGACTAGGACGAGAAACATTTCCAATTTGCGCTGGATTCTTAGAAAAGGACGAATCTTCGAAGACACTCGTTTTCTTCGCTTTTCACGTACGGATCACAGCTGGAATATCGGAATATCCTTCCTGCTTCTGCCTCTTTTCTTGGATTCCCCCTTTCGACTTCCTTCCACCAGTCGTTTACAACCAGCCTCTTTTTCTCCGGTAATTACCGGACTCTCGTATTTAAATGAAAATTATGTTTTTCCACTGGATATCGAGAACGATACACTTTTTACGCGAACCGATTAATAACTGGTTATTTTAATCGTCTCGTCGTTGCCTTTGTCTCACCTCACCGTTTTCTCCTTCCTCGCCTCTCCTCATCCCCCTCGACGCTCGAACATTATCCGTTTCTATGCTTTCAAAAGACGCGCGCTCGCAAACACTCCTCGAACTCTTCTCCGGACGAAAGCCCGTGACAGAGTCAAATGGAAGATGTCAAAGTCGGCTCCTTCCTGCTCTTCCCTGAATTCCACATGCTTCGACGCCGCTTCTCTTCCTCCGTTTCCCTTTTCCTATCGCACTTTTCCACGTAAACAACACGAGGCGGCGGTGGAGGCGGCAGCGGCGACAGCGATCATCCCTTCCCCTTTTATCCTTCACGCATCAGCCATCGTCTCTCTTCGATCTCTCCCTCTCTCTCTCTCTCTCTCTCTCTCTCTCTCTCTCTCTCTCTCTCTATCTATCTATCTATCTTCCTTCTTCCTCCATTTGAAACTTATGCCCCGCCGCACCGTCACCGACTTTCCTGCAACGTGGAATTTATTCCGTGCACCAACCGTACTCGCGGAGCGCGCCAGAGTCTTTTCAGGGAAAACTGGAGCGACGTCAGGTTCCTGAAGAATTTCCGGTTTACGCGGGAACGTGACGCACCCCACGAGAGGCAACAATTATACTGAGCTTTTTCGTAGACGCAGAAGCGGCCCGGCTTGTCGGAGGCGGATCCTCTTTCCTCGTTCCTTCCATCCGCTTCTATCCTCCTCTTCTTCCCCGTCTTCTTCTACCCCCTTTCTATCTTGCTCTTATTCCCCGTTCCTCTTCCGTCCCCTTCTGCACCGCCATCTTTCTCTCTCTCTCTCTCTCTCTCTCTCTCTCGTATTCTCCCCCGCTTGGCACGCGAACCTGGGTCGCCAGCGCTCGGTGCGTTTACACACGAGTTTCTCTCTCGGAGAGTGTACGGTGCGTGAGAGTGCCCTCAGCGGGAATTCTGCGAGGAGCTCTCCTCGCGGAGGAAGGTGTTCTTGGTGGGGCGAGCCCGCCCTCGCAACGTTCTCTTGCTCATACCAACTCGCGATTGTCTAATCCACGTAGCAACCCTAACGAAACTCTCCCTCCCCCTCGCCCTACCCCTTAAGCTCCCTCTCCCCCGCACCGGATCCCTCTCCCGATCCCCACCGAGTCGTTCCCGCGGGCTGCATTCTCGACCAATTAAAACACTCTCCGATCACGTGGTTCTCCACCGCGCACGACGCGCGACTCCCTTCTTTCCTCGCTATCCCTCTTTTCTCCGCTCTTTTCTCCATCTTCTTTCCAACTTCTTATCATTTTCTTTCTCGTTCCTCCGCGCGATCCTCCTGACACCTCCCTCTCTCCCTCTCCATCTCTCTCTCTCTCTCTCTCTCTCTGGCGTTACAAAAAACTCTCGACACGCGCCTACGACCGGTACTCGAATTTCCCTCGTTTCGCATTTCGACTCGATTGACCTTGGACCTCCAGCTTCTCGCGAGGAAGAGATGCCGTTCGGTATTGGTGATTTATGAACTAGCGGAAGAGAGACGACGTTCTTTTTACGCGCGAAGAACGGGAGATGACGGTGTTTCCATTTCCACGAGTTTTCGCGTTTCCACGCGACTTTCTAGCCGCGGACTTTGCTATCGCTTGTCTTCGGCTGCCAGCACCTCGTTAATTTCTATTTGATTCATGTTGTGGGAATCGGAGGAGAGTTCGCGAGGTCTCTTCGAGGATTCTTCCTGAATTCCTGAGAGCGTGTGTGTGTTGTGTGCGCGCGTACACGTGAACGCGCGCACACGAGAGAATTTTCTTTCGAAAGAGAAGCATAACGCTGGAATCGATTCAGTACACTAAAAGCCTCGGGCAGTTTGGAATTCCGCATCTGCCTATCTGCCTTTGTGAAAGTTCAACTCGCATTGCAACTTGATTGCATATGCTCCCCGTGCGCGCGTGTATCAGCGAATGCACGTACGCGCGAGCGCACCTTAAATAGCCGTACGTTCCTTTGTGTAACTCGCGCGCGCGCGCGCGCGCCTCTCTAAAGTTTCAATGAGCGCATTTTTCGAAAGTCCAAGTCTCGCGACTACATTCGCCTCCTTAGCGGAGATTTATGGATCAACCTGGCACCACCACTCCGGTGGCTCCGAAGAATTTATCCTCGAGAATTACCGGAGCACGCTCTCGCACTCGCAAGACCGCCGAGACTCTCTCCTCTCCTCTCCTCTCCTCTCCTAGCGGACGCTCCGCTCGTTGAAATCTTTAAACGAGTATTAAATTAAAAGGTGGCGGTATCTGTCACGTTCGAATTCACGCATCAGCTTTTATTCCGCTCCAAGTTCCACGGCTCATTACGAAAGGACATTTCAAGCATTTACCATGAAAATGGGTGCTCGTTACTCGCGACTATATCTGATTGGACTCGTGGAGGATAATGAGTGGGCAGCGAGGGTACCCGACTGGAAAATCTAAGCGCAACAAGAACGCGTGCCTACGCTCGCAATGCTGGCCAGCGCGACTGTACTAAGCAAATGGAAGCTCCTAAGCCAAATGGAATGCGCCTGGAAATATTGGGAGAGACTCTCCCAGCGACTCTTCGAGAGGAAATGGGAAAAACGCGCGAAACCCTGCTTTCTCGAGAAGGGACGTGCGCTGCTCGCGTCGGTCGTTTGAAAATGTCTCACTTGGATATTGTCCCTCTTTTTGTTTCTCTATTTTTTTTTTTTTTTTTTTTTCTCTTTCCTTCTATACATCGTAAATGCACGGATCATTGAAGAGGGACCTCTAACGCGGAGTGGATGAATGAACGCGAACGTTGGACGATCGGATGTACGAATCGGTATTCTCCACGGAATGCATAATGCTCGGAGCGAGTGCTTCTCCCTCATTTTTTACCTCCTGCGCGTCTATGTCGTTTCTTGGGGGATCGGAAACTCGATACAGTGGGAACCGCGTGTGATCCCTATTCATGTAGGGGGACGTTAAGGAAGGACCCAAAGAAGTCTCTCGGTGGCGCCGAGGGTGCTATGCCGACAAAGTTCTTAAAGGACCTAAAGGATTACTCTGCTTGCCGCACAAGGACCTTGGGAATCCCTCTGTGCCACCCTACACCGAGAACTGCTCCCGTCTCTTCTGATTCGTAGATATTTCTCAGTGCGCGCTTTCCTTCGAAATCCGCCGAAACGAACGACGGCTTTCCACCCCCGTTCAAGCAACTCGCCCCACTTTTCACTCGAATTTCCATTTTTTCCACCGAAATACGAGAAATCTTTTCTTCGAAGTTAGTCACAGGATCGAACGATGCGAATGATGTTGGTCGAACGGAGAGATTTGTGTGTCCTGATTGAGTCATCCATGTGTAAATTCGAGAAGTGTAATTGTACTGGAAGGGCTAACGCGAAAGCCTAGCATTGAGATGATTAAAGGTAGTATTTCATAGGATTTCATGGCAACCCCATTATTTTCCCACTTAAAGTGGCCATTTGCGAGCGATGGCTAATTAGAAGACGCCAATCGATCTATTTCGATAATTAATTCAGCGGTAAATTTCTTCCGGTTAATAAAGGGAGGGCCCCTCCCCGTCTCTCACAGTCTACCTTCTCTCTCTCTCTCTCTCTCAGCTTGACACTCTACTTAAGAAATGAATTATACTTATTGCCTGATTAGTTCTGTTCCGAAGGACTCGCACTTTCCCCGAGAGAATCGTCATGCTACAGTAATGCATAATAATAATAATAATAATGATAATGATAAAAGTATACACGCATACTGAAATTATGAAAAGGGAAAACATAGCATGGGTTACCATCACTTTTTTTCGCACTTATCGCAAAAGTAATAAATATTTCATACTATTTAGTATCGTGTTATTGTAGGAAAGCGATTAATAAGTTATAATTAATGCACGCGTCAGGGATAATTTACCTTCTTTAATGCTTCCGAATGCGAAATCATAAAAAAGGTGATGGATACCTTCCTTTGTATTTCTAGCCATCTTCTTACCTAACGCATTACTTCGGATGAATAATTAGCGAGAAAAACACATTTTCAGATCTCGCATGAGGATAGGACGACGGTACTATCTTCCTATAAAAAATCTTTTCGCCATCTCGTTTCACGTTACTTGCTTTATTTCGTTGATCGATGGATTTTTCAAACAACTGTAAATAATCACCAAAAACTGGAACAACGAACAGTTTTCGATGACTTTTTTCACGTTCTCCTGCGTTCTCCTTAAAAATAGACCTTGGATATTAATCAGGAATATTTTCCGGCCGAAATCTGTCGGGTAGGTTTCTAATAGGTTTATTTTAAGGCGAGCCGCATCATTTAGGTTGAAATCGACAACCGGCCAGGTGGTACCAACGAGTTTTCCGAGAGATAATCTAATATTGGTCATCGTATTAAGCTATGATGGATAGCGATCCACTTAGGCTGCAGCTGACGAGATAAATAGGAGAGAAATTTGCTAGGAAGAGGGAAATCCCATTATATTGGAATATAATTATACAGAGAAAATGATTTAATTTTCATCTTCTTAATTGATACGAAGCAATAGCGAATAAATGCCTTCTCTTTCTTTTATACTCGACTAATTTAGATTTTGGAATTGTGTGAATTACGACGTCGATTCATCGTTCGTTTGTATCGCTACCAATTCGAAAGGATAAAAATTCATTGCTTGTTCTCAATTTCCAACATCTGGCCCTTTGAAACAAACGGCAGTTCCAGAAACGGATGGAGAAAAAAATATCTCAAGTACTTTTGTTCTCGACAAGTGATAGACAATTGACAACTGGGGGTGCGCAAGAGAAAAAAAAAAGATCCACGTAGAACGTAGATCGCATTAGAAAATGATAAATCACGAAAGTAAGAGAAGGGACGCGATTAGACGAAAGATGCGGGGAAGGAAAAGACGCGCGATGAAAAATTGCGTCCAGGGTGGTTCGTACGTTCTCTTGAACGGATATGAAACTGCCGCACAGCCGGATGGACGGACAGACGAAAGAATGAGCGGTTGTTTCTTTCAGACACGGCGCTAGCGCTCTGTTATTATAGCTCTCCCTCTATCTCATTCTCTCTCTTCCTCCTTTTCCCCACCTCTCGCTCCTTCCACTTTTTTCTCTTCCGTTTCTTTCATTGTACCCCTCGACCATCTTCCCCTCCCTATCCTCTTGATTCTTGTTTTCTGTTTTTCCTCTGTCTCGCAACCATTTTCTCCCTCTATCTCTCAAAGTCTCGGATGAGAAGAGGATCGCCGACATTACCGGGGAGAGAAAAGAATAATAGCCTCCCCTGCTGCATCGCGCGTGGCCTGCAATTAAAGCGCTTAAAACACACGCGCAAAATCCTGCCAATAATAGAGCGAACAATTAGTTGTCTAATCAAGCGCGAGGAACTGCCCTCGTGCAATTTTCAGCGGTCGCCACCTATACTCGCTAAAACTCCGGGGAATGGACCTGGAACTTTTGATCGATGGAAGCGAGTGAAGATACACGACTGCGATCGTACGAGGCAAGTCGTTCCGTGCGATCCATCCGTTGCTTTATCATCGAAAGCAGCGAGCCGCATCGTGGCGCGTGGAACCCTCTTTCCTCCCTCCGGAAAGGGAAACATTCGTATTCCCGAAATTTGCCAGAAAAAACGACCGGCGCTTCGTATTTTTCGTCGCCGCGCGCATTTCTCCGATCCGACACGACGAAAAGGAGAGGGGAAGGGGGGGGGGGACGCGGAAAATCATGGAAATCGCAACGCGTTTAATTAACATTGCAGGGGGTGACGAAGGGTGCTATCGCCAGACGGAATCCAATAAAATAGCGAGGAGAGCGAGAAATGGCTTTGACGATGCAACGAGAAGAGGAACCTTACGCCCCTGCGGTATGATTACCCCCGCAGTGGAAGTTTACTAAAAGTGAAAGATGAAGCGAGCCCACGTCTGTCAGCTTAATAACATAAATTTCTAGAAAGTTTGCCAGAGGAGCTTCGTAGCTCCGGCGAGTGGTAGAAATCTAGAGAAGCGGAGGGGGAGGGACGTGTTTCGGTCCGAAACGAGTCAACAGTGGCAGCCAAGCAAGTGGTTCCGAGCGCATTACGGGTTACGCGGGCGGTGTAATCACAATGATTCCGTCTTCGAGATAGGTCATCATCTCGTCACTGCGTCACCCGCGGCCAAAAAGCACGCGGCACGCACACGCCTTCATCCCCCTTCTCCGCGACCTTGCAACCAACCCCCACCCTGCTGATTCGCCAGAGTCGCTGGTACCAAACCCACTGCGAAGCTCATCCTCCTAACTGACTTTGCCACGAATTGCCACGGACGACCGTGTAGATTACGCGAGGATCGTTCTCGATCGTTTCGCTTGAAACGTCAATTTTTCGTTGGTCGCGGAAACTCGAGATTCGACATTTATATTTCTATAGAACGCGGATAGTGTCACTGGCAGTAACGAGATAGGCTTGCGAACGTTAATCTTTCCTCGCGGCAGCATGCGTGCGTGTGTGTGCGAGAGGGGCTGAGGTTGGTACGAAGACTGACGGCTAGTACGCAGCAGTGGAGAAGAGAGAAAGAGGGAGAGAGGTAAAGAGGTAAAGAGAGAAAGAGAGAAAGAGGGAAAGAGAGAAAGAGAGAAAGAGAGAAATTTATGGACTTATCAATCATTTGGTAGCCCAGCGCGGGACCACGCGGCTGCGTTTCTTAGCGGCGCAGCCTGTTATTAGCGACGATTAAAAGATTCCACGGGCGGGCATAGTCGAGCATGCTGTTTCCTCGATTCCTTTCATTGACAGGGATTTATCGGTTCCAGTTCGCTGGAGGAGGATCGACGTACGCCTCTTTGATTTTTGCGCATCGGAAATCATGGTTCAGGGGGGAACGGGGTCAAGGAAGGTATTAGTAGAGAATAGTCTTAGGACTAGTTGTACCAAACGATGCGTGGGTAAATCTTTTCATTCGATTCTCCTCGACTTTCCCATTTCGCATGATTATACGCAATCGACTCGCTCGCTCGATCACGGACCTCCTCGGCCCATTCTCGCTAATCTTCGATCTCTAAACTAGTCTCTTCGCATGCCAGGGAAGAAATTTTTACTCCTCGACGACGCGGCGTGTGACTCGCCGAGAGCATGTGTGGGAAATTAGTGGGAGTCGATCAAGGTGACGTTGACGAGTTCGGTCGGAGCGAACGGAGTGCGCGATTTCGTTAGAAACAAGATGGCGCGGCCTCGTTTGATATTTCTCTCCCGGTGTGCATAGGGCTGCAGCAGTTCTCAGCGTACAGGGGAGTCGAGGTGCGAGTGGAAGGTGTGATATATGCGTACCACTACAGTCGTACCTCTCGCGGTTGGAGAGTACGTTCATTGGAGCAGGGAGTGTAAAATATCGCGTGTGGGTGTGAAATAAAATGGCGGTCTTGCAGCGGGCGTGAGGTGCGAGTTTAATAAAAAGTAATACCGCGCGTTAACGAGCTCGCGCCAGAGATTAAAACGCGCCCCCGCGAAGAAGGATAGCGGTGCCCCGAGGGTGCTATCTCTGAAAATTGCGTAGGGACGGGAATTTATGCAGCGACGGGATACCTCGGTTCCGGCGAATTTTTCCCGCGGACGATCGACTGGTTCCGCGGCGAAATCAGGTGGATCGCGGAGAGCGATGGCCACCACCGCACCAGGGATGTTCCCGTACACCAGGAACTACTCCGGAGTCGACTCCGACGGTCGATGCAGCGGCGGCAGCAGCAGCAGCAACAGCCGGGCGATCGTCGTCGCCGGTGATCGTGGGTGGACCTGGAGGAGCGAGCGAGTCGCCGGACGAGGGAGAGACCGAGAGGGAGCGCATTTACGTGTGTTCGCACATGTGAATGTACTCGTCGCATTTTGGGGGCGCTCGTGCAGGGACGAGGGACGGCAGGGCCCAAGCCCGGTAATTAAATAGCTGAACCCTGCAATTAGGGCCACTAAATCGTGCTGGAGCCTGGACCCGGTCAGCGAAAGGCCCGCCAGACAGAAAAAACGACATCGACTGGCCTCCTCCAGCGAGCTTTGCTCTTAGCACACACGTACCAGCAGCCTGAGCGGGGCCCGCGTCCCCCGCAGTCGCGGGGGTGGCTTCGTGAAATGTGGGAACCGGGGACTCGATCAACGGGGAAGTTGAAAAGTCGGGGAGCAGGGGGGAGGGGGAGGACGCGCTGGATCCTCCGGTGCCCCGGGACCCCGGGACCTCGGGACCTCGGGACCTTGGCATCTCGGGATCTCGGGACCCACAGCTAGGATCCCGTCTAGTTTGGAAGAAACCACTTTTTCGTTTACGCCTCTCAGAGGTCCTTTACCCTCAAACTATCCAGAATCTTTGCGCGCTAATTATATAGTTTCGCGAAATCTCTCTCTCATCTGAATATTAAACCGATATTAGGGAGAGACCTCGCGAAAATTGCATCTCGCCCCTCCAACCAACCCTTTTTTTCTACGACGTATCTCTGTAAAACTGAGAAAAATTATCGGTATATCCTTTCACCTCGCAAGTTACGTATCGGTGGAACCTGTGTGTCTCGATGGGTGTTTTTTTTTTTTTTTTTTTTTTTTTTTGGTTTTTATCGTCAAGGAACAAGGAACGAACAAGCAGGTTTGCATCTGAACGGGCCCGGAATTAATATTCGAGGAGCGATGGTACCACCCACCCCCCCATCCCCCCCGTATGATACGGTACGGCGGATAAATTCGCAGATTTATTTTCGAGTCTAGCGTGAAATTCCGAGGGTAGAGCCGCTCGCCGGTGGTTGGTATTTTGCTGGATTTAACGTCGGCGCGCGTTCAAGTAGGAGAATTCACGAGATTGGCCGGGCGAGCTGGCAGGGTGGTTGCTGGCAGACGGGAACGAAGATAATGGTAACAAACAGTCTTCCTTCCTGTACAGAACGACAGTGGCTTCCTCGCGCTGCTCCGATGCATCGTGATTTCCGCGTATGCAAAATCGAGCGTGCACACGCACGGAGTTGGAGCCCCGAGATGGATGACCGAGCATCACGCTGTTCTGCCTGCCCGCTCTATTAAAATATCACAATCCCTTTTCTTCCTACCAATCCACTTCTCGTTTCACCCCTTTGCCCATTAATTCACCCACGAACCAACCCCACTCTGCATCCATCCCCGTTTCTAATCCTAGTCGTGGCACTCGCTCGCGAGCTGCCATTTTCCCAATTTACTCTCCGCGCAACTCCACTAGACGCGCTGTTGCGTCGAGCCGCAACATTTTTACTATAATTAACTAATTATCGTACCACGAGTATTGCGGCGAACTTCGCTATAGGCGGCCAATAAGGTAACTCGCGGATAAGTGGAGAAAGCGGACTTGCCGAAGTTCTCGAGAGAAGCAAAGAAGTTTGGTGATGGTGATGGTGATGGTGATGGTGATGATGATGATGATGATGATGGTGGTGGTGGTGATGGTGCTGTTGCCGATACCACTGTTGCACTCGTATGCATCGCTGACTGAAAATAGTTTCCCAGTCCCGAGGTATCGGCGGTCTCTCCCGCGAACGATTCGCTAGAGTTTTGAAAAGCAGCATGCTATTTCGCATCGGTAATTTAATGAAGTAATTTTGCGCCATAAAACATTTTCGGCCAGTCCGTGCGGTGAATTAAAAGCCGCCGCTAAAGCGACGTCGTGTACGTTCTCTCGAGGCTCGCCATATCTTGCACGGAGCACCGATAAGTCGAGAAGATAACCCGCAAGCTGGTGGGTGGTTGATTTAATGCCAACGGAGCAGAGAGAAGACGAGATTGCCTAAGAAAAACAGCATGATGGAGCGATGCGGTTATAGCGTCACGCATGTGCATTTACATTTGCGATCTTGCGCCAAAGAATCTCGCGATAAATCACTCTCAATGCAGGAAATTCAATATTTCCGACTGATCGTCCACCGTTCATCCCCTGTCTCTCCACCCCCCTCTCGCCAATGCTCCATAGAGAGAAAGAGAGAGAGGGAGTAATTTACAACAACTTGTAAAAGTTCATTAAGCTTTCCCTCCGCCCGTCTCTCCCGCGCATTGCTGATTAATTCCACGAGAGAACACTATCGGTAGAGCGGGAAAGACGGGGGGTGAGAGGCAAGAGATTTCTCGGACTTTGCGCGGATTTCTCCGTGCGAACCATCGGTTCTTTTCAGGCTTTCAACGTCGTAGTCGTAGTCGTCGTCAAAACGCCGTCCTCGTCCCCGTCCCCCCGCCCCTCTTAATTACGATAGCTCGTTAGGATGGATGCAGTTTTGGGGAAACTGCGAAGAAACTCGTCGGGATTGAGTTGGGGCGTGCGCCCGATTCCTCAGGGTACGCAGACGATTTAATTGTCTAATTATCGTGACGCTCGACCGATCTCGGGGAGGCTCGGTATCTTTATCTCGACGTGGCATCTGCGCGTAGCCGGGGCCCATACGCGCGGGCATATAAAACCTAATGGATCCCGCGTGCTCGGGACTCAATCTCGACTAATATCCAAGTTCGTCCAGCGATGCTGGACGTACTTACGCAGATAAACCCCATACCCACACACAAGGTTCGGCTGTATGGGTACGCGCGCATCGGGGGGATCAGCCGAGGCTACTTCGCCAAGGCAACGAACGCTTTTACCTGCTGCGTCTTCCGCGAGTCCATCCGCGACCAGCATCGCCGTCGATCGATCGATTACCCCGTGAAACGCGTACCGGCACTCTCCGGAAGGTCGGCAGAAACCCGGAGGCACCCGCGAGTAGGTACGAGGAGCACCGTTTCAAGGTCGTAACGCAACGATAACGGAAATAGGCAAATTAGGCAGAGGAGAGATCCCGTGAGTTTGCAGTATCCAACAAAGGAAGACTCGAGGCACCTTATTAGAGCGTTTAGAAGCTTCGGGACGAGATCGCCGTGCCCTCCACGCGGTACCACGCGTGGCGGCGGGACGGAGGGGGTGGAGGAGGGTAGACAGAAAAGAACAGCGACGGCCCGCTGGGATCGCACGCTGTGCGCCATCACCTCCCAACAACGCAACACACACGCGGCGGGACTGGGTGGACCATTGTGAGTCCCCGGGTGGCACCCACCGCAACAAATAGGCTGCTAATGTAACACGATGCGTTGTCACGTAGGCGCTAAGCGTGGGCGGCGAGCGTAGCGACGCAAACCCGAAGCGACAAATAAACTCCACGCACATTTTCCGTGTATGCGTCGAGTTCGCAGCCGTGTGGGCCTACGCTTCTATCGCCGATGCTATCGCTCTCTCACCATGTGGCTGCTGCCCTCGCTCCAACCCCCATCCACCATCGCCTCCACCACCACCACCACCACCACCACCGTCGTCGTCATCGCGTAGGTTCATGGCGAACGATACGCATCGCTTTCATTTGGCGCTTTCTTTTCATCGCATGGAATGGCGATCACACTCGCCATTCCAACCGATTCGCAACCCCCGACGACGGGAACTCCTGGGTCGAGGCTCCAGGTAACTTCCCCGAGAGTCATCGCGCTGGTTCTCATCGATGATCAAAGCTGGACCACGGGAATGGGCGGAGGGAGGAGGAGGAGGAGGAGGAGGAGGAGCAGGAGGGGTTGGGGTGTAATATACGCGTGCGCATTAAGACGCTGCAGTTAACTACCGCGTACGTGTTACTCGTGGCCAGAAGATGCTATTACGCCGCACGTACGCATGGAAAATTGGCAATAAGGAAGCGAGAGCTCTTCGAATCGTTATCGAGGGGCTGCGAGTGAGAGTGACCGAGCACGTTAGCGCGCGGTTATATTACCGGAGATAATCACACGCAATTTCTGGCCTCTTTGCTTTCCAGCGGTTTCACACCTCCCTCCTCCCGACCCGACACGGCCGCAGTCCCCCTGCAGCACCGAGGTAAAAGGTTAACTTGATAACCGCGGCTTAACCGCGGATGCACCACGCCAGGAACTCACCGGTGCGAGTTGCACGTACGGTCAACTACTGTAAGAAGCGTGCAACCAATGTCCTTCTTCTTCTTCTTCTTCGTCTTCGTACTCGTCTTCGTTTTCTTCTTCCACTTCTTCTTGTTACGCTTCAACTTCATCCTTCCTTGAGCGTGCGGTCGCGAAAATCATATGTCCCGCGTCTCTTCCACTCGAGCAAATTTTTCCATTGGCAGGCGATACATGTAATCTTGCGCATCTATTTCCATTACGACTGAAATTGGGACTGAGCGTTTGGCTTGAGCATTCTATTAATAGAAATTGTCGACGGGAGGCCGTCGAGTAAGAAGAATAGTAATGTTGTTCCCTTCTTACTTTTTTAAACATGAATTATCAGTACATTAACCGACTTAACAACTATAATTCAGTGGCTGCCTGAATGTTGCTGATAATATATTTTTGCTCTAATTATCTAAGTTTATGAGTGGAAAAATAAGTAATTGTATAGTAAAGGAAATTATAATATTTTACGCCTTCCGAAGTACGTGAAAAAAATGTATTGATATAGCAGTCGTACTTATCAGAATTTTAAAAACGAAAATTGCCTGGAAACTCGATAAGGGTCCTATCTCGAATGTCCCTTTTGGGCCAAGTTTGGTAACGCACGAATGTCCGTAGGTTTACTCATTTTAGAGGATTTCTTTTTCTAATCACTATTTTCAAACATTATTAGCGAGGTGTATTTGATCTCCATTGCTCGCTCGTAATTCGTAACACGCCATTAATTACATTATCATAGTATTCACAAGACGACCAGATAGGGGATGATTGACAACTCGTTATTACATTGCTACGCGATAATTACGCTCTCTTGTAGTATAACGGAAACTTCGGGCTACCAGCGTAATGGAGCGGATGTTGAAATTTTCAACCTCATCTCAACAATTTAATAAAGAGAACAAACGCTCTCCCTTCGCGAGGGGATTTTTTCTACACTGGATGTGCTTAGATTATAGCCAATTCATTAAATATTCATAAAGCAGGCAAATGAAGCAGCGTTAAGAAGAAAGAAAAAAAAAAGAAAGAAATTGAGAACAAAGAACTATAATGAAGGAATTAAAGGGTAGAGTGAAAGAAACATATCGTACATTATACAATGTGGTGACTGTAATGTCAGTGCACTATCATGAATAACGGATGCTTGCATCACCATTCGACAGGTACCGATATTCGAAGGATAAATAATTCAAATCAATCTCCGTTTCGTGACTAAACAGTCCTCGTACGAAAGAAGAGACGTCCCACCGTCGATCCTCCACGAGTTCAGAAACTTGGAAGTTTCCAAAGCCCCGCGTGTGAGAACCGCAAAAGACCAGTGCGAAAATCTCTTTCTTTCGATTATTAATCTCCCTCCCCCCTCCCCCTTCCGACAAGCATAAATTTATGGACAGCCATAACGCGAACGAATTAATATTCGTACGATGGACGTTTAACCGAGGGCTCATTATAAACATTAAAGGGATCACGGGCGAAGTGATTTCAGAGTGGCAAATGGTATCGCGAATAGGACGATTTATCCATGCCGTTTTATGTAACGGAGTACGTCGCGTGGAGACGAGAAGTTATTGCCGCATTCGTCTCCATTATCCGGTGAATCATTGAGGGAGCAAGCCATCCCTGGCAGCGGCATTTGAGCTTTAACGGCTCCAATCCTTGTAGACCGGCATCCTTTGCCGACCAACGAGCACCATCCTGACCATTTGCCTATACACCCAGCACGCATTATTGTTTGCATAAACGCGATCCGTAAATCAGCCCTCGTTCCCCGGCGATTTACATTTTCCTATCCGCTCGCGAGGATCCGCCGGTACAACACCCACGACGCATCGCCGTCGCGCTTCCCACTCGACGGCCCTTCGAGAACCACCTGCTGTCAAAACTCAACGATGCTCCTCCATTGACACGAATATCACCACGGGCAAATGCTCACGATGACATCCCGCGGTCGATCGAGGCAAAACTTGGCAATTTTCTCAAGAGTGGAAAACGCGCGCTTCTTTTACGCGGAGACTCGCCGCGAAGGGGGGAAACAGAGGGGGACGGGGGGAGGGACGGTCGTATCGATTAAACATCCGGTCGTACCGGAGGATCCAGCAACGACGAATTATCTCGCGCTTGCGAAGTATTTCATTTGTCAGGACGATGATAGGCCGCGACGGGTCGACCGTAATTCTACCCGGGATCGCGCTACCCATTAGTCCGTCAGGTTCGATGAAACTCGCCTAATCGCCCTCGACAGCTTCTCGTACTCTCGCGCGGCAAGGGAACGGTCGCTGTCTCCGTAAAAGTTCGCGCGAAAAAGAAAAATAACGACGCGCAACGGTATGGCGCGCAATGGTAGCGACGACGGTCCCCATGAAAATTTCTAACGAACGGAGTCCGCTGCCCTCGCCATTGCGCTCGGAGCTCGAAAAATCAGCGCGCGACCATCGACGCACGGCGCGCTATTGACCGTGAACGCCGACGATGCGTTTCAGAGGGTTAAACCAGAGAGGAGAGAGAAATCCGGGAGAGTATAAATAGAGGAGCAACAATGTTCATTAAGTGAAAATGGTTTCACCTACATATATTGGTTACGTGTTGGCGATTGCTCATTCAAACTGGAAAGGGACACGCACGAGTGTAGAACGATAGGGGCCGGATGGAATAGGGACGGAGGGGTGGAGGGGGCGACGGGGGTTGATTGGTGGCGTCATTTTGTATCATTTTCCCGCCACACGCGCTCCGTTGATAAATCATCCACTTGGGCGATCGCCCCGGTTTTTCTATTGTCCACGGTCAATTGACTCGGGGAATATCGACAGGCCTCGTTGGCAGGCCAATAGATTTCCCGCTGGTAATTCGAGTATAAATTTCCCTCGTTGAGGTACGCCGCGTTATTATTTCGCGCTGCGAAATTCCTTGCACGAGCGGTGGCCGCGCGCGTCTGGTTGCTCACTCGTCGTGTTCCGATATCGCATCGATCCGTGGATCCACGGAGATCCATGCATCGCGATCTTCGATGCCCAATTCCCGGGGGACGAGCGCTCTACTCGCTCGTTCGCTTATTTGCATCATCGCGCGCGCCACGCGCGTGAAACTTCCATTTCCCTCTTGCGCAACTTCTTCGACGACACGCGAGTTCTTTTCCAAGTGGCAGTCGCGCACGTTCGAGCGATCGCGGTGATCCAAGGTACCCCCTCCCCTTCCCTCGGTAGGCAAACCGTGCAAAAAGTACCGCGATGGTATTTGCCGAGAGGCAGGAGCCTGTGCCAAATCAGGGCGACGAATAAAAGCGGCGGTAGAAGCGATAAAAGCGATAAAAGCGATAAAACGAAACTATCGAGGAGCTTGGCAGTCGCACGCTGATCGGCCAGGCGGCCTGGCAGGTAAGCAGGTAAGCAGGTAGGCAGGTAGTCAGGCAGGCAGGCAGGCAGGCGGCAGGCGGCAGTTCGATAATAATTACAGTGCAAGGGGGGAAAAAATGATGTTTGGTAGAGGCGCGTTCCCAAGTAAGTACGAAACGGCGATAAACGGAATTAATAGACATCGAAAGTACCGCGGACGAGTACCTTCCGTCAATTAATTTCCTTTCGCCGCCACTGCGAAGTTGCGGCCTTCGCGTCGGTAATTATCGCCGACTTTACTCGTTACTGCGGCAAGTCCGCTCGTAAAACCGATGCCAGTACGACGCGTTTTAATGCGCGAGCCGCTCTAAACGTGGCGAGCGGTTATCGCGGACGCGTCGATTAGGACTTTCCTACCGTATCGTTGCCGTTGCCGTTGCCGCTGCTCCTTCGTGCCATTGCTCTGCCCGCTCGCTTCCATGGCGAGTTCGTTCGGAGCCTCTGGAGGCAACAGTCCCACCCGTCCGTGCTTCTTCCCACGGGAAAAACTCTGCAAACTTCCGTTTTCCCGCGAAAAACCTGCCGCGGACCTTCGACCTCGCCATCGGGTCTTCGTTCAAGGACACTCGCTCGTTCGCCAACCCGGAGAAGCGGAATTTTCGTCTCTACCCCTTCTGCCTCGCGGAGTTTGCACACGATCCACGGGATGTGTCTAGGGATGCGTGGGATCGCGCTGGATCATTCTGGATCACGTTTGCCTCGTACGCGATCGGTTAATTCGCGCGATATAATAACTTCGTAATTGCGGAATGCGTCGAGCACTCGTGCCATTAGCCTAAGTCGGATGCAGTACGGTCTTCTCTCTCTCTCTCTCTCTCTCTCTCTCTCTCTCTCTCGGATCGTCCGGCGTGCCACTTAGTCCGATATGTTACACGTACCTGGAAACTCGTTCGCGGGAGTACAAATGTATATATTCCGCAGGCTGCCTGCCTTAATCCATCCTAGCCATGTCGTTAGCAGCGATTAGGAACACTGCACTTCATTAGTGCGTACTTTGCGTTACTTCCGTATGCGCGCGAATATATTAGCTCTCGAGACTCTCGTAGGATCGCCTCTCTTTCTCCGAGTAAATAAGGAAAATGTCAAAGAGTGACGAGGCCCATCGGATTCTCCACGGGTTAGCTCGTGGGAGCTTTTTGCAGTGTGTCGCTCAGAGAGACGGAGAGTTTGCACGTTAATGCAGATGCAACCGAGAATTATCTTCTCCCTTGGGTCCTGGTCCGTTTAATTCCGCTCTGTTCCGCTACGTTACGTTCCGTTACGTTACGCTACGCTACGTCACGTTGCGTCACGTTCGATCAAATCGCTGAATTCTTCGCGTACTGCTGGACCATCGACGGTGGATCCGGCAAATTGCTCCAAATCTCCGCAGCGTCTCTACTCGCACAAATCTCGTCTCTCCCCTCTCCACCCCCCCCCCCCAATTGTACAAATTAGACGCCTGTGCGCTACGAATTTTTGTCGAAGGAACGTCTTTTTTTTAAACATTGCTACGGAGGTTCGTTATCGAGGATCGCGCCATCGAGATCTCGTCTGATCGCGGCGACAGCGATGGCAAAGGCGCAGAACTGGTGAGAAGCGACGAGTATCTCTCTGGGCGGGGGGAGCTTTCACTGGACCGGAAGAGTTGAGAACCTTCGAGGCGCGGGACACCGATTTACGGCTGGGTACTTCCGGGCGACGCGAGCATTATTGAGATTAACCGGCGGCTGCTCGGACTACTCCACCGAAATGGGTTTTCGATCGTCGCCGAGGAAGCCGGCAGTACATCACGCATAGGAAACGATAAAAAAAGGAAAACGGGGAAACGCTGCTGCTACTTTCCTCGAACCTACGACTCTCACCCGGTTTTACGACAACCGCTCGACATTTTATACCAGAATTGTCGTCCACGATGTACGCGCTCCATAATTTCTGCCGCTTCGCGCGTCAGCTTCGCTATTCTCCTCGGGAATTCTCCGAAGAAACCCCTTTGGCACCCCTCCGACGCACCCCGTAATTTTTTGTTTCTCCCGGACGTGCAGTTTCCGGACTTCCAAGAGGGTCGCACAGTCATCGGAATGTTACTACCCCCCGCGGAAGGGGTGACGTCGCCTCTCTCACTCTCTCTCTCTTTCTCTTTCTGGTAGTACTTCGCTCTGCTTTCTCAAGCATTAAAGTCTCGTGCGTTAACATCGCGGGACGATCTTTCGCGTGTGGCTGTACGAGAAATTGTAGATCCCCGCGTTACGAGGACACGTTCGGACATTGTCAGAGGCGACGATGACGATGGGATACAATAGAGAGTATGGGAGAGAGAGAGAGAGAGAGGATACGGGGGACGGGAGAGATCGGCGATCTGGTGTAGCCACTTTGTCGGATGTTGCTTGTCTACGAATCTGCTCTCGTTAACGGGGCGACGTACACGCACTTGGTGAAAAAAAATCAACGGATGTCCGCAGTGCGATCACGTGGTCTGAATTTTATGCTCGCTGGCTAAGAGCGTAATTGCAATGGGGAAAAGTGGCGAGAGCCTGCTTACCGCGAGCAAAATACACCACGGTAGCGTTCATTAATAATGATGGATACAGATTCGCTGCAACATTTATGACGCGACCCTGTAATACCGCGCGTAATAAATATTGATGTGTAATTGGCCCTATCGCGATGATTACGCGCGCTTGCTGTAATTATAAGAACCGCCCGGCCACTTTTCCCGTTATCGACGCGCAAGGGACGAATTGGGTGATTCTACTCGAAGAGTGGAAGCTCCAAAGGGCTCCTCTCTTCTTTACCTGCGCCTCTTGTTTACTGACTCTGGCAATTTATCGCGGAATCCCAATGGCGTTGCGAGAAAATATACCCGACGATGGTAGGAAGGGACCGCGCAATTTCGCGATGATAATTTCAATAAGCGCGACGGTACAGCAAATAAATACTTTATTTTGTTTATTGAGAATCTATAAATATATATATATATATATATATATAGACTAAAAAATTTTTGCCACGAAGATTGAGTTATTAGAGCGATAAACGCTGAGGCCTTGCTGTGTTTCGTAGTTAATTCCCTCGGTATCGCGATAGGCGCGCACGGAACGTGAGAGGCCAATCTCTGAGAAAATAAGCGCGAGCACGATTTTATAGCGGCAAGGAGAGGATGAATCGATCAATTTGCAAAGAGAAATTATATTCAATATTTCACTGTCCTATTAGTCCAGAAACATTCCTCGAAGCAAATAATTCAGTTAATACTGTTCGCCGTACAAATCTCTCAGGGATTATTATCGAAGCTTGGAAATCTTTGGATCACGCTTCTATTATCGAAAATGAAGAAAAAGCTGCTTGTAAAAATTGTACTTGTTAAAAGCCACGAGTTTCCATGTGATTTCCCCGTACTCTCTGTAGTCCTGAGCGTAGGGGGTGCACGTTCTATTTTTAGATATAACTTAAACTTTATACAATCTTTATGGAATGGTAAGATCCAACGTGTTTCAAACTCATAGGCTTGTAATCAGTCTGCTTAGAGACAATATAGGTTATGAATCAACTGAAACGAAGTCTATAAGATAATACGAAGCAATAATAAGCGTCATTTATCATGCTGAACATCGTAGCCTAAAGCGTTTCGTACGCTGTACACTTTGCTAACGTAAATCCCCAGTGAGGAGCAAGAAGTGGCGTGTGTTGACCCTGGGGAGGATCGAGAGCCATGTCGATACATATACATCGATACTCCGACGCAAATGACAGTGTGCTCTACTCCGTTCTTACATTGGCCGATGCAAAAGCTTCGTCCGCGCGTCTCTGCATAAACCGAGTATTCCACTTGCACGCATCTCTCATTGGATTTTGCGCGCTGCGTCTCTCCTCCGGGTCTCTTACGTCCTCGCTAGACGATCGAACGATCGATCGATCGGTGATTTACCGACGCGAAAAAGTGTCCGCTCGCCGTCGAGGCTGGTACGCGCGGAAAAAAGCAAGCGCGGAAAAGCTCGCAGTAGAGTCACCTTTAAATTGGCGCGCCCTTTTAAAGAGGATGACTCTCGAGACCGCGTCGAACCGACCGAAGGCTTCTCCGTCAGCGACGCTTCAGTTTTCAATTATTCTCACGCCGACGGCACTCTGGTGGAAGACGGAAAGGAAAAGCGAAAGGTAAGAGAAAAGCTTGTTTCGAAATATCGGCCGATTTAGCCTCAACTCGATTCCGTTCCCATTGGATGCCGTTGATTGCGTCCAATGGCTACGGCGGAAACTTGCGTGGATAGCCAATGCGCCGGGGATGGAGTGTAGATAAAGGGATAAGAAGGAGGGGAGGGTGAGTTCAAGGGGAATAGAAGGGAGAAAAAGATACGGGAAGGGGTCGCATTCGACGACCGCGGCTCTGCCCTGTAATCGTGATTCGCGCACTGTAATAATTATTGGCTTTGGCCTGTCATCAGCGGCGACATCTATGCGAGGCGTTCACGGTCCAGCCGCGAGTATCGTTTGGCATAGCTCTGCAATCGACGAACCACACAGCCATGCGAGCACGTTGGGAATATTTCAAATCCTACAACATCGTACAACTCCCCCTAACTTCCCCCCTCCCACCTTGATCGCAGCACACTCGACAGAACTACCCTCATCAGCCATGTATTGTGGCCTGGTTTTATAATCAGCACGGAATTCTTTCGCGTTCAATTCAGAAAATCACTCGAATCGTGGCAATCTTGACTGGAACATTAAAGCGCGAGCCAAAGACGCCTTATTACAGTCGTACCTTCCAAAAGAGATACGACCGCACTCACACCAACGCCGTATCTCTTAATTGATCCTTTAGAGACTTTTGATTTAATGGCGTAATATCCGCTGGTGCCTGAATCAACAGAGATTTCTTTTCCTGCTCTGTTCCATTCGGTTCCGTTCCGTTCCGTTCTGTTCTGCTCTGTTCTGCTCTGTCCTGTTCCCTGCCGTTCTGTTCCGTCCTGCTCCGTTCTGTTCTGTTCTGTTCTGTTCTGTTCTGTTTAATGGGTACCAGTTTCAATCGCAGTAAATTTGACCTAATCGCCGGTTTAGAGTTTACAAGCCGTGCGATAAATCAAGCAGTAAAATATCTCGTTCTTGAAAATATTCCGCCTAGGGTAATGGCGATGAAAGTCTCTTTCAGCAATTTCAGGAAAAATCATCGCTCCAGAGGGATGCTATTTCGCTACTCGGATCGCGGATAATAATATTCAATTGCGCCGGCCGGGCAAATCGCGATAATGGAAGTATATTAATTTTTCTGCCATCGGACAAAGATCTTCCCTATGCAAGACGCAAAGCCCCGCATCGGGACTCTCATACGCAACGGGTGACGGTTAGGGTTAATCTGGCAGGGTTAACTGCAGGCTTCGAGGTTGTCGGCTATCGCGTTACTACGGAGCTTCGGCGAATTTAGCTGACGCGTTAGCAGCTACTAATACCAGCGAGCGCGCCACGTCCTCACCCTTATCCTCGGCGTTTCACGTCTTTTTTTTTCTTTTTTTTTTTTTTTTCTTTACTCTTCTCTTCCTTCTCGTAGGAAAGTGATGGCGCTCAAATTTCTCGCGGAGCCGTCATTACCGCAATCTCAAGTCCCACGCACCACCCTCGTCCCTGGGACGATGTCAGGGGGTGTTTTTCGCGCATCGCACCAAAGACGCGCGATGCCTCTCGAGGAATGCCTTTCTTCTCCCGAAGAAACACACCCCTGAGATACGTATCTCATTTACGGAGAGGCGATCGAGTTAAAAGTAAATAGAAGTCGGCTCGCTGCTGCGGGTCGCGGATTCGACGAGCTGTGGGGAAAGAGGAAGAGGAGGGGGGGGGGGAGGGGATAAGAGAGAAAAGAGAGCCGCGGGGTAGCGAGTGGAGAATGAATGGACTCGGTAACGTTATACGTGGACCGGTAATTATGACTCCTCTAATCACCGACAATTACTGCAGTTACCGGCCTCGCGGCGTTATCTCGACCGGTCCATCTCCGGCCGTCCGTCGGTCTCCATGGCCGCGGGAAATGCACTCGCAGAGGTAGAGGGAAAAGCGGAGAGAATAGAGGGCGGATGGGCCCAGAAAAGAAGATGCAGAGCACGCGGGGAATCAATCACGGAAGAAGAAACGGATCGGGACGATTATTGGTAATTAATGACAATTACTACGTAACGATGCACCGGAATCACTCATCGTTTCGCGCAAGCGTGTAATCAGGGATAATATTGAAGCATGCGTAGGCTCGACGAAACGCGAGGGGAACTTGGCCACCATTAGCACGCTGCTATCTTCATTCTTTACGCAGTCCCGCTTACTCCGCGATCGTTCCGTTCTATTTTATAAATCTCTCGAATCGCCTAACTGTGCATCCACGTACCACTGGCGCAACCGCAGCGCGGCCGATCCCCGACACAGATCAATTAAAGAGTACCTTGAAAACATTCCTCGGCCACTTCCCGACCGAATCCACCGCGCCTCTCGCGCGCACTATCAGTTTTCCCGCACGGAATGAGAAAATCGCACTTTCGCGATTAGCCTCTCTCGATACTCGGAACATCCGACGATGAAAGGGAGGAGGGAGCGCGACGGAGGTGGGGAAAGTAAGAGAAAAAAACAGGGAGAGGAGGAATTTGTGAATTTTTTGACGCGAGATGTCTGTTCGGCCGCCGGTTCCCACGCGAAGACTTAGAGAACAATTAAAAACTACTTTAATAACACCCCCTAGCCCCAAACAGGCGGCCGTTATGGCGTCGACGTCGGCGGTGGCGGCGGCGGCGGCGGCGGCATAAGAACACGTAACTCGATCTGCAAGGGCCCCGTAGGGTCCGAGAGATGCGAAAACCCTTTCGTTGGGCCAAGCCGGGACACCTAGGTCTAAGATTTTTCAAGTGACGAGGGTGCTCAGTCGTATATCTCCCTCGTAGCGCCGCAAACGTCTCGACGTTCGAACGACCCACCAAATTATACCCTCGCCAACTTCAGGTGTAGAAATGATTTTTAGCATTAGAAATTCATTCCTGTTCGCTTCCCTTCTGATCGTATCGCTGTAGAATTTATGTACGTTAGATATAACATACCATCAACACGTATACGCTCACACGCGCGTCTACCAAGCGCGCGCGCGTTTCGAAAAATCGGACGGATCTCGTAAAATTTTTCTCCAAAAATGCCAGAGCGCGTTTAAGTGCAAAACCGAGTGTAACGACGCAAATCGCTCGCTCGGCCTTTGTGATAATGTCATCGTAAAAATCTTCCCGTAGGATAAATATCCTTTTCGAAGCTTCGCGATATTACGTGGCCGGGATTAACGAGAAAGGAGGATGGGGAAAGAGAATAGCGAAGAATATGGTCAATCACTGTCTACAATCTTGTAGGAGGTCTGTTGTAGCGAGGTTGATGATATCAGGTAATTTTCTCGATAATTAGATGCGATAGGTGTGAGGGGGAGGACGTGCCCTGGTTATCTGCTGTTAAGAATGCACATGCAACCTGTAAAATAAGATACGAAATACTGGACAAGCCATATCTATCTCTCCAACGAATAAATATTATGGCAACATAAATAAATGAGGCACGCAATGCGATAAATTTTACGTGCTCATTTAGGTGGTTTCCATTTTCTTTATTCACCAAAACCCCCTCCTCCCCGGGGACGTATCTCGAGCAAAAGGAAAACTATCCAGATATTTAACGAGGCACGATCTGTGACTGCTGTGCTATCTCTTGGAAAGTAACGCGCGTTTAATTGTTCAAACTTCATTTCCTTCAGCCGACACCGAGCGAGGAACATTTACGAGGAGAGAGAAACACTTTCATTGTACGATATCTGCTCGGTACTTCATTACTGTGATCCGCCATATATGAAACGAGATTCTTTCGCCTTTTTGCGCTTCTTATTTTCTCCTCGCCATTAAAGTTCCGTGTTCTCATTATAAGTAATAAGGAAAGATTATTCCCATTAAAAATAAATTAAGACTCTTCGACGGCAAGGTGGCGAGGTTAATGGATAACGCTCGATAATATTCGCAGGTAGGAAGAGGAGAAAGGGGGAAAAAAGAAGATCAACCTAGTTGCTTATGGGGTGAATTGCTGTTAGTGACTGGGTCGGAAAGGGTAGAGTCGTTATCGTCGATGGCCAACTGATAAGGCCAACCACGATAACCACGGTGGGAGGCAGCTGTTTCATCCAGCGAGAACTCGCCCGTAGATCCTATCATGGACACAGCTGCCACCAAGTACTCTCCTCCAAAGGTATCTGTTATTCTTCCTCTTCCCTCACTCGCACTTTCCTTCTTTCTCAACACGCGGCTACAGCCTTAATCAAACGCACGATCGATCTCATTCGTGCATCCACTGCTAATTTTATCCCTACCCTCGATGCTCGAACCTCGCAGAAATTTATGCCTCGATACTACTACCGTAGGAGATGGGAATTATAGCGAGGGGATCCGAAAGAAGTTTTTCAGAAAATTTTTCGAGAAAAATCTTCGATCTCATCCGTGCCGCGTCGATGACGTTTTTGTCGACGTTGCGCGACAAGGGGAGGGAGACGGCGAAGAGAAGGGGATACGCGATAAAAAATAAAGGAGCGACGAGAGCGAATGTGGATGTAAAAAGCTGAAGGCGCGAGAAGGGGACGCATTATCCTCCCACGCAGTGCGGAACGAGCCTCGAAATTCCGCAGATAAAATCGCTCGGCCCTTCTTCCACAGACCAATATATTCATAATGGCCGTCTTCGTCGGGTCTTTTCGGATCTGATCTACGTATTTTTCGGAGAACAATCGACTTCTCTCGCGAAGACCTCTCACACGAAATCTTCTCTCCGGCTTTATGCAAAATCTCCCTAGTCGATAAGTGGCCTCTTAACTTTTATCATATTTGCGTATTATATCGTATTATAAACTCACATATTTCACTTCGTAAACGCTTGCCCATCGTTATTTTTATGTATTAAGCATATCGAGACACGGCCAGCGGCAATCTCGTCTCTTCTTACGAACCATTACCGTGTACCAAAATACGCGGAACTCCGTTACAGCTGCTCGCATTCTACATCAGCGCGGAATTACTACGAGTAACGCGCGACGAGTGGAGGGGGAGGAAGAAATTAAACAAATGAAATTAAACAAATTCGCGTAGTTAAGAAATTAATTGGAACTTTCGTAGATCGCGGATCGTCCCGACACCGAGCCGAGCCGAGCCGAGCCGAGCCGAGACGAGACGAGACGAGCCGAATCGAGCTCTTGAGATGAGGAATAGCAAGGGGGAGGTAGGGTGGTATAGCAGAGGGATGAGGAGGGGATCGAAAACGATCGCGAAGGCAAGATCGGCTTGTAGGCGTGGAGATTACGAGGTGAAGTCGGGGTAAATAACGGGTCGTTAATGAGCGGGGCTCAAGAGATGATAATTAGAGATTCGCACGGTGGTTTCCGCATGGAAGCCGGCTCGACTCGACTCGACTACGGAGACCTTTCGCGGCCGAAAGGAAAATGCGATCAGATAGCGTCGCGACCGTTTAGCATGCAACGATGCATTCATATCAATCGATCCATGCATATGCAATTCCACCCCCTTCCCGCGCATCTTCCACCCACGGCCTGTTCGCTTCGTCAATACACTTCACGCCTGTCTACCCGAAAGAATGGGAGCTCTTTGACACATGGAAGGAAGGAAGGAAGGGAACGAACTGCGAACAAGATTCTCTTGCGAAACGCCACTGCCAGGAAACGCGGACGCGCCAAAAAGACGAAACGATTCGCGCACTTTGGATAATAACGCTCCGGAGATCGAGGAACGGGCAAAGTCTGGAGCTTCTTCGAGATCTTCCAGCGATGCGCAAGAGAAACGCGAGTGTCCGACGGGCTGTCCGTCGGCGAACGAGCGGTCTTACGCGATTCGAAAACCGCGCGTGCTCTTGAGTGGATCTTACGAATTTCCAATCGAGCCGCCGCCGTCGTCGTCGGGAGGAAACGCGGCGGCGATTTTCGCGATAGCGGAAATTCGTGAGCCTTTATTCAAATATAGTATGGCGGTCCGTATTCCTCCAAGCGTGCTGTATCATTCTTATGCCCGCTGTGCGAATGTTCATGAATATTCACAGCGCGCGCTGCTTGAAAATATACACGATACGCGTATGTATGCATACATATAATATTATGCAGGTTTCGTAAAGCGAGCGGTGTGTAACGGGCGGCTTTTTTAAAACTCGGGACTCTTGAACCAATTAACTAACTCGCAATGCTCAGTTGTCCATAATAGCCGCTACCCGAGGGATATTTAAATATCTCGGACGGCGACTCGCTCGCTCTCTCGGTGAAAGACAACGTTAATCGCGTACTCCGCGGGAAAACCGAACAAATCTCCCGTGTACCTCGGATTAAATTACTAGTTTCCATTTTACGTAATTGCGCCGAGACAAGGACGCGGTACCGAGAAAAAATTCTGTGTGCCTTAATTAAATATCCTCCGCGCGAGCGCGCGCGCGCGTACGCGATGAAAACGGAAAAAAGGCAAAGCCACCGAAACTCAGTTTCATCCACGAGGTTGGAGCGAGCGAACGAGCGAGCGAAGAAGGAAAATGCTTGGTAGGTCCAAGCAGTCAGGTCCGAGAAAAAAGATGCTTCGTCGAAAATAAAGTTATTCCCCCGCAATTAAATCATTTGTACAGACGATGAGCCTTTCATTCTTACTTAATACAAAGTTTAACCTTACCATTATCCGCGGACAATGCCGGGGACGTTAAAAAACCGAGGGAAGGTTCTCGAAGAAGGTAGCAGCGGTGCTGATTGTCATTAAGTTGTTAAGTCGATGCTCAGCCGAACGAGTATCAATATCCGATCACCGTCATCTCGGGTAAAGCAGGTATTTCACTACACTTACCAGCTGCAACAAAGTGAAAAGACGAGACTTTAAACATCATAATTATACCGGCCAGCATCGGAGTTGTATCTCATTCAAGATACAAAGAGACTAAATTACCATGCAAATAATATAATAGGCAGAGCGGGACTGGGGGATGAAGGGGGGGGGGGGGCGGCGGAAGGAAGGATCTTGAAGCAGCAGCAGCAGCACAGCAGCAGCAGCAGCATCGGGATTACCAGCCGTGTATGATCCAAATTCAATTCCGCTTCGCACACGCGAGAGATCTCTCCCGATATCGCGATACGCGCTACGCCGTTAACCGCATCAGCGATTAGTCTCACTTTTCTCAGTTTTTAATGCCCATACGCGACGCGGGGGTAATTTATTCGTCGCTCGCGATAAGGGAAATAGCACCCGACCTGATTGGTCCACTCGACACCCCCGTGTCACGATCCTGCAATCGCGACTCTCGCCGATCAATCGAGAGTACACACACGCGCGCACAGTCGCTGACATTTTGCGAAGCGAGCGAACGACTTTTCGCGTTTGCGCATTCGTCATTGAGATGATCATTCATCGATGAGGAAGCGGAGCTCTGACACGGGGGAGAGAGACTCTTTCGTCGCTATCCGCATCGTTCGCGAAGCATTCGATAAATTTGTTTAATGCGTCGCTGTCGCCGTTGTCTTCGTCTTGGAAGGGTTGGAAGGGCACGTGCTCGCGCGCGCGTGTTGCGGAGAGGAAAGCTTAAAGCGCGCCCGCAGCGAGGAAGACGTGATCGATGCCCGTGGGATGCGAGGGCGTTCCTGGTGCGGGAGGCGCCCGAGACAAATGGACGTCGCGCGTCTCTCGACCACGCCTTCCCGCGAGAGAAGAAACTCAGTTCTCTGCTCTCTCCAGCGTTCTGCTATGTGTGCGATGTTCCCTTTCCCTCTCTCCCTCCTCTCTCCCTCTGTCCTTCCATTCCATTCCATTCCATTCCCTTCCCTTCCCTTCTCTTCCCTTACATCCTCATCCATTCCCCCCCCCCCCCCTCACCCCTCGGTCCACCATCCGCCTTCGCTCAAAGCGGAGACCGAGCATCCCGCGATACTTGAGATTTTCCCCAAGAGTGCCGAGGAAAGTACAAAGAAAGCGCAAAAGCAAAACACCCGTGTCTACCCAATCGATCTTTCAAATCCTCGATGCTCTCCCTAAGCGCATTAATATTCTCGCGCGCTTCCAACAATCATCTCTCCTACGCGCCGACTCCCGGGGAAACAAGGAGCGATGGACACGCGACGAAAACTTGACTCGCGAGAAGCGAGTAGTTCATCGCACACCCTCGAGAAGTGTATCGTTAAGTCAAAGTTGATTTTGAGGCGTGGTGACGGTGGTGGTGACGGTGATGGTAGCAGCGAGATGTACAGTCGTGGACAGATACGAAGTTTCTCGCGTGAGCTTCGGCAGAAATAGACCGAAACTTTTCTTCGAGTTTTCGAAGAAAATTTTTAACGGCAAGTCACGCTCTAGGACGAGTGTCTTGGTATAATTATTAAACTCGTCGTCCTAAATTATGTCTTACTGTGTTTTATTTTTTTTACCATTAGTACATTGCAACGCGAGTCAACGGTGGACCCACGCAAAAGTGTCATGCGTTGCACTGTGCCTCGAAGGAACGCAATGGTGACGTCAGAGACGCGATATCCGTCCATGACTGTACGTCGAGGCCGCGTATGCTTTACGCGAGCTATAAAGGAATCGCGTATAAAATCTTTAACGAGACAGATTTCACTCGTGGAAATTCAATGTGCTCGCGAGTCCGGCTGAGATTTACGAGTTTCACCGTTTTAGCTCGCGGTCCACTGGCGGGGGCGAAGCCGCGAGAACCAATGAAAGGCTGCGATAGGTGTCCCGGGGGTGTTAGCGGTAGCAGTAGCAGTAGCAGTGGTGGTGATGGTGATGGTGGTAGTAATAGTGGCAACGGCAATGCGGTCTAAGAGGGTAGTTCCCCTCTCTCTCTCTCTCTCTCTCTCGAGGATTAAGAAATTTCTAGGGAAATATTCCACAATCTACGTGGGGGAGGGTATGGCGACTTTCACAGGCGGCTTTTTCCAGCGGCTTTTTTATGACGGAAGCGTGGATCGCACGCACGCGTCTCTCTTATAAATAATGCGAGGCCCCGACGGACGTTTCAGGAAAAATGGAGCGGCGGTAAGGCACACGCGCGCGATGCGAGAGGCGCGATATTTAAATTGCGCCAAACCGCAACGAGGTACAAACAAGGCGAGCGTCGATAAATATTCAGCGACCTCCCGTAATAAGGTCCAACGACGTCTGAGTATACCCGGCAATGTGAACTAACTTCAGAAACGTGCCATAACTTTACCCGCAACACCACGAGGTGCACCCGGAGGATCCGTCCCTCTCGCCCAAGACAAAACTGTCCCACGTTCCATCGATTCCACGACACCCACCCCTCCCGAAGAGCACCGAGATCCAAAATTTTATCCGCCCTCTCGGATTTGTCCCACGAAGGAATTCCGGACCGTGAAAATCTTCGAGTTGAGTAAAAAGTGCTCGAGGCGCCCCGTTGAGGATCACGCGGAAAATCCCCGAGCCAAGGGTTTTAGCTCCAGTTTCGAGTTTAAGCTTTCCACTCAAGTGGACGGACGTTCGCACGGATGGGACACCAGGACTAGGAGGACCACGACCAGCACCAGGAGAGGAGTCTGAAATATTTCGGCCACTCGGAGAGGACGATCGACGCGCACCGGGTGGTTCTCTTCGTTCGTGTCTTTCCGGTTCTTCGAATCGCCGGCAGCGAACGAGCGTAAGCCCAATCAATTTGGGGGTGGATTCGCAGGCATTTGCTGGGGGTGGGCGAGCAATCCGCGTAGGACTCGTCGCGCGATAGTCGTGGGAAGGTTTTAATGAGAAAATTCGCGTTTATCAACGGCGATGACTCGAGAGAGTACTCGGAGCACTTCGCCTCTATTGTGAGCTACCGACGGTTCCCGAAGGGTGCCACTTTCGTCATCGTAAGTCTCTTGCTGCCCCGCTTTAATGGCGACATGCTTTTGCGAGGGCGGAAGCAATTAACGGTGTTCCTTCGTCGAAGCGTTCCCTGTCTCAGAGCACAGGATTGACGATCGATACGGACTACGAGCAAGTTTCCCACTCCCCCGAGAGACTCCCCTTAAACACCGTTCGAGCTTCAATCTCATTGGACGAGAACCATCCCTCGGTACCGAGAAAATCAAGAAACCTCTCGACGTTCCGTCATACTTTTTCCATCGCCCACGAGTCTCCAGTCGTTTGCTCGCGAACTCCCCCCTCTCCCCCCACGTACACACACTCCGCGGCATTGTCATGGAAAATCAACGAAAGACCCTTTCCCCGCACCCGGCGGTCAATGTTTCAAGCGGACTTTTAGCAAGCGGCGCTAAAACTCGTAAACGGAACGTTTTAACGCAAAAACTCGGAGGATCCACGGAGGAGGATCCATCGATCGACGAAAGAATCGATCCGCGCTGAGAGAGGAGGTCCAATCGTTTACAATTTCGATGAGGTCAGCGCGGATCTCTGGGGGACGAGGAGGAGACCCGCGCGTCAGGCTCGCGTCCCAGGACCACCCAAAGCGTCCTGGAGGCTCGTAAAGCCTCAACTATATCAACTGTATCCTGCCGAGGGATAACGATAGCGAGACTCGTCCTAACAGCGGGGTCCGCGAGATAAGCCGTTGAATGCAGGTGTTTAGCAGCTCGCCAGTCATCATATTATCATTACTTACTTCTTGACACCAAAGCTGGCGGCGTTGAGATCCGGTCGGATCGTCGGCGGGGACGGGGGCGGGGGGGATCCGTCACTACGCGCCGCAGGGGTCGGACACCCTTTTAGCCTTTGGGACCTTTTCACTCACGGGCGAAGCCACCAACGTCATCGGCAGTCATCGTCTCGAAAGCGCGTCGGTACTCCAGAACTCAACGAGGCAACGCCAACTCCTTCGCTAGTCCTCCGCACTACTCGTGACCGCGAGGACTCGCTCGTCCTGCTAATTAACGATCAGCCTCCAATCAACGATCGGGTTCCAATCGACGAGTGTGTCAGGTCACGCCCCGGGGCTCTTCCGAGAAAATTCCAACGATCCGTCGACGGTCGACGCTCGCTCGCTCGGGGTTTCCACTAGGTGTTCCTCGAGCACGAGGAACGTGGGGTGGCTATCGCGATCGAAGCTGCTGCGCCTACGGTGATGCCACGTGGGCTTTTATGAGCCAGCGAGGCGAACTCGCGGCGTTCGATTAGGATCTCGATTGCGTCGCGTGGGTTCGAAAGCTTTTTTACCCAGCCAACCGAGCGGCCATGGACGCTTTGCCTCCCCCCTCTCGCCCCTCCTTCCCCTTCAATGCGAGTGTTCGGCCCTCGATGAACGCCCATGCGTGGGCGCCCGGAAGAAATGGGCATCGACTCTTTTACGACCTTCTTTCCGCGGAAAAGGACACGCTCGCGGGCGGGACCCGTCCGTCGACCGCGAATCGAACCGCAATGAACCGCTCGAACCGCACCGCGCGAAATCGGAAAGTCTCGGCCCACGGCAGCCTCCCGATATCTACCTGGACAATCGACGTTGCGACAACGCCGATCGCGGTTTCGACAGACTTCGCGAGCTTAACCTTATCCTCGGATAAAATCACCGTGATTATACGCGCGACTCGCATTCTCGCAAGTATGCAAATAAAAGCCTTTAATTGCCTTGCGCGAATCGATGCGTGGGTGGGCGTACACACTCGAGGGGAACGACGCGTCCCTGCGTTTTCTCTCGGTTCTCGGCGTCCCGGAGAGACGGGAAGAGCTCTCGTATCCTCTGGGGTATCATGAGAATTCCTCGGTAATTCCGCGGGAATCGACGAAATTCTACGAAGGAGAGGGAGAAGGGGCAGTTGACGGACGTCGAGTGGGTGGACGGCGATTTTAAGGAAGACCGACTGTTTTCCGCGAGTTATCGTTGTTTGCCGACGAGGGAGGGGTTTTCCGCGTATCGCACCCCCTCGTAACGTCGCCGCATTCATCTTCGCGACATTCGCTCTCTCTGGTCCAGTCGAGGCGGTCGCGAGTGACGCTCTTAATAAATTGGAGCATGACTGCAGGCAGCGTGCGCTGGCGGGCCAATCGCATTCGCGGAAAATAGGGGGCGAGAGAAAATGCGGGGGGAGAGAGATATTTTCGTCGCGAACTCAACTCGGCTCTTCTCTAAGCGCAAAGTTTCCTCCGCTGATAAATTTCTCGGGTCAGTATCGAGCGGTCGACTTTCCTTGATTAGCGGACGACAGGCGATTTTCCTCAATTAGCGCGCGCGCGCGCGTGTATGTGTGCAGAGACGCGTCTCGTGACAATTCCGTGGAGCGTCGGTGGATTCGTTCGCTGACGGAAACCGACGCCGAGATGAAATCAATCCTCTTTCTTCTCGCGTCAGGGACTAACAAATGCGGTCGCGATGGGCGTGGTACCCGGAGTTAGAGACCCGTGACGCATCGGATTCGTGAACGACGGAAATGCACGCACGCACGCACGCACGCGCGCCTGACACGAGCCACGAATTCGAGGCAGAACCCTGAAGAGTCTCCGGGTAAGTCTTTCCCGGTACATGTCACCCTCTTCCAGAATTATCCGGATCTTCGCCGATTTGTCTCCAGCGAGATGGAAATTTCGACCGGTCGATCGTGTCGGCGACAAATTCTCTGAAGGAGTGTCGCTTCAGTTTTCAGGCAGGAGGATCTTCCTCGTTCGTCGCACACGCGGATAAATTCTGTACGATACTCGCGCTAATTTCCTCACAGTTGCATCGTGCGGGCCGCCGTACAGAGCGCACAGAGCAACAGACCGCGGTACTTTTCAGAGCGTCAGAGCGTGACGTATTAAAAGTAAGAATTGCATCGTATCACGCACCGCACATTTAGGGACGGATAAAACTCCAAAGTACACGAGACGTCGACAACGCATCACTATCAGTAATATCATCCAAGTTAGTCGCATAAAGTCTCGTACTTATTGCTTCGTATACTCGAGGAGATACGTCGTCTATTTGAGAGAAGCAAGTGCAACGAGCGACCAGCGTTCTTCGGCAATTGCACGCTGAAAATAAGTTATCGTGGAAAGCCGAGTGAGAGCAACGGGAGAATGGAAATAATGGAACGATTAGGATCTTCTTTATGAGCTTCTCGTTACCGCGCATTTTACGATATAATATAAAGGAAGTCCGAGCAAGGAAAATGACGAGATATGCAAAGCAGACAAACTTAATGTTTCATAGTCTACGGATTTCGAGTATCCCTGGTAGGATCGACCGGCTAACGAAGTGTCAACGTCAAATGTGTCCCCAGACGCACACTGTCGTTCCGAGCTATTTCAAAGATGAAAAGATTGCTGTAATTACGGTAGAACAGGCAACGTCGGTGTACGGCTAGTTTTAAGAGTTAGAATAGAGAGAGAGAGAGAGAGAGAGAGAGAGAGAGAGAGAGAGGGAGAATTTTGACGTTTCTCAAATTAATAAAGCCAAAAAGCGGAAAAGCATCGGAGATCGGAGATACTTTCATTCTGGCACGATCACGTAGCACGATCACGCTAGATAGGCGTGCGTGTGTAGGTGTGTGCACGTGCACGTGTGTGTACCAGGGCAGGAAACTCGGAATCAGAGATTCCGTCGGATGGCGAAGGAGAATAATTGCGCGTTTGCGCTCGTTGCGGGAGGAGGATTCCGTGGGCCGCCTCCACGACTCCCGGTAGTAATTATCGAATCCCTCTTCCACCTCCTGACGCACTCCCCCTGACCTTCCTTCCATCTTCCTCCCTCTTTTCTTTCTTTCCGATCTTCCGCGTCTTTCTAGGCGATCCCCCTCACCCGCCACTCGCCTGCTTCGGTTAACATCTTCTGGCCTCGTGTGTTATTATTCGGTGTATGCACTTACCACAGCCGACTAGCCGCGATCGGATGCCGATCGCGCAGCATCTACCCTCTCCCTACCCCTTCCCCCCAAGAACTTGGACCTCCCGATCGGCAGCCACTCTGACGCGAAGATTACTGGAATTAAGACCGCCGAGGCCAACGATCTGACCCAATGTTGCTCTAAAATCAGATCCAACTGTGCGGTTCCGCGTCGCATCTTCAACGTTCCACGTAGTTCCATCATCTTCGAGGGAGAAACACTCCCCCCCTACCCACCCCCCAACGCCTTACTCCTCCCACGCGAAACTTCCGGATAATTGGGGAAAGCTCTCCACCCTCTTCCTAAACGTCCTCTTCCAGCGTCACGCAAAATTGTTTCTCCCCTCCTCTCCTCTCCTCCTTCTCTTTCAAAGCTCCATCCGAACTTGACTAGACTCAACTTTTGGAAGTTGACGCGATGAAGGCTCCTTGACGAGGGTAGCCATCGCGGATGTCACCGGTACGCGCATTTGCTCGTTGATCCTAGTTAACCAGGTATTGAACCACCACCATCACCACCATCACCGTCGCCATCCCGCCTATTTTCTTGGAGAAGTTTCGGCCTGAAAATTCGCTATCGCGGTCAAACTGCGGAACGAGATAATTGTCGCTCAAAGCAGACGAAGGAGCGAGCCCTTCTTACAAGGTGGATGACGAGCAGGACGCGCGACAATTTAATTACTTAATTGGCAGGCTGGCACCGCTAACAGGCAAGAGAACACCTCCTGCCCGGGACGTGGCTCTGCCGATTTCTGCACGACCACGAGGAGCGAAACTGTCTCTCCTCCCGCTCTCCCGGAGCAAAACAACCTCGACCGGACCGCTCTCTGTGGCAGATGTCTCAATCGGTATCGGACAAAATCAAAAATCAGGTTCTCGATTCACCTTCCGCACCGATGACGCGTCGTCGCGTCAGAGTCACGAGCGTCCGGGAAACTCGCACCGGTCGTCGGTCGTCGGCTGTCGGTTGTCCTCGGACCGATTCTCCGAACGAATCCTTCGAATCATTCGAAATTCGCGGATCTCACGGGGGGGGGGGGGGCGACAATCGTCCTTCGGAGGAAACCGAAGGTTCCGCCGGTGGAGTCGGTCACACGGGGATGAGACGCGAGGAATGACGAATGACGTCAGCAGTCAGGTTCGACCGAAGCTTTGACCGATCGTCAAGAAGGGAACGTGGCAGGTGCAGAACGAACGAGGTGCTCCTTTATCCGGACCGAGCGATTTCGCGCATGGCTCCAGGTCGGTAAGCCTGACGGAGCAAAAGGTTCGGTCGGGGCCCGGGGACGACACCACCCCTAGCACGCGCCCGACATCCTTCGTTAGGCCCGGCTTCTTTTTCCAGTCTCATCGCGATTTCCTCTAATTATCCCGACTGAGATATCGATCTACCGCACGGTTGGGACCAGTCTCTCCTCCTCTCCCCTCGCTTCGAGCAAATCCTCTCGTGGCGGCGGCCAAGACCCCGGGAGAATCGTTAGTGCTCTGAAAAATCATTTGTTAGTTTGACTCCTGACAATTTTTCTCCGGACAGCCGGTAGTTCTACCTGTAATTATTCTCGTCCGCCGACGTCCGTCGTTTGCGCAGACCGTTCGCCTCCACCAAAAATTTCCACGCGCAGTTTTGTGAAAAATGATTCTCTCGAGGAACGGTCGAATTTCTCCGTTCGACCGGTACACGATCGACGACGTCCGCGCGCTTCCCCCGCTGTCGCGACTTGTCCGACCTCTCCGATTGCTCGTCGTCGTCGTCGTCGTCGTCCGATGAATTTCCTTTTTTCGAAACGTTCACCGAATCCGGTCTTAGAATCTCGAAATCGGAGACTATCGACGAGCCGATTGCCGACGACCCGATCGTCCTGCGAGTATCTTCTTACGCGGAACAACAAAAGGCGGGGGCGTGTGGAGGAACTGGACGTTCGAGTACTCTCCTAGTTCTCTCTGTTACTTCGAAGGGAGAATCCCATTGGCTCGAATGGAACTTTGCTTCTCCACTGGATATGCAGGGCTTTTCATTTTTTATAGCCGCTAACTCCTGGTTACAGGCTATCGTCAGGGTCGTGAGGTTTGACCGCGTAATGGCTACTTCAGGGACTGCACGCTTGTACCACTCCGGTGGGGTTGTAAGTAGGAAACGAACCTGCGCGTGTAGAGAACATCGGTTGCATCGATACGTATGTTATCATCTGGCCGAGGAAAACTTAACTCGGAAGCTACGAAAAAAATATTGTTACTCCACGGACGCATTTTGACCTGCGGAGAGATTTACGCGAAGCGAATTTTTCATTGAATTTAAAAGCAGGGAGCGTTGTTTTAGCGAGACATAAGTGGATCCGAAATTACCTGATGATCGAAATAGAGTTCACCCTGGTTGGCAGCAGAATCAAGGTTTAACATCCCCCGAGGGACATTAGGGGTTCGCAGTCCCATGTAACCTATTCCATCCCTTAATCCTGCCCGGAGTCAATATCGTCGTCAGAATCGGCCTTGTTGGCGTTTACTAGCGCAAATAGAGTGCCTATAAATAACGAGTCTACCCCTGGTGTTGTGATTATATTACCTACTCCAGGCAAGGACGATTTTGGGGATGCTGATGAATCGAAGCAAGAGGGAAGAAGCAGAGGAGAAAGATGGATAGTTCACCAGGAATCAGAGTCGGAAGGAGATGGATAGATAAGAGGGGGAACAGATGCGTATTGGAACAAGGAACATAAGAGAAGGGAAGGGAAGGGAAGGGAAGAGAAGAGAAGAGAGGAGAGGAGAACAGAGTACCATTGGTTTCTAAATGTCCACCGGTGGAAGAGAGAAGAGAGGACAATGCACGGAGCGACGAGGGGAAAGGGCGTGGAAAGTAGTAGTGAATTTGTCAATGACGTACAAAGAGAGAAACACCGCGGCATGGAGATGGTAGTGAACGACGGGGCGGGGGGGGGGGAGGGGGAGGTTTAAATTGCTGGGGCAAAAGAGAGACGGGAATACACGGAGAGACCGAAATGATCATGAGAAGAGAAGGATGAATCCACAGAGTGAAGCTGATTCGTGGGAGCAGTGGGGCGAGGCTGGGGGAGGGGGAAACCCCAGAGTCTGCGGCAGATTAAATCTCCGCTGGTTAGCGTTTGATTAAACTTGGGATTGAGGCCGATGTTAATGCTCGGTCCGCGGCCGATTGCATGCCAACAAAATTGACAACGTAAAGCGACACACGTCGTAAAACTGCCGCGAACCTCATCCTCCTTTCCTCCATTTTCCTCTCAGTTTTCGTGCCTCGACATTCTCGGTATGCTCCACCCTTTTCTTTCTTTCATGCTTTTTTCTCTTTTATCGTAACATATCGCACATTATACGAGCAATCGGTTCCCTCGCTCCGTCGTACCAGCAGCGACTTACGCGAACGAGGGACGTACGCGCCAACGGAGGATCCTCGGAGAGAAACAATGAGGAAAAGAAAGGGAGAAAGAGACGGAGAAAGAGAAGAGGGGCTAATAAAATATTATCCGTAAAAAGGCAATGATGTAGTGTGCAATAAAGAGCGTGGCACAGTCTCTCCGCTGTGTAGAACGGGGCTCGATCGTAGATCATTTGGTGGGAATAACGTTTCGCGAGGTGAACGCGAATAAAAGTGAAGCTTGTGTACACGCGGATGCTCCGAGAAAAACGTAGGGGAGAGGGAGGGGGGAGGGGTGGAGAGTCAGCTCCAGCCGAGAAAAGCTGGAAGTCGTAAATCGAGTTCGGGCCAAGTAAAAGAGCGACGAACCTCCCATCGTCATTCGCGATCAGCCGGTGCAGCCGCGTGTGAATTAATCCGGCGGAGAAGCTGCGTGTGTGCGTGAGTGATACATACGTATTTCGGAGCGCGTATATAATAACAGGTTGCCTGCACAGGCCACCTTTACCCCCTCGCGGGTTCTCGACCAATGATGTATGCGCTAATTGTGAGGCCCCTTCTTCTCTTGAACTTCATCCGCCTCACCCCCATCCCACCCTATTTTCTCTTTACTCCCTCTCCCCCTTCACCTCTCTCGGCGATTCTCCCTGTCTTTCCCTTCGCCGAGTCTGCTTTTTTTTCCCTCCTCAGCCGTCGCGACTCCTTGACAGGCAAAACGCAGCCCGGTACCGACCGCCGCCGCCACCACCACCACCACCACCACCACCACCACCACCACCGACTTCAGACACACGAGGAGGAGAAATTATACGAGGAGTCCGGTAAGATGCAATAGGAGAGATAAGAAGTCGCGGCCATGCGAATACTTGAGGGAAATCGAACTATCCTCTAACGTTACTCTCGTTGCGAGTTTCGCTCGGGAGAGACAGGCCCGTGGGGGATTGGTCCAAGGACGAGTCTGGAACTTCGTCCGAGATTAAGCGAGGCCGATAGTCGACGTCTCGGAACCCTTCCGAACCGAACGGAACGGAACGGACGTTCAACCACGTTGGTTCTTACTTTGCGACGCGACGCCTCAAATTCGATGTGGAAGAATTTCGGAGACGGCGGAGACTCGCTCGACAAACTCGTTTAGTTAATTCGATTCGAGGGGGAACGAGATAAGGCGTCTTCTCTCCTCTCGCATCCGCCCGAGGTGTTTCGACATCTGCGACGTCGATACGCGACTGCGCACCACGTACGATTCATCGAGGGCCCAAGGGCAGGCAATTAAGTAATTAAACAAATCCCTCGCGACGGCCGCGCGTTATTGATGAATCTATGCGCGCCTGTGTGTGTGTGTGTGCATCGGTATCGCAGGACACGCGAAACGGAGTCGGCTCGCCCAAAAGGTACGAGCCTTTTTACGTCGAACGACCTTCGCGATATTCAGGACGCTTCCCGCGATTGAAAATCGCTTCAGGAGAATCGGGCGAACCGCCAGCAGGTGCCTCGTGATCGCCTTAACGTCCGCGACGCGCCGGCATTCGGGCGAATTTTTCTTAAGTCCGAACGAGCTCTCGAGGACCCTCGAGATCTTCATGACGCTTACCGCGATTGAAAATCGCTTCAAGAGAATCGGACGATCCGCCAGCAGGTACCTCGGGATCGCCCTAATGTCCGCGACGAATTTTTCTCTCATTCGAACGAGTCTCGAGGAGGCTCGAGGGACGCGACGAGTCGGAAAGAGAGCGGGAGAGACGCAGGGGTGGGTCGGGGCGGGGGTAAGCTAGTAAATAATTGATTAGCCTTCCCGTATTAATAACAGCAACAGCATCGAAGTACCGGGATCGTGTCAAGGACCACCCGCGGTGAGTCGGGCGACACTGCCGTGGACAGACGACACGACACAATCAGGACTCTCCCTGTTCCGCTACCGACCGTGCTGATAAATTATTAAAGGCAACCCCTGAAACTGACGTTCGAATATCGCCCCGAAGTACTACTTCCTCGCCCCGTCAAAGCTCACTCTCGTTCTCTCCTCCGAAGGTCCGCTCGACCACTCTCGACATTTCGCCGGAAAAACAATCGACCGAGTCCCTCGAAGTAAAACCTTCGATCGATCTCAAGGACTGCTCGTTCCACGTGGTTACATCAGGGATCCTTTTCGTCGGAAGGGTGAAACGATCGTCTCGCCGCGTATCGACCTCTTCCCCTTCCGCCACTTTTCGGATTCTCCGTCGACCGGTACATGGAAAAGTGGCTCGCTTCGATTCGATCGATTGCAACGAGCTTGGAGAATCTTTCGGCAGCCTCCGACAGCGATCGAATCAGCTTTTTGGAGTTATGGTGGTTGGCTAATGACAGCGGTAATTAGCGCGGTGTCCGCGCAGTTATCAGGGTGGTCGTGGGGGAGAGACGAGTACGAGAGTGGAAGGGAAGGGAAGGGCGCGTGCGCGGGGATGCGGGACAGAGGGTTAACTTTGGTGGTCGGTGTACGCCATCTTGAAGCTTCGCTAATTCGGCAAAGCTTCATTAGGCCGACGCGACGTCGAGCCCCGTACTTAGACGACGCGCGGGGCTATAATCATAGTTTAAATTCGGGTCCCATCCATTGAAAATCAGTGGCTCTGACCCGCTTCGCAATCAGAATTCCGGTTAGTCGCCCCGCTCTCTGCTATGGGGCTATCATGGGGCATTTGATCTGCGGCGGGTCATCAATATTACATGAGGGGAAGCGCCTACGATCATGCCAAATGCTGGGAATCAAAATAGTCACCGAGTTTATAGCGAGAGACCGAGCCCTTGTCCCGGCTAGTCCATTTCACCCCCGTCACTTGCAACCCCGTCGACCTAGAGCGCGGCGCTTTGCGGCCTCGAACCCCACACTTGCACCCCTGCGTCTCTCTCTCTCTCTCTCTCTCTCTTTCACGGGAAGATGCCTGGAACATGTCCTTTCTTTCTTGAAAAACTACCGAGAGAGCGAGCCACCCAATCTCGAATCACCGATTTACCGTCGATTGTCCTATAAATTGTGATTTTTTTTCCAAAAATTGAATATGCGAATTTATTAAAGTGACGCGCAAAACTAATGTTAAGAAAAATGCTAATTAAAGGACTTGAACTTTCCTTAAAGTCTGAATTACGCGCGCCAATATTTTCATACAAGTTAAGTATAGTGGTTGAAAATCCAAGTTATCAAATTAATAGTGTATGTGGCGTCTTAAGTGGCTCCGGAGAGGTAAGATATGCAAGGGGGTAATGCATAAACAGTGTGCATGGAAGGGGGTAAGGGGTGAAAAGGACGATCGGGGTGCGTACGAGTCGCATATGCGAACGCGTATAAAGAAACGCGCGTGCTCACCCGTCTGGTGTCTCATAAATATGAGAAATAAATTGAATTATCTGCGGCGTCAGGTAATGATAGGTTAGATGCTCGTCTCTACGGACCCCTCGACTCACAACCAAAGCTTGGCTGGTACCCCGCGCCATAACGCTGTCTTCTCTCAAGGTGGAACTTCTTGGACACTGGCTAAATTTTTTTCTTTTTTTTCTTTTTTTTCTTTTTTTACCGACAGCAGGAACCAAGCCAGTTCCCTTTATTTGATTCGATTTGATTTTATTTCTGTGTGCATATCCATTATAGTCATTTCTTTATAAGAATCTAACGAATTGCTCGTCATAGCGCGCGTGCGAAAAGGTACTGTCAAAATAATGACTCGAACGATTTCCCCTCTAGCGATCATTGTTATACTTAACTCGTCGGCCGTCTGTTATTTTCCGTCTTATTACGCAATATTTCCTGATTATTCACTCGCATTTAGCGAGCAACGTCAGTCGAACTCTCCGTATCTTTTGAGGAGCGCGCGATCGCTCTTACGTAATCAATAAGAAGCTTGAAAGGTATCTCTGACAAACAGAGCAAAAGTTAATATCGTTTATACAGTGGTTTCCCGTTGACCACCAAAGTCGATGCTTAAGTATGGATACGCAATTTAATGAGCGTATATGCAAGAGGGAACAAGTGAATGAAAATGGCTGTACAGAGGAGATGGAAGGTTAATGAGGCAATCATGCGGAGGACGAGGACTTGTCAAATTTAAAAAAGGTATAGGGGTAATTCGAGAGTATTAATGCGCGTGTGTGAGAGAACAGAGAGGAAATGCAAAAAAAAGAGAGAAAGAGAGAGAGTCGTGAAAACCTTCATAAATAAACAATGTGCTAGCAGAGAGAAAATTTATCGCGAGACTAACACGAGGTAAACTATATCGGAGAACGATTTCGTTATCGACCACCAGAGTAGAAGCCTCGTGAAACGAGCACGCAGGGGAAACAGGCGAGTAATCGAAAAAGGACGAGAAAAAAGAAGGTTGGAGAGGGGAAGAG
The DNA here is from genome assembly GCA_037305995.1 of Sclerodermus sp. 'alternatusi'. Lineage (NCBI taxonomy): Eukaryota > Metazoa > Arthropoda > Insecta > Hymenoptera > Bethylidae > Sclerodermus > Sclerodermus sp. 'alternatusi'. The sequence goes on from CM074544.1 coordinate 7,539,333, forward strand.
TGGGACAGGAATGGAGGAACGCGAGAGGAAGAAAGGAAGTTGATGATGAGCCCTCGAGAAGGCAATCAAGTGCAAGAAGGAAATGATAGAAACATATAGGAAGAAACAAAAAAAAAGAGCAAAAATGTCGAAAAATTAATTTTCCGGATGGAGAGAGCCGGAAAGAGCAAAATCGGAAAATCCTCAGATTTTTGGAGGTTCTCGCGAGAAACGTGGATCGTTCAATTTTGTCACGCCTGTCCATAAGTAGGAAGTCATTGAACTCTGTCGCCCAATGATTCGAATGATTTTTCTCAGTGAGTGAGAGAGAGAGAGAGTAACGCGTTTTCCAGGCTTTTCCTCGTACGTTTGAGAGCGAGAAAATGCCGATCGAGTTCGCTTCGATACCGCGCGATGTGGAAGGATCGAAGAAACGAAAAGAACCGCCCACGCAGGATAGCCGCGAGACTCCATGTTGTTTCGTCGAGTTTTCTTGTTGCTCTCTTGCATCTGGCCGAACGCAATGGCGCTGCTTACGCGGTGTGCCCGCTGCTTCTTAATGGCAAATAAAGCAGCTGGAGTGGAGCATCGCTCGTGATTGCCGGATTAATTGGCTGTAGCGTGGCTGCAACGGCAACTCGGAGGATCCTCTCTACACGGCACACACGGATTATTATCCTTCGTTCGAGCGCAGGAGTTATCCTAAACGCTCCTTCCGACCCTAAGCTGATCCTCTTCTCTTCCGTTGCATTGCGTTCGTGATCCTCCGTGAATTGTACGTAATAAGCAGCGCTGGGAAATCGACGGGTACTCCACGCCACTGCACACAAGCACGCACGCACGCACACACACACACACACTCGCACGTCACTCCATTTGAATGAAGCGTACTCAATGGCGGATAACGCTACTCCGAGAAGATCCAGCGCACGCTTCGCTTTAAAATAATATTAAACCGAGCGACTCGCGCGAGCATTCGCCAGCCTAAGAAGACCTCGCCTCGCGTCGTAATCTCTTCTTGATCGCGGTCTCGCGTGATCCTCTGCTTACGCAATGCATTTTTTCAGCGACTCTTCTCGAGCCCTCCCCAGAAGCTTTTCGCGCTCCCGCTCCCGCTCTCGCTCGAGGAACGTGAGGGAATTGAACATTCCCATCCCTCCTATAGCCGAGAGATACCAATTTTCCTCTCTCCCGGTTCGCGTTTGAGAAGAGTTTGCTCGTTAATGATTTTGCTCTAGAACCAGTCGCGCGGAACAACGGGCTTGGGGAGTTTCGGAGGGCGAGAGGATTTTTCCCGAGAGGAATCTTCGGGGTGAACCAGCGAACGGAGGGGAGAGCGCAGCGCGCTGGTACGAAAACGCCTCGTTTTCGGAGGATACAGGTTTTACACGAGGAGAAATAAACGTATTGGGTTTGCGGGGGAGGAAAACGATGCTGGAAGTGCTGACGCGGTAACCATTTTGGTTTCCCTGAGTGGCACTGTCGGCAAATGCGGCGAGATTCGTGAAGTGGGCTGGAGTTAAGGGAGCCAGAGGGAAGATAGGGTGGTGGGATAGTTTTACGGAGGAGCTGAGTCGAGCGAGGTATCCTGAGGGGTCGGAAAGAGGTGCCGGGGTCGAATGCGAAGCGTTGGGGAAGACTCTGAGCGACGTGACCGCAGAAGAATCAATGCGAGCATTCCGGAAAATCGAGCTCGTTGCTTCCGCAGCTCTGCTGACGTAGTGTTTTCGTAATTCGCGTGCCACTCACCGCTGCCACCGCTTAACCCCTAATATCCACTGCACGATCGGCTAATCTCCCGGAAAATCCTCCCTCCCCCTCGTCTCCTCGACTATCCGCGAATCTCTCGATCGGCGATGCCCTCTCCTTTAATTTGCTATAATTTAGCGCAGCATCCGCACGAAAATATGTTTTCCTCTTCCACGACGTAACTCTTAACTCTCTCTCTCTCTCTCTCTCTCTCTGTCTCTCTCACTCGCGTGTGCGCGCGCGCGCGCGCCAGCTCGTTGCCAACGCTAATATCTTATTCGGTCCGGAGGCAGATTTAGGAATACTCTTCTCGCTGTTAAAGGTCCACGCTGGCGAATAAAAGATCCCAGCAGCTAGCGAACGACTGCGAGCTCGCGCCGAGAGGGGTGGAGAGAAAGAAGCAAACAGCCCCATAAAGACTCCTTTCCGAGGCATGCTTCGATGGAGATTCATCTCGTGGGGGAATGGACCGGTGCCGTCCATGGAAAAAAGTCCACTCGAATCCTCGAGTGATATACGGTTTTCACGAGTTTCCGAACACACGTTTTCTTCTGGCTCATGAATTTCATTGTCCTCGCTCGCTCTTATCCTCCTCCCTATCAATTCCCATTATCCATGGGAAAGAACCTTGCACGGGATTAATTAGATCCCGATCACCAGCGCGGTGATCGCGCCTGGATGTTGAAAATTCAACGCGATTTCGCAAAAAATTACATCGCTCGAATTCAAGATTTTATTCAATTACATCGCTCTCCTCTGTGCGTGTATGTGTGTGTGTGTTGTGTGTATGCGCGCGCTTCGATTCACACGAATCGCCTCGGACCGTAATAGGCTCTGATTGAAGAATCGTCGGACTTACTTACAAGTTGACGCGAATTCTAAATTTATGAGGGGAATACAAATAGTTTAAGCAGTCGTAAACTTCAACGCGCGCGCGTACGTGTAGCAAAGACAATTACGGCGCTGGAACTTATGTAAGCGATGCATTCCCTTCTCTCGCTACCAAGAAAAGTGATACGAAAACCTTTGGCAGTATACTAATAATCAGGAATAATTATCTTCTAACGTTCTCTAGCCGCAATCGGTAGTCGCCGTATCAAGTTAATAACAACGATTACAGTAATTGCTCTGTCTCTAGGCGATCGTGTGATTAGTCCGTTAGAGACGGAGAACTGAAACTTGGCGTGCACGCATGAGTTAAAATTTGAGCACGCAGTTCTTCAATATCCGGTCTCTCGATCTCGATCATCCTCGATAAGGTTCGCCTACTCGTGACTCGTCGTGGGCTGACAATCGAATCAACGAACGACCAACGCGCTCTCGAACTTCAGGGAAAACTTTCGGATCGACGTCGCGAAAGATGACGGCGGCGGCGGCGGCGGTACCGATGCTCGCCACCATGAAAACCGGTCGATAATTTGTTCGATCTCGAGAAAAAATCCTCCGAGAGTATTTCAACCTGTCCCGGAGAACTCTGAATTTGATCATTATTATGCGAAAGCAGGGTGGTGAATGCAGCGACTCGCACTTGAGGACACCGATGTCGCGTTGCATCCTCAAGCCGAGGTTGAGAACAAACGGTCACGCGATGACACACGCAATTCGTGTTGTGCGTGACCGTCACTCAAAACTCACAGCCGAAATTTCTCCTGGCGCGACGTATTCTCACGCATTCCCCCTCCCACCCCGATGCATCGAGTCGGCCAGGACAAGGAGAGTATAGTGCATGAAATTATTAGCATCCAGTGCGAGAGGTGAAACCGACCTAAATTTGTAGGGCGAACGTTCCTAGAGAGAGAGAGAGAGAGAGAGAGAGAGAGAGAGAAAGAGAGAGATCAACCCGTCGGGTTTTCCGTCTCGAGAAACGTCAGTGGGAACATTTTTGCAACCCTCTCGAGCGTTCCGTTCGCGCGATTCTCATTTCCACCCTTTGAGAAACTCATCGCGACTCGAGATTGGTCCCCTTTGATATTTCCAGCGATTCGCTCAAATTTTGCTCGATCGTCCATCACCACGAACGCGCGCGCGCGCGACACACACATACTTATGAAGTAGAGAAAAATTAACCATCGCGTACGCGCGTAGTTTTCACAGCGTGCGCCTCCGTACGCTGACGAATGTGCACGCCACTCATTGTCACAGACTTCGTGTACCCAGAAACGTTTCCGGGACAATTACACGGTGTTCTCAGCGATACATGTATAATTGTTACTTTATTATTGATAATGGATACAGAAATAACGTGTGAAATCTTCCAAGTGCGTCCGTTATAATTAAAATCATGAATTACCCGTAATTACAATAAAAGCACGGAGTCGAATATAAATTAATGGCTGCTTGACATTATCGAGTTCCTCCAGCTCTTATCTCGAGCTTTTTGCGCGGACGCATCGCGCGGCGGAACGAAACTAGGGATACCAGCATCAAAGCGATCCGCAGAGTTTAGGGGGCGATGGCGATGGTGGTCTCGCGACAATCTTCGCTATCGGAAGCGCGATCGACTTTTGCGCAAGCAGAAGCAAACGGATCGAATGGGGTTTTTGCTTTCCGAGAAGTTGGGGTGAAAAAGGCTCGACAGTGTGGCCGCTGCGATAGATTTTCAATAAAAGTAAAATGATCGGGGAGGGGAGGGTGACTAGTGGTCGTTGGACTTGGTTGTACTAGGCGCTGTGCTAAACGCTTTCCTGACTGTTTGCGTCGAAGAAGTTGGCGCTGGGCGCGAAGCAAAGCGAGGGTGGGAGGCGGGGGCAAATTCAAGGCCGGCTTCGTGGCAAGAAATCCATGGATCGCGTGTTTGCCATAAGTTTTCGCTTGCCGTTGTATACGGACCTTAGGCATATAATGACGATGTTTTCTGTCGGCTTCTGGCAAAGAGTCACGATCCGACAACGCGCGACTGCCTCACTGGTAGCTCTGTTACGCGGAAGCCTCCTAGCAAATTTTACCAAAACAGATTCCGTGACTCTTTCTCTCTCTCCTCCTCCATCCACCTTCTCCTCTCTTTCCCAGAGCTTCTCATTTTTCAGACACTCTCCGCGCTGCTGCTAGTCCCAAATCACCTTCTTCATCCCCGTAACGCGTCCCTCTTCTCGTTGACCTTCCATGAATAATGACGTAACAGCGATAATTATGGCAATTTCAGCGAAAGTGCTCGCCAATTCAATTGATTTCCATAGAAACTTGGACATTTCGCGCTACGGAGTAAACGGCACACTGGGTTGATCATCGTTTGAGCGACACATTGCTGCACATCCATTGTAAACCAGATACATTTATATATATATATACGTTCAATTAGCATGCAAAGAATATATCTTATTCTAGATAAAATGTGTAATGAATTTCGCTAGTACATTATCTAATCGTTTCTCGTAATAATTACTGTAATTAAAACAATTAAATGATTATATATTTGCTACATTTAATATATAACATTACTCAAGAGCCACGCTGGACGTTAAACGTGTCTACACGAATGATATTTCCAGTTTACGTAAATATAATAATTAAAGAATTTCATTTGTTATGGGGAAACGATGCATTTTCCTTGTTACGTGGCGACGAATTTATTTGAGAGGCGCTGGATTCTGAATATTCTCCATAAAATTTCTCAGTGGAGAATAGCGAGGCCATGTGGCTTCGCTCAGGTAGACCCTTTTAGAGTGGCGAATACATTGTTGCACGCAATTATCCATCGATTACGGTGTTCTACTTAACCTCGTTTAGACATAATTTAACGCATTTACTCCGTGTCATCGTATTACAAAGTTGCACACTAATAAGAGGACTAAATGACTAACTCATTTTGTTCAAATACAGTTATTATAAAACAATTTTAGTTATAATTGTAGTAGGTATATGTGAAATATAGAAGTAAACAGGGAATATATATGCACTGACAAATTTATATCGCATAAAAATGAATGACTAATTATTGGTTAACACCTTGTATTCACTTTGAATAAAATATTAGCTTATCAATATTCATCATTGAAATTTCATATTTATACGCGCATGCATTCACATCGCTGTTAAAACCCAATCCACTCTGCCCCGCGACCCCCTTCGATTAATTTCGTACGTCGGGATTACTTATTTTCCATCGATATTAACGAATCGACGTTCCGTCAAATATATATAGAGTGGCTTTTAAATCGTACTTTGAAAAATATACGTCTTTTCGTCGAGGAAAATATTGGGGACACGCGAGAAGGGGGGTCGGTCGCCAGATGAAAATACACGGGGGGAATAATCTTCGTTGAATTTATTCTGTGATAATTTTAGTTTGTGTGCCACTTGAAAGGTAGCATAATTGCAGGTAACAAAACTATCAAGTATTGAAATTAAAAAGTGATTTGGAGCCGGTATAGGTTGATAACGATGGAATCTAGGAAAATGAAGGAATATAGTCGTTTAACCGGGAACGCTCGAGTATCGCGTTGCACTTTTTTCAGTTTTTTTGAATCTGCCTCGATCTGAAACCGGATTCCTACATCCTGTCGTGTCTCGCACCATTAGCGATCTATCACTCGCTTAATTGCGCCAAGTGTGCCACAGCGGTAAGATAGTAGTAAACGCGGACGATCGATCGCACAACATTCGAGAGATTGGCTGGACTATGAGTTACGAGCACGATTTGCGTAACGATAGGAAACTCGACACTTTTTACGATCGTACGATTCATCCAATCCACGATCAAGACGAGCAACTCCCGTGAATAGCAAAAGTTCGCGCCACGCCTAAACGCTCGCGCCAAACAATTTTCGGCCAACCCCCACCACCACCCCAATTACCTCGACTCCAAGAGACACAGAACAAAGTTACCGTCCCTAACGAACATCAATGTACGAAAGAGAAAGAAGAAAAAACAGGTGTCCATTGACCGTAAATGTTTCAGTGGGTTTCGAAGTACCCGATTCAACCGATTTATCGATTCTCCATGGCCGTTGATTCGTTTTTAATGGATTTCACTTTTATCCTCCCACGCGCACGGTGACGATATCCATTGGACGCGTAAAATCCACCTGACAAACACCGGAGAAGATCAAGATTGATCGAATTCCGTTCGATCGAACTTCCACGTGTGGAAACAGAAGAGAAGAGAAGATAGGAGAAGGTAGCTATGGCACGGAGAGAGCTACCGATTAGCGATCATTAATTAATAAGAGGCATTTAATGACAGCCCGCGAGAGAAGGCGAAAAATGGGAATTGAAGCTGGAGGCGAGAAGTACATGCCGGAAGTAGCCGAAGAGTAGAGTATTCGTAATAGCTGCGCACCATTATCCCGTTTTCTACGAGTTGCACGCTGCAAGAGCATTCCTCGGAAGATTGAAGGGGAGAGAGAGAGAGAGAGAGAGAGAGGGAGGCACGAGGAAGAGGTACGGATGAGGAGAGGAGCGGCTAATACGATCCGCGCAACAAGGTGGCTATCCCTACGTGCTTACGATGGGGTATGCTTGAGTATTAAGTAGCCGTATTTACGGAGCCACAATTATCCTCGTTTTCATGTCGACGATTTCTCGACGCGCGCGCTGCTTTGGATTTTGCTTACGTGGGAACCTTCTCCTCCTTGCTTTTCCTCCGATATAGCTTTGGATACTTTTCGCTAACGCATTCCTCCATCATCATCACCACCACCACCACCACCACCACCTCCTCTTCCTTCTTCCACTCTTCTTCGAGACTCGCGATATTCCCGAAGCACCCTGACGTAAAAATCCCTCCCGCAAAAACTACAAAATTTTACGTACGAATCGGAGAACTTGCGTCATCGATACCTGCATCTCGCCAGAAGGACTCTCTCAGGGGTACCCGAATCTTCGAGCCACGTGGGAGATGGTTCATCGATTCGCCCACTTTCGTGGAAGCAGACAAAGAAGATTAAAGCGAATGTCTCGGAGAAGTCGCACGAACGTCAGCGCGAGTCTCTCTCTCTCTCTCTCTCTCTCTCTTTTCCCATTTAATTTCCCCAAGGTCACTTATGGTGGACACGCGATCACGTAAATTTTCAGGTAGATCACGATTCTCTCCTTGACGCCGTTGACGAGCGTCGTCAAGGTGGTTGTGGTTTATCGGCCACCAACGACGATCAAAAAACTGCACTGAGGGGGAAGGAGGCAGGGCGGAGGGAGCGATTTGGTGAATCATTTTCCGAAACGTTTTGCGTGCGACGGAAAATGGCACGAATTTAACGAGCTTTGTTTATGGATATTTTTCCACGTCATCGATCAAGATCTCAAGAGTAATCGGTTGTGTGCATATATAAATGTTTAGCGGCAAAAGTAAAAGTCGATCGATCCGATAAGTGTTTGACGAAGAAAACGTTGGTATCGGCTTGGTATCGCGGTTGTTCTTGGGGCGCGTCGACGAAGGCTGGTCTTATTTGCATTTGAGCGATGATTAAGAGGAGGAGGAGGAGGAGGAGGAGGAGGCCGGCTTGGAAAAGTGGCAGCGAGCTCTTTCACCGGCACCAGCATTGCCATCAGCACCAGCACCAACGGCAGCGGTCAACGATCCAACCACCCCCTCGCCTCTTCTCCTTCTCCCTCTTCCTCTTCCGTCTTTCTCTCTCACTCCCTTTCCTTCCCCAGTTCTCAGTGTGCCATCCCGATGTCATTCTGTATTCTTTGCGAGCAACCACGAGTAATTAAAACGTAGTCAGCGTTATCTCAGATTCTGTGACAGTGATTAAGGCACCCTGCGAATTTGCACCCGCGTGCTCAACCCACTCCGTCTCCCCCCTCCCCCCTACCCGTATTAACGACCTGGTTATTATCGTGTCTACATTAATGGTCCCAGGCATCGAATTATTTTCCACTCTCAATCGAGAACGTCACCCTGTCGAGAACTTGGACTCTGTCTCTCTCTCTCTCTCTCTCTCTCTCTTTCGCGCACGCGTCGCTGGAATTTCCACATTGTCCAACTCGAAACAATCGCGGAGGGTACCTCGGTGTCTTGTCGAAGTCGTCGCGCAGTTTCCGGAGACCCGGGCATTTAGAGTTTCATGTAAATTCGACGATGTCTTCGTCAACACCCTCTTTTCTGGCGAAAAATATGTCGAGGGGGCGGTAAGACACATTGTCGTCACTTTGCTCAATAAATTCATTGCGTTATCCAATTAGCTCGGAGCGACAACCTCCGGATTCCAGAAAATGCAGGACCCACACACTTGGGACCAAGACCAAACAAGTCTTCCTGGAACGCATTCACGTAACAAGGCATCAAGATAATAATATACGGCTTCGGGGCTGTGAAATTAAAACTGTCTTTCCTTTTTTCCCGTGCATATTTTATAGGTGTTAAGGTGTCATTGATAATATTTAGATGCGAACGAGAGGTAGAGGGGAGGAGGGGCGAAACCGAAGGGAAGCGTACAAAAGTTGAAGCATTAGCTTATCGGACATCGATCGCGCGCTCGATACCTCTAAGGTACGAGTACAAATTGAAATAATTGATAGTTTCAGAAATCGTGCATTACCGCCGGAGAATACCGCTTTGTCATTAGTGCCGTTGACACTCGTTTTTACGTGAATTTACGGAAACGAGCAAGACGCCTCTCCGCGGTTAAATGAAAGAAACAAACGAGACACCGGAGAGTCTGGTGCAAATAACGAATTTTCTTCTCGCGAGGTATATTTATTTTTTGGAGTGCACCGTGGGTTCAGGCTTGAGATATTCATCGAGTATAAATGACGATTTCACGGTGAAAAAATTTGGAGAATGGCGAGTATAGCAGCACGCAATATAGCTTGGACCGAGCGATTACCGAGGAATGAAGGCATACCGGTATCGTCGCACCAGAAACACGATCGAGCTACGCGAAAGCTTACCCCGGGGTACCTTGGCCTAATCTCGATCTTAAAAATCTCCAAAGATAAATATGAAACTGCCGTGATCGCGCGATAACGGTATTTCCACCGATACAATTAAGATCGCGCTATCTACGAATCTGCATACTCGACGCATTAAGCAGGAACGCAATTTTCCGAGAAATTTCGTCACGTTTCGTCGAAGTTGCGTGGAAGCGAACGGTGCATTATCGTCGATCAATGAAATTCCCTTGGTTTTTCACGGAGAGAGCCATGGGGATTTGCGAAATCGAGGGGGGAAAGCGAAGAGAGGGAGGGAGGAGATGAGGAGAGACCACGACGAAGAGAAACGGAGGACCGCGGATCTCGTGAGACGAGCTTACGTGTCGCTTCCGAGATTTCCAAGAAGACGGCCGGAAAGGACAATAAAAATAATCACTTCAACAAACTGAATTCAGGCTCCGCGGCCGTCTCCGTTAGAGTGCGGTAATGACATCTAATTGCTTTCCACCGCTCTGCACAGAAACGCCGCTCGATTTCGAACGATGCCACTAATTTGCACGTGGCGTCGGCGTTAATTAATCCCCGGGCTCTCCGATGCTCGCAAAAGAAAGAAACTTTCGCGAATCGCATTGCTCTCTCCCTCTCTCTCCCTGTGTCCACCTTGCCACAGCCAGGAACCGTGAGAGACCGACCGGTCCGGTTCTCGTCAACGCGCCTATCGATTCCAGATTCGATTCCTACCTGCCGATCCGCGATTAAATTAATAAAACTACTTGATTGCCAAACACTAATGCTTACGTTAAACGCTCTCTCGGGCTCTCGTATCCTTTGACGCGGCACGACTATGTAGCGCCGTGAGTGCCGATCGATGATCGTACAGATAGCGAGCGCCGATTCATTAAAATTTTTCATGGCCGCGAGAGTCAGGCTCCTTCTCATTTGTTAACTCGGCGATTGGTCCCACCGGTGGTTGCGGTCGCTCCGTCGGATCACGGGAAACCGCGGGAACCTTGGTCCTCGGAAAGGGGGAGGGAGCCTTCGAAATTTTCGAAAGAGTTTTCGACCATTTTGCTCCGGAGCGTCGCGCTGGATATTCGCGCGACAGATCGAATCGCCGTGGGTGTCAAGTACGCGCGATCCGACCAAATGAATTAATGGTAGCGCGCGTTTCACGCCAACCGAGTGCCAAAGTGCAGCAGCGTGCAATGTGCAACTCCCTGCAGTGGGCCCTCCGCGGGTAGCTGCTTAGCCACCGGCAAGCCACTATCTGTAAAATCGTCTTTTGTTCGGACGCCTTCCCCTCGTTAAAGTCGTACTCTCACGAGATACGCGAGTACTTAAGGTTTTTCCACGAACCTCGCTGCTGCGGCGGCGCTACTCGCTCAAAGCCGACCGTTTTTGACGAATTCCACAAAATCAACCGATTCCACGAAACCCCGACATTTTTCCTGCCAACGGAATCCCCCCTCTCGCACCCCTAGATAAGCGGCGCTCTCATTACTCGCTTATTAGGCTGTCTCATTTGCGCGCTCACGGCACTTTGGAAAATTTATTACAAAACGCGCCCGTGTGATTGGTGCAGTTACTTGTCGCGAGGAATATACTCGTCAACCGCGACATCGATGCGCGACTACGATTTGTCATTGGACCCCTATGATTCGTTGGTCGCAATCACCGTCGGCGCTCGCTGATTCGTTAATGCGCGAATTTTCATTCACTTTCGAGGCGATGATTCGGGGTCCTCCCTACCCCTCCCTCCCTCGCAGATTCGCGGGTTTTACCTCTTTCCTGAGAGAATTTTCCCCCTCCATCCCACCCCCTATCGCTGGTGCACACTCGCCTCTCTCACTGATGTTTAACGTTGCTCTCTGTGGTAACGATGAATTGCGATATAATTTCCTTGAGTGAAACTTATTGGATTTAAGGGGGATTTTTCTTCCTCGATTATAGTCTGCGAGAACTTTTTTATGCGCTGCTTCTTCTTGGCGTAGTGCATAAATAGCCGGTAATTGACGTTAAGAAAATAATGCACCTCTAACTTCAGCTTTTAAATATCGATCACTTAGAATTTCTCCCTGCACCCTTCATCGTAAAAGTATAAATAGTTCTACTTGAGGGTGAAGCATAGAACAGAGATAATGTCTTCCACGTTCTCGCGAAAGGATTCTTAGTGGTAAGTGGCACGAACTTGCCAAGCTCTCGGCAATTATTGCATACTGCTAACACATCTAGTAATTATCAGCGATCATCCATCCGCGTCTTCGTAGAGAGACAGTCGAGAAGTTGCCCCAGCACGAAAGGAACTGCGCGTGCTCGTTGCACATCTGCCCCTACCCCCCACCCCCGCTCTTATCAGTTTTCCAAGTTTGCATCTACTTTCTCTCGGAGAGAACAAATTAAATTTTCATTCGACTCGCAAGGTATATCGATCGAAGGATAGGGTGTGTATTGTCAAACCCCACTTATCGGACTCTATCCTTCTTTCTCTCTCTCTCTCTCTCTCTGTCTCTCCCTCCTCTAACCCCTTCCATTTTATAGTTAATCTCCCTTTCGGCCGCGCTCCACTTTTTTCTTAGCCTTCTTGTCCCTGCACTATCGAACTTGTTTTCCTTTTTCTTCATCCCCCTATCTTAATCTTGTTTCAGCCGCCCCCCTCCCCCTCCTCTTATCCAGTCTATCGACCTTGTTCTCACACGCAGGATCCTCGAAGGATCTTGGAAGGCCTCGTGGAGTCAGAAACTGTGTTGGCTGGCACACACGAAGTCGAAAGAGGTTTCGCAGGTAATTGCTAGGCCGACGGGTCGATAATGAGCCTTGGCTTCGAGGAACCGATTACACCCGGCCCAAGCCAAAAGCAAAGCTAAAGAGCCGAGAACGGAGAGGAAGAAGAAGTCGAAGACGAAGCAATTGAAGTGGAGGAAGAAAGCTGGTCCGCCAACGAGCAGAGACGTCCGACGATTCAATGATGGAGCTGCTGCCCTCTTCGATCCACTTCTTTGCTCTCTTCTCCTTCTTCTTTTCTTCTCCTCCTTCTTCCTCTCTCCTCCTCCACTCCTTTTCATTCCTCATTTCAATTTTCCTCATTTTCTCTCACCCCGCTCGCTCTTTCTCCGTCGTTCTCCCGTACCGCGTCGAGGCGTCTCTCGTCGCGGGACTCTCCTCGATTTTACGATCTTTATGAATTTTCGCTGCACAACAAACGCGATAATTTCTCAGCGGTTGTTCGTGGTCGTGGCACATACTCGTGCGTTAACGCGCGGTTAATACCAGCGTACTCCGCGGAGTATGACAACACATCGCAAGATCACCTCGCGTATCTCGCGAACACGAATTGTAATCACGAGCCAATTTCTTACGAGAAATCGTTAAGTGAAATACCCCTGCGGTAAAAACCAGATAAAATATAGTCGAAGCGCGTGCGTAAAGAAGCAGTTAATAAATTGCGTGCATTAAAAGATAATTGAAAACCGAATCTCCGTTGGTACAACGAGAATTAAACAAGGCGAGAGGAAATATCCTCAGCGTGCTGAAAATCGCAAGGTAGTCTCTTTTAGAAAAATCCTTTGTTTATAGTTATCGGAGAGTAAGTATAGGAAAGCCATCATTCAGAGAGAGAGAGAGAGAGAGAGAGAGAGAAGGGAGAAATTCTTTTATTTAATATAAAATATATAGAAGAGTAAATAATTTCTTCGTATCGGAGGAAGAACGCTTAACGACGACAATTCTCGTTAAGTCCGTCATTTGGCCAATAGTAAAAGCCACGGTAATAGGAGAAGAATCGCATTTATCGCGATAATTCGCATCTGGAAATCATAAAACTGGCTACTTTATGGGAAAAGCAACTATTCGACCATTCCCTCGCTGGATGATCCTCTAAGAAGGAACATAGCGAGGTGTTCCGAGAAACATACGAAATGTTGCTCGCTCGGAAGCAACACGATCAGCTACCGCAGGTAGACAGGAGTCGCGCATTGGAACGAGTCCCGAGAAACGATCGATCAAAATCGATCGAAATCGAGACGATCGAAAAATCCTCCTCCCGCGACACACGGAAGTTTTCTAGCGTATCGCCGCGTTAAGCTCGCCGCTCGCCGAGGCATTTGTCGCGTTTGAACCGACGGAACAGAGAGACATTGACCCACGGTCAACTCGTACGCGATAACTCTTTAATTGGTGTCGATAACGGACCGCGTGTAACGGTGACGAAGAGATATCGAGGACGCAAGGATGCTGCCGGCAGGAAAAACAGCCGAGGAGGTATCGAAGCGTTCGTTCGTTCGTTCGTTCACTTCGGAAATAGGAAGAAGGGAAAGAAGTATGCGAGGATGAAAGAGAGAAGAAAATCACGGGTACTAATTGCTAAATTATCGGTGACGGGTTGTCGATCAGAAGTAAGAGATTCGTAGTGGTGTAGGAATAACGGCTGGGGCTGAAGGAGGTGGAGGTCGAAGAAAGAGGGAGGAGGGAAGAGGAGAGAAGAGGAGAGAAGAGGAGAGAAGAAGAGAGAAGAAAGAAGTCCTTCCTGGCGATGAAGCCTGCCTAGGTATCTCGCTACCGGGATAAGAGGTAGGTGATCTAATTTCCCGCGCACTCGTGCAGAAAATGATCCGAGCCGCGATTACGAAACGGCTCCCAGTCTTCGCCGGGGGCAAGCAAGGCGCCGTTTTTACCGCTCTCTTTTCGTTTCCATGCTAACGCTCGCTGAAATAATCACACCGCCTCGACCGTCCGCTTCCCGGGAAAACGAGCCGCGACGCCACCACTGCGCTCTTGCACTCTTGCACTTCTCCTCCTGCAACTTACAACTACCACCAACGCGGCATTTCCACCACCGATACCGCTTTTACCACTGCTCTCTCTCTCTCTCTCTCACTCTCTCTAACTCTCTCTATAGTGTACACTCGGAAAATTATTCCTACGTATCTAAGCCTTCTTTCCCTTCCCCGCGAAAATCCAATCAATCCAATATTATACTACTCTGTGCTCTCTCCCTCCCTGTCTCTCCCTCATATTTCTGGATTTTCTCACGCTTGAAAAACTGCCGCTCATCGCAGACACCGCCGCGGAATCGTCGGAAAACTCGCGAAAATATCGGAATGTTTTTTCGGAATCTCTTATCCGGTACGCCCTGGCGTTTTCTAATTATGCGCCATTTTACATGACGCGGTTCACGTGCACGAATGCGATTTTTGCGAATCAACCCGAGGCTTCTCGGGAGTCGACGCGACATTTCGCGCACGAAGGATATTATTCCGGTGCGATTGTGTGTGAAACAATTCGACGCGTGTCGCGGGTACACGATCAGAAGCGAACGACACGCGCCAGTCGGAGAAATTGATTTCTACACGCGTTCTGCTTTCACGCGCGTTTTTCCGAGCACGAAGCATTTTCTTCAGCGTAGCTCCGATAATGCGGAGAGACACGCGTAAAAAGTTATCGATCGGTTACATTTCAAGGAATACCAGGGTCTCCTGAGTGGATTACCAGTTTAATGCGTTTACGCGCAGCCGCATCGTGGTTGATGGCAGTGGTGGTTGACTCGTAATTTTTCAAGAATCAACCTTCGAGATCGGGGTACTCCAAGCTAATTAAAAAATAGAAAAGAACGCAAACTCATTACGAAACTTATCGCGCGTACGATCTTCAATATCTTAACTCATTAAGCACGCGCGTCTCTTTTTTCTCTTGAAATGAAACAATAATGACACGTCCCTTATTTAGTGCTGAGAGTTTCCAGCATATCCGGTTCATAAATAAAGTCATCGAGAAATCAGATGCAGGGATTTACACTGATGGAGTTTACAGGAAAACCGATTAACTCCCTTGGCCAAAAGGTAAAAGAAATCGCGGGGATAATGTATTATCTTTTTCCTCTCGATAAACACACTCTCCTTTGATTCTCATTAATCCTCCTTGGCTCTTTCCTAATCCTGCTCTTGCTCCTGTTGGTTACCGCGAGACTTTTCTAGTCCAGTTTCTCCCGGAGTTTGCTCGTTGTTCGCGTTTTACCGAGGTTTCCTCGCATTTTTCAATTCCACGACGCTTCGCGAGACGTCCTTATCTTCTCGCGTTTAAACCTTCTCTTATCCCAGTGCCTTCCTTCCATGATGATTTCCAGCAGACTCGCGTATTTTCCTTTTTCTTCCGGACTTTCTCGGGTCCTATCGCTTCATGGCGCGGCCTATCTTATCTGTATTTCTGCTCTGCGAGCACTGAAATATTTCTCTCTTCTGCCGAAAAAATTGAAAATACAAGCCTTGTACGTACGGGGGGATGCTGCCCCCCTTCCCTTCCCTTCCCTTCGCTTCCCATTTTAGCCCGGGGACTAGCTAGTCCCACAATTAACATAATGAGGTAGAAAACGTTGATATTAGCGCGAGATTAGTTAATAGCGCTCTTTACCAGAGAATGTAAATAGTTCGTGGTTTGTATCCACTGAAACTTCTTTGACTTCGCTGCCTACGTAACTTGTCAATCTTCTCCTCCCACCCCCTTTCACTTACACTCCGTCAATATTCCCTCTGTGCCTCTCTGCTCTTACCTCGTTACAGCTCCCTCTCACTCTCGTTATAAGAGTGGGGAAGCACGTATTCGTCATACGCTAAGAATCTGAATACATTCAAAGTATTCATTTCTTTTTCTTTTTTTATTTCCTTAGCTCAATGTAATTCGAATGGATAATCGCATTTGCGAATATTGTAATCGAGATTCTCTCTCTCTCTCTCTCTCTCGCCTAAACAATATAATCGTGCCGAAGAAAGTGTTGGCGCTTGAATTTCGAGGTGATAGAGAGAAGAAAGAATGATCATAAATCAAAAATGACAGAACCGAATTTCTCATCTGCATAATTTTCTCATTTTATTCCATGCACGTCCTCCGTATTAAGCTGCCAAGGCGTTAAGTTTGCAACTGATTTACATGGGACTAATTATTAATCAATAAAATTAACTCGAAAGTTGCTTCGCGATCGATTCACGAATGATTTTTTCAACATTAGAAACAACGAGTAGTAGTAGTAGTAGCAGTAGTAGCAATAGCAGCGGTAGCAATATCAATAAATAATGTAAGTTTAGAGCAGTACGGCGAGCGTTGGCCAAACGACAAATTTATTCAGAGCAGCTAAACACGCTGAAAACTCCTTTCGTGGTTTCACCAGTACAGGATGCCTGATGGCTTCATTTCCGTTGCTAGCGTTGCATAATTTTCAACAGGTGCAGCCACGTTTCTTTACGCCCGGTCCCGTTCTTTCTTGGCAGCATCTGGCGTTTTCTGATTTCTCAGTCAGTATTGATCGCACACTCAAAATTTCTGCCATCGTTCTTCCTCTCCAACTTTCCTTTCGCACGCAAAAATATCGGGAACAGGTGCACAATGATTCTCGTGATACTCCTCAATAAACTATCCCCCAATCATTGCCGGGAGATATATTCCATCGCAAATAACACAACTCTCCTCGCCGACCGATTAATAATTTTATGCAAGGCACGACTCAAAATGAATTGTCCCGCGTGCTATCTCGACGTCGCGAATCAGCGCATCATTTTTATCGCGCGAGTCATGCACGAGATTCGCCAATGTGAGAATTTCGTTCGGCAGCGGCGAATCGGCGAGTCAGCGAGCAATGCTACTCGCAACGAGGATTCGGAGTGGAGAGAAACATCGCGCGGATGAGGGAATAGACAGGGGATGAGAGCGAAGTATAGAGAAATGGATGAAATTTGTCAAATGCGCGGAAGGAAGCACTCGGAGGAGGAGGAGGAGGAGGTGGAGAACGCGTGCAAGGGCGCGAGAACGTCAGGCGTCATAGCGACGCCAGAAAATGGGGTCGTGGCAATTTGCAGGTACAAAGTTCACGCGTGGTCGAATAAACCGCTAATGAGGGGAGCTGCGGTCGTCCAAGTGCAGCACGCGCGTGTATTTTCTAAAGGGACAGCTTAATTACCCGCTCAGCAGGGTTATGGCGTGCTTTTTCGTACTCGTTTCACTCGTTGACTCCTCCCCGGGTCCCAATTCCGAACTCTGTGTGTGTGTGTGTGTGTGCGCGCGCGCGCTTCTAGCTGCCAATATCAAGAATGTGTAAACGCACGTGCACACGCACACGCGCAAGCACACTGCCCTCCTCTCCACTTCCCACCCTCGCAATCGTGCTCGACTCACCATATCCACCAGCACCAACACCACCACCTTTTAGAATTAATGTTCCGAACTTCGGAATAGTATTTATGCCTATGTACACACCTGTGTGGTAACATTTCAGCATCATAAAAAAGATTATTCCACCGAGAATCATCCGTGGAACATCCAGTGGAACTTTTAATTTACGATTATTGGAGAGCGCACCGTTAAATGTAAAGTTACGTATGAAAATCTCGTTATTACGAGATTAACATAAAGCTACACGCCTCTAATGGAAAACAAATACTAAGTAAATTATAGCGGTGTATCGGGCTTGAGCCATACATGGAAGTTCATTCTTCTTGCGCTCGCCTCACTTCCCGCTTTTTTAATTAGCAATTAGATTAATGCGATATCAAACTTTGAAGGAAGTGTCGAATTAATTAAAAGAACCTTATGGTATTTCGATAATGAAGAAGCATTTATTACGCGGGTATACTTGTTGATGCGTCCGCAGTAAGATCGACGCTTTCGATGAAAAATGAAGTACACGCATAATAGCTCGCTGAAAGGAAAACAAAAGAAGCTGCTAATGAAATTGGATGGGCGCCGCAATGCAGAATAGAATTAATGAAGGAAGTAAAGTATCCGCAAGTTAAGAAAAATTTAAATGGCCGAGCGAGATCATAAACTTCTTCGAGTAGATAAGGGGCGAGTAGTCAAGGCGGACATTTCGAGAGTCTTGCGCGTTACTTGCAATTATTACAGTCGACGTTGCGCCGATAGCGGAGAAAATTTATGAATTTCAATAATTATCGATTAGACAAATTTTTTATCGCAACACCTCGCAAAGGGGGTTCTTCGGGTCTTCGGGATGCAAAGAGACGAAGGTGTAGGCGAACCAGAACAAAAAAAAAAGCAGCAACTCCTCGGAGTTCTCTCGCGACCCGGAGGGAATGGGGCCGAAGCACCGCGGTCTCTTTCTTCTCGTGCTTTTTTTTTATCACCGGACTCAGCGGTCCCTCTCTCTCTCTCTCTCTCTCTCTCTCTCTGTGGTGGCGCCTCTCTTAGGATATAAATTAATTAGATTTGTGTAGGGGTGTGTCAGCAAAGTGCCGGCACTGTGTGCCTTCCTTGCCCTCCGTTTGTCTGCTCGTTCGTATTTCGAATCAACCAAATGGTTCGTTCGGTTCTTCCACGAGTCTACAGGTCGTTTCAAAATTTTCCACGCAATTAGCCGTGCGCGAAACATCGTTTCATTAAGATCTTTTCGTTTCCATTCGCTCGCAGGCGAATACCGCGAGTTTCTTCCGATCGGCGAGTCCAAGAAGAAGAAGAAAGAGAGAGAGAGAGAGAGAGAGAGAGAGAGAGAGAGAGAGAGAGAAATGGCAGCCGTATATTCGGCCAGCACCGGAACTGGTCCGTTGAGTGGAGTCCGTGCAGTTTTAACTCGCAGCTGTTGAAACTACCTGTAGGTCAGCAGGTAGGTCCACGCGCATAAGGTATGATGTATAGGGGGCGTAAACGAACGTGCAGTAACATAGTAACGTTTATTGTATCGGTCAGAATTGGCCATTGCCACAACACCATTTGCCGAATCTGCGCGAGCGAGCCAGTCGTGGGATTGCTTTCAGCCCGGTACAAACTATCAGAATCCATCAGAATCTCCCAAGCCCGAGAGAAACGGGAAGAGCCCCCCGAGAAGTGGCAAAACACGTTAGAAGCGATACTCGCGTAATCTCCGTGTTAGTCCGCAGAAAATCGGCCCTTTCTTCATCGCCGCTAAAATCGCCGAACGTTTACTGCGATTTTCGAGACGGCAAAGGTGTCGAGTTCCGCGAGAAAACAGCACATCTGTCGCAAGAGCAACAGCTTGGCGCTCATTTGGCGCGCGATGAGGGCGAGGGTCAATTTAGCCCGTTAACGACGGAAGGGTTGACAACCCCCTCGACCCACCCGGAGAAGGAAGAAGATGCGGGGGTTTCTTTTTCTCGTGGATCGGCCCATTAAAAGCAATAGGTCTTGGGTGTGGTGTGCCTACCGGAACCCTACGATCGGACATGTTTGATCCGGGTCTTGCGATGCCCCCGCACGGGGCGGGGGAGCACCGCTTAATTACACGTAAGAAGACACGAAGGACACCACTTGCGTAAGCGTTCATTTCTCACGACAGTCCCTGTAATTTTTCCGTACGCGCGTAGGGTGAACTCCAATTACGCAAGGGGGTAGTAGCAAAAGGATCGTTGGCGCAACGAGGCATCCGCGAATTCAGGCACGACAATGCTCGCCGATAATACCGGAACAGAATCGGTGCGTGCACCATGGGGTTTCATCAGGTCTGGCAATTTTCCCCTAACGAGAGAAGCAGCAGCGTCGTAACCGGGAGGAGAGCATCCACTCGATATCATGAACGAGTCGCAATCATGTTACGCGCTGCGGCTCATTTTCGAGGGCCGTGATGACCTCGACGGAGCGCGCTCATCCCTCCGATTTCGCGCGTACGTGTCCGATCGGTACGAGATGCATGGAATCCAGAGCGTGCGAATATCGCGGAGACTGCGGGCCTCCGATTGATTTATGGAAATTCACGTACCCCGGATATGGTCTTCGAGTGCGTCCGCTCTGGAAAACGCGAAACCTGTGGAGGACCCCTCGAGCCCGCCATGATCAAAAACTCTCGGGTACGCTCCGTCGGGTGCGATACTCTCGCGATATCTCGATGATCGGTCGTTACGATATCACGCGACGCGTTACCATCGATCGAAATCATTTCGAGCAAATCGTCGGTGATCTCCCGTCGATCGCGCGTTTCCACGTTGTTTGGCAGAGAGAAGAGAAGTTAGCCACGTGTACGGGCGTATGGTCCGAATGAAGCGATCGAACGAGGTTATCGCTGGGCAAGCGTTTAGGAGTGGAGAAGCGAATGAGTAGGCGAATGTGCAAAAGTTTTCAAGAAGCAAGAGGTAAACTCACGTTTATACTGCTGAAGGCTGTCGGAGAGCCGATCCCCCTGCGGCCCCCGCCGCCGCCGATCTCCGCGTCCAGTTTGCTGGCTAAACTAATTTCGAGGATCTTGAAGCGTCGTAAAAAGCTCAGGATTCTCTCGAGCTTTCGAATCTCAGTGCGACCCGTCAGCTGCCGAGGCGTCCTCGAGAAAGACCAAAAACACTGTCATATCAATCGATCAATTTCTCTCAGCAAACCTCTCTCGTCGAATCGTCCTCTCTCACTGAGAATTTTCGTTCATCGTAAAAATCACTCCCTAAGAAGAAGATGAAGAAGAACAAGAAGAAGTAGCTGAAGAAGGAGAAGAGGAGGAAGAAGTAGAAGAAGAAGGATAAGCTACGGAAAAGTCTACTATCGCCGTAACACTGAGAAATGGTCTCTCATGAAACAGACGCAGCATCCGTTCGCGTCTTTCGAGAAAACAAGAAGAAATTCTGAAACTTGATAAAGGATCGCAGAAGGCAGCAGCGGTTCTCCGTGAAAAAGTCTCTCGAAACTCAGACGCGGGAATGTATCGCATTGGATATTTTCAGGAGGGGCAAAAAATTCGACGTTACGCGCATTCTCGTAAATTCGCGTCGGAATGGAAAACAAGATAATTGCAAGGAGATAAAAACCAGTTGCAAGGCGGTTGAGGATATCTCGCGGTGCTCATTGAGAAGATTTTTAAGTCGATTCGAGCTACGCTTCCGTCGGCCCGTAGCCGTCATTCAGGTTGCGATCCACGCGCACGACTCTACATTTTATCGATAGGAGCTGATAAACGACGGTCCTCCGGAGCCTCGTATAATTTTATCGCCGATAGCTTTCACCATTAAAATTCATTTATATGGAATTATAGCACAGGCGCAAGTTCTCGCACCGCGACGTCACCTCCGCATCCAGACGAGAATCTCGTCGTTTCTCCAAAAAGAAGCGCGAACCAAAAGAGTGTGTGCGCGCACGCGCGCGCGCGCGTATCCTCTTCGACGTTCAACCGAACGTTCAACGAGATCTTCCCAGGTCACATGGTCTGCTCCGATCTCGGTCGATGATCCACGCAACTTTCAACCTCTCGCACAGTTTTCTTATCCTCAGTTTGTCCCCTGGACGATGCGCTCCATCTTTTCATCCGAAAGTCCTCTCGATCCCGCGCGCGCGCGCACGCACAAGTACACGTACACGTACACGTACACGCTCACGCTCCGCCTCTCGGAGCTCAGTGGCACGCGTGTTCCTTAGCAGCAGCAGCAGCAGCAGCAGCAGCAGCGGCACATGGCTACCACCCCGACAGCACCTTAAGCTTCTGACTCAGCAGAGGACTTCCGACACGTTGAAGTTCCTTGCACAAAACTGATACTCGTTGACAGTCCACTGTGACTCGTGTCAGTGTGTATGCGTGCAAATTGATAGCGTGTTTAATTAGCGTAACAACCGGCTTCGTCCACCGCGCACGGCGCGTGCGGTTGCTCGCGACGAGGGTTGTTCTGCGCAAGTGAAAATTCGAGTCACGTTGCGAACATCCTACACCCAACCCATTCATAGGCTGCAGGACTGCTGCCCTGATTAGACTCAACTTCTCGCACTTGTTCAATTTTCAAACAATTCTCCCTCTCCCCCTCCTCTCTATCTCTCTCTCTCTCTTTCGCTCTCTTATTTCGATCCGAACGCCGTTGGCCTATCAGATCCTGAGGAAAGAGGATGAAGAAACGATCCTTGGAACGGATGTTGCGCGATCCTTCTCGGTGCAGGTGCGTAGATCGGGCAGTTGGATGCGAACGGATCTGCGGTCAGCTGACAACTGTGTCTGGTAACGCGTGGTAACCACCGCGATCACGTGCTTCCCGAGGTTGGACTTTTAAGATCCAGAGTATCCAGAAATGGGGATGTCGATGATGCTATCGTTAGAGCGATCTATCTCTAATTTCGCGATCGAGACTGCGCGGTGGTGGTGGTGGTGGTGGTGACTTCTGTCGGTTCTTCCTTTGGATCTCGAATCGAGTCTCTATCTCTCTCTCTCTAGAGTACTAGATTGAAAGTTTATCGGCTCCTTGCTAAGGTCTCTCGCCTCGCTTTACGCATGCCGAAATCCCTGAATGTGCTCGAGCAACCGCCTTAAGGGCCGAACGTCGCAGACGCATGCTCGCGGCACGTCGCAGCCTCTTGTACTGACCGCACGTAACAACACACACGTAAGAGAGAGGTGCGTACCGTGCACTTAGTCAGCTCTCTCTCTCTTCTTCTCGCTTTTTTCCTCTCACTTTGGATCTCGAACTCTCCCTTCCTTCCTTCCTCTCTTTCCCTCGCGATTCTCTTTGGATCTCTCCCGCGCCTCCCTCTCCCACCCCCTCTCGCTCACTCTCTCTTTTTCTCTCTCGTGCACACACACGTACTCGATCGCACTCACTGACTTTTTCCCTCTCTCTCTCTCTCTCTTTTCTTATTCCCAAGTTCTCCCTCTCGATGCTCGGGCTCTCCCGCGCTGGATTCGCGGCGGGTTCTCTTCGTCACCGCCGCCACACCACTATGTCTCTCCCCTCTGACCCTCTCGAGAGACGTAACCGCCTCCGCCGCCTCCGACTCCTTCTTTTTCCGCGGACTTTCCCCTTGCGAAGCGGAAGAGCGGCCGCGAGACGCAGCCACGAAGAAGAGCCACTCTAGACTCTCTTTGAATCTCTTGCGCACTAACTTCGCGGGTTCCGCGGTACTCACAGGGAACGTTGAACGCGAGTCTGGAATTGCCGTGGCGCCACCCCTCCCCGGTCGCCGTTGCCGCGATGCCACGTCGAGCCGCTGCGGCTCATCCGCGCCCCTCCCCTCCCCCTTCTCTCTCCTCCACTCTCCTCTCCTCTCTTTTGCCCCTCAGACCCGTCCCTCCCTATTTTTCCCTATAATTTGCCGCGCGACCGGACCTTTTTGTTTTACTTGCTTTCCACCCCCTCTTTGCCCTCCTCTACCCCGCGCCATTCTAGTCGACCCTCCCTTTACCCCGCGCCCTTCTTTTCGCGCCCTCCACCTCCCCTCTAGCAGTCGCTCTACGCGCCAGCCATGAATCCTTGCCGGGGCTTAGGCAGGCTGCGGCGCACCGCCCCTTTAATAACGCGCTCTTGGCTTTTTCCACTCATTCTGCTGCCATCTCTTGGACCCAACGCCAACCGACTTTGCCGTCTACGTTTCCTCCAATTTATTCGATAATCCTCGTTCCACGCGTTTTCCCTATTTTTTTCTTTTTTTTTTTCAGGTCTTTCGCTCTTCCAAACCTTTCGCGGTTCCCTGTCCTCTCTCCTCTTCTCACCGCTTCTTCGTCGCGCTGATTTCTGAGCTTTTGTTTAGTATCTTACGCGCGGCATTTGGGTTTTTGGATAAACTCTCAGTTTGCGCTCCGAAGGAATTTGGAGCGACGAATTTGGAGGATCGGGAGGATTTAAATGTGCCTTCTCCCACCAGTTTGCACGATAATCGCTAGGGTCGACGAATTAGATACGGCTATAGAGTTCCCGAATATCTTTTAGTTCAGGCGTTGCTCAATTCGAAAGATAGCTTTTTCTTCAGATACGAATTTGAGATACCTGTCAGGTAAAAATCTCGGAGGATGCGGCTTGGATCATCGCTCTTTGGAGTACCTACGAATCATTGTCCCGCCTCGAAGAGGTGGGACGAGGGCAGGATCGTATGACAGGAAGATGTCAGGCAAAACCTGATATACTACAAGGGGATGATTCGTTATTATGTGAATTTTCACGGTGTGTCCCCGACATAGGACAGGGGATAGAGGGCACTGTGAAAATATATAAAACCTTTTGCAGAACGAACAAATCCCATTAGAGCATTGAACATCCCAATTCTCTCTCGAGAAAAATGTCCTTTTGCAAAGACTTTTATCTCGAAGAGACATTTTTACAGGCTAACGGGAAACCGTGTAAACAATTGACTTTTTTCATTCTTTCTTTTAAATATTTTTACTTTATTAATAACTGTAATCATATTTATAAAGTAATTACAATTAATCTAACAATAAATAATTTAAATATTTACGTATGCGTCTGTGAGTTTTGATAATCGTGATACGAGCCGGTGTTTTTGAAAGTGATGCAAAGTCGATGTTTGAAAAAGATTAGTTTGAGTATTTTTGCGCGACATAGAGATTTTTTTCACAAAACGCTCATTAACTTATTATTTCTCAAATATGGACTTTTACTGCTTTCAAATGTTGAAAATTGTACATTGAAAAAATAATCGCGCAAACAAAAATCGCAATTATTTTTACAATGTAATATTTCCGATACTTAGAATACTTTTTACATGCATAATAAGAATGTAAGAGAAATTATATTCTAGTCATTTTTTTCTATACCTCGTTTGACGAATGCTGGTTTGAAATTGATTAAAAAACTTCACCAATATCTTGACTTTGATCTTGATGAAACTTTGTTCTACCGATTGGCAAATGCTACAAATATATACATGTGCGATATTTTGATTAAAATCCTCTTTTAAACGTTGTTAGAAATAATCTTTTTGGCTTAAGTCATATTGGACTTGCAGGTACGTAAGTCTTATTTTAGATGTTGGAGCAATGTTATCGCTAAATTTTTTTAATTTTCTTAATCATTTTGAGGAATAAGCTGATTTCATTTCTTATTAAACCATTTGCTTCAAAATATACAAAATAATTAATTGTATTTTTCGTTTAAATGATATCTTCATTATCTATCGTTAAATAACTAATAAAAAATAGCATAGAGTCATGCCAACTTTCTCATACTTAAATTCATTGGCAAATATAAAAATTGCCTAATAATAAAATTAAAAAAAGGGCTCCAGAAACAAGCCGGTCCTCCACATTTTAAGTATTATTTCAGTCTTATATCCCTAATATAACTAATATCACAGAAAATGACATAGTTAGCTGATTGAAGTTAGTTGGAAAAAGTGATCGAAGTCTACCGATACAAATAATTCATACGTTAATTTGATTAAAATCTAGATAAGATTGATTAGTTAAAAGATAATTAACCCTTCGAGCACGGACTCGACGTGTCCTTTGCCGGGAGTCATTATTTACTCACATGGGCCCTTCACTGATACATTCTGATTTTCTTTATACTACGCGTGGAATCATATTATTGTCAATGTGTGTGTGTGTTACTGCTAGGAGTTCTACCGATGCATGCTCGAGTGTTAATATTTTAAGCACGGTAAGTACTAACAATATTAATTTAATATACAGCGGGTAATACTTCAGTAATACCTATCTTAATCTTGAGTTTTATATTAACATATTAGAGTAGAAACTTCAATAATATTTCACTTCTAAGCTAACGAATTATTAGAGATGATAAAATTTGGAAAAACTAAATTTTAAAATATTCTGAGCTCGAAATATACTGAGGAGATAAGCTCATAGTTGAGAGACTATTCTCCTTATTTGTCTCTCTTTTAAAACGATATTTCCTTTTTTGATTTTGATGCGTCTTGAAATGTTTCGTCAAATGATCACTTCTCATGAATCTTTTGGAGCAAATCGAACAGGAAAATCTTTTTTCGCCTGTATGAGTTCGGAGGTGTCTTTGCAATTCATCGCTTCTAGTAAATCGTTTACCACAGTACGACCACTTACATTCAAAAGGTCTCTCACCTGTGTGCCAACGCAGATGAGCTTTCAAATGCGATGTCTTCCCATAGATCTTTCCGCAACCAGGAACGTGGCATACGTGTTGTCGTTTACCGTCATTGCCAAACTGACCGCCTTCGATTAGACAGTTAGGGCAACGACATCTGGAACACTTCCTGTTGGTTTTCAGGGTGTCTTCGATACTGGCAAACATGTGATGTTCGGCTGGTGATGTCGGTGGCCATGGATAAACTGTTGCGTGTGTTTCCTGGCATTTAGAAGATAGCGAGGCTGAACGGGGTGGCAACGAGTAATGTTGAATTTGTGGTGGAAGAGTCGCGAGTTGAGGTTGACCAAGTTGAGTTTGCGCACACCACGAGGAACTCACACTGGCTGCGTTCGCTACTGAACATGGTTGCGAGGGTAGTGCTCCCGTTAATTGATTATGAATTGTTTTCTCGGGAAACCAATAGCCCATTTGTGTCTCGTGTTGAAAGTGAGGGTTGTTTCTGTTTGGGTTGTATGGTGTTTGATATTGTAAGTTACAGCTTTCATAGTGAATGTTGGGATGAGTCGGCACTTGTATCGCAAAATTTGGTATGGATGTAATTCCAACGGTGGGCGATATTCCAGAATGGTTAGTCTGAAAAAAAGAAAAGAAAATTTAGTTATTTAGTTTTAAGTTAAACGCGTCTTAAGAAATTTATGAAACTTTTCGATTATGCTCGCAACGAGTGAACTGAAAGATAATTAAGTTAAGGTCCAAGATGGATTTTAATCTTACTTCGAACACTATTTTATGTACGTTTAATTCACATTTTATCTTTGAATTTACTCAGTACTATTTTTAACATTTTATGGTAAACGCGTACCTGTTGATATGGTATTAATTGAGTCATTTGGAAGGGTAGTTTCTTATCACTGTATTTGACGCACTATTTTAGTTTTTAATTCTTCTTCTTTTCTTCAACAACCCCGTGGGGTTGTTCGTAAATGACAAAATGAATTCTTTTTTTTTTTTTTCTATATATACTTGTATATATTGTTACTAGTTCGAAGATGCAAGTTGGTAACACTATTTATTTTGTGTATGGTGTTTAAAAAAAAAAAAAAGTATTGAAATAAGCACTAATTATAATATAAATATAAAATATATTCTGATTCACGCGTGCCTGATGCCGGCTAGGAAATAATTGGCAGTTGCGGACCGTCGCTTCGGTTTTAATAAGTAAGGGCCAACAAACCTGAAAAGAGGAAGGAGGTGGGGATTGAATCTTTGAGAAATCTTCCTTCGGATTGGAGAGAATATGGATGGTAAAGCGCATGCTCTGTTCCCCCCCACCCTCGTAAATCAAGGCACAACCCAAGTTGTCTTCTTCTATCCTGGTAAGAGCGTTATAGGAAAGCCTTTTTATGCAGACTTTTAAGAAGCCGGTCTCTATCACATGGCTTCTCAGCCTTATATTTCATCTTCATAGACGAAATGCTTTTCTTTCGTATGTTCAACTTTCAACACCTAGATCAAACGCATTGCAGTTATCTTCTATATATATAGAGAGAGAAGAAAATTAAAAAACTTTTCAAAAAAGTACGACAAAACTTCAAAATTTTTTAGCGGGTGTAATTTCAAGTCAATTTCAATTTTACCACTTTTTCATCCGAAACTTAATTTTCAAGATATAGTTGCTATTTTCTTTATGTCGAACTAATGGCATTCTTGTTATCTTGAAAATAAAGTTTCAGATGAAAAAATTCCAAGAGGAAAATGCTCGTAGAATTCCATAAGTAATCACCCCCTTTAAGGAGATACGATCATTTTGTAACATCCTGTATATAATATCTTTATTATTGAATATTTTGAAAACCAAACTCCGGATTGAAATGTGGCTCAAGTATCACTCCTCGACGAGAAGTGCGATTATTTAGGGACACCCTGTATCTATCTTCATCTGGCCAATGGTTCCTTTATCATTGAATATCTCAAAAAATTAGCTTTAGGTTAAAAAATGTTTAAGGACTTCTCGCCTTGGATTACCCTCAGAAGCAACCTCGTTAAAGAAATCACGGTTATTCTGTAACACCCTGTACGCATATATTATTATACGGAATCTGAGAAATATTTACTCAGCTGTCAGTGCGTTATCGCAAAGAGTTAGCGCACTGTCACACTCGTAACGGAAATGAAAGTGTTATCTGCAAAAAAGAGCCGGTTAAATTTGAAAAAATATCATTTGGGGATAAGAAAAGGCATATCTACTTCCGGCACGAGCTTTTTTAGAGGATGAAACACATGCAGCATCATCGATCATTTTAGGGTGTATTCTCTAAGTGCATTTTTACTTTTGTCAACTCCCCGGGGAACGGGGTTATTCTTCCGATTCAGCGAAGAAGAAAATAACACGATGCAGCAAGGAATAAAGCAAGAGAAAGAGTGCAAGCTATGCCCACTGATGTTTGGCATGTGTCCATTTACACAGCCAGTAGCATTTTCACGTAGGCCTGTTCAGCGTGTCGTAAATCTTCGCGTCTCAGAACGAGAAGGAAACAAGTAAAAGGGTGAAAAGATGATCCGCCTACAGGAACATCCCCTTGCTTTTTCTCTGTAAGGATGGAGTATTGTTTGCTAATAAGCCGCTTAGCGACTCTGCACGGGGTAAATTGCTCAAACCGATAAACAATACTCCTACTCGGGCTATCGACTCTCCTGAGACATGACAGGCACATTCTTTTTTTTTTTTTTTTTTCTTTTTTTGCAAGCTAAATCCCTTACTTTTGTCAGTTTATTTATTTTAGTTGGACGAGAAGTCATGTTAAATTCAGGTTTTCAGAAGCCTTCTCGTTCGAGCCTTCAACCATTTTGATGAATTACCGTGTTAAATTGAGATTTTTGGAAAAATAATTAGATGGTGATGGAGCAGTCCAAAAACTCGACAAAAATACACCAAGACTAGATTATATTATCAAATTTCTCTGCGCAGCGTTGAATTTTCAAGGAAGAAACGGTAGAAAGGAATGGGAAAAACTTGCGTTTTCCTTTGAAAGATCTTTACCAACCCGAACCTGCTGCTTTCGATTTGCATCGGCTTCCTGCACCAGTAAAATGACTTCTGAAAAATCGCTTAGCTTCCTGCAAGAACGCCCGAATTCCTACCTGAGGTTTCCAAATTACAAAGGCCTTCTGTAACCTGATATTTCACACTATCTATCAATTATCCATTATTGTTGTAAAAAGGAGCGAGCCATAATCATAATGTGACTTTAGCGAAAAATTATTTTCGTGAAAATCATGAATTTACGTAAAATTGACTGTATTTCAAAATTACACACTCGAAAGTTGAAATTGCGCATAGAAGCTAATGTAGACTTTCAAAAAGTAAAAAGGAAAATAAACTAAACTAAGAGTATTTATTCTGAATGAAGGGGTGTTATTAACTTAAAGAGAAAATATCGTTTCTGACATACGTATCGTACTAAAATGAATTAAGAAGTATCCGAAGATAAGACATTCCGACCGAAATTATAAGTGGCTGCATTAACTAAGAGAATTAGCAGCGGCTTTTTAGTCGCGAGAAATCAACCGATGAAAGTATTACGGTAAAGGGGGAGGAAAGGGGAGAGGGGGTGGTCATAATATATTTCTCCAAGACAGTAACAGTCTTTCGGCACTCTTTTGTGAAAGGCTTCGGACCCATATCCGCATAAATATGAAGTATCGCCTTCGAGAAACCTGTACTCACGAAAGAACGCTTTCCAAGAGTTTATCGTAACTCAGAAACTTTTATAGTTTGCTGGAAATAGTTGTTTGAGAGGTCCCCTTAATGTCATCGCGGTCTCTTTATATACGAATGTGTTCTGATAGAAAAATCGCCGTTTGCTTTCTTAATTTTTTTAATTCAATTATTTATAGAATCGCTTATTATAAGAGCTATATACTGATTGGGGGATTTGGACACTAAACGAATGTCGACGGTTTCTGAAAAATCTAAAAAGACGCTTCGTAAAAACGTTTCGAGGTGGCTGGACAAACAGAAGTTGAAGAAAGTAACCACCACAGGTAACAGTGACAAACAATGAAGTTACTTACAGCTTGGTTTACCATTATTGCATTTGGTTTGCCACCAGTAATATTAATTGTACAAATTGGTTTCAAACACATTTTAAAGGAAGATAATTTAAAGCCGATTACTTTGCAAAGGATTAACTGTTTCATGGCAACTCGAAATATATACCCTTCTTATTGCTAATCGGGTTAAGATTAAGGGCTGGTAAGTCGAAGATTGTATTGTTAATCTAAAGTAAAGTCAAATATTTTGAGTGTATAGATTTACTGCCTCCTTCCTTTAAGTCTATTATATTGACACGTTTTCTTATTCTAATAATAATAATAATAAAGAGAAAGATGAGCGAGCAAAGAGTAAAGTTAACGTACCAATTTGAGAATAAAGAAAAAAAGATAATTTTGTTTATCATACCAATAAGAACAAATAAGTTTTCAAATTGTTTTGGGTTAAATAAATGAGGGGTAGACAGTGCATCATTAATCACTCGGCAGAATAAAAGAAAATGGTACTGGGTGCATGTAACGATCTAGACTAGACTGTTCTAGGCTTTAAACGCATTCGATATTCATTTATCAGGCATCGTTTGCAGGTATAAAGTATAAAGAGAATTAAAAGAATATGATAATTCCGTGCTACGATTGTCATTAAGACCTGTCTTACCGCAGAGTTTAATTTTGACGAAATTTTTCATCGCGTATCAATTAGCAATGAAAACTATTTATCGAGGAATATTTGTTTCTAACGATTCTGAAAAAAGTTAGGAGAAAAAGAAAAGAGAAGAGTACGTGGAAGAAGAAGAAGAAGAAAGTGCTATAAAAAATATGAAGTAAGGGGGATAATATGTGATTTAACCGTGATAACACATAAATAAGATTTCTTGATAACATGCCGACTAAAGGGATCCGGCAGTTCGGTCCCTTGAATCACAAATTATCGAAATAATGTTTGGTAGAGGTGCGAGAACCAAGGGAAAATTCGTGTACCTGTAGCGAGCAGCGGATCCCAAGTCCATAAATTTGTGCCGCGCTCCAAGTAGAAGAGAACCGAGAGCCGAAGGGGTCCCGCCAATTCCATTCGTAGGAAATGACACCCTCGTCACAATACGACCTGTTGCGTCGGAGATGAAAAAGAAAAAGACCAAAAGAGAGCGACAGAATCTGCTGCTGGATACTACAGTGCCGTTACAGTCTTCCTAAGGTCCTTCTCTTTCTTCTTCTTCTTCTTCTTCTTCTTCACCTTCTCCTTCTTCCTCCTCCTCTTCTTCTCCTTCCTTTTGCTGGTCGTGAGAACCTCCTCGATTCAAAGGAAAGCCGTCACATTGTCACGTGGCTTCATTACGCAAGTTTGCCCAAGTCATTTTCCTTGGCAAAAGCCAAAATTCCTCCTGAAAAAGTTCTGTCGGTACCTTTTGCTCGACTGCCTTGCAAAACCTACTTTTCTACACCTTTTGAAGAATCGAACGATGACACGAGTGTCGAAAGGCGAGGGATAAAATATTTGACACATTCGAAGAATGGTTTATTGCTTGTTGATAAAAAGTCATTTTCCATCGTCGCGGTGCATCTCGGTGTGTTCCGACCCGGCGGAATACGCGGGATCGTGGATTTTTAGATCTTGGATTTAGCGTGAAAGTTTCTACGAGTTTCCAAGCTTTTTTGGAGAGACGGCCGGCCCGGTGCTTGTTTTTTAATTATTAAGAACTTTGAGAGAGGAGATGGATCTTTTGTTTCTGTGGCTACGCGCTCTGGCCATAGAGAGCCGACAGTGACGCTAGGTAAAGTTTCTTCGCAACGCCAGGAAAAGAAAAAGAACGAAACTGTAGCCCCCGAACCTCTGGCTATGATTTGTGTGGCAACCTCTGAGAAAAGGACCACGCAAGGTCGGACTGATCAAACAGTCCTGCAACCACGAACATCCCACGTCAAGTCCTGGAGAAATTAAAATGGATAATTGCTTCCTTTGCAAACCTGACAGCGACCCACGCTCTTCCAGGTAAACTCGTAAAAGGGCTGTTTGATATGAAACTAACGACTAATTGCGGTTATCCGTCAGCATTAGTTTTTGTTCGTCACTTTAAATATTGTCCTCGACCAATGTTCGTCACTTTCATTTTTCTTCCTTCGCCTATTTTTTATCTCGAATATTTTTATATTCTTTAAATTTATTCCATTGACCGTGGTTTCCATTTTGAAATTGTTGAAAAGTGAAAAAGTTTGTACGGAATTTTCGAGAGAGAGAAAAGTCACCGACCACTCCTTGGACATGGGTACCCTAGGAATTCCTCGAAAAAAGATATTGTCGGATTCAGAATCCTACGGCGTATTGTGCGGTTTTATCTTTCAACAGGGTCGTTTGTTCAACTAGTGTCCAGCAGCGTAGTCGGTATAACTTCAAAAAGAGCACTATGATTCTTCGACTTTGCCTTGTATCTCACCCTAAGTGCAGTTTATCATTTCGCTCTGCTCCAGTTTTACTTTACAAATCAACAGCGGACAAATGAGAAAGTTTTCCATTTACTCAAAACTCCTATCTACTCCGGGATGAAATATACGAATGTACAAATAAATAGATTAAAAGGCAAAAAATAAAATATAATTTTACAAGTAGAGAATTAGAAAAAGTCTCTGATTTCTCTCTTTGATGTTAAGGTAACAAATTTCATGTTGAGGTCACTCTTTATAAAGTGACTGGTGCCTTTGGACTTCATTCTTAAGGAGGCTTTTAGAATTTTATTATCCTTACCAAATTTCGATTTACTATCACATTTAGTTGCTATAAGATATTTCTGTCAAGGAGCAAACACATATAACCAATATTTATGTCCACATTTTCCATGGTGCCTACGTATAGAAATGCTCGGTCTAAGCCGAAACGTAGGATTGGACAAAGCCTCGTAAGTTTCAAATGATCACTTCTATGATCGTTCATCTTATAAATATCCTAATAAAAATACCTTACCTTTATTCTACCAGTAATCGTGTATAGGTAAAATAAGAAGAAAAAAAAATAATGCAATATATATTTATGCTCTCGTAAAAATTATTTTATCAATGTTCATTGGTTTAAAAAACTAATATTATATGAAAATATATTTTTCTCCTGGCATGCGCTTTATGAAAAATACGCGTGTACACGTGTTATGAAATAAAATCAATTATATATTAGGATGCACAATTATCATGTCAATTCGCTAATGAGATATGTTTAGAATCGGAAGTCGAATCCAAAAAGTTTATTCCAATTTTTCCAGATGTTCAGCTCTACTTTCGATTTTTTGGATTGACATCGGCGAGCTCAAAAGTTAACCCCCCGTTGTGTGGCCTAAAAATGCCGGCACAATGGCATTATTCCTGTTGATCTGAAGCCGAACTCTCGACGGCCTTTTTCTGACGAAGCTGTTCGTAGAAACTTATGTTCTACCCATATGTCGAACCTATCCTAATTACTGTTTCAGATTTTGATCTATATATGCAGTCAAAAGTATCCCTCAAAGAAAGAAAAAAAAAAAGATTAGATACATAAATTTCTTGAAACCTACCTTCTTCCAATGATAATTAGGAGACAGAAATGAACTACTTTAAAATGTATTTATTGTTAATTAAAAAGTTGTAAAAATTTGTATAGTAATACAATACAATATGGTCGGGCAATACTGCAAAACTTGCCTTATACAATAAGTAAAATTAAACCAAAAAGATAAATTTATGAAAAATCATTTTTAATTAAAGTGACATACATAAAAATGTTATATAAAATCTTACATATAGATGTACATGAAATATTAATTTGTCTTCGTGATATTAAACAAAGATTTTAGAAGAGTCGATGATTTAATTAATACGTAATGTAAGTAATAAGAATCTCGTATTTAAAAATATTTATTTTAATCTTGGAAAAAGAAGTAAAGCATAGTTTTATTTGTCTTAGTTCATGCGTAGATTAATTACATATAATTGTTAAGTCTTGTGAAATAATTATATGATATTTTGAAAATATCATATTTTAATATTATTATTTACATTATTCCTAATAAATATTTACACGCAAATTTATTATTATAATATCACCACTCTTCACTTAACTATGGCCTTTGTACGCTTATTCCGAGGTCACAATCTCACTTTTCTTTTATACAATTCGTTTCTAAACCAATACGCGATAACGTCATGCCAAACATTTTTACTCATCATTTCAAGCATTTAAACAGAGATAATACAATTCAATCTCTTACATTTAAACAAATTTAGCAAGGTGAATATAAGTGATTTGTGCAAGAGTATAATATTACAAATTATAAAGACGTCTGACAAATGATCCCGATACTTCTATTCTTTACATCCTAATCCGGCAGACCAATTGCAAATTCCGCCTACTGGATCAAAAGATAATTTATCCGGGCAAGTGTATTCACTTCCTATTACAAGACCGTTCACCATTCTAGCGCAAGTAATGAATTTTTTGCAAGAAAATGGATGAGGAAAGTTGCCTTGATCCAAACATTGAATTCTACCGCTATTAGTTAAATAAAGTTTGCCGTTGAAAGCAGATTTGCCAACAATTGGCTCCGCTTCGTCTGCGTAATAATCGTAATCGATAATTTGAGGTCTTTTTGGTCTGGAGATTGGGATTTCAGGATATGTCTCCTTTACTTTAAGTTGTGGTCGTTTGTTGAAGATTGTTGTCTGCTTTAAAGTGCTCAATGGAAACGACGGAGATGTCTTTCTCGGTGCTACTGTTGTACTTATCTTGCGTCTGTAGGTCTCCTTGAACGATGACTGACCTGAATATGCAATCCAATTAATCTTTTCCTTTCGGGAAAGAAACTTAGGGCGAAAGATCCATGAGAACACACTGGTAAACGTTTTATCGTATACAGCAGATGTTGAAATGATGATTAATATTTAAAAAGAGATGTGCACATACACACACATACAGACAAACAGAGGTGATACATAGCCGGTAGCATGAAATATTTGATCTGACTTAGGAGAGTCCACGCGTTGATAAGCTCGTTTTGAAAAGGGAGAGAAACTGCACGCAGGATATGATGAGAGTAATTATACAGGTAAAATATTTCTTCAACGTGGGGCTTAATTTAGGAAATGCCCGAAAAATGTTAAGTAATAAGCGTGCGAATGGAGCTTATCAACGCGTGGAGGACTCTCCTTGTGAGATGAGTCGACGTAAGCCTTTCGATAAGGTTTTGCATACCCGAAATAAACGAAGGAAATAAGTCATCTCCAGTTCGTTAATAACAATGATAAAGCTGAGATGTTTTTGTCTTTGCAAGAGTATTATTTGTGAGAGAATAGCATTGAAACGCGGTAATAAACTCGGTTAGCTTTCAAAATTATATCAAAGGATGACAGATGGTGTTATCGATCACAGAAGGCAATACAGAGTCAAGAACAGAAGTAAAATTTCAGATAGAATAAACATTTTCCAATAAAACATTTATATCAGTGTAGACAGAAGTAGCAAGCAGCATTCAAGAAAGCAAATCAGAAAGAAAATTGAAATCATTGTATCAGTCCACTTGGTTGATCCAAGCTTGACGAAGAAAGTTATACAATTAGTACACAAACAGATAAATTATCAAATTAAGATAGAATTATGTGGAGAGCTGCGAAAAGTAAAATTAGAACACTTGAAACCCTGTACTTTTAACATCAGCGATAAAAGATATGATTGAGAAATGATGAGAGAAATGAACAACAAATATAAACACAAGAGTTAACGTTAAAGTTAACACATGCAGAGTAAGAGCTATATATGTGTATAGTGAATGTTAAAACACAAATATTAGAAAGTCAGTCGGAGAGCTTTCTAAGAAGTATAGTGTACCAGTGTTGGACGAAGAAGTCTGTGAAGATGGTGGATCTGACAAAGACAATGCTATTTCTTGTGCTCGACTGCTCTGATCATTTGATTCTGTTTTCTGGTACTTGTCAATTCCATATTGTAGATAAGAATTTGGTGTGGTTTCTTGGCTTTTGCCAGCTTGATTAGCATCTAAAAAATGGCGAATTATCATAAATTATCGAGAAAGAAAGTTGTCACCAATTGTGGACCTATTGTTTACTCACCATCCACTTGAATCGTTAATAAAGTAGGTTCAGTAGTGTATGTTTTACGGTAACCAATGGTGCTAGGATACTTTGTGGTTGGTAGTAATGATATTAAAGGTGGCGTATAAGATTTATCCCTCAAAGTGTTGTAAAGCTGTGTACGTTTTTGTGAACCAGAAATACGACTGCTTGGACCCATTGTAATTACCTGTTACCGTATAATTCATTAAATTCTCATGTTTCTCTTTAAGAGCTTTCTGGAAGTTAAAGAGTACTACGTTTAAGGGGTAGTACAGAGTTCTAAGCTATAACAGATCCTTCGCTAAATTTATCAGTAAACCGATGAATATTTAATAAGCCACTGTGAAGCCACGTACTGATAAAAGATCACGTTTATGATGTGGATAATTATGTCTTTATTCCGAATATAAAGATAAGTTGTAAGCTGTAATGGAGTAAGCAGTATGACCATAAAAAGGGAGGAGAGAGTTCGATTAGAATATGAGAAATGATAATAGTAAACGAAGTTGTTTTCTTCATACACTTTGTCAATCGCATGTTAAGTAATAATTAATCATTAACTTCATGAGAGAAGCATTAAAGGATTCCAGTACAGTAGAATAAGCATAAGAAAACCATTATTTTCATTCGAATAAAGAAATATGTTAATACAGGGAAGATCGAGTAAATGAAGAGTTTATGCAGCTGACGAATCCCATCACATTCTTTTCTATTTATCACTTCTTCCTGTTTAGTCAATTTCTTTTTTTTTTTTTATATTCTATTAGTTGCATTGGCGAAAAGATATCAGCACATTCCCTTGTTTCCATTTAGTTAGAGGAATAGTAGGCACGGCGTTTTAGAAGATTATCTTTCTGCAAATAGTTGCATTTAGCTTTAAACCCAATAGTTTGTTGTTATTGTAGCGTTTGAAGAAAGAAACTCCCTCAAGAATTAAAATGTCCAGGCAGAGATATTTTACAGGTAAGATATGGCGTCAGATTGCGGTACAGGTCAGAGCGAATCAGTAGTGCATAAACAGCACTGACCTCGTTAACAGGAGAACTGATATTGTTGACTCGAAGGTCCCTTGGGTGCAGCTTTTCGGCCATATCGAATACCGCAGTCGTATCTTCAGTTGGATCTGACGTATTGTTCACATGAAAGTGAGATATCTGTGTTCCTCCAACAATTGGCAATGCTTCCTTGGATTCTTTTAAAGCATCTTCAGAATTATCATAGGAAACGATGGTATGCTTCGGGATATGCGAATTATCTAAAGACGTCGTTGACGCAGTAACATTATCGAGATACGTATTCAGAAAAGGAGAAGACGTAGCTGCACTTATCAGAAGAGTAGTGTCTCCTAAATTATCTAAGTATTTCCTCGTTGAGTTAATATTAAACGTGTTAATCGCTAATGTCGAGAGACTAGAGACATTGGTTGATTCTGCTAAACTACTTGAAGTCGTTGATGAAACCCTCTTGGAGCCCCGGTAGCGAACCCTTCCTCGATTTGAGGTAGCTCGATGTCGAGGATACGCTATTCCAGGTATCGCCTGATGCACAATGTGTCGTCGAGACCCTATGTTGGTCGTTCGATTCAGTACTCGCCGATGACCATTCGTCCGTCTCGATGATGTTTCATGTTGATTTCTACTCGTTGCGATTTTTCTTCTATTCTTTTCGATGTTGCTGCCTTCCGTTGAAAATGAGTCATTCGTCTCATTAGAAATATTTTTTAACAGAGGCCGAGTGATTGTTGGTAAATTGAGTTCCAAACCACCTGCGGAATCTGTGCCAATAACCGGGCTCAAAGTACTTGGAGATCTTTCGGATGAATCTTTGAAGTACTCTTCGTTCATCGATTCGGGTAAAGAAGCTGATGTTGCAGTTGAAGTTGATGTACTCTCTAC
The DNA here is from genome assembly GCA_037305995.1 of Sclerodermus sp. 'alternatusi'. Taxonomy (NCBI): domain Eukaryota; kingdom Metazoa; phylum Arthropoda; class Insecta; order Hymenoptera; family Bethylidae; genus Sclerodermus; species Sclerodermus sp. 'alternatusi'. The sequence continues at coordinate 7,577,632 of CM074544.1, forward strand.
AGTGGTGAAATCTCTACTTGTGCTTATCGTATTGCTTTCGAGTATTGTCGGCGATGATGTATCCTTACTTGTTTCCGTCAATGTCGTGGAAAATGAGCTAGTTGTACTCGGATCGTCCGGTATCGGCGATAACGTGGTGAACTCGACATTCTCAACATTACTGTCAGTTTTAACGAGATCGGTATTCGCATCACCAAATGTATTCTCGGTTGTAGCGAGATTTTCAATCGTGGTCGAAACGTCAGTTGGAAAAGTTAAATCATCCTGAGTGGTGAAATCCGATGTATCGGTAGTTGAAAATTCTTCGATACTTATCGTCGTGGGAGGATTTTCAAAATCACGTCTGGTAATGAAGAATCCTCGAGTTACAGAATCAGAACTTTTCGTAACATGTGGAGTACTTCTCATAGTTGTAGGTTTAACCGTAGTCGAAGAGCCATCGTGATTAACTCGAGTCTTTCGTTTTCTAGTTCGTAAAGAATCCTCGGTGAAAATATCATTTCCAATGATGGTATTTACCTCCAAGAGTCTTTTCCCTTCACTCTGATGTTTCCTTTTCTCTTTATTTACTTTCTTTCTTGAAAAATTTTCACCATGTCCGGCAAGCTTCCCTTCATTTTCCATAATTTCTTCTTTCACAACGGATACCGTTTTCCCTAACCGATCATCACTTGTGTCGTTTCTCGTTTCTAATTCAATAGTTCTTTTAGCATTATTCGATTCTGGAAAATCTTGCAGTGCGGTTTCATCGTGTATATCGTTCGATAGTATATTTAGAAGTTCAGAAGTTGGTGTAGTGAAATAATGATTTACAGAACGATAACCGACAACCTCCTTCAGAGTTGGCAACTTCAGTATTTCGGAGCTGGCGACCTGAAATTCAGAATAGCAGCGAGCTTAGTGACGATCTGACCAATATTTCTCTTCTTTCTCTCTTATGCTTGACATTGGTCTTCGACTACACCATCGGGTGCTAGTCATGTCGTTTGATACGCGAGAACAAGAGAAAGAAGACGAAGAAAAAACATCTATCATCAGTTATAGCCATCGGAAAAGTATTGCAGAGGATGATGATCGATCGAGAAATCTTTGTTCTGCAAGATAGATGAGGAAAGATACCGATGATGCGTGAAAATGATCGTATAGCTCGTGTTAGGTCGGAAAGAGATAGACGTTTTGAGCAGTGTTAAGTACATGGAAATGCGTATACAGCTTTGCGGAGAGTAACGCTGTTCGCATCAAGTCTGCGTTCATATCAAACCTTAGAAACAAGTACAACACGCGTCCATTACAACGAAAACACTCTCCAAAGGTCTCATTCTTTTACAATAATGCCACTTGCGCTGCAAATTACAGACGAGTATGATGCGTGTCTCTTGTAAGATCTCTTTCAACGATGGCGACTTTGATTATCAGTATCCATTAGACTTATTGCTTCGTCTCTTCTAAACAATCTCTGAGCTCTGTGTTACTTAATGCTCATTCATTGCTCGCTATGTACAATGATATGGAATAACTAATGATAAATATTTACAATGCACTCGAGCGACTATCATTACTCTATTTAGTTTTAATTGCTTTTGGTTCTCCGATTAAATTGCTAAAGACCGATTCAATTTGAATGGTCGACGACTCCTGTTGATGAGGTTGATAGAAGAATCTACCGGATCGTCGACTGAATTCACTCTCTATAGGCAAAGTGGACCTTTCGACATTTTCACGAACTTCGTTGATCGACTCGTCGATGTCACCGGGTCGAGATGCAGAGATCTGTTCGATCGTAGAAGGCGTTGTCGATTCCCTGTGCTGCATATTTTGTATGGGTATTCTGGTCGTCGACGTCAGGAAGGAGTACTTGGTTTTAATGAGTATCTTCTGTCTCTCCGTAGTTCCAGATTCAGTGACGGACGTTACCAGTCTCGTTATCAATGGTTTTGTCGACGGCGTCGTTGCATACTCTTCGTCCACAAAGTTTTGCAGCTCTGGGCTATCCACGAAGGTGGTAGGGAGGTCGGTCGTACTTTCTTCGTTCCGCATCGTCGTCGTTCGCAAGAACTGCTGCCTTCGATGGGCGTCGGCAGTAAAATCGAATTTCTTCGCCGGTATCAGGGTTTCCGTCACCGACGGTTCGGTGGACGTACTGGGACGTTTCGTGTAAGAACGCAGTTTCGGTGTCGTGGACTCCTCGTCATGTGGACCAGGAGTGGTAGTCCTTACGAGAAGCGTGTATATTCTGGACAATGGCTTCTCGGTGCGATCATCGTTACCTTCGTATTTCGGATATCGCGTTCTTGCTTGCCGGAAGGTCGAGGCTTTCGTATATCTTCCGTCAGCCTTGGAAGTTTCTATGGATTCTTGCGAGGAGGAATCTACCAGCCCTGCGGTCGTAGCTTTCGACGCGCGAATTGAGTCAGGCACTTTGTACCGCGATCTTATGTCCGATCTACGTTTCGTTGGCGTTGTCAACTGTTTGCTCGTCGTGTACTGTTTCCAGAACTCTTCGGAGTCATTACTCAAGGACGCGCTACTCGCGAAAGAAACACTGTCCTGCGTCAAATTCCTTGCAGATGCATCCTCGGAATTGTAATTTCCCGAGTTGTCAGCCTCGCTTCGTAGTTTTTCCTCTTCTTTCCTCTCTTCCTCCACTGCCTCCTCCTCCCCTGAAAGGTCATCCAAGCTCTCCGTGGTACTGGTGGTCGTGGAAGAAATCGGTCGACGACGAATAAACAAACTTTTACGACGTTTGGTAAGTACCGCTAGATTGGCCTTCTCGGTCGTCGTGGACTGCGCGATTCTGAATGATCCATATCGACTGTTGATTGCATTATTCGATGACACTGGCCTGCGAATAACTTTTCTTCTCACGTACCTCGAGTCAACGTTGGTAGAAGTATTACTTTTCGCGGGATTTACTCGAATGGTATAAGACGGCACAGTCGTCTGACCAACGGTAGTGTCTTTAGGCTCGTCGGAAGCTACTTCCGGTGTTTCAGAAACAAGAGGTTTCAACGTGGTAGGAGGATACCAAGTTGATAAAATTGTCGATGGTGGGATTGTAGTAAATTCCGATGAGGAAATCGTTGTTTCCTCAGTTCCAGCGTGGAGGGTACTCGTCCTTGACTCGTTCTCATCAACATCGACAGTCATCGTGGATAGTATTTCCGTATTAACTGCCGCCGAATAAGAATCGGTAGTTTCTTCATTGCTAATCGTCGTGGTTTCAGGACCAGCTTCTTCGTGTAAAGTAATAGTGGTACCGTCAGTATCCGCGATCAAAGGTATTTCTGGCGTTGTTTCCTGAACGAAGAGTCTCGTACGAAGATGCTTTTGGTCCTCCTCGTTGGATAACGTTAAGCTGAAAGCACTGGAATCCACAGTTGGTCGTATTCGTTTAATTATTTTTCGCCTGCGAATCACTTCTCGATACGAATCCTCGGGCAAATTGGAACTAGGAGTTGTACTGGTTGTTGACGGCCCTCTACGAATAAGCAATTTTCTTCTTTTTGAAGCAACCGTGCTACTGCTGGGCGAAGAAGTAGTCGTTTCTGCCTCGGCTTGTCCGAAGACAATCTTAACGACATCTGGATCAAACTCGGGACTTTCACTTGATTTTACAAACGTCGAATCACTGTTTTCCGCAGTTTTAGTAGTGTTAACTGTAGTAGTAGTAGTAGTAGTAGTAGTAGTAGTAGTAGTCTGTAAAATGGTCGTCAGTGTACTCTCATCTGTCACAGGAAACACATTGATGGTACTTGATTCAACTGCATCACTGGAAGGAGCAGTGGCATCCAATTCTGAAAGGGGGTCACTAACATTATCAAATCCGTGAAGTTGATACTCGAAGTTTTCCACGGGAATGCTTTCTTCCGTTGTGTCCAGTAGCCTCAAAGTCGCTGCCGTTGCAAAAACGAGCGACGTTGTTTCCTGTCTGCTTTGCCTGACATCGCTATTCTCATCAAACGTCTTGTCATCCTTTCGAAAGACTCTGATTTTCGTTATCTTTTGCGTATTGTCATTCTCGTCGTAATTGGTCTGTCTGGATCTCGTCTGTGGCTTTCTTCGAGAATAAAATGGAGAAATTCGGTAAATAGGACTGTCCTCGAGTTCGTTTTTACTTTCTTTAACTTCATCCGCAGCTGCCCTTGAAAAAGGCCTATCGCCTCTTCTTCTGAAGAGCTGAGACTTCTCGGTCAGAGAATCAGCGTTTCGACTGCGTGTTCCAATTGCAGGAGTTGATGAGCTTTCCGTTACCGCGGTAGTAGACAATCCTGGAGTTTGATTTCTATTTCGTTTAATGATGTGCGAATAGCTTTCGATAAATTTCGATGATCTCGGTGTCGGAGGTGTATACCTACTGGATCCTCTGTACACAGACCTGGACCTATTTATAGATCCTATTGGCTGCGATTGCACATCCCCACTCTTCTTCTCTGAATCTTCTTCTTCGGGAACAGAATTTTCCGGGACCACTTGACCCACAATTTCCGGTCTTAACCTTTGTCGACCTCGTCCTACCGTGTATGAATTTGGAGCTCGTAGACTGTTTCTTCTCAATATACTCACCTTATTCCTCGATGATTCCACGGACGGAGCTAAAGTTGTCGTGGAACTCGAAATGCTGTTAGACGGTCTATTTCTTCTGATGAATCCGAATGGACGTGGCTGTGAAACTGTGGCTACCGTTGCTTTAGGCGATGGTACTATATTTTGTTTAGCGATTACTGGCGCAGTATTCAATAATATTTCTGTCACAGAATCTTCTACTAATTTTACTGGATTTTCGGTAGTCGGCGGAAGACTGGTTACTATTTCTTCTATATTAATATTATTGTTAATATTTTCCGTATTTGGAGGAATCGTCGTCGGAGCCTCTACAGTCGTTGAAATTGCCAAAGGCGAAGTTGCTATTGAACTCGAAGTTGGAACTGTAGTGGACGGCAAAATCGTTTTTGATTCGGTCGTATTTTTTATATCAAGTGTACTAGTCTTTTCAGAATTCTCCGTAATCACTGCTTTAGTCGTAGTCTCTGCAATCTTCTCGGCGATTGTAGAAGAAGGCTTTGGTGTCGTACTTCTGAATCGTTGAATACCAACATACCTGTTTAAAAGATGACAATTATATTTTTGTGTATACTTTATATTATATTATGCCAAACCAATTTTCTTCAACAAAATTGGAATCCAAATTAATAGTTACCTAGATGTAGTACTATGAACGATTCCCTCAGTTGTTAATCCACGATTTTTTTGGACTAACGTTTCTTTTGATTCGTCTTCTGACACTCTATCCGCAGGATTCCTAAATATAAGTATGCTATAATAAAGATATAACATTTTCCACTCTGTAGAAACATTATAGTGTAAATTTAGTTAATTACATTATTGGTCTATTATCGTTTCAATAAAGAGAATCGATACTACTATACCATTTTCTAATTTTGTTCAAATCGTAAATTTCTCTCATATATTAAGTTATAATAATTCACTAATGTTTTGTTAAAATTAATGAGTTATAATTAATAATCTGATAAATAGCCCTTACTTCGAAGGAAACACTGGTCGACGATTAGCAATGGGACTTTCTTCTTCAACTTCGTCATCGGTACCGCCAACATCATTTTCATTTCTGCCGTTTCAAATAAATAATTTATCAATTTAGTATTAGCCAATGTAAGAAAATTCAACAATGTATTATAAGAATTTTAAAAATTTTGAAAAAAAGTTTTTGACGGGCCATTCACAGTTTTTACCTGACTGTCGTTGCTTGAGGTCGATTTCGACGTATAGTCACATAATTCGGCGTTACTCTCTGCGTAGAGCTAGATCCTACCGGATTACTAATACTTTGCTCATCAGAAGAATCGACATGATCTTCGTCATCAACATCCTCACCATCTTCTACTTCCTCATCATCTAATACTGGTTCTTCAGTCGACGGTCTATGTTAAACAGTTTATTATCCGAAAGGTAAAGGATTAATAACATTCAACTCACAATGGATAAACTTTAATGTTCTATTAAACGAAAAGCTTTAATACAGGGTTTTGTATTCCTATTTTAATTCGTGTGACACAATTTAAAGATCATTTACTAATATCACTAATAGGTAACTCGGCATAAACCACACCAATTTTTACATGTACAGTCTACAATAAGTGGCTTCTTCTATTTCTAGAGAAAATTAATAACTAGCTAAAAAAAGCAGAGAAATACTAGTCTACTTTTATGCTCTACTACGATCAATTCATTCGATATATATTCGACTCTACTTTAAATTTGTCTAATGCGCAGTATATAATGATCTACGGGGTTCTATAAAAACGATTAAAACGACACTTACTTTGTCCTCTCAATTGTAACATACTGTGGCTTCTGCGATCGTCTAAGGCTCTTTACTTCAGGGATCTCATCCAGACCCTCAAATTGAGCTCTCCCAGGACCATTTTGATATTTTGTTCTGAGCGAAGAAGCTCCAGGAAGATTTCCGGTGCTCTTTGCATTTTGACGATTTAATACTCGTTCAAATAACGTTCTACTGATAGTTGCTGGTGTTGCAGAACCGCTACTTGATTTATTGTCAAAATTTTTATCTTGGAACTGCAATTGCTTCTCCAGTTGCTCTATTCCACCTATAGAAGTAATTTAACATTATTTGCATATAACTCAAATATAAATACAGCAGAATGGAGATTATAGAGGATCTCTATACATTTATAAGAATATCTTATCGCCCGAGTAACATACCTGCTTTCTTAATTAAATCAATTAACTCTTTAATTATCTTAGGATCCTCTTCCTCCACCGTAGCAGAAATAAGTTCAGGCTTTGACTCTTCTGGCTTATTCGTCGTCGTTGTTGTTGTTGTTGTAGTTGTCGCGGATGGTCTGTTACGAGTGATAGTTTTATAGAGTAAAGGTTTACTAGTTGTAATAGTTTTGGGATCTTCTTTTTGTTCCGGTTCTTCTTCTTCAACTTCTTCTTCTTCTTCTTCATCGTAATATTCCTCGTCATCCTCTTCGTCCTCTTCCTGTGGTTTTTCCGTAGTAGTTCGACGCGTCGTACTATGTAAATATGTTGTACGACTCGTAGCTGCAGTAATCGGAGCTCTTGTCGTCGATGCGACAGACTTTGATACTTTATTCTTAGGACAGATCACATTGCGTGGATAGTCGCAAGAATCGGCTGCTTTGTTAAAGACTAAGCCTAAATTTTGATAAAACAATATAAATACTTAATAAGGTTTATCATTATTATTTTCTCACGATACACGTGCAACAATGCCAAGAATAAAACTCCAATTGCTCTTTACAGAAAATTTTACGAGTCTCATCGGCGTTGACGAAGTTAATGGACTTACCCGAGGGACAAGTGAATTGATGCGCGACAACTCCCAATCCGCCTGGACCACTGTCCAAACACCAGAAGTACTTCTTGCAATCTCGAGGATGAGGGAAAAATCCTTCATCCTCGCACTTGAAATCTGTAAGCAAGCAAGGATTCAGTTTCGTAGGAGAGGAGCACCGAGCCACCTTTAACTCATCCTAGAATGCTCCTAGTACGTAGTATCGTGTTAAGCAGTGGTAAGTAAAATTTCAATAATTACTACTCGGAACGTTACTTATACAACTTGGAAGGAAACTCACCGCTTCCTGGATCCGGAGTCGTTGGTGGTTCCGGCGTGGTCAATTTATTACTAAGGGATTCTTCCTCCTCTTGTTCCGGGGTGTTCTTGGCATCCTTATTTCTCGATTGCTTTCTTCGATTGCTGCGTTCCGTCGAGGATTTACTCCTTGTCCGTGGCCTGTTACGTGGTCTAGATCTCTCCGTTTTCTCAACGTTTCTAACTACATTTCTGGTGTTTGTTTCCTCGGTATCCGCCGGTTCGTAAGAGCGTCTTTCAGCGTCCCTATCCTCCTCATCCTCCCGTTCTTGTTCTCTCGCTCGTGACCGGAATTTCGACCTCGAGGAGCTTATCCTCTTCCGAGTAGTCGGCGCTGCCGTAGTCGTAGTGGTGGTGGTGGTTCTCTTATTACTCAGAGCATGTTTTCGTCCTGCCGTTCCTTGAGTGCGAAGCTTCTTACGCGAACTCTCCACTTTCGTTTCTTGCGCATTGCTTCTGCAAAAGAGGTTTGTCCCATTTATTAAAAATCATCGCGCTTCTCATCGCGCGTAGTCCAATCACTTACGAGCTTCCAAGAAGCAAAGCTTCCTTCGCTGCCTCTATGAGCGGGTAAGGGCGTCCGTGACATTTACCGCGAAAGTCATCATTATCGATGGACCAGAACATTATACCGCCTAATTTTTTTTCATTCACGTAGCGGGCCTTCACGCGAACAATGTTCTCGTCATCGTATCCTACCCACTGATTCTTTTTCACTGCGTACGGACCCACTGCATTAGGATTCGCTTGCACAACCTCCCATTCATCCGAATTTGCAATATTTTCACAAATCTGTAACATCGTTAAATGTACCATTTGCGCTCGCTCGCGCGCGCGCGCGCGCATATAACATTGTATAAATCATAGTTGTGCAACTAATTAGAGACACGAGATAGAACTAGAAGTGTTATGTAAAGAATATTTCACGCAGTATTATGCTTTTATAACTTTTTGCAGTGTTTTCATGGGTAATATATGGTATAATTAGCTTCAGATGAAACTAAGCAGATAGCGAATGAACATACTTCATAATAGGCTAGGTATCCTTTCTCTCTGGTAGCTTCGCCTTCTTCGCCTGGTCCATCCGCGGGTGCGCCAATATCAATTGCATCTTCATTGAAAAGCGTATAGGATCTTCCGTAAGTGGGTATTCCTAAAACTATTTTATCCGACGAAGCACCTTTTTCCAACAGATGATTTATAGTGAAGTTCTACAAAGAAAATGAGAATTGCATTTTTCCGATTTCAGTTCCAACTCCACTTTCTCTCTGTGGTATACTTTTAACTTTTTTTTTTCAAACTCTAGTCGTCATCGACTAGAGGTCCGAGGAGATTTACGATCAAACAACTTGAATGGAACAATGAATGATACGTTTCAATGAAACGATTACTTACTCAATCAACAGATATAAATTCAAGTATAATTTACTTACAATTGTTAGTTCGGTGTCGTAATTGTATTCATTGTCCTCCTCCAGTGGATAAAGCGGTGAATGGTGGTTCACCGCCGGTTCAAATGCTGAATGATAGTCGTACGAAAGTAGATTTATGAAATCTAGATACTCGTTCAGCCTAGGCATGTCATAACCCTTGTCGATATACTCTTTCCCAGCGGGAACTGCCATGGACAGCAACAGTCTCGGTCTTCCAGTTTTCGATGACTCTCGTTCAAACTCTTCTCGAAGTTCCTGAAAATATTTTATAAATTGTTCGTTTCGTTACTCTCTCTCTCTCTCTCTCTCTCTCTCTCTCTCTCTCTAGTTTCTCCGATATATTTTTGCCTCGCGACGAGGCTCGGGCCGATCAGATTACTAACGTGATTGCTACGTGCATGATGATCCGAGGAGCGCCGTTAATGAATTTTAAGTGAAAACTGCTTTATAATTAGCAACTAATAAGCTGCGTCACGATGGAAATGCGCGATGATAAATGGACTGTCAAACAATGCAATATACTTTCTCCTTTGGGCATTATATATTTTTCAATGGGTTATATTTTTTGGTGGTGGGTTGGGAGGGGGAGGAGGAGGGGGGGGGAGCATCGATAGCATTAAGAATAATGAAAACTCGTTGCAGAGCCAATTACGGATACTTACTTGAACAAGATCCGCGTAATTGTCTTTGTCCCGAGGCTTTCCACCGTCTCTGAACGCGGGATATTCCCAGTCGAGGTCTAGGCCATCGAAATGGTTTAGCCTGAGGAACTTGACGGCATTCTTTACCAACTCTCTCCTCCTGTCAGGGTCCGCGACAAGTGGCGAAAATCTACTGGAGCCTTCGTTCCATCCACCAATCGCCAGCATTGTCTTCAAGTTCTTATTGTACGTTTTCAATCCTGTGAATTTTGCATATCCACCTGCGCAAACGACCTCGACTCAGTATCGCCCGTCCAAAAAGTATCGCGGACAAGCGAAACTCGTCGCTACCTTCTCACGATGATTTACCTTTCTCGATATCCTGATACTTGTCGAAAGGCTTCAAAGTGTTCTCTTTGGTGAAACCCCCAAAAGCGTAAATCAAGTGAGTGCAGAGATAAGGGTTGATATTCTGCGGTGAGAATTTGGCGGAACCCGGTCGGTACACCGACCAGTTCGTGTAGTAACACACGATTCTCCGTTCAGCCGTGACTGAAAAAACAAAATCCGAAACACGGGGAGTCATGCGGTGTGAAATGAAATTTTCTTGTTTTTTTTTTTGAAGTTTTTTTTTTTTTTTTTTTTTTGAAGTTTTTTGGTTTCGGTATAAAAGTCGCCCGACCAGGTACAAACTCGACACTCGCTCGAGTTTTGCGAAAAAATGACAAGAATAGTCGTGGCCTATTTCGATGGAGATCTCCTCCCCCGCGCTACCAAGATCCCCGTGCGTGTCCACGTACGTCTCTGCTGCAAATAAATTCCGCTTATGAAAATCGATTCGGGTTGGTGTGAGATTTGCATCCACGCGTGGGACGTAAGGCGAAATCAAAGCAGCAGCAGCAACAGCAGCGACGGCAGCTTGGAATCATCTTCAATTCGTCCGTCGCTATCGTTTTCATTGCGTGCAAGAACTGCATCAGCACGTGCCGTCCGTATTTTCACCGGAGCCGTTGCACACCTGTAGGTGCAATTTCATTCTCGCGTTCTCGAGTATCGCGTACTCACCACACGTCTCAAGCCCGTGCACTGTCCGGGGAAACGCGTAAATGGTCGAGAGAAACCGCGGCATGCCGCGGAGAAATTGAAGCGCCATTGGACTTTCGATCGCACGGGCCAGAAGAAATTTGCGGCATCCTGCGCGCGAGTATCTTATTTTACGGATAGACAGACAGGCGGGGGAGGGGGGGGGGGGGAATCGTTTTCCAAAAATGCGCGTCTTTCCAACGATTATCTCTCCTGCGGCAGAAATCCGTTCTGCCGAGCCGCCATTTTCTAACAATCGTAATTTTCCGGAGGGACTCGAACGTCTATTATTTCTACGGAGATATCATCTTCCAACACTCTCCTCCGCACTTAAACACGGTCTTTCGAAATGTATCGTCTTTCAGTAATTACTTTTCCGCGCGGAGAATATTTCTTTCCATCGTGTCAATTTCCAACAATTGACGTTACTCCGACACCTGCTATTTCTACTGATATATCGTCTTCGAAAAGACGCTGCTACGTAAGAGGCTCGAACCAGCGCATTTCACACTTTCTATCTTTTTCACCGTTCCCCCTCGTTCTTCGCGTATGATACAGCTGTAAAAAGTGCATAAAGTGCAGAGGTCCAAGTGAAACGAGTCGACTTGTAAGAATTTCCTTTCAAAGTATATCATTCGCCGATAATAACCATTACACATTTGCATTTTTGCCTCCTGTTTCGTTCCTCCAATTCTTACAAAATAATGATTATCAAATACAGAAGTAACGGGGAGCAATGAAAGAAAGAATGTTTACGAGTAACCATGGACACCATTTACGTCGGTAACTGTACCTTGCTCATCGTAAATCCTGTTAAGGCCAGGCGTAATAATATGCTGTAAGCTTTCGTCACAGTTTACTCTTTCATCTACTGGAATTTATTTCATTTAACATAAACTACTTGAAAAGATTATAAATCTAATTGTAATTTTTTTTTTTTTTTTGTATTTTTCAAGTAATTTCGATACACCGCATAAAATATTTATTTTATATTCAAGATAGATTGTAAAGTTGTAAATAAAATTAACGATGAAGACCTATTTTCATTTCCTAATTGAATTTCTATTAATTCCTTTAACGAATAAATGGCTTTCATTTGATTTTATTAATTAATTTTAACGATTTAGGGAAAATAGTAATAATTATCCTACTTAAGGAAATGCGCGAGTATAATGAATGAGAAAAAACTAATAATCCTCTTAATTAGATTCGAGGGAGAGGAAGGGATATTGCACGAGTGTGCTTCTCACACAGAAGCCAATTAACAATTAAGCGAATGGATTTTTCTTTCTTTTCTTTCATTGCTCCTGCCGACATTGATATTAATAAGTACCACTTGGAATATTATAATAATTAAATACAATATAGTCTCTCTGATAAACTTTAATACGACACGCGCGCATTCGCGGCACAAAGAATTTTTATCTTAAAAATTTCATCTCGTCCTTGTTCGAAGTGAAATATGAGAAGAGTCCGACGCGCAAACTGCATTTGAGGAAAATTTCTAAAAAAGTGGAATATCAACGCGCGCATTAGCGCGATCTTATTCTCAGGTCACACTGACAAAAGAATGCGCCATTTATTTATCCATTGCGATTTATAAGTGGATAAATTACAGCAATATATTCGACATTAAATATAGGTACACGGCACAGAAACGTGTGGAATACGTGAGAATCTGTTATAATTGTACCCTTCTGTTATGGGAACTGACCTTTTCGTGGTTCGGGCTGGCTCGGGAAATGGTGAGCGGTGGCGATTGAAAAAAAAGAAAAGAAAAGGAGCGAAAAAATATCGGAGCAATCGCCAATGTAATGGGAGCAGCGCATAACGTACGTTTCGCTCGAGTGGACTCGTGTCTTGAAAATTTTCAGTTTAAAGAGTTGGACATACGCGCGTGTCCGTCTCCGGGACTTTCCCGAACTTTTCAAATCGTCGCTCGAACTTTATTCCAAGCAGACACACCCGTGCACAATGCGTTGCGCGCAAACCTCTATAGGAGCCCACAATATACTTTCAATTCACCAGACTACTCTCGAGTCGTCTCGGTGCTTTCTCCGATCGTGATCGAGGCTGAACGAGGTCAAGGTGGAGACGACAGAACCACCACGCGTATTACCGATCTTGACCGCGGACCTCCGTGGAAGACGAGGTTTGCCTCTGATCAAAGTGTATCGTCTCTTTCCCTTAATCGCAGAGATTCCTATCACTTGTCTCGCGTCACCGATTGTGGAAGAGTATCGTTTCCGTCGCGATTATCAAATTACTCCCCCCCCCCCTCCCCTTTACTCCATTCCGTGCATTATCCCGTTTTCTAAATTCAATTGGAAAAACGATAATCGCTCTCATTCAGCGAGACTCCATGGAGAGTCTCCGTTGATTTTTTTTCTCCATTCGTGGATGCAACTCCTCGCGTTGCCAGCCCGAGGAACATTCTCGCAATAGCTCCGCACTAAATGCTACTTTAGCTTTTTTATCCGGACGATCGAGTGTCGCAATCTTTCAATATTCGCCTAACGACGTTTCCAACGATTCTTTTACTCGGCATCGCTCATGACGCTCGTCAAATCATCCTTTTGCAAGCCGGCGAAAGATTCCCCTCTCGACTCTCCGCAGCGATGGGTTTTCGATCTTTGGCGTAGCGCTTCATCGCGTTTTCCCCGTTGATCAGGGAGAACCCATTATCTCCCAATCGCGCTCTCCGAATTTGCAAAAGATCCGGGGTTTTCGGTGGTTTGGAGAACAGCCTCTTTTCCAAGGCGCGTGCGAGATTTCCCTCGTTAGAACGGTGATACGTTTCTCCGTCGATCGAACTGTAATCGGTCGAACCAGGATGATCTCCGAGACGAGAGAGCGCAAGGTTCACACTCGGGTCGGAAAGCGAAGCGTTTCCTCAGGCTCTCCGCTGAGATTCGCGCGTATTTTGCGCACGGGAAACCCGAACTCCTCGTACACGTGGAAAAGATTGCCGGAGCATTCGAGATTCTCTTTCACCGTACACCCACGCCCCAGGTATTTGCGGGTATTTATATGCCACTCCACTCGTGCATCCTCGTGGCATTATTCTCCGGACCCAGCTCGACTACCACCAACTTTGCCGCATAACGTAGCGAATGGAATCGGCGAGAGGCGCTTACATAATTTGACGAATCACTATCATTCCTATCCCCCCCCCCCACCTGCTAAGGAAACTTCTCCCAATTGTTTGGTCACGGTTTTCGAACTTTCGTTATGCCATTTCCGTGTTCCCTCGGAGATTCCAGGAGTCTTTTTCGAGTCAAGTAGGTCAACGCGCGTGTCGTTGGGTCCCTGCTTGTACTTTTTCGACGCTGGTTTCCACCGCGTTTTCCGAACTCGCCTAAAAATGGATACGGCTCTGCCAAAGCCACTCGACTTCGGCAGTAAAATCATTAGGATCCGGCGAATTACGGACGCGCAAGAATCTCGCGCTGGAAAAGATCCAATCGCACGGGCCTCGGTAATACGTTGCGACAACGCTCTCACCGTCGTTCGTTTTCTCGGAAAATCTTCGTCTCTTCGTTTTACATAATCATTGAGCTACTTGTCACGTTATCGCCTCCTTTTAATTGGCTTCTCCTCGCCTTTCTCAGCGCTAATAATACCAGCATTCTTTCGATCGAACGTTCCTCGATTATCGTTTATCGCGGTACGCGCCGCCAATCGCGATAGTTTTTCTCTCCGGGCATCCCGGGACACAATTCGCGCTCTTAAAAAATAAAAACTGTAACGAGACTGAGCGGAGAATAGCGATAAGTTGAAATTAAGTAGATCCGAAACACGTAAAGTGCGTTCGCAGGATTAATTATAGGTCGACGAAGAAAATTGATCGATTTTCCGGAAAGAGTTAAGAACTTAATTCGCGAATCGCGAATCGAGACTTTTATTACATGGGGACGGTGAAATTGTACTTTACTGCCAGCACGCAACGGATCGATTTTTCCCCGTACTTTTATTGGTTGATAGCTCTCACCGCGCAACATTCGTTGTTGCTCCAATTACCGTTTAACAATGGGAAGTTCTGTTCGTTCACGGAAGTCGTGCAAAAGATGTACTATTGTTAAGGTTTGCTTTTTACGACATCGTAGCTGAAAACATATGATCGATAATGATCAACGTTTAAAACTGTCTAACTCGCTCATACCCATCTTTCTTTCCGAGCTAATTGACTACTATAACAAATAATGCGTGGCTTCTCCAAAGTTCCCTCGATACCTTCCTGCAATTTCTACCGGTACTCTTAAATTAATTTTTTCTTCTTTCAATATACCGTGTGTGTGTGCGTGTGTGTGTGTGTGTGTGTGTGTGTGGTATGTGCCATCGTTAATTAAAGTTTCTACAGCACTTTATATTTGTAGATCTCTTTGAAGATCCATTTGATCAACGATTGTTTTCTACTTATGACCGGTTGGTAGGGGGTTGGTCACGCTATTAAACACGCTTTTTTCTGCGTTTATTTTTTATAGTTAGATAACTTCGCCATTTCTGTACATCGGCCGTTGTTGAAATTACTGACCAGTGGACAGAGAGAAGTCTTGCCTGGTTACGGAAGTCTTGCAAGAAATTGAAAATTGTTACCGGTATATCTTGTTCTTTGTGAGAAGATGAGAGGAATAAGAGACATTTGATCGCGACGATTAGTTTCGTTAGCCTTTTGATCATCATTATTATCCTGCTAGCAATTTGTGATTACACGAGATTTACTGCGTAAAGGCTGTCTCTGTCTATGTCTGTCGAATTGCCATCATTACACAGCATTTTCTAACTTGTTTCTCTCATTCACTCTCTCTCTCTCTCTCTCTCTCTCTTCCTTTCTTTCTCTATTTCTCATTCCAGTGAAATTGTTACATTCTGCAAGTTAGAACACAAAGTACTTAAAAAATACCTCAGATTCCAAATGGATATCACAATTCTTCCATAAGCACTTGGAAAGTAAGCCTTTGTTCATATGAGTATTTTGGTTAAAAAATGATGCAAGATAAAGCTAAACATATTTTGAATGATAAGATTTCGTACGACAGGTTACCGCGTACCTCGGTAAATTAGTTGATTCCATAGTATCATAAAAAAGATTTATAGTTCGCAGTTTACTGGATTATTTTCTTTTACAAAGACTTTTACACGTTTTGTGCATCAAGCAGAGGGTACGGATGAGTTAGTGGTAAAAGCCACGTCTATAAAATGACCAATAACCATCGAATTTAAAATACAACGATTTTCTTAACAGTTTAACACTGTGTTTATTCTCTTAGAAATGGCAGTAGAAGAGTAGAACGAAAAATCTTTAAATGGAAACGAAAGTAGAAAATATTATGTGAAACTAATGGAAAAATCTATGACGATTCTTACAAATTTACCGTGTACTATGTTCAAACCAATGGAAATATATTGTATTGAGTAAAAGTTGGAACCCATTCTTGTAATGTACAGGGTGTATAACATTGACGTATTCCATTAATTTTTAAGGGATTGCGGAGGGAGAGATTCTAAAATGATTTTTCATTTAACATTTTTTGACCCGAGGCTTAATTTTCAAGATATTCAACGATAGAGCTTTATATTTCAATATCTCGAAAATTAGGCATCGAATCGAAAAGTGGTAAATAAAAAAATTCTGCATACGAATAAAGTAATAAAGAAATAAATTATCATTTTGATTTGGATCTGTGTATAAATGTGTGTGTGTGTGTGTGTGTGGTATAAGAAGAGAAAACCATTTTTAAAACGATGTTGAAAAGTTGCATTAAAAACTTACCATCGTATATAGCCAGTAGCAGAATTCCAAAGTAGAGAAGCAGCGATGCCGTACGCACCTCCTGCAACGGAAAAGTAACGCGTTGCATTAATAATTCGTCATCCGGTGCATAACGTGTTTTTCGAAGCATTACGGTAGATAATGCAAATCTATATTATTTCGCATTTTTTATTAATAACTCTAGCAAGGTATTCATTCATTATCACTTCTGTGCGAAGTTCCTATTTTCATGTGATTAACAGCAAAGCAAATTTACAATACTTTCTAATATCTTATATAAGTATTTTAATTCTTGATGAATTGATTATAAAAGTAAAATGAATCTTTTCAACGCACATCGGTATTTGCGAATTGTTTTTATTCGTTTGAAACTAAATGTAGAATTTAAATTAAAACACAGGAGGCGACCGTATTGCAAGGAATTAACATTTAAACGAAACAACTGCGATTACGCAAGTGCAAATTACAATTATAATTATTATAAATGTTAAATGAGTAGATTGGAAGAAATTCTGATAGAGTAGTGGTAGTTATATACATGCTCTTCCATGAAATTAATGGGAAAGTGTTAAATTCTCAGTTCTAGTTTCTTCTTCCAATTTCTTTTGGTCGAACTTTCTTCCATTAACCCGATACGAAAAGCAGTGTCGAAAAGAAAATGATTTACATGCAATTTCCACTATTGCCATTCAATGGTGGTTTTACAATTCAGTCACGATGTACTTGGCATTGAAATGCTTCCAAATTTCCAAAAGGAAAAGTCTCTATTCGCTCACCAATTCCGAGCAAGTGTTTTATACCATACGAATCACACGACTTAACAGCATGCTCAAAAATATCATTATAAAACACTCATACAGCAAGCAAGCAAGCGCGCGCGCGCGCGCAAGACATCGGATTTCCTAATCGATCAAAGTAACCGCAATAGATTGATAGAAATGATAGGCACGTTCAATGGCACCATAATGGAGCAACAGATCGCTCTCTTCAGAATGTTGTGACCGAGCTAAAAACCTATAATTCATTAAAACGAAACAAGCTTCTCCTTAGAAATCATTGGTGCAACATTACCGCGCTAATATTCCAGTAGCTTATACTTGTCAGTCAATCGGTATAATCCTACGATGAAATTGTAATTTGATAATTTATTGTTATTATCCAGAATGATATACTCGCACAACGCACAGGGCTCACCAGGAGCAATGCTCCGATAATTTAAGGCTAATAGTTTATCGAAGAAACGATCTATTATTATCAGGTAGCGGGATGGCAAATCCGCGGTAGTCCATTCCTTCTATAAACCCCAATCGAAGTGTAATCGTATGGTGGAATCGTAATCGTGTAATGAAGAATGATAGGTGTTCGAACAGTGTAAGAGAGCGGGGCCGTGACACAGAGAGAGCCACTCCTCGTTATGCAACATGTGTAAAGAGAAAGCAAGAAGAAAGAACGCCGCTCCCGGCGACTTTCTCGTGCGTTTCGGCCACGCACGCGTTACGTTAACATTACGTTACGTCCTAACGCCATTTCTCGTGATAACAATTAGCTTCTTCTGCCGACTAATGAATTACCATTCCGACCATTCCACACCCACCCCCGTTAATTATGACTATCACTCTGACAGATTAAAGCGAATATCGACCGTCTTTGCGTTTCTTCTCTTCCTCGCTTTGTTTAATTAGATTTCGATTGATTTTTATCATCAATTCTATACCTCCCTTGATTCCGTACTGGAGTCATTAATTGGCTCTGGTAGAGTCGGCTTATAACGATGAATATTGTGCTCCTCCATATACATACATATATTTATATACGCAGTTGCACCGATTTATCTTTTCCTGAAGTTATGCCTGGTGATATTAAAACTGGCTCTGTGTGAGGAGAAAGTAATCGATTCAGGTAATATAACGTTTGAAGAGTATGATTTTTTATTTCCTACTTTGGTTGCACTGAATTCATCCTGATTTATAGGTAAACGCGTTAAGGAGAGCTCGTGTTTTTTTTTCAATGCCACTTTTACTGTGAAATATTTATAGGAAAGGTAGGACTGCGGAACGCCATTGAAATCACTGAGCCATAGTAATTACTAGGTTAATTTTTTTCCTGACTTGGAATGAAAAAAGTTCATTCTTGTTCCTGAAACATTTGATGGTAACTAACTCGCTATAAAATATCTTTATTAATAATCGATTTATTTTTTATTATCATTTGCTCCCAATTCTTCCCCCCCCCCCTGGAGTGTTTTGCACTCTAAGAATCGCATGTAGCAAACGTCCAACGAATCAAGTCCTACGATATTCCTGAGCTTTGACTAATTTGTTTTCCGCTCAGCTATTATGGTAGACTTGCTTTCTTGACTGAAAATGACTCGCGTGAACTATGCGGAGGATGAGTCAAAAAATACGAGTTTCTTCTAAATGTCAAAGAACTTTCTATCAAGTTGGAATTCTTGGAAAGCGAAGAGTGAATATTTTCAAACTGAAACTGGTTAATGTATTCATTAAATTACAACAGGGGAAAATGTATCCCTGAGCAAAAAGTACAAATGGAAGATTTTGACGGGGCCTCGATAAAAAATCTACACGGGAAGATTCTAGCGCGGAGATAAAGATAAAGTCTAGAGATAAAATAATAAATATGAGTCTGGTAAAAAAAAAAAAAAATTATATAAGAAGCTCAAAGAAATAATTTGGGTAAAAGTATTAGAGAGAAAAAGAAAGTCTTCATCGAATGTTCCATTCAGACAACTCGAATATATCATTTCAATCAAGGTCCAATCAGAATGCGCGTACTCTCGTATCCTTCTTTTCTTTCAAGAATTATCTTTAATTCTTATCTTTAAAAATCCTTGATTTACCCGGTATCGCTTAATAACTATCGTTCGAACGGTATTCCTAGGATTTATTTCGTAAATGATTTCTTGGAAGAAGTCGAAAGAATCATTTTCCTTGATTATTCCTAAATATAATGAACTTTTTAATAATACACGCGTTATCGAAAGATACTAGTTTATGTTAGTGTTTTGTAACCGGAAGCACATTACACGTCGAACGATTTCTAGCGGATATTACGAGAAATTTGACGAGGGCGATGCTTTCGCGTGCTTACTAATTATTAACACAATTTTATAATCCAAGCATAGGAGATTAAAGAAATTAGTGCTTTAAATATAAACTTATTATGACGTTTAATTAAATGTATTGCGAAATATATGTAATTCGTTAAAGTTGCAAAATTATGTAATACCGTTCGTCACACCATTCTGCGTCGGTCGAAAAATTGGAATTCTTGGTAATTGTGTAACATTGACAAAAGCAATGTCAGCGAATCATTTTATCGAACACATGTAATGCAGTTTTAATTGGGAGGAAGGTAAAAGCTCGATTACAAAGCAAGCGTCACTTGATAGGCAACGGTGCGTATACATACAAGAATGTTTTAGTACGACAACCGGTATTCCAGCTTCACTTTTTATCGGTACGACGATGCCGTTTAAACCTCTTTACGCTGGAAATACATGGTACTATTTCGTTAATGACTTGCTTTTCCGAGGGTTTATTAAACCCTAAAGTTCATTTTGCAATACTCATCAACATACTCGAAATTATCCGCGAGCGATCAAGTTTTCTTCTTCTCTAATTTCTATATTCTACTTTTCATCTGGGATCCTCGGATAGGAATTTCGAGAGACGAAACTTACCGAACGAATCAATTTCTTATTACGTCACTCCAATTAATTTTCAATCTTTCACGAATCTCAAACGAAGCACAGTGAGTCACGTCGGAGGAACGAATGACATTTTATGATTGGTGCGCTGTGAATAGATCAGTAGAGAGGTGATTTTATCCTTTGACTAGAGTTCCGTTAGTTAGACGGCTCATCTTCGACCTCTATCTTCCTTCGGTATCAAAGACCACGCTCGTTTCCAATATTCTGTGCGCGGCCAACGGATGCTTGTCAGTTAATTAGATAATACTACGGAGTACCGCAAGGTTTTCTCGCTAAATGGATTATAAGAGTAATGGAGAGAAGTAAGTAAGAGAAGTGTCTATAAAAAATATATATGCGATTTCTACGATTTGGATGAATGAGTATCGTGAAAGGGAAACACCTTGCTATTCTCGGCAGCTGGTCTGCATACGATAAGAACGAGAATTCGGGAGCTCAAGGTTAAATGCATAACGAGCCTTTGAAAAAAGAGCCACGTTTTGACCCTTGTGCATTGAAACACGCCAGGAATAGTGAGAGTTTCTTGGGGATTTCACATCGCGACCTTCTAACTTCGCTGCAGTCAATGACCACCGAGAAGAAGCGCTCGGCAGAGATTGGAGATCAAGAGAGAATCGGGAGATCGTCATTCAAATACCGAGGTAAGAAATTTCAATTGATACACACATTTCTTACGTTTTCCCGAATCCTTATTTATCCTCGATTCATTTGTCTGCGATCCTTAGTGTGCGCGCGCGCACGCGAATATCGGTGAGCTATTAATACGTACTCGCTTAATTGGAAGTTCAAGCACATTCCAATTTTACAGATCAATGATTCAAACATAAGTCCGTCGATTCACGAAGCGTGTAGGTCGTGGCGTTAATCGCAAATCCTATCTGCGTTAAGTAGTTCAGAGAGACGGAGATAGCGATTCTTACATTGTCCGCAATGTTGTATTACAACAGAGTCTCGGGTATCCGAGGGGTGGAGGGCGATATTTCAGATCTGAAATCTTTTTATTCGTATTCCGCTGGCCCAGTCTCTCAACGAGTTCGTAAAATCGATTTGATCTGTCGCCGGGAGGTATGCCTACTGTGGCTCATTCACTTTTACTTTCAGTGGAATCCACCATTGGGACTCGAACTCTCACTCTCTTTACTAGGAAACTCGCAACATCGTTAATGTTGCTAATTAAATCTTCTCTCGTCCCTCTTCTTCCTACATTTTATGTCACATACTTTATTGATGCTGTAAAAACCAATGGCACACCGTACTTGCGCGGTGCGATATAAATAAGTGTGCAAATGCGAAGGGGTCCGGGGGGAGGAGGGGGAGTGCAGCAATTTTTATTTTCCATCTGTTTCCCGATGCGTTAATAAAATCAGCAAAAAGCTCGCGGGACTTTCGTCGCGTTTCTTTCGTTTCTCGAGCAATAAATTAACTCGCGTGCTCAAGCTCTCGCGGGAACACGGAAATATCGAAGGTAAGCGCGAACGACGAGGATGCGACGAATTTTCTTATTCCCAGGAAAATCTCGTCTCGCGCCCTTGTCTGTTGTTCTGCATTGAAAAGTCTTGGGGTAAAAGAAGAAAACTCTGCGCCTACGAACGTATCTCCGGAGATCGAAGTACCAGCAGTATTTCATGAATTTCATCGACTCGTTGGCCAACGAAAGAAAATATTTTGTGATGTGAATTAATCTGTCATTTTGGCTTTAAACGTTAACTTTCACAATCTTATTATGATTTCCTATACTCCTCGAGTGTCGTAAACTTGGCTCTTTGCATGAAATTATCGAGGTAGGAAGTGCTTACGTAAATTAATGATTTTGCCCAATATCTCAGTGTGTTCGATCGGCAAGTGTTTCAGAATTTTCAGTCTCTCGGCATGACACGCTCGAATGTATCGAAGATGTTCGTGGGCGCATCGAGCAATCCGTGAAACAAGGAAGAGACTCTCCGTCACTCAAGACAAGTATTCGATGGTATTCGTGGAAATTCCAAGCGTTAAAACGCAATCGCACGCACGACAAACGTATCTCGAGTAAAAATATATCATCGAGATAGCGACGAGATAGATGCATTCGGCGCGCGAAATTTACGCGCGAAAATATTTAAACATAAATATTTAATCGTCGGGGAAGAACGGTAGGACGAGAGCCATTCGGCTCTATCAAAAATTCCACGCGCGGTATAAATAAAAGTACCGCTGGAAATGGACGTTGTGAAAAAGTTGCCCCGTTTGATGGGACGCGCGTAGAAGGCTCCTTAACAAGAAAAAAGTGAGTAAAACGGAAGAAATGTTGATCCCGGAGCCAGATCTACGTTTTGAAAGGTCAATCGCTGACGTTCAATCGTTTTCATTCGTATCTTTTTCTCTCACGCATCCACATCTTCTTCTCTTTCCATCCACGCGCATTCTCTTATCTTTCTCCTCTCTCTCTCTATCTCTCTCTCTTTCTCTCCACCATCAAAGCCGGTTATGAACTTTCGTTTGCTGGACCTCGGGACAGCTTCTCGAGGCTCCTTTTCCTTTCACGCATTCTTTCCGATCACAGAGAGTACCCGTTCTACCTACGAAGGTCGGATTGTCATCGCGAATAACTGCGAAGGTCGGCTCCGTTATTTTATTTCTGCCATTTAAACGTCTTCCTACTCCGAGAGAACCTGCTTTCACCCGTGAGGATCATCCGGAGCACCTTGAAAACCACCGCGGAAAAAATGCCACGGCGCGGTAGAAAAATATTATTCTTGCGGATCGAAGGATCATCTCACCGCGAGTGGACGATATTGACTTATAGAAAGATGCGTCGCATCGTCGTATTCCCGCAAGATATGCATCCGCAGGCTTCGGCAGCGAACATTCGACGTCGTTACTTTCTAGTAGGAAAAACTTGCCGCTTCCAAGACAACTCTATGCTCCCGACGTAAAATATAGAATACCGCTCAAGTATCGGATATAAAACAAGGATGAAATTTTATGGGCGAGAAATTATGTTAATGAGACCCAAAGCTGCGCTGCGTTGTTATACTCTGGAAATTTAATAAAATCGGCTCTCCGTGGATTTCAGAGCGCGGGGCTTGCCGTGTAATTTTCTTTGTCAATTAACGCGAGAACGATCCTCTCTTATTGACCGAAGTTTATCAGGGATAGTTTACCGGCCAATTGAGATTTTTTAACACGCTCATAATTTCATGAGCGAACGAGCGCCGATGGTGTTTCGTTATTAATTGGTCGAATATCTTCCGACTCTGCCAGAGTATCCTTTCACTTTAAAGGCTACTCGCGCATTGACACGTATCAAATTGTAAAAACTATCGCTACGGGAACGCACGAATAAAATTATACCGGAAATGCTGAGCAGCGCTGAAATTCCTCGGCGCGCCGCCGCGTGGTCATTGCGAACGAAGACCAGGAGCACGCGTAAAACTGCACGGAACGATGCCGCGCGAATCGAAAGCTCTTTAAATGTTAATGATTTACATACTCTCGAGCGTGTATTACAATCCGAGTGAACGTCACCGCTCTTAAATGGTAATTGCACGGTGAGCTTCGCGCTCCCTTTCCTAACGCGAATTTCAGCCTGTACGCGTTAAAGGGGTAAAGTTCCTCGATGCAACGTGCCCGGAATCCTTTTAGTCAACGTCATTGACGCTGTAGCGGATAAATGCACGCCGCTAAAGTGGAGTACGGCGGCGAGGAATGGGAATATTTCGTGACTCGCAGATAATGAGGTGAGATTATTGGGAGAACCACCGCGCCGATAGATCGGAAACGCGGAGAAACGCTGAGAAACGCTGAGAAACGAAAGAGAAAGATAGCGCGAGAGGAACGGGCGTTGCGGGCGGTGGTGTGGCCACGGCAATCTGGAGGGAAACGGACGAGAGGATTGTTGTTGCGGCCTCGCAATTCGCTTTTGCAATCGAATTGCTGCACGTTCGCTCGCTCCTTCTTTGCTGCACGGGCTTCTGCACAGTTTCGCGCGCTTACTTCAAACGTTTTGCTCGCGCGCGCATAAGCATCACCTACACCCGCCATGCTGCGCATATCAAACTATTCGCCGTTATGTTTCCTTTCCTCCGCGTGATACGACTATCGGAAACTCACCGCTCAATTTTGCGGATCATCCATGAATCCGTCAATGATCCGTGCGAAAATCTACCAAATACTGCTATTACCGAGAATGATCGTTCTCCTCCTCTCTCTATCTCTCCTCTCAATAATTTCACGGATGAAAACATAATTTTCAAGAGACTGCGCGAGATGGGGAGCGCGGTCTTAATTTAGTCCGATTTATGTTATATACATGTATATATATGCGCGTCTACCACGTATTCGATGTTTCATTTCATAGATCGCTTCGATGATAGGAAGAAACTATCCAAATTGATCTTGAATACTGCTATTACCGATAACAACGGTATTTTCTATTTTCTCCGTAACGCGTAGACGCCGGTGGGTTCGGGTATCAAGGAAATTCTGGTATTCATCTCACTTCGGTTCATGAAATCTCTATGCGATTTCGATTAAGATTAATGGACCTACTTTTTTAAAATACTCCCATTGGGATTGAATATTTCAGCCGGTAGATCGTTACAAATATGGCGTCGGTGATCTCTCCGACGATGCCTCGATTCATTAGTTAGTTTAGTAATCGCCATTAAGAAGACTCCGAATACAGACATTATCGATAATTATAGTCTTTCGCTTTTTTCTCAAAATGCCTACACAGACGCATAATTGTTTCTCCAGATTGGAGCTCTAGCGCGAAATAGAGTTATTGCACAAAAGCTCAAAATGAGATCTTAATTCTGCTCCACTTCATGGAAGTCGTTCGCCATATTTCAGTATTCCATCTTCCAAATCATTGCGGCATGAATGATGTGCTCCCTAATGCGCGGAATCATTAACCACTCTGGTCCACCAACTACTATATTAAAGTGATTTTACAAACCCACGTTATTGACGACTGTCATTTTTCTTCTTTTCTCCAGATAGTTACGAAATACCGATGTTTGGCTAAAATTAGAGCATGAGACTATTAAGATAAAGCTGGTCAAGAATACCTATGAAGTTTCATCAAGATAGTTTACAGAGTGCTTTCTCGATGTCAAACAAAACTTGTACATTAATATTCAATCTGTTCTGGGAGATTTATCGATATGCCGATGTCTTTCTCTCCCTCTTTCTGTCTCTTATAATTGAAGTATGTTCTAGTATTCGTAATGGCATCAAAGTATCCCGACTCTTGGTTTAAAATTATGTAAAAAGTGTCGAGCGAGTACAGTAATTGGTATTAACTGTAACTTTTCTTACCACTAAAATCTTTATCCAAGAATTTTTGTGCTTCTTTAAATTTCTACTATACGCCTGGATGTGTGAACAGAATATACGCAGAGTATATCGCAATAAGTGTTTATTAGTGTTTTATCCATTGCGAAGCATTTGCAACTACTTTACGATAGAATTACTTCATTAACTACTAATTTTCTTTCACGCGCAGGAAATTGAAAGAATGCCTTAACGCGTGTAAAAGCGCGTACACGTATCTGGAGCCCTTCAACTTTTTAGACCCGGGAATCTACAATAATCTGCATCGTATTGTTCCAGTGTTAATATTAAAAGAGATTGATACTTATATTGATATACCTCGAGTGCAATCTATAATTGATTTTTTCCTATCATTAGCCCACGCATAATTTGAACATTAAATCAATATGTAGATCAATATTGATCAATACTGATTTATAGTTCATTACTCCCATAAAAGAATCTCGGAAAGTTGAATTTAAAAATAGCATATTTTAAATAACGATTATGCAATTAGTAATAGCTTGTATTTATTACGGAGCTCGCACTTTCATATATATTATAATGAGCTCGCATTATACCTTTATATTTCATTAAACATCTTCCTACAAGATACTCTCGGATATTCTCAGAATAAATAAGATATCACTTTCCCATATATACTTTTCATTGATTTATTAAAAAAAAAAAAATGTTATATTTTGGTAATTCACATGATTTATATATATATATTGTTATCATTTGAAATAGAAATGCTGCAAATAAAAATGAGAGAATCCATTATGGTACTATCTATTTGAGGAAGCAATTTTATTATTATTATGCATTATTAGTAGTACAGAGAAAATACTGCAAAATAGAGATACTTACCCAGCCCATATTTCCCGATTATCGTTTCTTTCAAGTTTCTCTAGCAGTAGCTAACTCACGGCGAGCACATTTCAGTATGCAGAATTCATGTAACTAATGCACGTGCGATATCACAAAAGGCAAGTCCCCCGTTATATGTAGCGAGCTTAGAAATTAGCGCGAATTGCGTACTGTCCAGGGAGACGTGGAGCTGAAGACTGGCGAAGCTAAAAGTCGGACGTACGAGAAGGCACTGTTACTTTCATAGGTCGTCTCCACCTCCAGCGAGTTGGTAGCAGACCCCGTAGAACCGCGGACCCGCTGGACCCCCACATACGCGAACCTCCCAACCCCACTACTACAGGTCCAACCACTACGAACAAATTCATTTCTTCGATTCCATCATTAACTTTACACGTACTTGCTTTATCATTGAGAGACTCTTCATTCGTGCCTCTTATTCAATTTTTTATTTCATATTTCACAAACATTATTTAGTTTTAAGGCCCTGTAAAACGATGAATGAAAGGATCATAAAAAAATAATCATGAAGATCATAACGATCGAAGTTAATGAGCTTAGACAAAGGTTGACATTAATTCCGAAGTTTCTTGTAGTAGCGAGGAACCAGGAGTCCTGGTAAATCAGCTCGTGGTCCCACCATGGGCTCTGTCGACCGGAACGGGCCCATTCCTCCGCGATGCCATCGCCATACAGATACGACTGTAAGTGAAAGGAAGACTGCGTTTCTTCCCTTTTGCCTTCCTTCGGAGCCCTACCTTCACCTGCTGCTCTTTCGATTTCATATTAAACTTTACGATTTGCCCTATACTAATTTGTTAGTCCAATTCTATCAAAAGGTTTTCACGAAAGTTTCTCAGGTTTGATATCTTTCATATTCCACAGCTTCTGAATAGTCATTAAAACATTTATTGCATATAAAATAAACCAAGTACAATAATTCTGATCTATCCATTGATTTATCATTAATTTCTGTAATTTAAGCTAAGTTGTTCTTAATCGAGGGGTTCGAGTCTTTTTTTCCATAATTTCTTACTTTTAGCATGGCTGATCACTACTTTTTCTGCAAATTCTTCCTTTTGCTAAACATTTAAAAAGTTTTTTCATACGAAACATGCATTCTTATTAAAAAAAAAAAAAAATGATGGTATATTTTTAAATTATATTAAATTTTTTCAGGAACTATAAATCCCCTACAAAGTATAAAGAAAAAGTTGTTGACGAAATAAAAGTATAAGATAAAATATTTCAGGTTTGGCCAGGTTCTTGTGAATTTCAGATGCTTGCAAAAGTGATCCTGCAAGATTCCATGGCTTTATATATTTTTTTTACTATTTTTAAATTGCAAATTTAAAAGTTTTATTTCCACGAATAAAACGTTAAGAATGGACTAACAAAAAGTCAATTCAAGAGGTTTTATCATTGATCTATCTTTAAGAGTAGAAGATAGAAAAAAATAAATAAAAATGATGAGATTCAATTTTTGCGAATATTTTTATTTTTCATTATGTATTTGTTTTACAGTATTAATTGTTGTTAAACTAGTTCAGGAAAAATGAAATAGGCAAAACAAGTACAATAATTGATAAATGTGATGCAATGCGAGACGACAGCTGTATGGACATTTAAATTAAATTATAAGTTATTTTAATTACAATGAAATAATAAAGAAATATAGAGTTATGCGTATATGCCATATAAATGAGAATGTGTATGCGTGTATTATGACACAGTGTGTAAAGTATGTTCAGCATAAAATAGCATAAAAAATTAATATTCGTCCACAATAATTTACTGGCTATTATTTTATATGCACTTATCGCAAGAACATAGTACGTATGCGCTTTGGAGTTCTAACATAAAATTCTTTATGTGTGTTTGTGTATAGGTGTACATGAAAGTGCACGTGTGTGTTTTATAATGTATACTGTTTTCGGCCATGACTCTTTGCTTCTTCTGTTTTTCTCAGTTACTTCTTTTCCCTTTATATTGAATCAATTAGAAAATCCAGAGGAATGGCTAATCGTATACAATGAAACAATCATAAGGCATTAAAACAGGCACGAAAAAGCAAAAAAGCGAAAGAATACTTATACAGTATACTTATTTTCGATAAGTAATCGCATTTCACACACAAGCATCTTTGTAATCGTCGAATGATCTGATATAATGAGATTTGACTAAGTGGATTTGGCTGCATGAATAAATTGCGACCTACGAAATGACACAAATAAAATGGTAGTTGTTGTTTGGAGATTTACGTAAAGACCTTATATTACAGTGGCCTTTCATTACCTCACAGATATTTATAAAAATAAATACTTTGAAAATGTAGTGTTTCGTTTACTATCGTTAATTAATATCGGAACGATAATAAATAATTATTAAATCAAATAAATAAATAATTTTTTTTTGCTTAGCATCGTTTCGCATATCTTTTAATATTAGATTTACAAGTAAAGCAACGCTTCGTTTGAAGTTCGTTGTGTGCCGCTTTCATAAAAAAGATATGAATTATATTCGATTTCGAGCAAAGGTTTTCTGGATCTTTAGCTTAAAAGTAGATTTATTTTCATCGATTTTTTAAGTGCATTAACTTCACTTATATTCACTGCTCGAGAGCATTGGCTATTTATTTGTGTTTATGCGATAATTGATAAATTTTGTACAATTTAATTGAATTTTTGATTAATTTTAATTTATCAATGAAGATAAGGTTCAGTGTAAGATTGATATTTTTATCAAACTCTGAAAAATATTAATTATTTTAATAGTTTATGTGCGTCTACAGCCCTGAGATTTACGGGTAAGATATTGTGTATCAATGCTCCCGTTAGTTTGATATGACCAATTTTTCGATAGTATCGGCTCTACTAGTTGGCATTAAGTACAAATTCATTTAAAACTGTAGGAACGTTTGTATAAAAGGATAAATTCTATTTTCTAAATTCACGTTTCGCTTATATAAATTTGTATATGTATACACAATTTAAAGTTAGCAATAATAATTATGTAGTTGTAAAAAGTCTTCAATTGATTTGCGAGATTGATTCCTCACAAACGTTCCGAATAAGCACAATGTGTTTCTTGAAAAACTGTACCTTTCTAATGCAAAGCGTTTAAGACAAATTTTTTTTTATTGTCATCTTTATTTATTAGGCCAGTCTCAACATTTAAACTATAGTAATTATTGCATGCAAAAGTGTCTAGGTGACTCTCTCAGATATGCTCGTTATTCAGTAGCATCGATTTAGGGTAACTTTATATTAGAATGGTACTATTGTATTTTATTTAAGGATGTTCATTTTTTTTTTAATATACCACAATAAATAACAGAGAAAGTATCTAAGAAAATAATATGAAATATATCTAGTTAGCAAATTCCCATAATCATATTATAAGTATATATTACTTTCTTTTCATATTGAATGGTACTTAAAATTTACATTCTATTATGTAAAATTTATTGAGACGCAATGCGGTATCAAAAAGAGTATGATATTTGACACATTATTCCAAATGTCGTTCGTTGTAATGATATTACGACATTATTCTGAACCATTAGGATTATAATTTAAAGGTCTGATTCTCCGTACAAGGCAGTAGAGAAGGAGCGATAGTCTAGAGCTCCGGGGATACCATTTGGTCCTTTGTATGGTGGCATACGTTGAATGCAATATTCTGCTTGATCAGGTGGCAGTTCTCTTCTCAATTCGTCAGGTAGAATATATGGCTATAAAAAAAAAGTGTTAAAAGTTTAGTACACGTGTATGACACTAAAACGAATAATACGGTAAAAGTGATATGTACTTTGTCACCAGCGAGAATACGGAAGCTGTCAATAACTTGCTCGGCAGTATCTGTGTCTGTTGATTCTCGAGTCATAAAGTCCAAGAAAGCGTCGAAATGAACGTAGCCTGAATTGTTAGGATCGACAATAGCTAGTATACGCTGGAAGTCTATATCACCTTGCCTATCTTTTCCGATCGAATATCCCAATGAAACAAGGCAAGACTTGAATTCTTCAGGAGCTAATCTGCCTGTCCTATTTTTGTCAAAGTGATTGAAGCTACTGCGGAATTCATTTAATTGCTCTTGTGTAATACCCTGAAAAACAAGATTAGTTTCGATTAACGGTATTCGATGAACTTTTTAATAATAAAAAACCTAATGATAAATATTTAATTTATTTTATAAATACCTTCGAATCTCTCGTAAGAATTTGATTCTCAACTTCATTAATATTGCGATTGATCGAAGTCAGCAGCTGCTCCCAACCAACACGCAATGTTTCCATTGTGTATTGCGTGTATCGATTTTCGAAGATCATTCCTTCTTGGACAGCCTGGTGAATCTTTTCTAATTCCTCAAGATGTGCCTTATATTGATAGACGGCTTGTTCGTATTCTTTCAGACGATGAAGTTGATCCTCTAGCGTTCCCTGTAAATAATTTAGGAGCATTTATATAAATATCCTGCATCATTTTAATTAAAGATATTGCCTCTAAAACTTACTTGAAGTCCAAGTCCAATTGCGGTTACAGCGTCCAATTGGCGTTCTATCCATGGTCCTACTGCATTTGCTTTTTCAGCAAATTGCCTTCGAAGCAACTCATTATCTATTTAAATGATTAAGGAAACATAGTGCTTTCGGCATATAAATATCAAGTTATTATTATCTCTCGGTAGAAAGAGAACTAAATTATTGGAATCCAATAGCGATTAATATCAAGCAAAAGGATACTTTGCTGTTTACGAAGTTCAGCTGCCAGTGTGCCATCGCGTTGAGGTACCAACTGTCTCACATCACTCCACTTCTTAGTCAGATCCTGCATTGAATATAATTGGTTGTAATATAAGAAATCAGCGTTCACGTTAAGATAAATAAAATTGTGACTATTTAAATTCTCACCAAAGCAGTAAGAGTAGTGTATGGGTTTTCAAGGCCACCAGGAATCTGGAACTGTTTCACAATAGATTCAACTTCACGGACTAGTCCTACAATAGAATTGTATTCCTTATCGGCTTCACCAAGTGTTGCTTTGAATGCTGAGTGAGCATCCATTAGGCCTTGGATCTCTTCCATTGTATGCACAATGAACATATCCACAAGATCCTCCCGGGTTCCATCCAACCAGTTGTTAAATGGCTGATAAGTAAATTACATTTTAATGAAAAACTGTGAGTTGTGTGTCGAAAAAGAAAGAAATGAGGAAACAATGCTCACTGCAGCGCGTTTGGCAAATTCCAAGTGCAGAACGTCGATCTTTTCAAGAATACGCTCGGCTTCGTCCAAAGCTTGACGTCTACGTTGTGTGAGCGTTCCTAAGCGATCCCATTGATCGCAAATACGTTGGCATCTAGCATTTACCGATGCACTATCGTGATATTCGAGCGTACTGAAACAAAATTACGTTTAGAACGTTCAACGAAACAATTTCTTACATAATACATTATTAACAAGTATTGGATTTGATCAATTACTTTAATTCTTGTGCGATAGCTGCAATTTGTTCAACACGATCTTGATGAGCTGCGAGGTCCGATTCAAATGCTTCGTGCTTCTTCTTCAAAGCTTTCAATTCATTAAGCTTGCATTGTCGGAAATGCTGGGAAGTCAACATTTCCTCCTTTCCAGCAGTCCAATCTTCATGAGCATCGGCTTTGTGCTTGAATTTCTGAGCCAAGTGCTCCAATCGTTCAAGGCGCATCATCTCAGACAGAAGCCATTCCTCAAATGACTTCTCAGCCAATTCCAATCCTACGGACAATCATTGGCAATAATCATTTTCTGGATGCTTCAAGCGTATTATCGAGCGAATAATCTATTTCTTTATTTGAATGTTTTATATACCTTTCCATGCTTTGTTGATGTCCGAAACTAATTTTCCTTCAGTGGGCATATACGCTGGACGATTGCTCAGCCTCAGTTTAGTTTGAAGAGTATTAAAATTCGTTTCAAGCTTAGCTTTCTGTTCTACGCGTGGAGGCTTGTGTTTGCGACGGTACGTTCTATATTCCTCTAGTTTTTTTTGACAACCAGCTAATGAGTTGTCAGTTTGTCGACTAGCAAGCCATGGCATTGTTCTTCGGATCCACTCAAGTAAGTCTGAAGCTAATCGTTCGTATTCCTCCATTAGCCTTTCGTTTTCTTGGTTTACTTTTAGAACCTTGCAGATTCTGTTTGCTGCTGTCTCAGCCTATATGTAAAATATTTATTTTTTAATATAACATTGTGTGATATAAAATACTAAAGTAATGTAAAACGATTATTAATAAATAAATATTATTTGCAATATAAGCCACAATCATTCATTGTTATAACAGAGAAATAATGCAAAACCAGAAACTTTAGTAATTATGCTCTTTTTATCAATTATAGTATTGGCTCAACTTAATTAGCTTCACAGTATGTTTGATCTAATCGAATTTTAAAATTACTTAATTTTACATTAAAATAAAATATATACATATGGATAGCACGCGTCTCATTACGAATTTTATTGAAATGTAATTGAAGAATGATAACTTGATCCTTGATCTGAATATTTACCATCAGTTAAATCAAAGTTTAAAACACACCTTTTGTGCACCACTGAAACAGTGGTAGTACGAGGAAACGTAGGTCATCACAGCCCTCTCATCAGGCATTGCCGTATTTCGCATATCTAGAAAAACATAGTTAGAACAACTCAAACCATGCATTGTTAGATTGATTTTCGGACAGGAATATCAATATCACTGATTAATAGGAAATGTGCATGAATTTTATATAAATATATCATATTAAAAAATAAACAGTTGCATATTAGACTTCTTATGGTAGAAAAACATAACAAAACTCAATCTTTGTTACAATTGAAATTATGAAAATACTATGAAAATTACACAAAAAATAGTTTCGATCGCCAATAGCATAAAATTGATTAAACTCATACTGTCGTGTGTTTGACATATCGTCATATTTTAATAAAGTTGCTTAAGTAGAATGGCTGTTTTATCCAATAAAGGTTAAGGAAAAGCACACGTTTATTTGATTAGTAGAAAGTAAAGTGAGATGTATAATAATTGGGACAAAGAACAACACGCGTTTCATTGTTCTGACCTGCTGAGCACCTTGGAAGGCATGATAGTAGCAGGACACGTACGTCATGATTGCTCTCTCATCCGGCTTGGGGGTGTTGATCAAATCTACGCGATATCAAGGGGGTAAAATATTTAAAATTTGCACCAAAATCATTTCTTTGATAACACTGTTTTTTTCTAATACATTTGCATCCTGTTCTTTAAAAATATGCTTATACGCACAAAACACATATGATATATTGTCTAGTAATGCAACAAATTGTAAATAAAATGCTTTGCTCCATTATTAATTAGTTAATATAATACTGCAAGGGGGAGCACACCACTTACCATCAGGATCCAACATTCTGGGGATGTCAAGGTATTTCTCAGCAACATCAAATGCGGTGTTCAAGTTTTCCAAAGGATTGTCTTTGCTCAGTTTATTGTAGTCAATCAAATCTGGACGATGGCGATGAATAAGAGCGCAGAATGCCAAACCATCTTTGAATGACAGATGGAAGTTCTGCACGTTAACATTCTTATAAGGTGCCGTTTTACGCTGGCACCAAAGCAATAATCCTTCTTTAGCAGTCATTTCCTCCACGGAGATATCTTGAATGGCAAATCGTAGGATGATAGTCCAGATCATACCCAATGTCATTTTCAAGTTGCCATCAACGATCTCTATTAAAAAATTCAT
This sequence comes from Sclerodermus sp. 'alternatusi', assembly GCA_037305995.1. Taxonomy (NCBI): domain Eukaryota; kingdom Metazoa; phylum Arthropoda; class Insecta; order Hymenoptera; family Bethylidae; genus Sclerodermus; species Sclerodermus sp. 'alternatusi'. The sequence goes on from CM074544.1 coordinate 7,611,882, forward strand.
AATAAATACTTTTAGAAACTGAGCGTGTCTGTATTTAGATTCTTTAAAAAACGAACAAAAGGAAATTTTGGATTTTCTCATAAGGATTGCTTACATAGATATTTCTAGTTTCAATAGTTTATAATATATTAGAAGCTATCCTAAATACTTCATTTAGTAAATCTGACCTTCTGCTCCAATAGAAACAAGTTTGACGCCTTTACTGGCGATATAATCGAGAGCCTTATTGACGTTAGCGATTTTATGAAATCGCATTTTTCCTCGATCAGGTTTTGGCAGAGTTTCACCTGAGATTACCTCAAGTAATAGCATCAGTTTCAACCCATTTCTGAAGTCGTCCTCGATCGATTCAATAGCAGTACCTGCTTTTCGAAGATGTGAGTTGCACCAGGCAGTAAATGTCTACAGAAGAAATCATAAACGATTCAATCATCGATTGATTTATTATGTTTTCTTTAATATACGTTTCTTAATCATTACAGTATTCTACCTATCATTTTCATTTTCTTTCACTCGTTTAGATTTATCATCAGTAAAATTGTTATTGGATAAAACAACTTTTAATAATCATTTTAATAATGTTGGGACTTGCATAATTCACAAGGTTTTCATTTCAGTAACTTAATTTAATCTAAAATACATTAATTTTCATCTGAATTATATGCTATAACTTTAACTCTTTAATTTTTTTTCCGCGCGTGCGATTCTTACAAATTTCTAAATTCATATATATTGATTCCAATGACCATTTAAAATGAGGAATCAAGTTTGACTGCTATGCTGCTTGGTGTATTTTAGTAACGACCCCGATCCCTCCTGCTATATATATCCTCTGTCCTGGTTCTTAAATCGTGCTTCCTATTGCTTTCTGCAATGATTTTTGAATCTTCCGATATCTTCAATAATGAATAAAAGACTACTTCAAACATAGCATATCAAAAACTACTCAATACTTTTACAAAGCACTGAATTGTCACAAGGCACCTTTATAAATGCAAAACAAATTTTATATTCCCAATTATCAAACAGACATTTGATTATTGACAATAAGTTAAATGTTAAACTCATCATCTTCGAAATTCGACAATAAGTTAAGTGTTAGACTCATCATCTTCGAAGTTGACTATTTTTTTCTGTTACTTTCTTAAGAAAAAGCCAAACGAGGGGGTGAGGGGATTATAAAATATAGACTTAACGTTATTGAGTATTGCACATAAATTTAATTAAAATAAAAATAACTTTCGAGTTGTACAAATATTAGGAATAAAGTAAGGATAAAAGTAAAAATTATAAAGTGATTAATTTCATGTTTTTCTTTTTTTATTTATATTTATTGCTGAAATAAAAATATTTGAAAATTTTACAATCAAGATAACATTGATAATAGGTAAATAAGAAAACTAGGAAGCACTGATAACGCCAATATTTGAATTTTCGGGTGAGAAAAATATTATGTGAAACTTAATACGAGTAGCGTCAAGCGCACGACGGCCCAAAATTGGACATGAGCCACCCTAACCTCTACTCGCACCCTAAGATCTATTTGTAAAACATCGGTTCCTCCCGCACTGAGCTGTAAGCACGTTGCGAAAACATTAATTTGTTCATTCAAGGGGTTTAACAAGATTATTTCACTTACAATAACACAAAGATTGTTTAAAACTTATAGAACATGTTCTTAGATATTCTGCGCTCTACTTAAAATTACAGTTTTCCGTCAATTATCATTACAACATCAGTTAGATTACAAACAAATTATTTATTAAAGGTATAAATATGCGTATATGGTTTAATATTAGGTAAAAAATGTTCATTTGGCAAAGTCGACTTGACAAATTGAAAAACTTTAAGAAACAAATTTGAAAGTGTGAGAAGAGTGAGAAAGAACATCCGTATCGTGTGCAAAAAAAAAAATAAGAAGAGAAAAGCAGGGAAAATTTTATTTTAAAAGTTAAAATAGTCAGAAAATAAATCCGTAATGTATTAAGATTTATTCCTTTGTTAAAAGACTGTGTTAGGCTACCGTGTAACATGACCGCTCTACTGTTTCCTGTATCGACACCGGTAACTGCATTCCATGGATTTCCTAACTATTTTTGCAACAATGCATTTACAGTAAATAATACAATCGTGCTTCATTGAACGAAGCGAGTATTTAATATCGACCGCTTTACACGCAATATATAGAATAATATAAAATAATTTTATCGCATCACGTTGATTCACGAGAGGAAATAGTCGAGTGAAAAATTTGTTTAACCAGAACATAACTCTTATCAAAATTATCCCATTGATCGTGCTCGATGTACTTTTCTACTGTACGAAATTTGATTTGTTTGCATATTGCACGAGCACAGATTATTAATTTAACTTAAATCTACATAGTGTTCGACTGTGACAAGTCTGACGGGGTAGAAACTCTTCCGCGCGACGACAATTTGTGCATGATAAATACAATTTATTCGGCATTGAACGGTAAAATTCAGGAAGAAAGTCATTCTTTTACAGATATCTAGAAATAATGAAAATCAATGTATACATTGGTTTGAATAAATTTTTGTGAATAATCATCGGAGTATTCTTTAAATATAGTTATCGCCAAGGTCCAATCAGAATAACCGAACGTGGGAGCGAGCGCGGGAAAATTTCCGTCATTTTCAGCGCCCCCCCGTGGATAACACCGAAAGTTAGTATTGTCGCATAACAATCGTATTACTCAAAGTATGACACGAGTGGGTCACCCGAATTCAAACCAAGATTTGGCGCAGAGCCGAAGATTCTCAAAGGTTAACGATCTTCTTGTGTCAAGAAGAAATCAATCGAACTAAGTAATAATAAAGTAACCCATTACCTACCTGGACAGCCAAGGGGTAAAAAACATTCTAAAAAGCTATAATAACGAGAATGCCTAAGTGCATCATTATTATTGTTTGATATTTCTATATTTCACTGTAACATCGTGTTCCGAAGGAAAAACTTTTGAGAGAGAAAAATTTTTGGTATCCAATATTTACCATATAAATGTACACGACATCAGTTTCGTGATTGAAAGCGGAAACTAACAGAGCATTCTTGGAGAACGTACTTCCGCTCTTAAAATCACTATCGAAATAGCTATGACGTTAATTATTATCATTATGAAATTTCTAGAAAGACAACCATCATCCGTCTTCCAAACATTTTTATGATTACATTGTAGTACGCTCGGTTGCCTCGTTTTTACTTGTCCCTTTTCCGCAGCTACTTTTCCAAAGTGACAATAATTTGACAACGAAAATAAATGATAAGTAAAAATGATGCGATCTTTTAAAACTTATATATTTATCGCTACAGCATGATAAATAGAAAGCTCCAATAACCTAGAAGTTAATAGAGCCAAGTTTGCCTGGCTCTGACTTACATTTTAGACTCGGACGTTAAATTGAAATTGTAGATACAGATGATATCGGATGGTCGTCCAATTTAAGAAAAAGCATAATTGCACCTATAGCGCGTAAGTACTATCCTGTTTCTATTAATAATTCCCTGCAATAAACATATATAAAAAATAACAGATTTTCAAGTTACACTTATTTTTAGACGATGGTGGCGAATAAATTCAAGTTTATACGTTAAAAATAATCATCCTTATTCATTACAAGTTTTAATTTTATTTATTTGACGTACGAATTTCATATATTTCAACTGAGGCAGGAACTTGGCTAGTACGTTATATAGTATTTGGAGGATTAACGATGACAACACTTTATCACGTTGCCACTAATTTCCATTGAAGTGTTTTTAGACATCAAAAACTTTCTAAATTTATAATTTCAATTAAAAATCTGAAACATTTGCTATGATTTAAGTTCCCTCTATTATCGTGGTGAATCTTGACAATTCACCGAGGTTTTTTGATCGTTCGATAAAGGTTTGCCTGACATTCAACTTATTTAAAGGAACCTTGATCATTGTACTTTTTATATAGAACAGATTCGCAAGAGCATTTTTTAGCGAGGATTAAGTTCACGTGTTCAATGAACTTCAACCAAGGATAAATTTAATACCTATAAATGATTTATGGATTGTAACAGACATAAATCAAAATTGGTAGTTTCTGAAGTGTTAAAGATGAAGGTATTAAGGATGTTAAGCGCCGGCGTTGAACCAGTTAATCGGAGGATGTGGACCCCGGCTATATAATCGACATGTCTTACGACCGCGTGTCTTATCTATTTATAGCATCTATTTATACTGTAGCGTCAGACGTCACGCAGACAACGATGATATCCTTGTAATAGTGACCACTGACGGACTGACTGTACAATCACATTTTGTAGTACATAGATCGCAATATTCTCGATAATGGTCGACCAATAAACTCGAGAGTCGTGATCTCGTTCACGGATGCATGAAACTGCCTTAATGCTTTCACTTTATTGTTTCGCAGCGAATGACATTAAACTGAACAATGACCTCCCGTGAAAATACAATCTCATTGGAAAAATGCTATTTTCAACCAGGTATTTTAGGCAAAAATCCAAAAGAAACAAAAGCTTATGTAAAAAAAGATATTTCTTAAAGTTACGCTGATATTCGAGTAGAATATTTTAGGCATTGTTTACTATCGCCCAAGCGCACATACACATACACATTTTAGTACTCTGAATCAAAGTTTTCTAAATTTATGAATATCACGTTACAAAAGCATTAAGACGGACGGTCGTATCAGCATTTTCTATTTCAAATTTTGATTTATTTGGGATTTAATAGAGAATACGAAGTTGATATATTTTAGTATTTAAATTCAATCTTTGCTCTCGATACGCTGTAACACGAATGTTGAGTAGCCCTATGCCAGATACATAGTTCCTGACGAAAAAGTATAAATGGGAACTAGAACCCTGTTATTTGAAATGAGATATTAATGCTATCTTCGGTAGAGGTACCTTCCGTTTCTTATCAGTGAAAACCGCGTTCCACCGTGTTATATTTCATTTTGGTTTAGACAGCTCAACGGAAGCATTTAACTTTAATTCTTACAATGTTTACAGATCTAAAAAGAGAGGGAGATAGAATGAGAGATAAAAATAAAGAGATAGGCACTGCGCGGAATGAAGCTAGGCTCTAATTTCTCATAAGTTTATTGCCAGTATGGTAAAAGAAAGTAAGCGATGCCTAAAAGGTCAGGTGTTTAACGAGAACCTCTGAAGATACTCTGCTTTGAGTAATGCGTTTTCCCCGGTTTATTTCTCTCACTGATTCACATGAATAAATTTCATCTTGTTAGTCACACATACGTGATGGAAAGTGTATACAACGCAATGAGACAGAAGGACGAGAGACTCATTCACACGTATTTCCGCGAAGTATCGAAAGACATGACCCATTTACAGTCGAGGAAAAATATCTATCGCTGGTGTAGGGGGGCTTGGAATGCTCTGAACGTAGTTTGAAAGTCGACGATGAGAGGTTTTATGAGAAATCTTCTTGTACAGTTAGCAGCAGCCTGTACCGTCTAGTGAACCGTTGATTCGCTGTATACTATCGACATCTGCGTTAATGACTCTTGCTGTTCTCTTAATTATATGCATCAAACTTGATTAATCTCAGTCACTCGAAGATTCTTGCCCTAAATACGGAAGCTCTACAAGCGTGGGTCAAACGAACTACATACATCCAAGTGTCAATCCAGTACTCCAAACTTCTTTAAAGATACAAACATCTTGACGAATGCAAAACTGTCTTCACGAGTATAAAATAATATTTTTTGTTTTTCCAAAGCTAAACTTTTTCACCTGGAATTTGTTTTGTATTATTATTAATAATTCTTGAGGGTGATTTGATACATATTTTGCCATCGCTTGCGGAAGAAGATGTCTACTCGTCTAAGATTAGAAACCCTAGAAAAATCGTGAACACGTGGACAAGGCCTAAAATTACATGGTTATGACTAATGAAAGTTAAGAAAATTTTAATTATAAATACGTTGTAGAGGCGTCCTTCGTACCTATTTTCAAAGCGTTAGAAAGGGATCTATTCTCTTCCATTTAATTAGTTTAATGACATTCCGTTATCCTAGAAATAACAGGTTTAAGATTAACTTATTTTGTCATGATTAAACGAGTGATAGATACTGTGTGTGAACAGCCATTAAGATGCAGAACCAGATATGTATATACCTCAGTGCAAACATTAGAAGATTGCCAAAAAAGATTAGATAACCGGTTACTCATGTTTACTCTCAAAATATCACGATTGTTGCGATGTGATGTAATATGAAATGCTGCAAAAATATTGTACGTGATATCAATGACATTGTATTTTACTTGAAGCACGATAGTTTTCAAAATAAGCTACTTTTATTGATTGATTGTAATTGACGAAGTACCGTTCTTTCAAACGAATGAACGAACGAACGAACGAACGGACGAGCAAAGCCAAGTCCAAGAAGCATCCTCCGCATATGCGACAACTTTAAAAGTTGAGACTCTCTTCGATGTTTTAGAATTTTTGTAAAACCTCTTTAGCTATACAGCATTCCATTGTAGAACTCATTTAAAGGAATAATACCTTCTAACCACATAATAAGTGAGAAAATCGTTATTTCCTCATGACTCATCACTCAATTACTTTCGTCATAAAGTCTGAAAATACAATCTGAAGGGCTGTTGCTGGTACGTGCATACCAAGATGCGAAGCCTTGAGTTTCTGCCAGAAATTAAGAAAACGTCGCCAATGTGTTCTTGAAGTCGTTCCATTTTATCAGTAAATATCGAGAAGCGTTGTTTCTTTCGAGAAATACTATATTTATCGTAATAACGTTAAGTGACTTTTGCGACAAACAATTTCTATTGAAAATTGGCGATTTCAGTGCCTCAGAGCTATAAAGCCTCGTGACAGTTTGCCTCGTATCGTTAAATTGGCAAAAGCCGCTAACCTTTGCAAAAAATAATATAAAATAATAACGCATGAGCATATTATTCGTTATCGGTCAAATATACATTTACTACTGCAAATAGAGAGTTACCTGCCTATCGTTTCGTAGTTATCGCAGTTTGCAGCATTCGTCGAAGGAATTGATATTCGATATGCTGCGCTTAGTCGTATATAACTCGCGTATAAAATATGGCATAAAATAAAAATAGCATCGGTAATCAGTATTATGAAAATAAAAAAAGCCAAGTTGAAAAATGAATAATTTTATTAAGCATTTTATTGTTTATCAGTTTGATTATTAAAAGTTGATTTCGTATCCAAAGTACGTAGATAGCCTAAAAGGCTTTCCTTCCATCCAATCGCCACCAAGATATTAAGAGGGGAGCAAATTTCATTGCTAATAGAGAATGTAAAGATCACTCACCTTTTTCTGCTGTTTCTCCCAGGCCGGGTCTAAAAGACCCTCCCTTTCCCACTCTTCCTCTGGTTCCATGTATCCGTCACCGTAGGCTTCCATGTCGTTCATCTTTCCGTGTTTATCTCACGTTCCTTTAAACGTAAACCCTTCAGTGTCACTCGTTATTCGATAGTTGTCCGTATAAAAAATTAGCTAACAGAGCCACTCCAAATGGGCGCAGTCGACCGACTGATAAAAATCTACGTATTTTACGTGCGAGTTGCCCGATTCATTTCACAAGAGAAACGCAAACAGAGCGGCATACCCCGTATAGGATGGAGTGAGTGAGTGAGTGAATGAATGAGCGAGTAAGTGAATGTGAGTAAACGAGTAAAATAGAGAGAGAGAGACAGAGTGGAATAGAATGTGTTGTATATGTGTATATGTGTATATGCGAAAGTGAAAGAGAGAGAGAGAGAGAGACAGAGAAAAGTACAAAAGAGAAACCCAATAAAAAGAGAGAGAGAGAGAGGGAAAGAAGGATATGAATCGAAGAACAAATGAAAAATTAAAGGGCTATTAAAGGGAGGATTTATATAGGCGGTCCGATTTAAAACGTGGAACGTACCCGCTAAGTCCAGAAAACGTTCGGTTCGTGTCGTTCTTTCCTTCGCGCTGACCCCTCTGCCACGAGTCTGACATACGATTTGCTCGCCGGTCGCGAGCCCCCCACTCCCTCTCTCTTTCTCTCACAACACCGTTGTCCCTCTACCGGCCTTACTCTTTTACAAACCCAAGTCCCCCACAAGAGCACAATTCTCTACGTATATCCCCACCGAATACTTGTCTCCATTTTCAAACCCGCGATTCCTTTCCTACACCCTTCAAATGCACCGAATACGCTCCCAAAGGGGGTTGCATTGAAACCAAATGCGATTGTACTCCGATCGACGCTAAATTATGACTCCATCGAACAATCTTCCTATGAATCCTTTGGATCAACGTGCATCCAAGTTTTCTGTACAGTTTTGATTCATTCCACGATCAATCGACCACACAATTTTCCATCTGAAGCAATCTTGGTAATCGCTGATGCATTTGCAACTAAGGGTTGAAACATTTCTCACACAACGACACGTTGGATGATAATTCTAACTATAGTGCAAAACTATGTACGTGGTGGTATAAGCTATGTCCCAAAGTATACATAACAGTATTAGAAAGTTTGATGTACTTTGAACATTATTTAGCAAAGATGTCTGCGATTAATCATCAAACCAACACTCGTCAGTCAAAAGTGATTAATAACTTTGTTCTTTGGAGCAAGCTACGAGTGCTACTTGATTTTACTCCATTCAATGCATGTAACTAGTAATAACTTTATACTCGTAGTATTGTGTTGTATTCAAAAGTATAAGTATAGTTTTTGAATCAGTAATTATCGGTGAAAACTATTTTTACTTAATTTCAATACAGCTTTAGAACTGAGCATAGTCTATGGAATTAAAAATTTGGAAACAGTTTCCATAAAACAAAAAAGTTTTTACCTTAAAAGGACTAATGCGTCCATATAAAATATATTAATTTGTTTATGATTTTATTAATACAAAAGCATACAAGTTTTATTTAATATCGTTAACTATATGCGTTCCTTTTATTCGATAAATCAGTTAAAATCTGATTTCTCACGTCAGAGTCAAAGTTGAGTGGTACTTGTATTACTGATAAGGTATTTAAGAACAGTTTTACTTGCAAAAGTAAATTACGTTCACTGTATAAAATTAATTTTTCAACATTACTACTACGCTAGCTACAAACTCAGATACATTAGAAGAAACTAACCTCGTTTTTTTGTATATTAATTCAATCGAACGTACAGTTCGGAAGATGTGAAAATGTCAAAAATAGTTGTGAAGTCGACTACGAAACCTCATTCACCCACACACGATAAAAATAGAACAGAAATCCGCATAAAATTCTCGAAACAACCAGGGCATCTTCGTTCCCACAAGACTTCACGGGCACTATGGCACTAAAGTACCATATTCTAGTAAGGAAAGTTAGTATTGGTTTTCTACTCATTTCAATTGAAATAGAATGTTTATATATGCATATAATTTTTAATACAATTTATATTATAATACTTTACAATCTTTTTTCATTATACGCGTAACATCAAAAAAATACGAACAATTACAAAGAAAAAGTTCTAAGAATCCTATATATATATAGTAAATGCAGATATTTTGAAAATTGGACAAATTTCTGCTTAGAGAAAACTGAGTTTTCTCTCATAGATAGCACTACTGTCTTAGATTGCTTTCCAGTTGGAAACAACTCAAAAAATGCATTTTTCATAAAAACTCGGGTGAGAGCGAGCCATGGACATATGAAATAAATAGACGAAGCATAAAGTCTAACTACAGATGAGGGATGTGAAGCCATTGAGGGAATAGGGACGAGGTAAAATTGGTGCCCACTTTTCATTGAGTGAACTAAATCTAGTGCCAGTTTTTGTTGAGTTAGAGTCCGCAAGGCGCTCGAAAAAAGGTCGATCATAATCTCTACTAATTTAATAGACGCTATATAATAAGAATTTTTATTATAATTGTAATCAACTGTGTTATAAATTCATATGAAAATCATTAAAAAATTACTTAAATGATCTTTTTATAAGTGTTACAAATAGTTTAATTTAAATTTAGCACTAGATATTGCTCGACCAATGAAAAGTGGGCACCTATTTTACCTTATCTCTCTAGTCACTTAATGACTTCATTCTCCTCATCTATAGTGAAGATCCCCTCTATGGCTAAAGAGATTATCATCCATGCCGGCTGTGTAAAAATCAACGCTTTCAGTATTACCCGCTGTAGACACTATCGTACCATAGATTTAGAAATATTTAATTTCTAAAACAGACGATAGTCGCGCTAAGATCAACTCCGTAAAATTTCGAGGTTACAGTTGAGTCTTGAATAACCTATCTTTATAGACTCCGCTATTGGATGGTTTATACTTTTATCTGTGCGTATATACAATTGTGGTGACTGTTTTGGTATATTTTTGCATATATATTTATATACGTTTGATATCAGTAGTCTCTATTGGTATTAACATTAGATATAAGAAAGATACATATTCTCTCAATATCTCTTTCTCATATACTTTAATACAATTATATTTCATTGAAAAATATTTATCTCTAGAAATAAGACAAGTTGTTAACTTAATAAAACAAAACATACTATCACTGTGTGTATAATTCTAACCTAACAAATTTTATAATTTTAAAAAAATTCGCACCTAAGACTTTAAATAACGTAAGGCGCGAAGAATCACTTGTATATCACAATTGTTGTTTTCTTTTTCTCTCTCTCTCTCTTTCCCATCCCCTCTCTTTTTCTCACTCATTATATAAAAACATAATCTCTTCATATGTCAATAACCAGGGTTTTAAATGAAATTATATAATCAAATTTCATCGAGATTAAATTGAATGAACAAGGTTTACTTGCATCAGTTGCGAACAATTGTGCAATACAATACAATCAGTGGCAAGTCTTGGAAAGAGTAATTTTTGCAGTATTGCATGGATAACTGTGCAGTAATACCGTACAGAATTGTTATAGTGTAATTGTTAGTGTTTTTTTTTTTATTTTTTGATATTATACGTATTACGAATATGGCTGGTTTTAACAATATCCGTCAAAATATGGGAATGATATTGAAAGGAGGCGTAGAATTAATGCTGAAAAGAGCTCACAGTTCCACTGACGTTTTACCCGAACGTATTCCATTTTCTAAGGACTTTTTCTTTCGTCAGGTAACGATTTTGACGGGAATTTTTCGATATAACTATATTTTTAAGGAAATTTTTGTTATTAGTTGTTCGACCCGGTATCCAGCACGTACACGTATTTATTAGCGGATATCGCTCAGAAAGAAGCAGTCATAATTGATCCAGTTATTCAATGGGTCGAGCGTGATAAAGGAATTATTCAGGATTTAGGATTACAATTAAAACATGCTTGTAAGTTGATAATGCACTTCATTGGCCTTCTTCTTTTCGCTAGCGTGCAAGGACTTGGCGATGGGCAAGAATTAATGCTAATCAAATTAAAGAGCATTTAGAAGTTTAAATTGATATTATCATGGCGGCAGGGATGGTAGTGGGTATGCGGGATGATAAAATGTTGAGAAATGACACAGAGACGAGTAGCAATAGATATTGTATGTGCATCGGCCGGTGTGCGATGACCGACTGAAGTTGAATTATGTTTTCCTTTCCGTTATTGCTCGCCCACAGCAAACTGAGCGTCTCTTTCAAATTTCAGTGAACACGCACGTCCACGCAGACCACATAACTGGATCCGGTCAACTAAAATCATTATTTCCCGAATGCCGATCGATGATATCCCGCAGGAGTCAGGCTGAAGCTGATATCTTGCTGGATCCTCAGGACCGAGTCGAATTCGGCAGGCACAACCTCCTGGTGCTGCCAACACCGGGCCATACCGAAGGTCCGCTTCCTTTTAATCTCACCATTATTGTGCTTTCATCGCGCGAAAAGAATTCAGTCTGAAAAGCCGCTATTCTCCCGAGGATCCATTGAAAACTGCTCGATCGAGTTATTGACCGTCCGCTGAAATAATGCTCAGACTCATTCTCCAGGACAATAGACTAGAATTAGAACAGAAATAGCCCAGTTTTCCATAAAGTCCAGTCAATTTTACATAACTTCTCCCATTGATTAAAACAGAAACTCCGACTCTTTCTATTTCTGTCTTGGAGCTTCAGACCTTCTCTCCTGTCAAGTACTGACGAACTGTTTCTTTCAGGTTGCGTGACTTACGTATGCCAGGAGCAAGGAATCGCTTTTACCGGAGATGCTCTGCTAATTCGAGGCTGTGGCAGAACTGATTTCCAGGTGCTTACGCCACGAGGTCCTATCAGGGCCGGTATCTGGAAATTATCGCTAGAATAATTTTAACCTGGAAAGTTCTAATGATGAATGCAACAGCTTCATCTTAGGAGTCTGTCCTTGAAAAATGACGTTAATTCTAGTACGGCCCTAGTGCGAGTGGACTTGAAGTGTAGCTTCGGCCAGCAAATTAGCCAGCAATAAGAATTCGATTGACTGATGTTGCAGGGTGGATCCGCCGAGACCCTTTACAATTCCGTTCACTCGATGATCTTCAGTCTACCGTCAAATTTCCAATTATATCCGGCGCACGATTACAATGGTAGAACCGTGACCAGCGTTGCCGAGGAGAAGCGCTTTAATCCGCGATTGACCAAGTCCCTGGAAGAATTTATAAAGATTATGAATTCATTAAATCTACCCTATCCGAAAATGATTGGTACGTGAAAAATGTTTACATCTACTTGCAAACTAGCCAAAGTAACCGAGTAAACTAGCGGAACTTGGTGATTAACCGGGAGCACAATGATTGTTAGTGTTTAAGAAGCAACCGCGACATTAGCATGGCTTTCCTATGGCGAGCCACTACACATGATAAACTGTTTCAGACGAGGCTGTACCGGCCAACAAAGTTTGCGGCCTCTACGAAGTTCGGGAGAGCCAGGAGAAACAATGAGAGAGGGAGAGAGACGACTAACCAGCTGAATTTCACTGTATTAAGGCCACTCTCTGTTACTAAAAAGAATTGTCTATTTTACGATACCTCGGAGAATACTGGTGACTTTTTTCCCTACTTTTTTTTACGTCTCCCTCTAATTTCATTTTTACTTTCATTTTTTACATCTTCTTTCTCCTTTTATTTTTCTCTTCGTTTATGTTTTATGGGATCTGTATAATAAAGGGCTTTAGGGAATAGCTGTTTTTATATATTTCTAATTGGCCTTGTTGCCTTTGTCAAACACCAGTTGAATTATTGGCGAGAAGGAGGGAGAGGTAGGATAGGAGGAGGAACCCAGTCATGTCTCGTTCCACAACAGGGTCTTCTCCCCCTAGGTGGTGGGGTTAAGAGATTTCGTTGTGAGCCCTGTCGCAATTTTCAATAGTGACCGAGTGAAAAAATGTGGCAGAGACTCGAAGTGTATTTCAGTGTACGTCCACCCCTTCTTTCCCTTCTCCCTCCATCCCCAGTACAATGCGAACCTGTAGAAGCGCACTTAAACTTTTGCCAGAACGAGAGGAAACCCCTCGGAGGCTCCTCCGCCGACTCCTAATCAGACAGGAAAAGCGCGTGAGAGAAATAGAGTTCTTTATATTTTCGCCTTCGATTTTATCCCGCGCCGTTTGCCAAGCTGGACGCGACTTGCCAATAAAGCGGGAGGCATGCGATAAGAAGTACTCCGAATATATTAGAGCCCCGGGGGCAATTTAATAAATGCGGGCCACGCCAAGATGTACCGAGTACCGGTGCCGAGAAGAGTCTGCGGAGGAGAAAGGGGAGGGACTAGAGAAGAACGAGAAAAGGAGGAGGGGGAGGAGAAAGAGAGAGAGACAGGGAGAGGTTTTTATTGACCAATATCCCTCGGCAGGACCACTTAAGGAGCCAGGATAATTAGAATGAAATTAGCCGAAGAAACTTATTCAACCGGAAAACTTAGTGGAAAAATCTCAAGATAAGCAATGAAATTCATTTTTCCATGCAAGATAAAGAGGTCTAATTTATGTAAAGCTCCGGATAAAGCAGTGCTCCTAGGCTCCTAGAAAAGAAAGACGCAAAACGCGCGCTTTAGAGGACAAGCGACACTGGGTGCTCTCCCAAGAGAAAGAGAGAGGAGAAGAGAGGGTGAGGAGAGATCAACTTGTAAATCGAGTTGTTGAAATTGGCTTCACCTAGGCTATGCTACGCTACGCTATGCTATGCCACGCTATGCTATGCCACGCTATGCTATGCTGTGCTGTGCTATGCTTCGCTGTGCTGTGTCGAAACTCGGGGTGAAGAGACCCCCATGGTGTGGTGCCGCTTTCTACTGCATAGCTGAGGGTTGAAATCGATACCGTTTCCATGGTAACCAGTGGGGACGGTGCTTGACACACGAACGAAGGTACGGGCCAAGGCTACCTACTCATGCATTTTCATGCTCTTCCCAAAACAGATAAGAAAGACTTCTTCCCAAGGATCCTCGTCGTACAGGACTCGCGCGCGTGCCCTAGGACAATTCGGCGACTTGATTTCCGCCGCGAGGGTCAGGGAGGGCAGGGAAAGGGAGAGACTCCTGCGATTTCTCTCTCCCACGTGTTTATCCGCGGCGGCAACGACAGCGGTGGCTTATCCTACCTTCTCCCAACCCCCCGCCGCTTCACCCTCGCCCCGGAAAACTCAACGGGGAAACTTAAACTCGAATTACCGGAAGCCACCGGGCGTCAGAGATGGAGAGTACCTCCCTGGAATTCTGAGAATTCATCAAACGTCCCGATAAGATCCACGAGCACCCCCGCCGATACGCGCGCATTATGCGACGCCGGAGTAGTCACCTCCATGGGTGGCTACGCTGAACCCTATGAGAAATCTCATTTCGATTCGACAGAATCGCGACAGCGCCGGGACAGATGTCCTCTGGAACAAGCAATATTTCCTCCTACGAGGTTTTCGATAAATTTTTATTCCGCGCGCGTTTCTACCTCCCCTTTTTCTCTTTACGCATACACACACACACACACACACACATATATATTTCATAGGCGCAAATGTATACGTAACACGCATCACAAGCATCGTTGGGTCCAGCGTAAAATTCAAAAAGCGAAAGCTCCGGTGAAATCGCCGTTTTTGAAAATCGAGTTTTCCCCCCTCGGAAAAAAAAACGAGGACCGTGGGGGTTGCGAAGGAGGTGGCGAGTCGTTGAATTAAAGATGCCGCTTAAAATGACGGAGCATCGAAATAATCCGGAGCGTTTTCCTGAAGAATTCATAGGATCGTGGAAAATAAATTGGCGATGTGCGCCCGGTTGGACGTTGCCCGACGTTTAGGTGGCTTTTACTACTGGCGAGCGACTTTCAAATTCGATGCCAGTAGTAGTGACTCAGCCTGTATACCCAAACAGTTACTTTTCCACTGCATTTCGATATCGCCTGCTCGTGTCCCTATCGTATTGCAACGGGTCTCTCCCCTCATCCCTTACCTTCCCCCTTCTCCCAGTTCTCGATGGCGGCGTCAATTTGTATTCGACGTTCCATTCAATTATCAACCCACACCACCACCACCACCACCACCACCACCACTACCACCACCATAACTCGAGCAGCTAAATGCTCTGGATTTTCATTAATACTTGCCATTTTGTTTCTCTCACCTATTTCTGATAATAAATATGCGCGCAATTCTCTTTATGCGTTTCTATTCTACTAGCGCGTATCTCTCGATGGTAAATAAACACGGCGAGACACCCCCTCCTCTCCACCCTCAACCCTTCGAGGCAGCTCGTTGCCCTCGATCGCTAACTCATCGTCGTCGTCGTCGTCGTCGTTGCTTATTAAAACTTTGCGAGTCTTTGGCTCCGTTGGAGAGAAAGACAGAAAGAGAGAGAGGGTGGGAGGGGGCGGGGGAGAAAAAAGGAGAAAAAAACAAGTCCTAGGTTGATTTATCATAATTAACGGTATAATACGGCAAACTTCATACACGGCCATTTATATCAATTAATTATCGGGAGGAAGGCGCCTGAAATTTTCCGTGGGATTATTTTTCATTTAATTAGAAAGCTCTGCTGATCGAATATCCACAGGTTGTTGATTTTATAATGGACTTGGCTTGCTTGCTTGCTTCCTTGCTTGCTTCCTTCCTTCCTTCCTTCCTTCCTTCCTTCCTTCCCAACCACCCCTCCCCCTCCCTCCATTTTGGCCCTTAATGCACACGCACGCGGCAAGCACACTCACCTGATGAGCACCCGCGCGCACGCGAAACCGCGAACATCATTAGCGCGTCACTAATGGCAAAGCGTGGGGGGGTTGGTCCCTTTTTTTTTAATAAATCCACGAGAACGGCCAATAACGGCTGCAACGCGGCAACTCGCGCAAAAACTCCCTTAAGCTCCCTCGAGCCACTCCGTCGATAAAACAGACTCGTCCCGCACTCCTTCGAAGGACACGTGCGCGCGAGAGGGAAGAACAAGACAAAATAAGGGGAAAAGCCTATCATTCATCGGACGGAGAATAGTTTCCAAGGCGCGCGAAGGGTAGGAGGTTGGTTGGGCCAGGTTTTTCGAGGTCGCTCGACAGTTCAGCGATTCCCTTAAGGCTCGTGGAGGGTCCGGGAGGCCAAAGGAGAGGAGAGCGCGGGTAGGATCGACGGAGGCCGAGCGAAAAGTGGAAAAATCGCTCGCACCGCCTAATTTTCGGGGTTTTCGCGAGGATGCCGCGGTGGTCTTCCTGGTCGTCGTCGTCGTCGTGGTCGATTCAAAATCCAGCGGTTCCCGCGCCAGTATCGACTGGAGTAGCGCGCATGTGAACCCGAGGTCAGGTTGTCATTGGTGGAGGAGTAGCGGCACGGGCGCCATCTTGGTTTTCCAGCGAGCGACCCACCCAGCCAGTACGGAGGCAGGTAGTGCTGCTCTCGTGCAAGGTGCTCGTCGTGTTCTCTCGCTTCCGCCGTTTTCTCCTCGGTTTCCCCGCGAGGATTGCCGCGAAACGTAGCTCGGGCTCCGGGCCACCGGGAACTTGACGATTCCACGAGATTCCCCAGGATTTAACGAGACATGAAGGAGTTAATCGTCTCCGTGCTGGGCATTCTCTTCGTCTCTCGGATCCAGGTGAGTCTCGCGCAGGTAAATCGCGTAGGCGGAGCCGGAGAGATCGGCCACCGCTCGCCTGCTCCCGATCGCCAGGAAGCACCGGCCCCCGGCTCGCCTCGGATACGCTCCCCCGGGTTCAGGACCCTCCGCCTCCTCCGGCCAGATTTTGCCAACCCTGCTCTCACCCCCGCGATGCTTTTTACACCCCCTTGCTGCGTCCCAGGCTATCGATCTCGCGCAACGCGCTCGATCCCTCTCTATAATTGTTTCTACTGCGCGCAAACACACACCTACACACACGCACGGCTCACTTTTCTCCGAGATCTCTCCTGGTGTGCGTACAGTCCGTGTAACTATCAAGAGGGTTTGCGCGCGATCGATCAATGCACCTCGGGCTTTGTGTCGCGGCCGCCAGTAAAATCGAATCTTCCACTCGATTCGATAATCCGGCGCCTCGGATTTACTTGCTTTTTAAAATTTCCTTCTCTCTCTCTCTCTCTCTCTCTCTCTTTCAGTTTTTTACGCTTCTCACTTCGCGTACGTAGAAATTCTACGAGCCTTGCCATTGTCCATTCGGAGCAAACGCGAGTAGGTTGTGGACTTGTTGGATCAATTAATTTCTAGCCGGGTGAATCCAACAGACGCGGCGTGGAGTTGTCTCGCTTCAAATGGTCGAATGTCTCTGTCTCTGTCTAGCTAATAGTACCTTCGTCATCAAATTTCCTCGGAGTCTCGCTCCGGATCGAAAAGTGGTAGAGGAAGAGTCTTGGTCCGCCATCGGGATCGACCCTGTGGAGGGACCTGCGTTTGTCTCGGGGCACAGACTGTACTCGCGCAAATGCACAACTGCACTTGCAGCGAATGCGAGTAGGCACGCACCTGCATAGGCGAACGCGCGAGTAGCGGGACTCACCCGAATCGAACCTGAAACACGCGAGAGTCGAGAACCCGAGGGAAAACGCGAGATCGCGAAGGGAGGACGACAATACTCGGCGTTATGTGTAAAATGCATTCTCCCCCGTCCCTCGCCCCTCTATTCTTCATCCACCACTGCCGCAATTTCGGCGCAATATCCCCCGCGTTAACTCAATTCCTCCGGGCGAACGTGTATGCATGCGAATTCGCTGCAGGGAGCATCGACGATCGAATTCCTTCGTTGTTCGTCAAACCCTTTCGGTCCGCTGTACCTTCGCAGCGTATTATTTTACCGCACTGTACCGCACACGCGAAGCACCGCTCTACCGTGCCGTCGACTATTGTGCCGGACTGTACCAAAGTCCCGGTGAGAATAGTCGCTTTTTACGGTAATTTTGGCGAAAAACCATTTTCTCTCCCTCTCTATCGTTCCCACCCCCTCTCGCACCCCCTCCCCTCCCCCAATCTCACCTTCGACGAGAGTTCGATCGAGTATTTCCCGAAAGCCGTCGGCCGGCTAGTTTGTTTATACGCGCGACGACCAATCAGATTAAGGGCTTAGGACGATCCTGAACTCCTCGGCAAAGTCCCATGATTTTTTTTCCGTTCATTCTCATCCGTCGGAGTGGTCGGTTACGTGAAATTTATTCAGCGACCCCAGCCGGCTTCTCTTGGACCGGCGTCAAGGTATTTCGTGATTCACGCGTACGGTGCCCCTCCGAGCCCCACCCCCTTCTCTCCTCTTCCCTTCCCTTCCCTTCCTTTCCTTTCCTTTCCTTTCCTTTCCTTTCCTTTCCTTTCCGTCCCCTCTCATCCCCCCTTCCTCTTTCTCGCCCCGAATACGGACATCCGTCGCGGTTCTGAGATCCTGTCGAGGTTCCCGAGAGTCGCCCATCGAGAATCGAACCCCCTCCCCAACCCCCGATCGATTTATTAAATTTGCAGCAAGGAGAAGCGACGAAGGACGTCGACTGCCGCATCATCCATTTCCCATTTCGTCCTTCACGGAATTCGTCCTTGAGGAATTTTCAAGGATATTTTGGAATCGAAGTTCGCGACCGAAAGTTCTCGGAGGGTCGCGGCGAAGTCGAGGCCCGAGTTTGGGGTCACGCGAGCCGCTTTCGTGGGCCTTCGCGAAGATGATTCAGCCGCAGCCGCTAACGACCCCTAATGGTCCCCCGGGTCTTCGCTAATTAATAAGCGCTCCCCGAGAATTGGCAGGGATCGCGATTTAGAGGCCACTGCCTGCTGGCTCGGCTCGGCTCGATTCGGCTCCGCTCCACTCCGCTCCACTCCGCCGGAAATCGTTATTTTGCCAATCGATCGCTGCAGTAATACACCATTTCCTGTGTGCGCGTGGGTGGACTGGAATTAAATAATAATTTCGACGGCGACTCCTTCGTGTCCGGCGCTCATCTTTTTTTCACGAGTTCTTAAAGATTCTCATTGTCGCCGTTATTGTCGTTGTTATTGTTTCTCGCTATTATCGCATACCTTTCAGTGCCCATTTTCTCTCTCTCTCTCTCTCTCTCTCTCTCTCTCACTCGATCACCCACTTCCTCTTCAACCCCAACCAGGGGGGTGCTGGAAAATATTCGGAACGCAATTCGGGGACCTTGGCGAGGGTCCCACGAGTTTCAAGTACTCGGGGGATGAAAGGAGATTAATGAATGTACCAACAATAATGGCCGAATTAATTAGAAACAAGGAAGTTTGCGAAAGCATTCAGAGTCTCTGACGTCTACTGATTCGCGCAAGCAATTTAATTTGTTGATTTGCGCAGGAAGCGAATTTCATTTCGCAGACCCAGCAGACCCCGCAGCTTTTCTGACGAGCTTCCGTCTAGTTGACAGTTCCGTTTATTAATTTCGCCCTCGGGAGGAAAAATGGCACGCAATAACCAGCAGCAGCAGCAGGCCGGCCTGCTGCGAGCACTTGAGCTTTGGCGCGTTGCTCGTAATCAAATAAATTGCGTTGGTCGCGAAGAGGAGGAACGGCAGGGGGTGGGAGTCGTCGTCGTCGTCGTCGTCATCGTCGATACGGGGAAAGCAGCCGGGGAAGCTCGCGAACCTCTCGAGAACTTCCGGTCAGTGCGTGCGAATTCACCTTCGGCGCCAGCGGAACTTGCTTAAAACTGCGCTTACACCCTCGTTTCCGGTTCATCCGGAAAGAGGGTGAGGGAGCGGAGGGAATCCACTCAAGAGTCGGATCTCCCGTGAAACGGCCCGAATGGCAATCGATCACGAGCTACCTCCTCTCCATCCTAATACTTCATAATTCTTCCCCTTTTCATCATCATTGCATTCCTAGCTGTATTTTTATAAGCGGCGGCTACACCGAGCCCGGATCCACTTGATTCCTTCAATACCTTCCAATTAAGGGCCCTATCGCACCTGAATTCTCTCCACTCGCAAGGAATTCTATTTGATTTACGATATTAACGGGAGTTTCGTTTCATCAACTTTTTTCCTTTTTCCTTTTTTCAGCCTTTTTTTCACTCTGGACTTTGGTTCCCGGCAGTGACTGGCTCGTGGCGTTTGTCGGGTTTCTCTCTCTCTCTCTCTCTCTCTCTCTCCTTCGTTCTTTCGCACATTCTTTTTATTCGTAGCTGCCATACGACACTTTCCTCGCTTCATACCCCTCTCGAGAGGTTCTCGTGACTCACTCGGTGCCCAATGATGCATTAAAGATGTTACACGAACCCACGCGCCCCCTCCCCCACTCTCCCTCTCGACACACATTCCCCTTTCCATCGTCGAGAACTATGGTTTCATAACACGAAATTCTATTCTCCCATTTTCCCCGGAGTTCCTCGACCAGTTTACCCGGGATATTCTCAATGATCCTCCAGCTTTTGGCGCTTCGCGAAGATAACGCAGCTCAGGATTTCGAGTGGTTCCTCCAGAATTCCTGAAAGGAAAGAGTTTCGAGGGTGGCCGTGACGCGCGTACCTGTTAATTGCTGACTTTGACGCTTCCCTTGGCCTTGGGAAAGGGCGGGGGTCTCCGGGGGATTCTTTCGCTCTGACAAATTTTTTTCATACCCGGCGGATTCGCGTGTCTTAAAGCACGCGACATCTTTAATGGCCCCTTATCCGGCGGACGTTTATCGTCTCGGGACAAGTTTCAGGCGAAATGCAAATGCTCCACCACTCCCAGTGCTCGGATGACGTAACAATCACTGCAGAAAGCACGACACGCCTTACCTCTACGGCACGGCATTAAAGTTACTTGTAAAATCTCGAGCCTCCCTCTTACGTCCCCAGGAAACTTCCGCCGCGTCGCCCAACCTCGAGAAATCTCCCGGAAACCCATTTCTTCCTCTCTCTCTCTCTCTCTCTCTCTCTCTCTATATATATATATATATATATATATCTATCTATCTTTCTTGTTTGCTTTTCGTTTATCAACCATCATCCTTTTTTTTCTTTTAACGCTCCTCGAGATAATTCCGCTCGCACAGCGGGGCTTAACTCTTCCCTCCCTTCTTCAGGGGCGAGGGGGGTAGAGTTGATGATTCAACTCGCGCGTTGCCCCGTGGAAAACTCGACTGGAAAAATTCCAGGTGAAAAAGAGAAAAAGACACGCCGCTCCGCGAATTCCAAGATACGAGAGGATCAGTATTTAGGATAGGAAGCTGAATTCTCCACGGGGGTTGAAATTTGTTCTTTATGCATGCACACACACGTACGCGAGAGATTCTCCGATGTATCTATTATAAACAAAACTGCACAATGTAATCTCCTCCCCGTCCGTTCATATTGATTCGCGGAACTGAAATATTTCTCTTGGCTAACCTGGCTTTTACGGATTTGCAAATAATTTATTAAAATGGCGCTTCTCCTCCCTTTTTACGCGAATTTCACATTTTACCATTATTATTTAAACGAATTGATAAATACCAAAGAACCTTCTCGATTTATTTATTTATTTTTTATCTATTCATTCGTTCATTCATTCATTTATTTGTTTCTGCATTAATTCCCCTGTGCTCTTTGACGAAAGTTGCAAAGGAAGAGAGGAGAGGGAGTAGAAATCTGAGCGTCGCCATGAGAGAGAAACCGTTCTTGGCAATGGATATTTATAGATCGAACAATGAGATTAGTCGCAATGCAAATAAAATTATGCATGTTTCAAGAACTGCATAAGCTCTCGAATAGGAGTGGCAGCCCGTTTCTTCGCGCGAACTCATTGTCAGTTACGTCAGCTGCAATGCTGTTAATTTGAGTCGGTACGCAGGATGCTCTCAGCAATGGCGACGGCGACGGCGACGGCCACGGCCACGTCGTCAGCGGCGTTCATCCATCCTGCAGAATTAACCTTCCAGTGGCTTTTGAAGTGATAACCGTAAGCCCGAACGGAGGTGTGTCCACTTTCCGTCCCCAAACCCCCCGAGCACTTTCATCCGGTTCCTTGTCAGATTTCGTGGAATCCTCATCGAAACCTCGGGTAGGGAGCGATCGATCCCCCGCTCTGAAATAAACGAATCTCGCCGAATGACGAGTCATCGTTTGTACGGACTCCCAGAGGAATTTTTCATAAATAATTTCTCAGGCGATCGCTTCATTGCGCCCGTGTAACTTTGACCTTTTTCATTCCGTGTAATGGGAGCTGCTCGACGAGTAGCCGGTGGCAATGATGGCGCCGTTGCAGTTGCGCGAAGAGTACCCGAAAAATCTGTCGAGTAATCTTCTCGATTTACCATAAACCAGCTTATTGCGAGAAGCCAGGCTTCGATATGAAAATACATTGGCTCCGCTGAATTTTTAAGGCTCCCACCAGCCACACTGAAATTAATCTTGGCATCGATCGGGTTCTTGACCCGGGGACTGCAGAAAATGGCAAAAAACTGCTTACTCTTGTTCATTCTCTCTCTCTCTCTCTCTCTCTCTCTTTCTTTCTCTTTCTCGCTCGCTCGCTATTGTATACCAGCGGAGGTAGTTTATTCCAGAGGTTCTCAGACCCTTGAATCTTTTTCTCCGATGTTAACGAGGAAATTTTCTTTTGAATTTCAATCGAACTCGGGGAGTCCCCGAATGACGCATCGATAAAAACCTGCTTTACCGACCGAGTATACAGGGGGATCCCCTTTCAAAAGAGCAGAGGACCTAATCGCTTTAAGCGATTAGGTTCTCTTGATTTTTCGTAAAGCGGAAGCTCCAAAGTGACGAACCCCGTAGCATTTTAGCGATTAGCGTCCGTATTAAAATAACTCCATGCATGTATTGAATGAATAGTGAGAGTGTATGTGTGTGTATGTGTATGTGTGTGTGTGTGTGTTGGTACGGGGACCACGTTTATCCATTGTGCGTCTATCTGCGCCGGGATTTTTTCTCTTGGCTCTGTCCATGCGTTAACTCGTCCACCCTACCTCTACCATAGAAAATACACGCCCACACGCACACACACCAGTTTCACATTCAAGCAGAGCGGCCATTCTGTGTTCCAAGCTGATTGCGAGAATTCATATTTTCTCCTCAATGGCGGAATTATCGTACCCTTCCGACTTTAGAGCTATGAGCTCCATCCCCCTCGCCTCTTCCACTCCCGCCCAAGCTTTTTTCCCCGGAAGTGTTCCAGCATCGTTTATTTAACCGGTATTCTTACAAATCTGCGCAAAAGCTCGACCTCTGTTTACGCGGAGCGCGCAAACAGAGGCCTCGCGCCCCGGGAATTGGCAGAAATTCTTTTTAAGGAACCCACGGGGAAGGATTTGCTCGGCGATTTGCAAATTGGAGTTTCCTAGCGATGCTCGCGTCGCGACGTTTCCTCCCGTTTACCAACGGAGTCCCGTAATCGGGCGGCACACGCTAAAATCACCGGGTCAAATAAAAGTTGAAACATCGGCTCAACAAGTGTCTACGACAACAGGAGTTGCGGGGGTGGCGGCGGGATATTCGGCGGATGAGGGGTAAAACTGCCAGGCCCACGTGATTTTAATTCGAGTAAATCTATGCATGTACGCGTTCCCGGCGTTGCTGGCAGCGTGAAAACGTGCTCGATAGACACAGAGTGGAGGACGCCCTCGCTAGGGGGTGGAAGGGAAAGGGATGGGGCGGAATACTCGCTAACAAAGCCAACCCACCCCCGGCTCCGCCACCCGAGGCTGTAGAAGGGTAATCGACTGTGCCGAGACTAAATTGTGTTTACAGCCTTCGCTCTTTGCGCTCCCTCCACCCCCTCCCCCACGTTTAATTGCCAATCGCCCAATCTCATTAAGAAATCGAGATTTTTCCTCGATTCCTCCGGCTAGACACTCTCCCCTGGTCTCTCGCACCGTGATTTTTCTTCTCCATCATTTTTTAATCGCTTTGCTTCTCTCGTTGTTCCAGGCGGTATCCGAGCGACTAGAATTGGCGCCAGCCGGTGGACGGTCAGAACCACAGGTAAATCACGAGGTCTCCTCGAGAGATTTCATTCATTCGATTAAAATGGAAGCTGGTCTCAGGTTTTTCCCCTTTTTTCTGTTTTTTTTTTTTTTTCTTTTGTTTCAATTATCAGGAAGAATGCTTCTTCACCGAACGGATACTAACGATAGTTCTACGATTTGTTGAGCAGGTCGCCACCCTATGCGAGCCCGGTGAGGTCTACCTGGCCCAGCACATGAGCGACCAAGGTCGATGGGTGTCTTCCACTGACAAGAAAAGTTGCATGACCGATAAACTG
This sequence comes from Sclerodermus sp. 'alternatusi', assembly GCA_037305995.1. Lineage (NCBI taxonomy): Eukaryota > Metazoa > Arthropoda > Insecta > Hymenoptera > Bethylidae > Sclerodermus > Sclerodermus sp. 'alternatusi'. The sequence goes on from CM074544.1 coordinate 7,636,482, forward strand.
GAAATTCTCGAGTACTGCAAAAAGGCAAGGAACTTCCAGAAATTCTCGCTAGTACCTCGGGATACTCGACTAGTCGGATTTTCTGCCAGGAGCAGCGTACCGGAAATGGCGATAATCGTTTTGTTAAAACTCTTCTACGTCACTCTTGCAAAATAGATTTGCTATTGTATACGTGCGTATGTGCTTGCGTGCGCACGAGTGTTGCGTGCGTGTGTGTGTGTGTGTGTGAAAGAGAGTATGAAATATGCAATGCCAGCATAAATAACAATGGGGGAGAATTCCGATGTCAGGGAATGCCGGGAAGCAACTGGCGGATGTATCGGTTTTTTTAGTAAGTGGAATGTTGTGGAAATAAATTCAGCGATGGGCCGGGAGAATATGGCCGAGGCGGAAAATGTGGGTAGTGGGTAGGAGCTGGGGAGAACTATAGCGTCGCGAAGTATATCGATCCAGCAGTCAAGTGATATTTGTTTGCTGGTGAGAAAATTGCCGGCTGAACGTAAAACAAATTAGTCTCTCCGTACACACCGATCAATCCCGTTCTCTTCGGCAATTAGTCGACCAAGAAATTAGAATCTCTCGCGACGGCAAGAGAGGGAGGGAAAGGCGCAACACGGAGGAAGCGGACCAGGCCAAACGACCGATTCAAAAATTGTGAGGAAAAAGCGAGGAATCGGTTCTAATTAATGGAGAGCGCGGAGAAACAGCAATGGGGTGTAGGCAATAATCGTTGGCTTCATTTGTTTTCTGCACGGCCAAATTGAAACGCTGCCGAGTGATAATTGTGCAGCGTTAATTAGAGCTTCGAACCCCGCTCCTGAATTTTCAAACAGAGACCTCCGCCATTTGCATTATGTAAACCGTAAATCGTTCGGCAAATGTTGTCCAACTCTCCGAGATCAACCTGGCAACCGATCGTTTCAAACCGACACCACACCCTCTCGCGTTTCATTGTACCGTCGCTGAAAATTCTGACGGAGTCTTCAAGGTCTTCTCTTCGGGATAGAGCGGCGGGATGGAGGAGAGAGGTGAGATGATGGCAAAAGTTCACTGGGTTCATCTTCCTGTTCTCAGGCGTATCCCAAACGAGATATCACCAACATCGTAGAGTCTTCTCATTACGTGCGAGTCAGCGGCTGGTGCAAGCCTGGAAGGACCAAATGCAAATTGTCTCGATGGGTCAAGCCTTATAGATGTCTCGGTAAGCGTTTCCGCGAGTCTCTATCCGAGTTTTCCTTCATTTCACTCGCTTGCTCCTCTTGCCTTTATCGGTGTCTCTTCGTTCCAGAGGGTCCTTTCCAGAGCGACGCCCTGCTGGTTCCTGAGGGATGCCTCTTCGACCACCTACACAACCAGACGAAATGCTGGGAATCCCACAGGTAGGAGAACTCGCTGAAGAGATTACAACAAAGTCTCTTTGGTTGCCTTCGAATAAACGAGAAACAGCCTATGCGCACTGTGACTCTCTTACACCTACGTGACTTGGCTCTTTCGATATTTTCCCTTTTTTATGGACGTTGCAAAGGTTTGGATCAAAGCGCGCGCGCGCGCGCATGTGTGTGTGAGTGTAAAGCGCCATTAACGCTTTCCAGGGTCGTACCCTTTTCAACGACTCTAGTGTATATTGCAAAAGCCTTGAAAGCTCCTTACACCGAATCACCTTAAAACTTATTCATATTTCATTTCTCGCGCTTCTCAGAAATCTTCTGTCCCGTCGCGAAAGGACTCAAAGGGTTGCGAGAGAAATTTTTCCTCCCTCGACCATTTTTCACGGTCTTCTGGCCTCTTTTTCGGGTTTCAGTATATCTTTTCGCGGTTTAGGATTAGATTTTTCCCTATGTACGTGCGTCGTTTAGACGAAACAAGCTCTTTACCCCTCGAGAGACGTACTCGATAGCTCCAAAGTTAATGAAATTTTCAAAACTGCTCTCGCAATTTCGAAATGGTAAGAAGCGAAGTGAGAAGTTTCGCGAGAAGCGACGCACGCACCAGGAAAAAGATACGAAAAACTACATGTGTCGGTCGACGCGCAATGACCGTCTACGGTTGATTCCGCCGGTTCTAACCCCCGACCCTCTCCCTACACGCATACACACACACACACACACTCTCACCCATCCCACGCGATCGATAGATACGCGCTTTAGATTGTCAATTTGGAATTTATCAGCAGTCTTGAGGTTTTAAGAGTCTTCCACGATTTTGGAAAAAAAAAAGAAAAAAACAATCATGGTTTTCGAAAAAGAGCAAACTCAAAACTGAATCGTGTCGCAGAGTAGCGTCGATCGAGACGGGAGAAACGTACGCGCGATATCGCAACGTATACGAGAGTAACGTCCGCGCGGTCATAAACGTCATAAAAGGAATTTCCGAAAAATGTGCTCGCCAGCATCGCGTCAAAGCCATTCAGCCTCGGTCGACAAATAAGAGCACGAATTCTTTCGCGATAAAAGTTCATGGGGGGAAGGGGGGAGGGCCTGCGGAGCTCCGGACAAGTTTTTTCTCTCACGGAACGATACTCGCGATCGATACGTTCCTCCAACGAAAATGGCAAGGAAGATGGAGGAAACGAGAGGAGAGACATTGAAATAATTTTCTAGCGGCAGAGTGGCAGTGGCCCGGCGGTCCTCCAACGATCGTGCGATTTCGGGCGGGAAAAAGTAGAGCGAGCTTGCGACAGACATTTACGAGATTTTTTTTTTTTGCAGATGGAACGCCACGGCAGCGGATACCTGCCGAGAGCGAAATATGAACCTGCGAAGTTTTGCAATGCTGTTGCCCTGCGGGATATCATTGTTCGCCGGAGTCGAGTTCGTCTGCTGTCCGAAACATCTGAAAGGTACGTAACGTACGTACACATACGCCACTAACATTCGTATGCATGTCAGGCTAGTCCAGGTATCCCGCACGTATTCGAGAGTATCCCTTTCCCAGTGAAAATCAAAAGGTCTCCCGGGATAAGCCGGAAATCACTGGGAGCATGATCTCATCCCCGAGCATGCGGTCACCCCCTCCCCGGGTCCCGTAATCTCTCCCCCCGCTAGGGAAGAGAACCACGAGCATATATTATTACTGGTTAATCTCAATTAATCAGGAACGCGCGCCAGTACCAAAACACACTCGTACTCCAGTGTCCAATGATTAATCCCAGAATCTATGTACTCCCAGAAGCCTGTGGATTGATTTCCTCCTAATCGCACTGGAGTAATGAGTCACTCGTGGAACGAGCCTCGAGGTCCCCTCGAACTCCAATTTTCCATCGTTTTCATCGATTCCTCTTCGCACCTTCTTTCCTCCCCCCTCTCTCCTCGCTGCTTTCCACATTCGTCTCTTCGGACCTATAATCCGGGATCTCCGTGGTCAGTCGGAGAAAAATTCAGGAAACGCAGCAATCGATGGCCAGTGGTAGTCGTATGAATATTTATGACGAGCGGACACTTCTGGCGGAAATTCGAGAGTCGACGGAGAGAGAGAGAGAGAGAGAGAGGGATGCGAAGAAAATAGGATGCACAACGACGTAGAAAATTATAGCGTCGCGACGCGCAGTCGTCGAGAACGTTGACGCAAGGTTATTGATTGTACGAGCGAGCAAGAAGTAGAACGAGGGGGTTGGGGCGCGTGGTCTGGGGAGGGGGTTGGCACGAGATTCGTTTAATACACCGACCACCTCTCGAATTCTGCGGATATTTTCCTTTGGAGCTCGGCGCGACAGCTGATCGCTATTAAAAATTTCACCGAGTGTCCGAGTCGACGCGACGCGATGCGACGCGATGCGATGCGATGCGATGCGATACTCGTCAGAAAAACTTTCATGAAACTTTTTCTCCGGCGCCCACCGACGATCACTTTCCCAATGAATTTACCAGAGGCTTCCTACTACCCCCGTCTCTCCCCTCCTTCGGGGAGAGACCTTGTATCGGGGATTTCACAAAGATCCAAAGCACCGTCGTGGAAGACCCTGCTACGGCATTTGAATGTAGAGTCAAGAGAATTATGGGACTCGAATGATTTTTTAAACGGTACACGTATGCGGGAAGTGGCCATCTGCTACTAGCGAGGGGGTGGGGGGAGAAGGGGTTCCTTCATAATCAGTAGAAATTGCAACTCGCTTCTCGCTCGGAGAGCTAGCGAAGGAGAAGCTGGCTCATCAGGGTGTCTATTCTCGGAGAATGGAATATCTCGAGGACCTAGTTAGCCCGGAGTGCAGGCTTTTCCATGTAACACTTAGCGCGCGAGAACCTATTCCCACGAAACTCGCCAGTTTTCAAGTTTCAAATCCCAACTCTCTTCTGTATCTGCATACCCACTTCCGGCGAGACCCAGTTACAGCAGCCACCCGAATATCGTCGTCCCGGCTGTGAGGCTGCAACGCGTAAAACACACCGGTATCCCTGGCGTTCCGCAAAACTTTTCCTACCGTATAATCGTTGTTGTCCTTGAAAAGCAGGAGGACCACTCCTTCGGCTCGCTTGACCTTTCGTGAAATCTTTGCAGAAAATGTCAAGTGCAAGAAGCCGATCGACATGCCCATCCCGAAGAACATGGAGGACGACATAGAGGACGACGAGGACGATCTCGATGACGAGGACACCGATGCGGACGGGGACAACGACGACGATGACGAATCCGATAGCAACTGGGAAGACATACTCAGCGATCAACCGGACGAGGACGAAAGCGATGAGGAGTACCTCGATGATTACGATACCACAACCAGGTAACAAAAGCCCCGTTTCTAATTTCGTGTTTTGTTGCATTCCCGACAACCGTTTCCGAGAAACACGAAAGTTCCTGGAAATGATCCTGTGAATGTTTTTTCTTCGCAGTCGACCAGCTACGACGTCAGGAACGGAAAAGGCTAAACAAGAGGCGACCGCCATGCCTTTGCCGCTCAGCAGTAGCACCCAGCAGCCTTCGCAGCCTCAGGGTACTCCAGATCCTTATCTAACGCACTTTGACCCAAGATCCGAGCATCAAAGCTACAAACAGGCCCAGATGAGACTGGAGGAGGTGCACAAAGAAAAAGTAACCAAGGTAAGCCCAAGATTCGGTAGAACGAGTCAACGGCTGTCACTGACGTGGCCCATTGAGAAATGTCATGGTATTGCTGCTGGACACAAGCACTACTTGATAAAGCTCGATGAACAATAATAGGGCGGAACATTAGTGTCGAAATCTTTGTGCTGCAACGTTTTCAGGTGATGAAGGACTGGAGTGACCTCGAGGAGAGATATCAGGACATCAGAGCTCGAGACCCCGTTGCTGCCGATGCGTTCAAGCGATGGATGACGACACGTTTCCAGCAGACGGTCGCTGCCCTTGAAGAGAGCGGTGCCGCGGAGAAACATCAGCTGAGTGCCATGCACCAGCAACGTGTACAGGTTCGTTGAAAGATTATCTCTCTTTGAATGGGATGACTGGGATGAGAGCAGTGTCACGATCACTGATCGTCTCTATTGGACTTTCAGGAAGCTGTGAAACAGAGGAACGAGGAAGCCATGGCTTGCTATACGGCCGCGTTGAACGAAACACCACCAAACGTAAGAATTTCACGTCGAATGAGACGCGGATGAATTTTATCGTGGAAGCACCCGAATCGCCTGGTAAGTCTCGACTTTCTTTTTGAACTTGTAGATGCATCGCATCCAGAAATGCCTCCAGAAACTTCTGAGGGCCCTGCACAAGGACAGGCATCACACGATCGCCCACTACAAGCATTTGCTCGACAGTAGCTTGGAGCAGGCACAACGCGAGAAACCAGCGACACTGGAACACCTTGCTGAAATCGATAAGATTACAAATCAGAGTCTACTGATGCTGGAACGGTTAGAAACATTTCTTTGCAGTCCACCCACCAGTTGATTGCTATTTTATTAAGTGCCGAGCCAAGTTTCTTTTTAATACACGCCATAATCTTACATAGGTATCCAGATTTGAGCGCGAAAATTGGTCGTCTTATGGATGATTACGTTTTGGCACTCAGGAGCAAGGACGAGACCCCTGGCTTGCTGCTGGCGATGACCCGGGAAGCGGAAGCTGCCATCTTAGACAAGTACCAGGCAGACGTAGCGAGCAAGCAGCAAGGTAAGAGTCTGCGGTTCGCTCGTGAAATTTCCGGTGTTCGTGGAAACGGTAAATAGCATTTTTTGCTCTTCTCCTTTACAGAGAAGGAACACCAGAAACAACTGGAACGTGCTCGTAAGGAACAACGCAAGGCAGAACGAGGTGAACTGCGTACGGAGCAAGAGCAGCACGAGGTGGCTGATCTACCAGTCGAGACCAAGGAGACTCCGCAACAACCCGAACAACCGGCTGCCATGGCAGCTATGCATAACGAAGGAATCGTCAGGGCAGCGCACAGCATGACCCACGATGTCTCGCATGCCGAGCCGGTTAGTAATTCAGCAAAACTTCCTGCATTTGCGAGCGAATGAATTTCCTGTGGATAAACGTTGAAATCGTTTCAGGGATATTCCGTGAGGAGGGAGAACTATCACAGGGAATCTCGGTCGGTCTACTTTACTCTGGCGTTCGCTGGAATTGCACTTATGGCAGCTGCAGTCGTCGGAGTAGCTGTTTTCAAAAGACGAAGCGCGAGAAGCCCTCATCGTCAGGTATTTCCCATGATTCCACTTATGATTTATTTTTTTTAGCGATCAATCTCGACTGACGTTTCTTTCTCTCTCTCTCTCTCTCTTTCTCCCTCGTTTTCCGCCTATCTGTATCCCTATCACCAGGGCTTTATGGAGGTTGACCAGGCAGCTACACCGGAGGAACGGCACGTGGCCAACATGCAGATCAACGGCTACGAGAATCCAACATACAAATACTTCGAGGTGAAAGAATAAATCGACCATACAAATCTCTTTCCTATCTGATTTCCACTCTTGTTTTCTATGTATTTTCTTTGAGATTCTCATAATAATATTTGATTCTGGAGTAGGATGTAAATTTCTATGGTAAAATTAGTTGAAATGCAGGAACGACGGTGTAATCCAGTCGATCTTGCAATATCATAGAGCGAGGGGTTAATTTTTTAGTGGCATAATGACGTAAGCGGATCGTCTTTCAAAGCGAAATTATTACGTAAGGTAATCATTGTGTTTCGAGATTCTACCACATCGGAGTGCCATAAAAATAAGTTTCGTTTCAAGAATTTTCTTTGTCAATCATGTCGAGCATGGTGAACAAAATGCAGAAAGGAACACGATAAAGATCCTATATAGCAGCTCGAATCCTGATTAAGAATAATATTCTTCTATATAATAGAAAAAAAAAGTATATTGAGATGTAATAAATGTTTACTGGAATACTACAGTATTTGATAATAATTTATCTAGTCAGGATAATTCAAAGCAAAGATTAAAATCTTCCCTGAAGCTTATCGTCGGCCTTTCTGTACTTTGAAGCTTCTGATATTTTTCGGGACAATTTTATGGCAATAAAGATTATGCACTATGCATTCCACCAATTTCCAAAATGGTAGCTGTTTCGGGATAAAATTTTTCAGCGCGGCATAATCGTTAATAATCGAAGAGAATACTCAAAAAATATCAGAATCTCTACGGATGCACATTCAATTTTGTAATGTGACCTTTGATCCTTAGTCGGTTCCCACTGCCTGGTTTTTCGGTGACCTGTCAGTACTTAACATCTACTTTTAGACTATGACAATTTGACTTAAGAGACTAAATCACTAACATATATAATGTTAATGAGAACAAGATATTCTATCATTCCACACAAAAGTCCACTGTTTTCGAGGTCAAGCAAATTTTGAAAGGAAAATGTTCGGCAGACACATTCGACTTCGCCGAGAACTCCTGGTGATAATAAGAAAAGCTTGGATATCGAAGAAGCCACGCGTAGACTGTCGAACAAGAGGAACAGATAAAAATATGAGATTTTTCTCGAGTGGCATTAATACCTCTGACTTTAATCGAAAAAGTGGCGGCTGTTGAAGCAAGCACTTTTTTTTCGAAAGATCGTTCATACAATAACTATCTTAGGATATTATTATTATTATTATTATTATTATTATTAATTATTATTATTATTATAATATATGATGACGATAATATATTACACGTTTAATGCTTATATATTTGTACATGGTCAAAGGTAGTGTCTCGTACTTTAGTCAGTGTCGCGTGAGAAAAGACTTTGTCTTTTTTTAAATCGCGATTCTCTCTAGAATCTCATTTTATAGCCATTTTAATATATTATTATTAAATTATATTAATTATTTTTATCATCATCGCATGCATCTACACGACAACAATATCATCCATAATAATAATGATAATAATCATCATCGTCGTCACCATCACCATCACCATCATCATCGTCATAATCATCATTGTAATCATCGTCATCACCACATATAATTCGCGATCAAAGTATTAAAAATAATTTATACATATAACTCTTATACTTGTTTTAAGCGATATGTGTATTGTGTTAGAATACGCTAAATACATTGCGTTTACTATAATATATTTACTATTTATTATTGTACTGATTTGCGAGGACTTGCTAATCTCGACAGCAAATTTTCTCACGCAACACCGGCAAAGGAATGAGATGACAAATACACGGATGCGTTAGTTGTCCAACACACATATACAGACACACAGTAACACACCGCTGAATGTTAAAAATATTATTTTAGATATATTAAAATATAGTAATTACCACGTGAGTGTATTATGACTATGAAATACAGCAGATTAGCATCAATACATTAATGATAATGATAACGGTATATATACATACATATGTATGTATGTATGTGTATGAGTATGTATGCTGTATGTGCGTGCGTGCGATTGTATATGATGAAAAGAGAATGAAGTGAGAAAGGGAGCAAGAGAGAAAGAGAGGGAGAGATAGAGACGTACACGAGGTATGAATGATACGTGTACACACATGCATATACATGTATACATATTAGATTAATAGTATATATATTATGTACCTATAGTATATATTGTCATTAAAATATTGACACGTCGCATATGTGGGTGGATGTCGATTCACGATTTATGAAGAATTTTCTATCATTAGAATTTCATTACAATTTGCTCTGATTGTCGATGTTTATTCAGGTGAAGTTTTGCCACAATGGATAATCGATGCGAGAACTTTTTTATCCGCGGGATTGGCTCCGTTAATCGAATCAAATGCCACTTACCAATGCCAATTTCAAAAGGGAGGAGAGGGTCGTCCCTTCGTGTCGTGAATGATGAGCGGATGACCCGACGACAAAATTCATTTCGAAAGAACTCTTAGTGTTAATTTAGCTATCCAGACACACGAGTCTAATTAGATCTAATAGGAATTTCTCATCGCACCAATCTTTACTTGTGGTGATATCCTCTGTCCGTGTAAAGACACGCAGCCAGTTCTGGAAACATATGAAATTTGCTTCAGAATTTTTAAGAAAGTAAAAGAAGCAAAGCAATATCAGTATTAGCAAATGACGCATATCAGTTTTGTGCATGTATTTAGATTTAGTGTGGAGGCGGAGGAGGGGGAGGGGAGGGACGGGGAGGGTTAAGGGGATAGGAGGGGAGGGTACTGTTCACGTATTGTTCTTCAGGATTAACATGAGTCAGCATCCAGCCACCCTTTATAATTTTAAGAATTGATTTTTGTAAAGAAGTAATAAGTATATATATTGTGGTAAAAATTAGCTTAAAAATCATATAAGAAACGAGGAAATGAAGAAAATATACGTCCTTTAAATAGCGGTTCAGTCTCATCGTCGGACGAACAAAATAATAATGTAACTAGGCACTATTTTTAAGGTTTATTTGTACGTGCCGAATCCACGCCTTTTCCGATATTTAATAGTAATTCTAAATTGCATAAGCCGGTTACATACTTACATACAAACAATATGGTACTTTATTCGTGTGTAATTATATTGCTTTCCACCTTTTTGTGCCATTTCATTATTTCATACTGCTAACCAACACTTTTTTCTTCTATCTTTCTCTCTCTCTCTCTCTCTCTCTCTCTCTTTATCCATTCAGCCGTCTATTAACTCTTTCTTTTCGAAAATCGAAGAGACAGATACCACTTTCCAGTCTTCACATTATGCTTTCTCTATCCTCTCTATTATCGAGTGTAATATGACAAATTTTCAATTCTTGTACTAGATTGATATCGCAAATTAAATATTGTTCAAGAATTCTGTCGGTGATGATTGATGCGTAAGTAGCATGGACAGAGATACCATTCCGAGGGGATGATCCAATTCGAAGTTGGGCGCTTTTATCTCGAGCGTTTTCATTGGTCCAGTTCTGGCCAATCGGAACTTTCCAAAGTTATTTGTAGAAATCCCACGTGGGAGCGCTCCTGTCAATAATCAAACGAACGTCCCTGTCTGAGTATCGTGAGATCATCGTTTTGTTTGTTGTTTAGAAGAGTCATGGGAGCGAAGTAGTGCGAAAAACGTCAGTGTCAGGAGAAATAAAATTAATAATAGAGGATTTCATTATTTTTATTATTTTCTCTGATACTGACAGAAGAGAGGGTGATCCTTGGTAAAATAAGAGTGCATCGGTATCGTTTCGCAATTGGAGAAAGTTTAATTTGAGCAATTAGAAAACGTTGTTCATTTTTCTTTTGAAATGGGGGTAATATTTTTAGAGCATATCGGAGGTGCTCGCCTGTTCTCGTGTGCATCCTGTGACACGAACTTAACAAATAGGGGTCAGTTAATCAGTACTCGCTTTACTGGAGCCACAGGACGAGCGTTTCTATTCAACAAAGTTGTTAATCTCAATTACAGGTACGTTAGTGTTTCTCTGATCATCGACTCTTCCCTTGAGACTTTTCATAGAGATTCAATATTTTTCAGCGAAGTGCAAGATAGAGTTATGTTAACTGGTCGCCATATGGTAAGAGACGTAAGTTGCAAAAATTGTGACGCAAAACTTGGATGGGTCTATGAATTTGCCACGGACGACAATCAGAGATACAAAGAAGGCCGTGTTATCTTGGAGAGAGCTTTGGTCACTGAGAGCGACGGAATGGGAGAGAATATCTAAATTACAATTTATTTAAGAAATGTAGTTCTATAAGGTTTCATTACACCCTCATTTAGCATAATATCAAAGAGATTGAGTTTGCTTTTACTTTTTGAACCACGTTATACGTCGAATAACTGTAAAATTATATTCCTAACGAGTGGAAGTAAGTGTTATTTGTACATCGATTTCTCATATCCATGAAGTTGCGTGTTCCTTGTCACGAGTCATAACTGTTCATAGTTTTTGTAATAACGAATTATCCATTTCAGTACGAATGGCTGTTCAGTGCCACAAGACTTGGCGCAGAGACTCGACTCATACTTTTAATTATTGGTCCTTAGTGGTCTAACCAAAGCAATTTGTTACGAGTGAAATAAAATAGTATTTTTAATCAAAGCCTACGGATTTCCTTAATCATTCTCATCGAACCAAAAGTTTCAATTCTCAAGATTCTCAAGTGGAAAGATTCCACTGCGCAGTGGGACGCATCGTAGAATACCAGCAGCAATCATCGATACTCCTGCCCGTCGATACCTCGAGTTCTCCATAATTCATCATGCGATCCCAAAATAAAGTTAATAATCGCGAGTAATCCTCGAGGAAGAAGCAGGGGGGTGAGAAAGGTTGATCGAGCCAGTACAAAAAGACCGCGCCGCCGAGCTCGCTACGCGATTGGTCGAGAGAGTCGCAATGATGGGCCTGCGACCAATCGGAGCTCGCGATGAAAGCGCCGTGGGGCAGTAGGACTAGTGTGGTCGCAGGTCACGTAGGCCCATCATACCGCATGGTGTGCGAGCGTATCTCGGCTCTGAGTCCAGCTGAAAAATGTTGTAACCCAGTACTTTTGTTTTCTGGGCCTGGCCTGGAGGTTCCTCGAGCGACTCTAACGACACTTACATGGTAAATAAGAATCTTACTCTTGTTCTTGCGTCACTAACGTTATTAACTCGCCCCGAAACCAATGGCCGTTCCGGGAAAGACCTAGCCGTCGAGGGTCCACCGCGTTTAAAGTCGAAGCCAGTGCGGATTTCGCTCAAGGCCACTCGGAAATTTCGCGGCTGTCGTCTTCTCTCGTGGTTCGAGCGGTCGTCGGCCGGTGTGCAAGGTTACAGGATCGTTTCGATTTCCTTGTCACAGGGAGACATTTTTGTTTTTCCCCAGCCCACCGCCCCCCACCAAGCCCCCCTAGCGGTAGCTTCGTCCACAACAAGCAAAAGCAGGAGGCGAACGAGCGAACGAGCGAGTGTAGACACGGGCAAGTTTAACCAGTGAAGCGAACATTTCCCCCCAGGAGATCCGACCAGGATTCCTCCGAGGCAAGTGGATTTTTCTCATGTGTACCGAGATCGCGGGGGAGAAATGCCCGGGGGAACTATCTTATCTGTCAGCAAGCAGCGAGGATCTTCTCCAATGCCATTGCACTGCCGAATGGATTCTGGAGCTATAAATACACCCGCATCGTGGGGTAAACAAACTTGACCTCAGCTCAATTTTATCGCCTTTACGTATAATCTCTCTTTCTCTCTATCTATTTATCTTTCTCTCTCTCGCTCTCTCCCTCCCCCTATCTCTCTTTTTCGCTCGCTCGCTCGCTCTCTTTCTCTCTATCTCTCCCCCCTCCCTATTTGACAAGGTTATGTCACGCAAAAGACAAATAACGAATTAACGTTTGCAATTGCAAGAAAGACGTTCGAAAGATTTCGGTCTTTCGACCCCAGTTTATTATTAGACCCCTGAATCTATAGCCAACGGGTCGGGGAGGGGGGTAGACAGAAATGGTCCTTTTAGCGCCATTTGTGAATGCACCGGAAATCAAACCCAACGATGCCTTTTTTTGACTAACCCCCCACTCTCCTCCATATCCCTCTCTACTCCCATTCCTTCTCTCCTACTTTGGAATATAGTTTTGTTTTGGTTTTGCTCGTAGATTTTCAGTTGTGACAGGCATTGGAATTTTCTCGCTCGCTCTCGCTCTCGCTCTTGGTTTCGCGCTTTCTTTCTGTACACCTCGCTCAGTCTTTCTCTTTCTATTCAAGTTATCTAGGTAACTATCTAGCTAACTATCTTTATCTCTCCATCTCTTCCCTCTCCCACCTCGTTCTCTTTCTCTCTTTCCTCGAATTGAATTTAACGATATTCGACCGGTTGCTCTTATTATATGTGTATATATACATATACGTGTACATGTATACATACATGTACGTCGAATCTCTGTTTACGGTGAACATTAAATGCCTATTCATTATTTATCGGTAGCTTTCTGTAACGGAAATTAATATGCCATATTGAATGCCTTATTTTGCGCTTTTAAAAGAAGACTGTTTTATCGTGCTATCTATCTCTTGGTAAGATGTCCCGGGTTATCTGTAATCGTGTTTCTTATAGAAAAATAAGGATCTGTCTTATTACTGAAAATCTGGTATATCTTGGACCGAAGCTGTAGCTTTCGGAGTGCTTGATGTCTGTGCAATTAACGGTTTAATGATATTGTTGTTGTTGTTTTTGTTATTGCTACAAGTAACAATAATGGTTTTAATAGCAAATGGTGATAATAGTTATAATAACAGTATCCTCTCCTTGATTGATTCACAGATTACTAGTGGGTAGCTTGTATCGATAACCGAAGCTGTAGGAACGATACAATTCTTCAGACTTTGTTGAGAGAAATTGAGCTACTGAGTAAAATAAGTTTTTATCAAAGATGAAGTGGTCTCCAGGTGCATTGTTTTGTGAACAAGTTGGCGAACTTACTAGAGTATTTTCGCAGTGGAACGAATGTGAACAAACTGTTGTACTTTATGCTTTGCTACGCCGTATCCCAGCTGTGCAAGCCAGATTTCTTGCTCAGGCCATTCAACACTCTTTACATTCTGTATCAGAATTGGATACTCAAGAGCTGAATGCGAATAATCCAGGTGATGATTTTAAAAATTAATGATTTCTCTCGAGTGTACTAAGAATTTTGTAAAATAATTATTTTCTTCTTTTATCTTTTTCAGCCTTTGTTAATTCATTACTGTCAGAATCGACTGAAATTGCCATTAACCAACTTTTAACGCATCTTCCTTTATTAAGGCCAGGCAATGTAGAGTGTAAACAAGCTTACTTAGTGGCGATACCAGAACTGGTAAGCCACTGTATAAGTACAGGCCAATTCACAGAGCAAACACAACAATTGTTGAGTTATACTTTAATCCATCCTGCCATAACTAGTCAAGATAGGAGATCACTGACTCTGTGGCTTAAACATTTAGAGGAGCGTATTAGTGGCACCCAGCCTATTCATAATGTCGATGAGTACACACATACACCCATAAGGTTGTATAAAAAATAATCACTGCTCGCAACTGCTTTTTATAAATCTATTTAACAGATTCATCTATTCCAGATGGGAAAATGTTTGGCCAAGAAGCACAAAACAGCAGCAGCAGCAACAACAACAACAGCAGCAACAACAACAAAGTGATCAAACAAATATATTTGCATCACAGGGAAACACCACGTTTAATCTTCAATTTCCGCCACCAGTGACTCGTCAACGACGTTCAAACAGCCTCACACCACCAGTGGCACCACCACAGCATCTAGAAGTTGTAGATCGTACTAATAACATAAATAGTTCTAGTAGACACAAACCGCGAAGTTTTAGTGTCTCTGGAGACCCTACAAGTAATTAAAATAGATAAAGAGTCAATTCTCTCAAAAAAGCATTTATTCGTTATGTCTAATTGAAGAATATGTTTCAGCTGGTAATCTTATCGGCTTAGGACCCTTGAGTCCACAGAGTTCTTGTGCTAGTAGTGGTAGTGAAGGACGTTTAGATGACGCTTCTAATCGATCACTTAGCAGTGGCATGAGAGGTATTTCTTGTTTATCCGATATTGATCAAGCACAATATAAAAGATTGTATTCTGAAATGAATGAAAATTTCTTTAGATGTACCGTCCTGGCTCAAAACGTTACGACTACACAAATATAGTTACTTGTTCACCAATCTGAATTATGAAGAGATGCTAACGTTAACGGAGGATCAATTAGCTGACCAAGGTGTAACGAAAGGAGCAAGGCACAAACTAGCGCTTTCTATTGCAAAGCTGCAGCAACGTTACACGACATTATTGAATTTGGAGAAAGATCTGTTACAATCTACTCGTGAGGGAAATCAATCGTCTTTCTCTCAAGGTCAAACCTTATTAGTCAATACCCTCGATGAACTGAAGACTATTCTTGTTACACCTATGAAACCCAGTAGAGAGACTGATGCTCAAGATATACCTACGCAATTCACTAAAGTTCTCGGAAAGTGTAAGTAAAAGCAAAATGCGTGTAGAACTGTGAAAACACTGCGATTCGTGAAATTCGATAAATCACTTCTCCTTCTTTTTCTAGTATGTAGTAGGTTGGCTCTGGAAAGCGTTGATGATGGTATTTTGTGTGCCTGCATAAATATTCTGGAAAAAGTATTGCAACACGATTGCTTTACTCCAAACCAGAAAGAAAAGGTTCAACAATGGCGTAGCAGACTAGGCAATCCCAGACCTAACCCAAAGTAATATATAAATCATTTTGCGACTCTTTCGATCTACGATAACCTCGAGTTTCACTTAATTTAATTCTTAATGTAGACCATTAAACTCTAGGTGGCAGCATAATTACGGATACAACAACAGAAGATACTGCAATTCGCAGCAGCATAGAAAGCCTAGCTTAAATTTAAGTCACGTTCATAACAATCACACACACAACAATAGTTTTATGGTAAGCCCCCATAGGAACAGCATATCTACGCCGTATTTACAGAACAACCAAAATCAAAACGCAATTCAGAATAACTTGCGTCTCGTTCATGCTATTGAGAAGAGACCCAGCTTGCAAGAAACGAGTTTAGAGGTATTATACGAGTTTTTGGCTTGTAATATAACTAGTTTCACGAATGAGTCACGAATGAATCTTATTTTTCGCAGCAATTACAGAGAACTTTGCAGCGTACCTACAGCGCTCCAAGGGAAAGCTTATCTAGCCAGAGTGGAAGCTCAACGGAGACTACGGAGCCTGAGATAAACTCGCGCCTAGAGTCTCTCTGTCTACGCATGACCGAACAAGCAATCGGTGGTTTCGGCGAGGCTTAAAGAAGACTCCTGATCAGTATAGTAAGTTAATCCGACAAATAATAATGAAGCGCATCCGTTGTTTGCTGAAGTAAAATACAAAGCTACTCTGGGCGACCTGGTTGAATTCACCAGAAAATAATGACTACGGAGCTTAAAGCTCTGCCAATTAGCAAGTGTACCGATTGTGAGGCACAAGTACGCGTACACTTGACATACACATACACACACGAACACATATATACACACAGTGCTTTAATCGCTCTACCAAATGCAAATGTCCGACGCACGAGACTAAGAACTAATACAAGTCTCTAAACGAAATATTATAACGATATATGTAAATCAGATTTTTATTGTATCCATTGCAATTGTATTATTTAACGAAACTGACAGAATTTGGTAAGCCAAATGCTACCAGGAAGATAGATTCTTTCTTTATATACTTGCGTCTATGTCAAATATATTATACACACACGCGAAAAACGTACAATTGCAGCGTGTGTGTATATGTATATATATATATGAGAAATTAATTAAGAGATTTAAAAGAGGGCAAAAAATGGATGAAACCGAATTGTGTAAGGAATGAGAAGAAAGTACATCATTGCACCGTACTATATTTGCAATATTATTTTTGTGTTATCCATTTCGGGAAATGGAATTTGTCTAATTTTAAGCGTCAGGTCACATTATAATAATGTATCGTAATTCATTTTAATGAACGGACTGATTTTACTCTTTATTTTTATTTTTTTTTTTATTTTTATTTTTTTCTTATTATTATGACATCATCTGCTATTGTTGCTACTATTCTACTCTACTACCATCAATATTACTATTACTATTATTATTACCACTACTATTATTATTACAATTAACGCTATTACTATAATACCGTCTGTTATACAAGCATACTTAAAGGCCCGCCACTTGATCGTATACATAAGGTATCTAGGCTTAGAATTCAACCACAGTTCGGTCCAGTTGTGCCGAGTAATCGAATGATCGAATGATCGGAGCTTTGCTTTGAGGATGGATTTTTTTTCTTCAATTTTTCTTATTTTTCCACCTTTTTACATATATACATATATATGTAAAAGAGAAAACTTTCCTCGGGCAGCTGATCGGAACTGTGAAAAAAATGCGCGATGCTCTCTTGCTGATAAAGAGATTGCACACATTTTCCATAGAAAAGCGATAAGCCTTAGTTCCACATATGCATAAACACTGAGAGAAAGAAGCGTGAAAGAGAGAGAGAGAAATATATATATATATAAAGAGAGTGAAAGAAAGAGAGAGAGACAGAGACAAAAGTGTAACGCACTTACACACACTTACGCATCTTTTGTACCTTCGTAACTCAGCTTTCTCGAAGTTATTATTCAAGTGTCAGGTGTATGCTTGATAGTTGGCGCACAGATCTCGTGAATGAACGTGCGCGAGTTCTTTGTTTTCTTATTTTATTGTCGTATGAGGTAGTAAGAGAAAGAAAATAAAATGACGAAGATTAAAGGATAGTGGAAGAGCGATAGAGAAAAACGAAAGAAATAAATCAGAATGGGCCTTAGGGAAAGGGAGAATATGATTGTGCGATAGCTTTTGTAAAGTTTGCAAACTTGACGTTGTAGTTCGAGAAGCAAGCAACATCGAAATCTGTGTTAAATTATAAGCATACATCATATTCCCGCTACTAGATTATCGAGGAATCCACCGTTTGAAGTAGTAGTGTCGCGGGTGCCCTAGCATATTTTCGTGCAAAACATGAAATCTATTGAGTATATATATATATAGTAACGTTAGATCGTAATGTCGGTAGATAAAAGCGAAAAAAAATAACGAAAGACTGAATATTCCACGCGTCCCGGATCCTCCCAGGGATTCCTTAGTCCCACGGGAATAATCTTTGGACTGTGACGCGTGTAGTAAAGCAATTGGAAGACTGCAGGAAGAAAAACTGTCGAAATATTAAGAATTAGGATGGACGAACGAAGAGATAACGGAATAGATGAAGTAAAAAGCTAGTACTGTCTAGGTCGTAATGATTTATTCTAAGAATATAGTCTACTAGTTGATAAATCATGTAAAGCTGTGCAGTGATTATTGGGTAAAATAGTATCCTTATTGACATACGCGGTTCGGCAAGAGGAACCGGAGTTAAAAGACTACCGCGAGGGATAAGATGGAAGGAAAGCAGGAAGAAAGAAAAAAAAGAGAGACAGAAAGGATGGAAAGAAAGAAAAAAAGGAAGGAAGGCAGGTTTCATTGACGTGAAGAAATAATCCATTGGCGAAATTCAGTTGTTCCAATACACAGATTATTGAACCCGACGTGTTTCTCATACTGTTGGAACGAGAATCGTTCACTTAACAAATAGTAGCGGCACGCAGTACCCGATCGAACCCAGTGAAATATTGTAAATTCCAGAAAGTATGATCAAAAACTAGTCAAACCATATTTTTTCTCGTTTAATTTTTATCGTTAAAAGTGTATAGCTAGCGATAATATACACATCGTAGGGAAGTCAGTCTCGCCCGAAGAAAAACACCCAAGAAAAACCTCTTCTCGCGGCTTGGTCCACGACTTCTCTTTGATCAATGATAACCTGATAAAGTTTTCCAGAATGTAACACCGTTTCTTCTTCTTGGTTTCTCTTGCCATGATTCCTTCAGGCGAAATTGATCTTCCCCTAGCGTACAATGTACCACGTTACGTTGGTCTATCCGTTTACACAACTACTACCACCATCACAATCATCATCGTCATCATCACCATCAACAGCAGCAGCAGCAGCATTCATGTACGTCGGGCGAAATTTTAAAGATGACTGCCACCACGGGCAGCAAAGAATTCGCAAAGGCAGCACTTAATTAAGGAGGTGCAGGGATATTATTTGCAAAATAATGGAGAATCATGCCAAGCGTCGGTCGCCTGTCTGTTTATTTGTCAGCAGCGTTGTTTATTGTTAATGTCCTCTTCATCCCAGCAATACGCCTAAGCCAAGGCTTGCCCTCTTCTAAATAATGTACGGGATACTTCGTAAAGACTGATGTAGATTACTGTACTTACAGAATTGTTTAAAAAAAAGGAAAGAAAAAAAACAATCATCAGTATCGTTAGGATTAATTAAAAGCATTAAAGAGAGAGAGAGAGAGTGAAAGTGAAAGAGAGAGAGAAATAGATAGATAGATAGACCTGTATTTGTATCGAGCTCGAAGAATGGGCGGCGAATTTTTAGTGACTCGGCGTTGGGAAAACACAACAACTTTATCTATGAATGGATAATCGATAGTTTAATGTTAATGTGTCGCTCAAGACTATGGGATAAAGATTTCTTTGCTTCGCTCCTTTCCGTTTGTTTTATCCATTCATCGTAGAAGTTCTTGCTTGTCTCTGGATGTACAGTAACTGGCATAAATGATACCCTTACCGATGAGAAAAATCGACAATACATTATAGCAACTATTTCTTAAGGAATTCAATTGAATTCATCAATGACCGGAGGACACTGTTCTTGCGTCGCGATGTTCTTCATCTCTGGGCTGCCACGTTGAACAATGGCCTACCCTGCTAATCCATCTTAAGTTGGATTTATTGACACATTGACGAATGACTGAATTAAACGCTAGGAAAGTCCAATGTTGTGCAACCGAGTAGTGGTGCGCAATCAAGATAATCATAGTTAGGGATGAAGATCCTACGTTCGAATTTCGCGATACAAAACGTGAAATTTTTAATATGATTTTTGGAAATGTTGCTTAACATCTCTAGGAACATTATTTATTTGACGATTCATCGATATCTTCGATCGCTTTAGAATTATTCTCATTCAACGAGGACATCACTTCTATGTTATGTGTTGTGTGTGTGTGTGCGCGCGCGCGAGGAGGGGATGAGAGCCTTCACGAGTGATGTCCTTGAAGTGGAATTCGTGTTCTTTTGATCAACGTTTCAACGGTGGAAAATCTATTATCGAATAGACACGTACACTATTTGCTCTTTTAATTATAATATCATGTTATGTCACTTGAATGTGTTCCTAGACGAGTGTAGATTTTAACATACGAGATTGGTCATTTTGCAAGAGGTTTTACATTCATTAAAATGGACCAAAAAACCATATTGTAGACGATAGGACGAGATCGGTCAATTTCTTTTTGAGCGGTCCACTCTTGCGAATATGCTGAATAAGAATTCAATGCATTACATCATTTATGCTATTAGCTGTACACACGCGCGTATAAAGAACTCTTGGCCGGGCAATCCCGATCGGGTGAAACAGCGTAAAAAACAAGAGATTCTTTGAAACCCTCGTGGTATTTTATAGTGCGATCGGATCGAATTTCCGGCCAAGCAAACTCTTATGACAGTCCAAAGGGATTTTTTATCAATAACAAAAGATGCGCCAATTAAATTTATATTTTACCATAGAACTCAACCACACGCAATGACTCTTTGACGATAATATTCTCAATTCGATGATGATGATAATAATAAACACTGCACTTTTTGGATTGTCATATATTGCTATAACTGGGATATAATTAGTCACGTAAGCTGGGACAACTTGTAAAAATGCAATTTTTGTACTGTTACAAAGTTAAATAGACAAAGGTACACTGACGTTGTAGCATGAAGTAACATTTTTCAATAAAAGATTTTTCATACGCAGATAAACATACGTGTACAATTATTTTCATGCAAAGGAGGTAAGTGTAAAAAAGAAATGATAAATCGTTTAATTTAGTTTTATTTGTTTGTTTATTTATTTATTTATTTTGACAGCATTTATTTTGCTCATATTTTTATATTCTTTTCTCTCATATTTTGTGTGCACAATTTCAACCGTGAAGGGGTATCTTAAACGTCAATATTATAATTTCAGTAGCAAATATTTAGGTATAATAATGCGCTATTAGCCGCTTGAACAAACACGTGTATGTAAATATGTGTATGTGTGTGTGTGTGTGTGTGTGTGCGTGTGTATGTGAGAGACTTTCATCAGAATGTTTTCGTTTATACATCGAGCAGCAGCAGCAGCAGCAGCAGCAGTAGTAATCTTTAATTAATAATTATTTCAACTGCAATTATAGAATTTATTCGACGGCTCTTCTATCTACAAAAAGACGATAGTACCCATCCCAGGCATCGATATTTAAAGTTTACATGCATAAGTTAAAATTATCAAAATTTACAAAAATTTTTGGCAATTACGTTGAATTATGGACTATAATAAATAAGTAGTAATTTTCTGGCTAGCCCGCAGCATCTGTCATTGTCAATGATCCTCGTTGACAATGATAGGACCGCGTACACGGTATATCTTATAGATCGTTAATGCAATTAATAGTGAAAATTGTTAAAAATGTCAAGTGCTCCTTTGACATAAGATACTTAAAGTGCGAAAAATCTCATTTCGCATCTTAGTTAAAAATTCGTGCCATTAATTAATTAACTGACTTCTTGGTGACCTTTATGATAAATTATCAATTAATAATCTATTAGTAAATGCCGCGTTATACATACAATCGTATAATTATATATATATACATATTAATTTAAGAAGTAATCACACTATTTTAGACAGCTTCGTACGGTGAAAAATTATTGCCATGAGTTGATTGTTAATTTTTCTTAGCTTCTTTTTTTCCTTAGTCTTTAATATCCCTGGATGAAATGTTTCGATACGTTCACAGCTTATATTATTGTGTCGAAGCTGTTTTAAATAGGCGTGCAAATCTGTGCCTACGCGAAACAATGTTTTTGTTAAAATTAATAATTCCATTATTCTCTCTCTCTCTCTCTCTCGCTCGCTCTTTCTTAAACATTTTCATTCTTTCACACACACTCTTTCTCTCTCGAAAATTAATGATAAGTACCTCTTATACGAACAATGAAATAATTTACAATAATAGAAATCAAATGAGTATCGATTTCCTTTAAAATCACTTAAAAATAGCACACGACTCTCTGATTACAAATGAAAATCATTAGACAATTGTCTTGGATTTTTTCAAAACTTTTCTTTGGTCTTGAACATTTCAATAATGATAAATTCGAATTGACTTATATCGATATCTCTGTGACACGTTATATTGTTATAATTAGTTATACACCTAGTGACTAATAGATATTTTTTTATAATCATACACTATTTGATAGTATAATTAACGTATAATATGGCATTACAAAAATTTACATGTATTCATTACAATGCTCTTTTAGTCCATATATATATATATATATATATATAATTTTTTTTACTTATATGTGTGTGTGTCTCTATGCGAGTGCACTAATAATACTCGATATCATGCAATGTCAATTTAATATTCTATAAAAGGTGGATTCTCTTCTCTCATGAAGCTTCAACACTATAATATTTGAAAATGATACAGTAGTAATTAAACAGTTTTGTGCGTCCCCCATGAAGAGTTACATACACATGGCACTTTATTAATATTATTTCTCTGACATTTCTAGAGAGTTCCCACAGAAAACTGTTTAATTACAACAAAGGAGAATTTTGTACACATCTAAAGTCAACGATCAGTCTATTAACAGGTTTTATTGGATCATGAAAGCACAGATCGATACCCATGGACTTTTCTTTTGATAATGAAGTACCGTAAAAAAGTCACAAAATCTTAATTGCATGCAAAGTCATAATAAATTAAACTCTGAAATGAAAATTGTACGGAGTTACTGTTGATGGATTCATTAGCTAATATTAACACATTGGTTATGCACCGCTGTAAAAAAAATGCTATTCTCCATATGGTTTGTTCATCGGTTTCCACTTTATAATACTAATAATTCATAAGGAAATATTACATATCACATTTTAGTTTCGGCTTGACCGACAATTTGTTTTCTTTCTTATTTTTTTCCATTTTTTTGTGGTTTTTTTGTTTTTTGTTAGGGCACTCGAGCCACTATATCCCACAGCTGAGACAAGCTAGGCCTAATACTCATTATCATATTATTTATTATTTAATCATTAGGCTAATGTTGCTAGCCTATAACGGTTAAAATTGTGTATAGCTCTTTCTCTTTTTGCTATGGAACTATATATTAATTTCTTAAGTGTCAACATACACCTTTAACTGCATATATTATCTACATTTATGAACCAATGAGTATAATATGCATTGTAATATAATAGCGAAGATTTCCAATTTAGAATCTTTCAGGAGATGCAGTTTTTACCTAAATTCTGATTACGATCAAAATACTGTGTATGATATGATTGTCATTTGATAACAAGACCATGTCGAGTCAGTAAAACCCACTTGGAAATAGAAATCAAGCGAATGTGGACAATGTAAGAAATTATCAAAAGACCAACGTCAACAATATTACTGTTTTGCACCCTATCATTTTGTAATCTCTGCATCTCTTTTGATTCTGAATATTAAAATTTCTGAAACTCTGAAACCAATGGCACACACACATAATCGCTATTACCGCAATACTACTTAAACATTTTAAATGTTTTATCATAGCTCTGTAATTTTAACACTTTAACAGGCTTCTCCATTGCTTAAGAAAATGCTGTAGTTTGTATCATAACATTTTAACAGTATGTTTCCTGGTTACTTTGGAGCGTTTGCATATATGGATTTTCAAAATTTTCAAAATTTTCAACAGGTGTCCCTTTCGGTATCTCATCTCAGGATTTTTAAACATCCCCTTATAATGCTAGATGTTTTTCTAATTGTTCAGTCTTCGCAACCGTGTGATGGTACCATAATTAGTAGGGTTCGACGAATTATTATTGTTAACCGAGTGTTAATCTTGCAGCATGTGTACGAAACTGATGGGAAACATCCCTCTTCTCTCCGGAGCCCTTTCCAGAGCACCCTCCATCCAGTTGTCATCGTCGGTTTGCTCATTAGTCACGATTATCACGTCACCTTCGCGAAACGAAAGCTCATCCTCGTTATCCGCCACGCAGTCGTACAAAGCTCGACAACGACGCAGACCATTTAGATTCGACGCTGTTGGCTGTGAAGTAAAGACTCCAATGAAAGTGGGAACTCGCGGGAATTCTCCGATAGTCTCCCAGGAGAAAATTTCGACTATCTTTCGCGACCGAGCCAGCAAAGGCAAATGACTAGAAGACACAGACTTTTTTCTCTGATCGATTCGCACGGTCCTCCTGGAAGACGTTAATTGAAAATTCCAGAAACACCTACACCTATCACGTATATACAAAAATAATAAGAGCTTTCTCAACGAGCACTAGAATTTTCAATCAATCGTACCACGATAATATTAATACAACATAATAAAAGTTCATTAATAATCAATCACATGGCGAGATAATTAGGTGCTAAACGAAAAGTCACTTGGACCATGCTGAAAAAATTAATGAAGAGTTAAATCGCCTATCACTGTGTATGCGTGTGTGCGTATGTCCGTGTCCTGTCTAAATAAATGGAACGATGAAATGACTGCGAGTAGAAATAAAAGAAGCTTGCTCTTTTTCGAGCTTGGTTGTCAGTGATGATCGGCGAATGAATAATGAAGCGAAGGCTGATCTAATTAGCCAATCTTTATTAATCAATGAGGCTAAGCTACAAAAGAATATGTGTAAAATGGATTAAGTTGAACTGCCGCTGTTTGCCATTGGCAAGCATTGAATGGAAGTTTTGCTCTTCCATCACTGACCAGCGGTATACATAAATGATCGAAATAATTCTGTTAAGAAATGGCGATGCAAATAGCACGATTGATCATGCAATGCATTACTACACTTGATAGTAACAGTAAATGAAGAATAAAGAGAGACTTTCCTAAGAGAAATCATATCAGTAGAACATTCGACACACGATATATTTACATAAACTAAAACAATAAACAAATCAACGAAACAATATCACATTTACTGTGTATATACATCATAGTCATAATCATCGTCATCATCATCATCATCATCATCATCATCATCATCCTTAAGAATCACTGAATATTAGACTTCAAGTGTAGCATGCTGAAATGTGGCTTGGCAATTGTTTACCAGATTTGGGTTCGAGAGCAAAGATGAAGGCTCCTCTGCGTAGCTCTCTAGTCTGGACCGGTCCCTTCGCTGTACCAACAACGGTTAATAACAAACTATGAAGCAATGATCTTTACATACATGCTTTGTCTTCTTAAAATCTCATATAATCGTTTCTCGATGGACTTTTCTCTCTTACGAGAAAAGAACTCTATAGTTTTGCGTGAATTCTCGTGATTCGAGGTGCATCTTTACCTACGATAAGCTCGTTAGATATATATGAAATGTATGATCTGGTGCCAAATAAAACCTGTACTCTGCGACATCTTAAGTCTACTTTGAAACTGATGCATTTCTTTCGCGTGATCGCTACTGAATTGAATTCGTAAGACTCTTTAAAAGGGACAATGCAACTCGTTCGAGACATTTACCTTGCGAGGTGGTGGAACTGGGTTACCCAAACCGTGATCCGAGCACATGGAGCTCAAGGACTCGCTACTACGTCCGTTGCTCAGCCTGGAGTTGATTCCTGTGGAGGGTGCTGGCGGCGGGGGATTCCTCGGCCTTTGCAGCGTGGAGCTATTCGTTTTGTCTAAGGCTATCCACACAAAGATACATGGATATTAAAAAGATACTATTGAAGCAACACTTTCAAGATAGTAATAATAAAGTAGTTAGGTAGACAGGTAGGTAGAAAAGTGAAGTAGAAAAGAGATAAGTAAACATTGAATGTAAGAAGAACACATAGTAGAGGGGGCTTCCAGACGGAAACCCCAAAGTCAAAGAATAGATCAGACAGAGAACGAATTATTAATTAATCGATCGATAGATCAAAAACAGAATGAACAGAGGAGAGTTTGTACAGTTCCTTTTCTTATGCAAAAACAATAATTTTCAGACGTACTGTGTCCAGCCGAAGAGTCACTACTGGGTGACCTTTTGTGATGTTGAGAATTTAGTGTGTTCAGAGTATGAGGAAGAGTGTGTAATGCGTGTCCAGTCAAAATCGGCTCACTGGTGGTTCTGCTGTGCGTTGACGAAGCTAAAGTCGCCGAAGAGGGTAAAGTCCCATAATGAGAGGATATTCCGCTGCTATTGATCGGCGGTGGAGGCGGAGGCGGAGCCACGCGTTTCTTCAACGATCCATGGATGTTCATCGCGATTTCTGGCACCATCGGCGTTAAAACTATTTCGCGACGATCAATACAGGTGATAATCAGTTTTATCAGTTTCTTAATTGCTCAAGGACAATCTTCTAAAACTCACCAGCAACCGGTTTCCTTGCTTGAGGAGGTGGCGGGGGTGGCATCTGCTGACGATTAGTCACTGAACTCGGAGAGGAGCCACTCTGCAAACTATCACAGGTACTGCTACGACTACGCAGAGTCACTGGGGAGTCGCCGGAGTTTGTACCACCACCGCCAGCGTACGAGGGGGGCCTGCTACGTGACTTTTTCTCCGGAGTCAAGAAACCGTTCTACAAAATACACGAGTTAACGATGAAAGATCGTAATAACAGTGGAAGCGACGACTCTACCGAGTCGTAATAAACATCGAAAACCCTTACCCTATCCTCGATTATCGTCTCATCATCGGAGAAATCGGTGGACCCTTCGTCGTGGGAAAGATTCCAGTCAATGTTTACGTTATCGAATAAGGTTTTTTGTCTCTGCAAGGCGTGACTAAGCTGCGAGAGAAATAAGTCTTTTGGTAAAAAATCACAATCGCTTTCCTTTTCTGATAAAAAAGAAGGAGAAAAAGCAAGCGTTTAGATTACCAGCTCTTTGCAAGTATGATGACCCATTTCCTGAGCAATATCTAAAGGGGTTTTGTCTTGTTTATTGCGATGGGTAGGGTCGGCACCGGCTCGTAGCAGAAGTTTCATAGCTTCGGATCTGTCGTGTCTAGCCGATAGGTGTAAAGCCGTTTCCCCGTCGATGGTCTCCCTGTCGATGGTGCCAGTTGGCATGTTTTGAACAATAAAATCCACTATATGAAGACTGCTGCCCATTTCCCGCATTATCGCCAAATGCAGGGCCGTCTCCCCTATGTCAGAAGTTGGCAAAGGAGCGGCCAGGTCTACGCTCTCCGCGTAAACTTGCAACAATTGCTGCAAGTCACGATTATTCACCGCGTGCTCCAGATCCGACAATAGATCGTGCTCGTCCGCGCACGTACTCGTCACGTATCTCTTATCCACGTACTTTGCTCTTATGAAGTCATACCGTTCTTCCCTGAGACAAAAAACCAGTCCATGCATAAAAAAATCTTCTCCGTTAAAGCGAAGGTAACAGAAGAGTTCTCTTTCTCAAAGTCACTTACATCGTCGACGTCGGACAGGGTTTCAGATTGTGGTGAAGCGTGGCTTCCATCACTTCGTTAAATGCCTGGTTCGTCATATGTCGCGCCAACAATAGCTGAGCCGTACCCACGTTGTCCAACGTGAGAGACTGTATCCTAGAAATGTGTACGCCTAGATCCCTGTGAATGCCGCTGCACTCTATGCAAACTATGATCCCGAAATTAGTGGAGAGCCAAGTAGCGTCTGGAAGATCAATTAGAAAGGAGTATTAGCTCAACTCGATCAATCCCCTCGAGGTTATCGGGGAAAAAGGATTTATTACCATTTTGCGATGAGCAATCGCAGCACTGATCATTGCCAGGTAATCGCATCACGCATCTGATGACGGCTTGCTGAAGCTCCACCAGACTGGGATTACCCTGACCGGTTTCGGCCTTGCCACTGGCGTCGAAGGCTCGCAGCAGAGCGCGTTCTTTGCAATTTACAAGCACAGACATCCACGCTCGCTGATCCGCCTCGTCTTCCGCTTGGAAGTGGTAAGTTCTGTTGTCTGTAAGCGATTAAAAGTTGAAGAACTCGGGTGAGAGACTCGATTTGCCGGAGAAATCTTTTTAAACTTACAACTAATGAGATCGAAGCCCCTCTTGTCGTCCGGTACTAATTTGATCTGACAAGTGAGCAGATTTACTCTAGTGGGCGGTTTGTTTTCGTCAGCGTGACAAATGTCCAGATAGCCCTCTGCCTGCACCGCACATCTTCGTTTCTGCCATACCCGTCGCATCTTCCCCTCACTCTTCTTGAGAAGATGCCCGGATCGCGTCACCCCGTGCTGCTTATCCCCCTGAAGCTGATGCAACGAGTAACCAGCGCTCGCGTTCGCACTAAGCTGCAAAACGATAAGTTTCATTGGTTTCTCTTCTTAGGTACGAGGAAACGCGATTCTCGTCGCGACTGACGACTTACCTCCTTGTCACAGCCGGAACTTCTCAGTAAACTTCTAAGTTCGGTTAGTCGCCTTCTTTCCTCATCCTGAGTCTGTCGGATCTTCTGTAGCTTCACGCTGAGGTCAGCCACGTAGGAGCCGAAGTGCTCGATGGTCTTTAAGCCATCCTGAAAATAACTAAGGGAGGAGAGAGATAGATAGGGGTGGGGGGGTTCGCTAGTCACAGACTCCAATAATCATCGCTAGGAACTTACTTGGTTTGCGCATGATAATATTCGACTAGATGCTGCAACAACTCAATCCCCTTCTTCGTTTTGATCTCGTTCACCTTTATGAGGTACTGCAAAAGTAACAAAGAGGATTCATCAAAGAGAGTCCCTTAAGCAAAGAAGGAACGTTCGTTACTTCGTGAATATCAGGAGCTGAATATCACGAGTTTCAATATTGGTTCAATGAGCCGAGTAATATCGGGGTTGGCTCGTGTCATTGTGGCCCGGTGACTGGAGCTCGCTCCAGTTCCGCATTCTCACCTCGCACATTTGCAACTGAAATAACCGGCGCTCCTTCTCCATTTCGTCGGCTATTTCAGCAGGAGTGACTTCAGTACGAATGAGGCCAGCCTCCTTCGCGTGCTGCTTCTTCTCCTTCTCGATCTTCGCGTACTTCGTCTCGTAGTCCTTCCAAGCTTTCTCGAAGGGCCTCTTCAGGTCGCCCTTTACGCCCCTCAGGTCTCCCTTCAGCACAGAGTCCAAAGGAAACATGACGATGTTGTTAATGTTCTGCATCTGAAAGGTAAAAGTCGATCATTCGGATACCAGGCCTAAAACTCTTGTCGGATCGGACCGGAGCGAGAAATCCAATGGTCTCCGCTTCCGCGAAACTCGCGCGAGTATCTATAGCCATACTGACCAGTGTCTTCATCAGGGCACTCAGTTCCTTGGTGACCACCGCGAACTTGAGGAAGGCCGCACCGATGTCGGGTTCCTGCTCCTTGAGCGCAGCATCCCCGAGTCTCTCTAGCGCCCTTCCGAGGTACACCTCGTTATCGACGTGTGCTGAAACATAACAGTCCTCTTGAGCTTCACGCTTCAGCTTCCTTCCTATCGAACCGTTACGTAACAATAATAACAATAATAACGATAATAACGATAAAGAAGAAAGAAGCTAAACTCTCTTTTCCTTTTGCGATGCACCAGCGTGGAGGCGAGGTGGGTTAATGTACCTTGCCTTCACGCTTTTATCATCGTATAGCGTACATGCTTCAAAGGCTAAAAAAACAAGGTAATTGATTCAGAGAATACCCTGTCCCCTTCTCCCTCCCTCCCAACAGTTCATTCCGGAGGAAGTTAAAGCTTTCCACTAGTTTCTAAATTATTCCTATCACGAATTTATCAGGAGATTCATCTGGAAATATGAATCGCCTCCGAGAGGTATTGTTAGACACGAAGGCGTTATTAAAGTGGCCGCTACTCGTCGAGTCAGCGGTTTGGAAAAGAAAAGTGAGAAAGTGGCCAGATGGAAGGTTCTGGCTGGTTGTCCGTTTGCCCGTCAGTCTGGCAACCAGGTGAGGAGAATCCATGCGTGAGAATGAGTTTCATCTTCCAGCGGACGTTGCGGTTCTGCCATAGTCAGAATTCCGTGGGTTATCCGGAAGTGGAGGAGGAAGTGGAAGTTAAAGAGGAAGAGGTCCTCGGTCGAGGGAGAGAACACCATGACGATGACGGAGACCTTGCGGATGAAAAAGAGGAAATTCGATGTGCTCGTTGATTGACAAACGTTGATCAGCAGCCCTTCAAGTGTGGTCCTTTTCTTTTTTCTTCTCTCTCTCTCTCTCTCTCTCTTTTTCTCCCTTCCTTTAGCCCTTTCTCCCTCTTCTTTTCGTTTTTTAACCATACTACGGTAACTGCTGCCAGAATGGAGCTTCCGATTCGTCACTCACCATTCCCGGAATTGTGTATCGCCTTTATAGCCTTCTTCAGCTTCGTCAGGCCGTCCCTGTCGAAGTCCAGAGTCTGAAAAACATGAAAACGGTTAGCCTCGGCGAAATGCGGCCAGTCGTCCCGGGAACCCGTGAAAAGAATACTTTAGCTGCCAGGAGACAGTCGGGCTTTGTCTCCTCCACCCCCCCACCCCCCACCCCGGAGATTTGTAAGCGTTTAGGGTAGCATGATCGAACTGTAAACTGAGATAAATCTAAAAGAACTTTGCCGCTTTCAGTGGCGTCCATTGATCCGTGAAGAGATTAGATAAAATTAGCGTTTCTACAAAAAAAATAAAAAAATAGAACGAGAGAGAGAGAGAGAGAGGTGGGAGGGGGTCATTTTTTTCAGAGCGAACAATAATGCCTTCTTCCAGTAAACGAGTGTCCGGGGTGAAGATAAAATTATCATAAAAAAAGAAGAGGAAGAAGAAAGCAAACAGCCTATCAGGAAAGGCAAAATAAGTTTGCGAGAGAGCCGACGTCGAGGGGAGGGAGCGGGGGGTAGAAATAGAAATTGGCGGAGATCCACTCGATTTCCTTTCATTTCCTTTGGCTTTATTACTTCAGTTTCCGTCCCCCACCAGACGCAGGGAGCGCGAGACGAGGCGAGGAGAGACGAAGCTACAGGAGAAGGAGGGGAGGCATTCCGATCTTTTCGCTCATCGAATATCGATCGTCGTGGCCGTCGGCGTCGTCGTCGGCGTCGACGACGACGTCGACTCCGACTAGGACGGAAATAATCGGCGACCGCTTCGAAAATAGACGGGGACGGAGGGATTTTCTGTGCCGTCGCTCTTTCGTAAGCGGTCGGGCTAAAATGGGAAAAGTAGGTTGCTTAAAAAGCACCAAGGTCAAGTGTAAAGAGAAAATAGAGGAACGCGCCGTAACCGGCGTGACTCGTAAACATCGACGCCGGGTGAAGAAGAAGAAGAAGAAGAAGAGAAAAAAGAAAAAAAAAAGAAAAAGAAGAGAACAGAGGAGACGAAGAACAGAGAAGAAACTAACAGGAACACCCCATGAAGACATCGCGGAAATGAACGAACCAAACTCGCAATCGCCATCCAATTCCACCCCCGACGAAACGTAAACAGAGCTCGTTGGATCGGAACGCTTGCGGGGATCCCCCGTAGCCCCTCCAACCACGCCGGGGGATCCCGCAAAAACGACCGGGCTAATTTCGCTCGACGCGATCGTCGAGGGAACTACAAAATTTGGATCGGCTCCGTCGAGGTGTTCCACCAGTTCCGGCGTGACCCAGATAAAAGTCGCTAGTCAACACAACGTGTATCCAACCGGTGAAATTGATTCGAACAATTTTGAATGGAGGGACTCCTGGCGAGGAACCAGGTCACGTGACCCAACGGACACGAGGTTCCGTCGTTTCCCTGGCGGATAGAGAGACAGAGAGACAGAGAGAGATAGAGAGAGAAAGAGAGAACAAGCTGTTTCTCGCAGCGTGGCAGGGCGGAGGTGAGGAGAGGTAGCCCCGGTGCGTTCCGTCAGGACGACGGGGATCCGAGGAATCCGAAGAAGGTTTCTGCCGACACCTCCGGAGGGTTTCCCCACGTCCGTCCGTCCGTCCGCTCGTGCGTGCGTCCGTTCCTTCGCATTGCGCGGCACCACCGCGCGAACAAATCGGCTCGATCGAACAAACTCTTCCGGTACTCTCCTACTACTTCTGGGTCGCCTCTCTCGCTGGTTGGCAAAACGTTCTGTTACGGCACACTCGATATTCCTGACTATGACACCTTGAGTAATTTCGAGTGCTCGTACGGCGCGCGGAGTAACGCGCGCCCCGATTGGCCGGGCCTGGGCCCACTCGGCTCTAGCGCGCCTCTTTATTTTCTATAATCGCTCCAGTCTATTTTGCGGAGGACGCGCGACGACGACGTCCCTTATCTAATCTAACAAAATGCATAATTTCGATAAGATTTCACGCGCGAGTCCGGCAAACGCTTTCGCCTCGCGCTATCAGAGGGGAGACTCCACCACCTCCTCCTCCCGCCGCTCCTCCTTCATTTTCCCCAAATTTCACGGACGTTTCTTCAGAGTCGACCGTACGAGGAAACCGCGCTCTAGGAGGCACCCTCGGGGTGAGGTGGTTCCCCGGACTCGATTGCGACATAACGCACGCACGCACGCACGCACGCACGCACACGCGTGTACACAAAAAGGAAATTGATAAGAATCTTAAGAGTACCCGGAGAGTCCGTCGCTGCGCGGCGCAGAACCAAATTAAAGAAGGCGGAAAGTCCTTGGAGCTTCGTTTCACGGTAAAGTGGCGAAGTTCAAATTGATTATTGTTTAACGTACGCGTGTGCGCTTCGTTAATTCCCGATCGCAGCGGGTGGACTCTCCGCTCTCCTCTCCGACATCGTGTCTCATCCGCGAGAGAACTCGCAGACCCGGAGCTGTGACTCACGGGGTTTGCTCGGAGGAACCCTCGGGACCCGAAGGATCCTCCGGGGCAAGGTCTATTCGATCTTCCCGCAACTTTTCTCTCTCTCTCTCTCTCTCTCTCTCTCTCTCGCTCTCGGTCTCGCTCTCGCTTACCACCCTTAATGGTAGGGTGCTAAGGACGCCGTGGATATTTCCATCCTGATGATTCTACGCAAAGGGGAGAAGGGAGAGAGAGGGAGAGAGAGAGAGAGAGAGAGAGAGAGAGAGAGAGAGAGAGAGAGAGAGGAACCGGCGCCGAAGATGCTTCGCTCCGTTGCGAACTCGAGACTCGAAACCCAAAACCTGGAGCCTACAAGCACCGGCTGACAAACTTGGAATTTATCGACTGTTTTTCTCCCCCCCCCCCCCCTCTCTCTCTCTCCGTATACCGTATGTGTACGTACGTACGTATATATAGATAGATATATACATGGCTCCGTACTATCTCTCCCTCTTTCTCTGTCTCTCTCTCTCTCTCTCTCTCACTCTCTATGTCTATCTCTTTCTCCCTCGACCCATCCATCCATCCATCCATCTCCCGAATAGAAGAGTAAAAATTCTGTCATGGCGTATAGCGGCGAAACCGTCGAGTACCGCGAGGGTTTTGCAAAAGCTCCAAAGGGACACCCCCAAGGGGCCCGCACCAGGACTCTACCTCTTCCAAGGAGGTGATCGTCTGTCTACACTGCGGCATCCGGGAGACGAAGGTGGACGTCGTCGGCGAGTTGTAGTCCTCCCTCGTCTCCTCGACGAATTCACTGACGGCAATCAGCCCAGGCATTTTCCTCCCGTAGATGCTCGCGGTTCCTCGTCGACTCCCGTCGTCGTCGTCCTCGTCGTCCTCGTCGTCGTCGTCGTCGTCGTC
This sequence comes from Sclerodermus sp. 'alternatusi', assembly GCA_037305995.1. NCBI lineage: Eukaryota > Metazoa > Arthropoda > Insecta > Hymenoptera > Bethylidae > Sclerodermus > Sclerodermus sp. 'alternatusi'. The sequence continues at coordinate 7,670,160 of CM074544.1, forward strand.
GTCGTCGTCTTGCCAAAATGAACAACTCGACTCTTAAATTCCTCCCTGGGACTCCTCGACTCCTTCAGTCGTCCTCGTCGTCGTCGTCGTGGTCGCGCTCGCGTTCCTCGTCCTCGTCCTCGTCGCAGCATTCACCACCTCACTTCACTTCACTTCGCTTCACTTCACTTCACTTCACTTCGCTTCGTTTTGCTTCGTTTCGTTTTGCTTCGCTTCGTTTTAGCACTCGACAACCTCACGGCGCGGTTGCATCGCAGATTTCGCGAACTGTCACCACCGTCACCACCACCACCTCCTCCTCCTCCACCTCCACCTCCTCCTCCACCGCCTCTTCCTGACTGTGGCGGCTACCCAGCTCCCCCGGCCCCCCTGGCCCCGGCGGCGACACTCCTCGAGGAACGACCAACTTTCGGCGAAGGCCACGGACGACCACTCCCTCGCGGAACTTCGGCGTCCTGGACGCTCGCACGATCTCCGGATGTCGACGTCGACTCGCTTCGATGTCTTCCGCTCGACGCAGAAGCTTACTCAGAGGCCCGTCCTGGCATTCTCCTCCTGGTGGCAGCGTACGGTCTCCAGCCGTCATCAGGAAACGAACGGCAACCTCCAACTCGCGCCCCCTCTACCTTTCTGCAGCGAGAGCCGCCGTCGCCGCTGCTGCTGCTACTGCATTTTCCACGCTCTCGCTAATCAGGCCGCCGGCACGCGCACTCTCGGCCAATCAGCGACGACCTCCCTCTTGCGTCACCCCGCGCGCCAAATTTGAAACTCGGAGAAACACGCGACGAGAATCTGATGAATACTCGCGATTTTCACTGAGAATTACTAGGAGATTCGCGAGGGGGAGGGGGGGTGGAGTGTTTTCTGACCATGACAATTGGGTATGATGGGAAACTTGGCCATTCGCAAGCTTCTCTTGGAGTTTTGACCAAGTAACGTTGAGTTCCCTCTTGTGGATGTGGCAAAAACAGGTGTGAAGGAACGGCCTTTTGGGAATATGTTTGTTCTTGGAGTTTCAGGTAGTTTGTTCCGATCAGCAAGGAGATTGGGAGAGAACGATGGATGATTCTATAGCTGGAGACTTGGTACGGTTGACTTTCAACGGCTAATCTTTTTGGGAAGGTTCTTCTCGGTGGAGAAAGCACACGTGTTCTTATGTTTTTACATTTTTATTATCACGCTTAATTACAAAAGTTAGAGAATAAGTGTTTCTTGGAGCTTCAATTGTTTTTTGCTCTTTGCCTTGACTTGTGCAGCAATACGATCAAGATCCCTGCGACCCTGGGGTGTCAGTTTTCTGCCACCATTGGCATCCTTCTCGATCAGTTTCAATTGTTCCAAGCTCTGAAGAGCCTTGCGAGCTACACCACCGGCGGATCTGCAGAAGTGGCTAGGGTGGGTGCCATTACGTTTGCGTCCACCAAAAATTTTAGTCACTGCTCCAACTCCGATTGGACTACGAATGTAAATGTGTCTGACTAAAGCAGCGCAACGAATGTAGTACCAGTCAGGGTCGTATGGAGCCAGCTCCTTAAAACGAGCAGTCTTCACAATGTCTACCCACTCAGGAACGCGCATTTTGCCAGTTCTATAATAATCATATATTTCAGTAATAATAGGTTTGTATTATAGTAAACTATAGAATCTCAAGTGAGACAATAAAAACTATAGGTTATGTGCATTAACTTACTTTTTGAGAAAGGCAGAAAATGCCTTCACAAACTTATGCTGGTCTACATCCTTTAATGTTACCGAAGGCATCTAAAAAGCATAAACAAACATTAGTTAGTGTGTTGCATGATGTTAAGGTGAAAAATAATGCCACATGGTTCGTCGACTTATTCATGGTGAAGCATTAGTTAATTAAAGATATACTCAAACACACTTTCTTTCGTACTCTTTTAAATAATAAATAATTCCTTAAAGGCTACAAATTTGATGAACTTCTCAACAAAGGAAGATTAATCGTACAAATTTACCTTTAATTATATTGGAAACAACCAAGAACGAGCTCACCTCAACGAGGACATGAACCGGAAGAAAGCGATATAAGATGGCGGAAAGTCGAATAAATTTCCTAGGGAATGTTGTCTATACAATGGGTGCGTTCCATTTTACGCATAACGTGCATTAACAGACACCGTACACGTAAAAATTTCCCTAGATTAAAGGTCGGTTGTTCCACTTCTTGGTAAATTTCTTAATAAATAAAAAAATCTGTTTTTTCACTGCTTAGGAATCTTACCAATAGGATATATTCTATCTTAACCTTAAATAAAACTACATAGGAGTCAGACTACTAGGTAATATTTACCTATTAGGTAGAAACCTCATTGGTAAGAAACTTTACCAAAAAGTTGAAAAGCTAGTCCTAAGAGGATGTAAAACCGTACTTTCCGAATTTTTCCCATAAAAATGAACGGATTTGAAAATCATTTGATATGACCAATTAGAGAAGCCTAAGAAGATTTTGTACTAAACGTTTTTTCTAAAAATCGATAAAAAAAATAAAAGTCCCTAGATTTTCTTTAACAACTTGTACTTTTGCAAAAAAATAAGGAATTTAATCGGAAAAAGGGCTCTAACAAGAATTTTTTCTTTAAGAAATAATTACAGTCTAATTTCAATCATATCTTCTAAGAAATCAGAAAGAAGTCCGAAAAGTACGATTTTGCTAAAAATATTAGACTGATTTATCTCAAAATAGATAAAATAGAGACCACCACGTGAAGGATTTAAACTTGAAAGGTATGTTATTTGTTTCACTCTTTCAATATTTTCTACTATATTATATGTAACTTTTACTATACTATAAATATAGAAAATGGATGTAAAAGGAACAGACTTATGGCCTATGGATTATAGTGAGATAGCACTGAGCCCGATCTACTTTCTCACACTTTCCGTTTCCGGCTTCATTTCCCCTCACGAATGCTTGGTCTAGTTATATATGTCATTGGTATACATCCTCTTAATCCATCTATGGATGTGTTCAGCAAACTCAACAGTCTATGCAATAAGAGCTGTACGGATAGTTCCACTTGGCGCGATATTCAAATTTCTTTATATTCTAACAAAAATATAGAATTCATTGAAGGTACTGATATCACACTGGAAATTACCATATACATCAAAATATCATATATTTATTATTTATATAAACAGTATATATATAATAATATATATATATTACAAGTATGTATATAATATTTATAGATATATTTATGTATATATATATATATTAGTGTAAATTGTCTTATAACTAAGTATACAAATTTCTATTCGATAAAACACTATACATTCTTTCTGATTTTCAAAACAGCCTGGCCTTTTTAGATTTCAGAGAAATACATCTCATGAAGAAACAGAGAGTATTCATCGTCATCCAATCAATATCATTATCCTTATCATCATCATCATCATCATCATTAGTAATCATCACCATCATAATCATCATAATTATCATCATCATTATAGAGAAACACGAGATGTTGGAGATGACAAAAGTCAGGGAACTGTCATTAAAGTGAAATTAGTTGACAATTGGTCATTATTGAATCACAACAATTCGTATTAATCCTGCATTCACGAAATTCATAACTCAATGTATATTCTCGATTCTTTACAATTATACGTAGTCGCACAATTAATGAATTATTAATATTCGAGTAATCGAGAAAATACATTTAGCAGATTAGATGCCTGGATAAAAAACGAACGATGCGTATCTCTTGAAGGCACATTCGAATAATAATCTATAACTACCCCTTGTTGTGTAAACTTCAACGAAAAAGATCTGACGTTATTCGTTAGGAGATTTACTAGCATATCGAAATAAATCTACGCTTTATAATCTTACGAATCTGTTCCATATAAAATTTCGTAGAGAAATCGGTATTAATCTTAGCAGTATCCACATAAAAATAACTTGTAATAAAGTTTTGGGAATAATGGAGAAGGGGTCATTAAGGACAAGTCAATAGAAAAATATAAAATATGAAAAATTCCTTTAGCCAAAATCACAGACAAGTCTCATACTTTCTCTCACATCAGAGTGCAGATCCGCATCTTCGTTATTGGACCTTTCATTCTATAAATTTAATCCGGCTCTTTCAATTGATTTTTAACTTCATTAAAAGTCTTTAGTGGCACGTAAAAAAATTTATAGAATCAATTTCCAAAATTCCTTAAGGTCGATTCAGTCGATTCTATACCCAAGACACTACTATCTTTCGGATTCGTAAAAAATAATTGATTTGACTATAGAATTTAATTGCATATAAATATTATAAATATACACCGCGTGTGTGTATAAGTGTATTTTATATTTTTGTGTTTCTTGTGTAAATTTGTGTGTATATGTGTGTGTGTGTGTGTGTGTGTGTGTGTGTCAGTGTTCGTGTTTCTTGTGCATATGCCGAATTTTAAAATTAAATCACACCCACGCGCATGAATGCATGTACTTTTAAGCGATGAAAAAATCCTGTTCCCTTTCTGGTTATTCTCATATATTGGTAAAAGAGATTGTCACGACGATTAACTTTACTAGTAGAAAGCTCCTATGTCCAATTACGGTATAACAAGTTTCTAGAAAAAAGACATTTTTCACAGACCGATTAAGGCTAAGCACCAGTAATATGATGCAGATTATTACACAGTTAAAAGGAAAAAGTAATTTTGGAGAACAGGATTATTTACACCGAAATAGTCCATATTCATTTTGATTATTACGATTTGACTTCTTACGAACAAATTTATAATACTGCATCTATCCCTACATATGTACAGAAAATATATATAGAATATATCAAATTTCAAAATTTAAAAAACATCGCAAAAAGAGTGCAATCTCATCAGCGACTAGAAGTCAATATTCAAATATCTCACCCATTAACATTTTAAAACTTTTCTTACATACAGTATTGCACTCTTGTTGCGAATATTAATGTAAAGCTGTCATTCCTACTATGGCTGCTGTAACACGAATAAACAAAAATTCTCCGAAAACACTTGATTTCTCTCTAGTAGGATGTTTTTAGCTATGGAAGAATACATGTTAGCACACGAGGATACACTTCATACATTCTATCAGTTGCATTCTTAAAAAATTTTATACTTGTCATTTAAATAAAAAACTATGTGTAAAATAACTCAGTGAACGAACGACAAAGAAAACAGGATTTTCCTTAACTATTCTATGATACGAAAGGAAAGTTACTTTTTAAGCCCAGAACGTTAAAAAAAATTAAAAACAATACAAAAAATAATAATCGTTAAAAAAAAGAGGGAAAAAATTACTAAAATTCTCGTCATTTTACTACTGTTCAAAATATCAATATGGATATCGATGCGATAGTACGATATCAATTACGTAGTCATTAAGTTTTCCACCTAAAATAGATATCTAGATGATAATTCTTTCTTCACTGATGAAACAAACGGTACTAATTTTTGGTGAGTTTTGTTCGGTCAGCTGCTACCGCTGCTAGACATGCCAAAGCTTCGAGATCCGGAGATGCGCACCAAGCTGTAAAATCAATTTTTTACACGATATTTGATTGCACGAAGAAAATAAATGAGAATACAATTAACATGCATTAAAAAAGAGTTATTATGGTGCGCATAAACTTACGTTTAGTTTCTTCGGGATTCTCAGAGCTCAACGCGGGATCTGTGATGGCTGCATTGCGCGTGATGCTACGTTTCCTCGCTTTCCTCTTTTGACTACCGACAAGGGTTTTCTCGATTTCCTCGAAATTTTTATTCTGATTATTCGTCGTTTGTCCATTCTTTCCTGAATCAGAGTTTGTCTTTTTCGTGGACGAAGCGCCTAGTTTTTGCTGCATCTTTTTCTTTTTTGTGCGCTGTAGCTTCTTCTTCTCTTGGAATTCTTCTAAGCTCAAGGATGGCAGAGCCTCGATTTTCTTCTCTAAATTGAAGTCTCTGAAAAGAATTGAATTTGATATATTGACAGTAGAGAAAACGTTCGTCGATTGCACAATCGTGATATCTCTTACTCGGCTCTGAATCTTTTACGAGATGTCCATGGGCCAAAATCTATACTTCCTTCTGCTCCTTCGGTTTCCGTATCTTCAGGTTTAGAGGCTTCGATGTTTCCTTCGGCACTGTGCATCAAATTCATTTTAATAATTTCGATGTCTCTCGAGCGTTAAGCTTTTGCTTCATTAATATATTTTTACCTTTCCACGAGGTGCTCCAATTCTCCGCGAGAGCTGTTTCCTCCTTCGCTGCTTATTGAGTCAGTCTTTTCACTAATATTAGAGGATATAGAATTTCTTCTGGTAAACAAATGTTCTTCGGAACTGAAAAGGAATTGTGAATTTCTAAAAGCTCTGGAATAAAAAATTATATATATATCGGTAAGACCTACCTTTGGACTCCGGACTGCTTTTTTTGTTTAGCATGATGTCCAGAAGATCCAGTGGTACTCCTCATTTGTTCAGCAAGAAATTTTTGATAACGAAGTCCTTTGCATGTCCTTTCACCCCTGAAGCAACTTTCCTCAATGGAGGCATTACATTCGGGGAAATTTTTGTTTTCTTCTTTATCATCTTCAATATTCTGTAAAAATCCAGAAAATCATATACAATGCAATTTGGTCAATTAAAAAGTTTGATAAAAAAAATTAACAAACTCTTACTAATTCAAGACTGTCATTATTATTGGATTCACTATGTTTCCTTTTCCTCGCACCAAACAAATCAGCTTTACATTCTTTTTTAATTTCACTATCTGATAATAATTCTGCATATTTCTTTTTAGGGGGATTTGGTATTACATCATCTTCAATTTTAATTTCACTATTGACAGCAGTCTGTTCAAATTTTATTTCAGACTTTTGAGGTGTAAAAAGTGAGCTAAGGCCACCAATTTGAGATTCATCCGCTAGTTTGCCTGGTTGAATCGCTTGATCATCATCCGTATTTGACTTATCGGAAGAATCATTAGTTTCACTTTTAACATTTAAAATAGTTTCACTCGTAGCTGATTCTGATTTCTTATTCGTAGGTCTCGTGTTTAGAGTACGTAAAGGAGGTGCAGGCAACTTGTACCATTTAAAATCTGGATTGGCATTTAAGAATGCATCCTTATACTGAAAGATTATTACCGAATAAGTCTCTTTCTCTCTCATCATCTTGACGAAAAAACTATCAGAAAATCTGTGTACTTACCTCCTGTGCAAGATTGGTATAGGAACGTTTCTGTTCAGGGTTAAGAGTAGCCCACCATTCTCCAAGAACCCTGGTAACTGCACGGTTTTCCAAATGAGGGAAGCCAGATCTCACCGAGCCACGGTGCCTCTTACAAAATATTAAGAACGCGTTCATGGGTCTCCTAGCATGATGAGCCGGTTCCTGCGCGTCTGGTGGTTCCTGCAAAAACAAGAGAACCAGTCAGTCGTAAGCGATCCAGTAAATACCCCAAGAAACCACCTCCATATCCCAGAATCCAAAAACACAGATACAAGAACACTCCTGAAACACACCCAACTGTCCTTACCTCTTCCAAATCAGCTCTCTCATCGGTCCAAGAAACACCCTGCATATGTTACAAAAAATCAGTGTCTCTCTCCAGAAATAAATATCACTGTCAATGCAAGTCGAAAGGAAAGTTCAAGAACAACAACAGCGCTTCCCCACCGCTATAAATAGACAATAATTCTCTCATCGACAGAAACGCGAGTGAGTTTCTCAAAAGTCGCAATTTCAGGGAAAGATGGTCGCTCGTCCGAGAAATTCCTCAATGAATTCCACCGTCTCGTCTTATAATTTGCCAATCGTTCAGAACGGGTCCACGCGAGGAAACGAACGAGAGAGAAAAAGAAAGATAGAGAGAGAGAGGGAGAGGGAGAGAGAGAGAGAGAGAGAGAGAGAGAGAGCGCGATAGAAAAATAAAGAAGAAAAGAAAGAGAAAACGAGATCAAGAACGAGAACGAGAACGAGAAGGAGAAAAACAAAGAAACTAGGAAAAGGGAAGGAAAACAAGGGGCCGAGGGAAAATCAAGGGAAATCGAAGAAAATAGAGAAGATTTCCGAGTTTGCCGATGATCCAGGAGAATTCCTAGGCGCGGAGTGGCATGTACGGAGGAAGTTTTCGAGGTGGCCGATAATGACAGCTGGTCGGATGTAAATATCGCGCACGGCGAGGTGAGGCAGAGCGAGAAAAGTGTCGTGCGTGCGAGCGGGGATGATCTGGCAGATCTTTGAATGAGCGCGAGCGATTCCCCGTGGGATTCCGGGTCCAATAAAAAAAGGGAGCTCTCGGAACCGACGTGTAGTCCATCGCCAGATCCTACTGTCAAGCGCCCATTGATGGAAAAAGACGTGCAGCCGCTTTGTATTTTCTGCGGAGATAGGCCGCTCCGCGGAATCGCAATATTTTTCACGGGGAGGAAAACGCGGAGGGCCCGTGTCGGCCCGCGAGACCCATGGAATCCATCGGGGGAAAACCCGGGGTTTAAAAGGAACCCCATAACTCGCGATATTTCTCTTATAGCTCCGGAAAGAAGCCAAGTTTGTTTCACCTACCTTCCGTTGTTCCTCGTTGGTAGCCATTTCTGCTTCCACTTGACAATTCACTCAGCGACGCATAATAGATAAAGCTGCGGCTCTGGCATCGCTGTCTTTCTTTCTTTCTCTCGCCCCCTCTCTTCCTCTCTTCCCCACTTCGTCCCTCCCCACCTGACTAGACTCCTCCGGAGCAAGACTCCCTCTCACGAGACGACGGCGAGGACGTCGGCTTTCTCTCTTCCTCCCCCCTCTCTTTCCCTCTCTCTATCTCTCTCGCTCTCTCGCACCTTCTCCTTCTCGAACTAATCGTTTGTCAAATGACAGTTCGGAAATATTGACAAATTTTTGTTTTTATTTGTTCCTTTACTTTCTCCTTTATTTGCTTCTTCCTTTCTCTCTCCTCTCTTCTCCAATCTTCGACTCTCCTTTATCATCGTCGAGTTTTCTTCCCCCGACTTTCCATTTCTTTTTCTCTCTTCCCTCAGCCCTTGTTTCTCCACTCATTCTTCTGGCTTTTGTCAGAGTTACTCTTTTCTCCCCGAGTTTCTCTCAAATTATTTTTCACCTTGGAAAAAGAGGGGGGGAGGGGATAGGGATTAGGATTTTCGAAAACGTGTGACTTTTGGGGGTGTTATATTTTGAAGTCGAACGCTTTGTGTCGGAAAACTCGAGTTCGGCCGAACTCGGCGGGGCTTCCGAGAAGAACCAGGATTTTGGAAAATCCTCGGTACGCGGAAGAAAGGAGGTGGTGGAACCAGGGTAGGTTGGGTTTTAAACGGGGGGACGCAGGTAACTTTGCGAGGGTCAGGCTTCCAAGTGCGTGCGGGAGATTCCTTAAATGGACCACGTGGTACGGGGAGCATTTTCTCTGGATATATCACTGCAGCTGTGTTTTGACGCTCCTGATTGGTCGTTCGTGGGTCACGTGACTCGGGGCGAAAAACATCTGTAGCCAATAGCTGCCGGAGTTCTTATCCAACGGCGACGGAGTGCACTCGTCAAATACGAATGGATCAAGTACGAGGAGGAGAATATCAATGAAAATCCATCGGACGCGGTGACGAGCAAACGAAATTATCCTGATCTACGACCTGGAGGAGAAAACCAATGGAGGAACAAGGACGAACGTAAGAATTATCATCATTTTTCAGATGCAATTGCTTTTTAGTTTCCTACGGGGAGGCTCGATCGGTCGAATTACCCGGAGACCTGGAATGTCGGACCTTTCTTTCTGAAAAATTCATAGTTTCCAAGAGAGAGAGAGAGAGAGAGAGGTCGATCAATGGATAAGGATCTTTGCGAACTCTTGGTAATGCATTTATTTTTCTTTTCTTTCGCTACAACGGAGCGCACTGGCTCGTACAGTCGATAACAAGAATCATATTTTTCGCTAGGTAACCTATCGGACGCTTCCTTGCGCGTGCTGCCTCCTTCAGGACATTTCGGAAACTCGCCCACGTGCCGCGATGCAACAACCTCGCGCGTGCAGCGGTTTCATCCCTCGCGTTATGCACTATGTGTGCGTGCGCATAAAAGCGTTAGGCAAGAGTGCCCATCGTTGCAGTTGCGGGAAGACGGTGGAAGCACCGTTAGCTGGGAGAATGTTGCGCAAGAAGATACTTCGAGAGCATCGCGAGTGATTGTCTCGTTAACAGCAAATAATTCGCAATGGACCGATACACTGGCCGACCGTCCAATTGCGACAAGGACGTAGATTTATGCCGTTGTAGGATTCGCTTTCGAGCGGAACATCGTTGCTGGTATTATGTGCGTTGAAGTTTACGCGATGGGAACTTTTATAAAAGTCAATTTCTGGCGTTGTTCCACGAGCATACCTACCGGAAACCAGATTTACATCTCTTTGAGAGATTTCGAGGATCCCGTTTCCCGGGTTTTTATCAAACCCGAGGAATATCTCTCCGGTACTAATCCGCTCGGCTCTCGATTATTCCAAGGGCCATCGTTCCCGGAGCTTCGAAACGAGTGATAACTCGGCTTGTAATCGATGACCCGTGGAATCCCTCGGAATTTAATGCTCGCTCACTCGCCACAACGGCGAGTATCTGCGGTACTTCCGCAGTATCCTGGCAAAACCAGAGAGATACCAGAGGGCTCTCCTGCTCCCGTTCGCTATTCCAGGAATTGGAAAACAGCCTGGAAAAGGGAGCGAGAGGGCGAGGGTGACCGCGCGCGCGGTGAAGTTCCATGGGATGAGATCCCTTGTATAGCGGGTCTTTGGCGAAAATCCAAAGATTCGCGGAGCAATCGCTAATTTCGAGATAACGCGGTTTTTGCGCTGCTCACCCTCTCGCCCTCTTTGTCTCTCCGTCGACGAGAGCCCCGAGTGAATTTCACGGGAAACGAGGGTTAGCCCTGGTAACCGGGAAGCGGGCTAATCGCTGAAGTAGGCAAACAGGGAATCCGTTAATGGGGCCCGCGGTGACGGATGAAGCATGAAATCCGTAAATCCCCAGTCAATTAGCCGCGTCCCAATGAAGGCGCCGATGTAGCAGGAGGCGGACTGGGTCTGGCGCCATCCTGCCGCTGCCGCTGTAGCTTACCTGGATGCTGGTGGCACGTGTCGCGCGATTTTCAAGATGGCTCCCACCTCCTCTAGCCGACGACTCAAAACCACCAGCTCTGCGTTCTTTCGATATTTCGAGTCCCGTTAGCGACATAGACCCCATTCGCTATCGTCGTTTTTCTCCGATGATCCCTTCGCCGTCCGATCGCACGTACTTCTCTCTCCTGCGGAATCTGTTTTATCGACCGGGCGCTGCCGGTTTTCGGCAAAATCGTGCGATTTCCACGGTGGAAACGGATCGAGTTTTTACTTCTAGCCTCCGGTTTTACGAGTGCTACAGCGTGGAGAGACTCGACGTTGGCGGGGCGCGCGATGCGTGATTGATCAGGGGCAAATTGAGACGTTCTCTCCTATTGATTTATTTAAATTACCTGTTTACGCACTGCTCCACTTTTGACTTGGCCGAAAGTTTCAGCAAGTTAACGCCAGGCTGAGTCTTGGAAGCCTGTCGTAAGTCTGGCGGAACTAATTCTCAATGTTATCTTTCCTGCTAATAACGTGCGGCGGGGGAGGTTGGCACGTCGAGGAGGTGGAGAAGGAGACGGAGGAGGGGCGACTCCTCCTTTATCCCGACAGAGGGCGATTACCGTCTAATATACGAGCCGAGAGTACACAAAGCCACGTGACTGGCGAAATGGGAAACTACTGCGGCACCCCGCAGTACTTTACTTTACTCTTTAAAGCGGATGCTGCGAGATGGCCCCTCTGCGCCGGGGAATACCCCATCGACGAGTAATTTCTATTGGCGGTGACCAATCACCGTGCGCGCTCACCGATCGCGCACCGGGGAAAAACCGTGCCGTCACCGTCGCAGAAACGTCGGGAGAACGACGACGAGACGTCGTCGAAGAATTTTAACGATGACATTTTCTTGCGGCGGTTCGTCAAGGGGACGGGAGTGGAGGACGATGAGGCGGGCCCATACCTCGGCAATTTCCACGACAGATTTTTCGCGTCTAACCGGGGAGCCATAATTCCGGAGCCGATATCCGGGGGAGGTTGGCCGGTAGATGCGCCGATGCTGCTGGTAGATGCGCACCCACCGCAACAGGGGAATTAACTCTTTAATTAAATATCCGCGGCGCGGGATTCGAAATCTTATCGCGTATGCAAAACGCAGTGCGAGTGTCCTTCGCATACAAATCACCCGATAACGTATTTTGCGAAGAAAATGGAAACTTCTGAAAGCCGGGCTCCCGGAACTTGCTCATCGGAAGAGGACCGCGAGAATAAGGGGCAGGGGGTGGCAAGAGGGGTCGCGGCGGCAGCGGCGGGGGCCGAGCTCTAAGCCAAGAGTCGAGTGGGGAATCCCCCGGCTAATAAAGATGGCCGAGCCCGATGTTTTCCAGATTAATCTTCGGGAAAAGGGTAATTGAATCCGAGCTGACTGAGAGAAGCTTTAATCTGCTTGCCGGCTGTCATCGCAGGGATATTAAGAGCCCCGGACCTTTCGCCTTCGGGAATGACGGGTCATTTCATCGATGCCCTTCCTCTCTCTCTCTCTCTCTCTCTCTCTCTCTCTCTTTGAGCCGAAAATCTCGTCCGGCCCAAGTTTTTCAATATAGGGCTTAAGCGGAGACCCTGTCGCAGCTTCCTCCGCTTCCCGGTCCGCTCGCCGGTTCCTGACCAAAAGCTGCTTTGCTTTCAGCCGCCCCTCCCGGAGCTCCCGGGGAGAGAAGGAGAGAGAAATGGCGGTAATTTTTCACGCCATTTTAAGAGAATCGTCGCGCCCTGAAAGGGATACGGGAAATCCCCGGTGTGGCAGCGACTCTCCACGTGATACCCTTTTAACGGCGCCTCTCGCTGGAGGGACTCCTGATAAAATTAGCGCGGAGCGAACCTAACCTAAAAATCGATCGCCTTCCTTCCGCCTTTCTTCCTCCTCGCAAGGAAGTTTTAAGTCGGGGAATTTCGTTTGCCGAGGAGGCTCGTAAAAATACCTCTCCGTCGGGCCTAGATCGAGTATTAAAAATTTCCCCAGGAATTACCAGACATTTTTCCGACCCGATGGCATTCCGCCCACGAACTCTCTTAGGCGCGGCTCATCGGATCTACATGTGTATAACGCGGCTGGCATAAGCGCGCGATTCCACGGTCAACTATTCCAATTTGCCATACCGGAGATGCTTCGCGGGGGAAAAAAGTTAAGGAGCAGTGGAGAAGACGGGGGTTCCCGCGGGAGAGCCTGACTCACGCCACGTGGAAAAAGGATTGCTGCTGGGACGTTAACGGGAATGAGCTTTTCCTCGAGATTTATGCAGTTGTCTTCACGGACAAAAAGGGAGGAGAGGAAAAAAAAAAAGAAAAAGTAACTGCCGAGGAATTCGCTCAATTATTCGGTAACAGCGCCATCTGTTTAAAGGTTTTTATCCACGGGATGGGACGACCTCGATCCAGCCGATAGGCATCTCGGGGTTTTCAACTTCCGTTTCCCATAAATCGGGCGATATACGCAAATATGGGGCGAATCGCAGCGGTGGGACGAGAGGAAAGAAAATGGAGAGGAGAATTTAAAGTCGGGGTAGGAGAAAAGGTAGACGCTCGAGGTCCCTGAGCGGTAATGGTACTAATTGACCGAGAGTACAGATCGGAGGAAAATGGCGGCCGCTTTTCGCCACGTTGGACACGTGTGCGGCCATTTAATTAAATCCTCGGGCCGTTTCGAGGATGGGGCTGTGCGTTGGCAGATAAATCCTGCAGGACCATTTGAGTTATGAGAAGAGAAAAACGAATAACCCGTGAGAAGAAGAAAGACAGGAGCGAATAAAAAAGAAAAGAAACGACCCTGAGCGCGTGACGCGGGGGACCCCATCTGTCGGCGGGGGGCCCAAAGCTGCAATTATCAACATTATATTCCTGGGCTTCCCCGTGGTACGCGGTCGCAGCGCCATCCGGTCTGCTAAGTGGATTTTTGTAAGATTTACGACACGGTTTTTCGCCACCCGTGAAAATGTTTCCCTAATTCAGATTAATGGCCGGCGAAAGATTCAAATAATAACGCGGCAAATGAAACTGAATGTATCATCCGTTAAATAAACTCGAGTTAATTGTCGGACCAAAGGCTGAAAATCAAAAAGTCCAAATTTCATCAAGGAAGTTTCCTTCCCTCAGCTGCGAGGGTTGGCTTCCCTTATTTTTATTTCACCCCGGTTCCATGGAAGTGGTAATTTCGGCATTTTTCGCTTCCGGCGAGTTACCGGAGCTTCCTCGTATTATTGAATATTCGTTTTAAGCCGGAAAGGCAAGGTGGCCCGAAGAGTGGGATGGGTTAGGGTGGTATGAGCGGAGGAAGGTGAGGCGACGAGAGGGGACCCCGTTTCCCGTTGTTCGTCAACGTCGAACGTTTCAAGGCCTCGAGATGGGCGCGTTCCGAAAATCTACATGGTTTTCAACGACGTTCGCAAATATTGACCTCGCGTTGACCTTAATCTCCCGACACCCTCCCCTATTCTTTTCTACCGCTGCTGCTTCTTCTTCTTCTTCTTCTTCACGCAACGCAACATCGCGCAACCCCCGAGTAAAATCCCTCGAGAAAATCCCGCGAGAAATCCAACACGAACCGTTATCGCTAACGATTCTCATTCGAATCGAAGCTACGTCGGTAATGCAGAATCGCCGACTTACCGATCGGCCGAAAAAGGAGATCATAGCTGCCAATATAAAATATGAGGGGGATTTACCCGCGGGTACAAGTGGAAATAAGATGGCTACAAATTGCCGGAGCTTCCGTGGGATTGATGATTCGCTTAAATATGATAAAGCGTTCCTCTATCATACCGAGCGATAAATAAGGATTGTTACTCATTAGTAACCGGGTATCGAGTAAAAGCAAAGCTCAAGTCGCTCCGCTTTAGAGCTACGGGATTCTTTTTTCTTCGTTAACTGACGTTTCTTCATTAGCAACGAGTTACGGATATTGAGTAAATATTTGCAGCTCCAACTTTGCGCTATCCTCGCCAGTGCTGGCGCTGGTGCTTCTACAGCTTCTTCTTCCGCCACTTGCCCTCCTCCTCAGCTTCTTCATCTTCATCTTCCTTCGCGTCTTCTTCTTCTTCTTCTTCTACCACCTCTCCTCCACTAACCGGAGTAGTTCCTCGAGTTTCCCCGGTGGTTTTTGCATCACTTTCAGCGTCTCGCGTGAACTTTGACGCGTCCGTCGGTAAATGGTGTTCTTGGGCCTGCATGAGTTCCCGTAATTAGCTGCGTAAAGGAGGGAAGAAGGGCCGGCGGGGGAGGGGGAGTCTGCCAAAATGAAGTTTCATTAAAATTCCCTCGGTCACGAGCGGAGGGACTGGAAAAGTGACATTACCGATCGATACGCGCTCTCCCCTTTGGCGAGTTTATCGCTGACTCGGCCACCCCTTTAATAACCCACGGGATGGAGACCTAGGGAGAAATAAATTCGGACCCCGGGAGACTCTCCCGTCGTCGTCGTCGTCGTCGTCGTCGTCGAGCGAGTCGATGAACAATCGACTGGCGCGACCATATTCAAAGCCACCGGAAAGGATTACGACGCCCGGCTTTTAATTTCCAGCGACGGTTACCCGATAGCCGATTAGTATCTCGGGCCAATTTATTTGTTTCCTCTCCGTCGGGAAATCGGAGAACGTCGCAATTAGCCGGATGAAGAGGAACGGCCGCAACGGCTAAGTAGTGCAGGTCGTTATTTCTCCGACGCCGCGGGTCCTGCGCTCGCCATCGAGAAGGTTCGCGCGGTCCGGTCAAGACGAACCGGTTCTTCTTTACCGACCGAGCGGCTACCGACGATCCAAGATGGCGCCGACACGACGGGGAAATTTCCGCGCGCCATTATCGAAACGACAGAGGCCCGATGAAATTCATGGACTGTCAAACACGTTCGTTCGTACGTACGTACGCACACGAGAAACCCTCCCCCGAGGAAACGAAACGAAACTGTCATTAAACCGGAAATACCGGTGTTCCACAAAAGGCACGCCGGGAAGGATTGGTTTTAGAGCCCCGTCAAAGAGGCCTATTAAATCCGAATGGAGCCCGTTTCAAGGCACGTCCCGTATCCCGTAACTCGTAATTATCCTTCTGAATTTAGTCGAGACCGCCATGTTTTTCCGATTCCATCCAAGTTTTTAATCGAACGCGATGTACCCCCCAACCCCTGGGTATAACCATCTCTCGACTCTTCGTTCGTTCGTTCGTTCGTTCGTTAATTCACTCGTTCGCTCGTTCCATAGATAGGTAGGAATATCAAACAAAAAATTGCTTCTACGCTTTTCTTATTTGTTCAATAATTCCATACGCGCGTGTACCTTTGAATTTATTTTTCCAATTAGCCCCGACAAATAATTAATGTCGACCATTAATTGGACTTTGCTTTACAAATCGATTTCGGGGTCCTAGCTTCTAAATTAAATGAAGTATAAATATGCCTGGGGTTTCTTCCGGTGTGTAGGTATGTGTGTGTGCCCACGATGGAGCCTTGTCCCGCGGGAGATTGACTTTCCCACAGGATATGTCTTGCCAGCTTCAATCCTGTCCTGCGGTTACCCGTTCTCCTCGCAGCTTCTCATATTCCTACGAGTGGACCCTAGCATCCGTGTGTGTGCGTGTGTGTGCGCGCGCGCGCGTGTATTTTTTCAGAGACCGACCGCAGCAGTTTTTTTAATCTTCGTCAGTTTTCCAATCTCCAACGAGACTATTTCCGACCGGGATGTAATTACCTTTCGATTTGCATGCGCGTAGCACCAAGAAATTTCAGAAATCTGCGAGTACTCCCGCGGGGAAACCCCGTCCGTGCGCCGCTGAAATTTCAAGATGGCGCCGGGACCGGAAGCGCGACTGGCCTTCCGAGGAGCGTTCGCCGATCGAACGAGCGGCGGATGGAGTCTATGGACACTCTCGATCGGATCGGGGCTGATTAAAAACGGTCTCTCGTCTTATCCAACGAATTGCGCGTACCTTTCTTCAACGAAACAACAAATTACAACGTTCACAGACGAATCTCCGCTTAAATCATCTCTCGCCTACGCCTTAATAGTTAACACAGCGACGCTTATACAGACACCTTACAGTTTATCTTATCGTAGTTTATACACGCATAAGTGGGGTGAGGAGCAGCAGGGGAGGGAGACGGGCAGAGGGGATCCGAACACCATGCCAGCGGCAGAAATGAAAATCTTTCCGGGGGTGGGGTAGGGGATGAAAAGCGGAGGAGAGATGGGTGGCGACACTCCTCCCAATTTTTTCACCAATTTCCTCCGGTATCTCTGGCTCGGCAATTTTCGACCTTGCTCGCTCGCTCGGCCGCGATTCTCATCGTAAATCCTCGACGGCAGCTGCGACGTATCGAGTTCGAGTTCCGAGTGGTCTTCTGAAAAGAGAAAGAAATACCCGGTGAGTCACCAACCAAATCGGAATTGTCAACTTGGGACTTTCTCCACCCCTCTCTCCTGCGGATCTATGAATTGAGTGAAAGGAGCAAAGGGGGAAAACAAAGAAAAGAAACGAGAGAGAGGGGAGAGAGAGAGAGAGAAGAAAAAAAAACAAATATAAAGAACTGATCGGGCAAAGCCAAAGCCAGAGCCAGAGCCAACGTCAGCGTCAGAACCAAAAAGAGATAGAGAGAGAGAGAGAGAGAGAAAGAGAGAGTTCGTCTAGGGCGAATTCCGATCCGATACATTTACATGGCAACTTTGTGGAAAAATATCGAGATTACTCAATTACGCAATAGCCTGGCCAATGGCTCGGAAGCCTCGATGATAGTCGGGTGTTTTATTTCATCCCCTCTTTCTTCTACAACGTTTTTCTTTTTGTCTCTCTCTCTCTCTCTCTGTCTCTCCTTAATGAAAATCCTTCATCAAGAGTCTGTCGGAAAATAAAGGGCCTGGAGATCGCGGGTTAAATGAAATGGCGGAGTTTTCATTAGGCGATTAAAGATAAGGTTGGGCCGAAAGTGAAAAGGCGCATTTGATTACACAACGCTTCTCGCCCGTACGGAGAACCGGTGTAATTTCATGGAAATTATACGGGACTGATTTATCGTAATATCTTTGTGTACTCTTACGTAAGTTTACCATCTATAAATGGCCGGATTTACGAACTCTCTAACTACGGACCGCGAATCAAAGTTTATGGACTATTCCGCGTAATTGCACATTTACTATCTATGGCCCTCGCAGTCTTCCAAATCCATAAACTTGTTCTACAAACCCGGGTAAACTTGTAATTCAGCGGGCGCCGGGGCAAAAAGAAGTCAAATATCCGAGGCATAATTGATTTGCCCGCAGAAATAAAAGCGCCGTCGCGTCGTATAAGACTCGTAAGGCAATTCCGCGGCAGCCATTTTGTCGGGGAAATTGCGCGCGATTCCTAAAGAGACTTTATTATTTCCTCCGTCCTCGGCCACCTCCCCCGGATGGTCCTCCCCGGTCGTCCAAAATTCGCGAATCGAATGGCCCGGGCGTTTTTCAGCGGAAATTTCATTTCACCCTCGGGAGGTACCCTCCGAGGGAGGGAAAATTGGAAATCGCAGTGGCGACGGGGGCGCGGGAGGGAGAGACGGCAAAAAAGAGATTCTGGAAAGAGAGGACAACGAGGGAGAGACCGAAGTATCCGGGGAGGGTACGAGGGTATCCAAGATGGCGGCGGTCTGATTTGTCGCCAATTCAAAATTGACGAGGGGAACCGGAGGGGGTGGCTGCGAAGGAAAATGGCGCGTGTGCATCGCGTTACACGCGCGTCGCGTCGCGGCTCTCCCGCATGGGCAAACAGCCTCTCTTCTCTCTCTCTCTCTCTCCAAAGTGAAATTGATTCCCGCAGTTTATTCGGGCCCCGAGAATATACGATAATATTTTTCTCGCGAGAATCTACAAATGTCCAATCTATGTGGAGTATCGATTCCGGCCGGTTCGAACGAACCGCCGACCGGCGAACTTCCGAGCGAATTAAAGTAGCTGGACACCCCATGCTCACGCACACGCACACGCACACGCACACGCACACGTACGAGCGCGAAGGAGACATCGATCACAGCTCGGCTGATTGCCAGGATCGTATTCTCCTGCGGACTCGTAGAAATAACGACTCGGAAAACTATTAAGTAATTTCATTGGATGCCTAGAGCGTCGATCGCCTCATTTATATTTTCATTTTCATTTCATTTTCATTTTCATTTTCATTTTCATTTTCATTTTCATTTTCATTTTCATTTAGTTAACTTCTCCATGTACCGGGGACCGACCATGCCAATCGAACAAAACCTATAAAATCGATTAGAGCGTTCGCGCGTATTCTCCGGTATCGTTTCTCCTCCCCGTCCCTTTCTCTCCTCTCCTCTCGTCGCTCCCACCCCTTTTCTCTCGATCCCCGTCATCCCTCGCGCCCTCCTCCGATAAACGATTCAAGTCGAGAGCACATCGAACACTGCTGCGATTGAAAACTTGAAAATTCCCCATATCGCGCGATATCGGGATTCCCGTGGCCCGTGGAGGGATTCTCTGGAGGAGGAGGAGGAGGAGGAGGAGGAGGAGGAGGAGATCGGTCGGGATTATCGGGCTGCCAGCCAAGTCCACAGTTTCGAGAAACGTCGAAGGAACCACGGAAAATAAATTGTCGGTAATTGAGAGGAAAAGCCTCTGTTGCACGGAAAAGAAGTAGGGGGAGGGGGAGGGGAGGGGAAGAGAGAACCTTAGAAATGACGGTGCGCTGCAAATAACGTTGTCGTTTGACGCCTCGTCTTTTTCTCCGGCATTTCTGGGCCAGCACGTGCCTCGTACACACGTACGTACGTACGCGCGCGTGCACTAATACACACCCACATACACACACCCACACATACGTTTGATCGGGGACCGTACAGAGAAGCGCGGTAGCTTGGCGATGCAGAAGGAAAAGAGAGAGGGGAAGGAGAGCGCGTATAAGCAAATGGGAGAATACAGAAGCAGAAATGAGGAGAGAGGAAGCGAGAGAGGCAGGGAGAGAGAGAGAGAGAGAGGAGGTGCATTCGCCTCGTCGGTATTTCGAGTCGAGCTCGACTTACACAAACGAAAGGACCGACAATAGTTGCTCTCACGCGTATTTCGTGGCGTTATCAATTGCTTTGTGCGCCGGATCGATGCATCTTCATTGTGCAAGCGAACCGGAGCGTTGAGATGACGAATCTCCCCCTCCCCCCGGCTCTTTCTCACTGTTTCCCGAGGCTCCCCGAGCTCCCCAGCCCCCGCCGCCATTTTTCGACAGCCCTACCCAAGACCCCGCCGCCCCCGGACACCACCTCCACCCCCGCAACCCTCTCCTCCGCTGGGACAGATTGACGTTTACGCAAATTGCGAAAACCTCTTACATGCATCCACTTGCCCCGGGCTCTCTCGCTCTCTTGCTCTCGCTCTAACTCTCCTCTCCTCTCCTCTCCTCTCCTCTCCTTCAATAGCTTTCCTAAGATTGCATCGTTCCTTCGAGAGCGAGCCCCTAACAATGTAGGAATATTTTTGTCGCGCCTTCCCCGTCCCGTCCCATCCCATTCCACCCCACCCCACCCCACCCCACTCCACGCGGGGAAACTCCTCTTCTTCCGCGCCTCTTCCAGGCCTTTTACGAGCATTTACCGCGCGCGAATAACGCAGCGGCGACGCGCGTCGGGATATTATGCGCGAAAACAGATTCCGGGTCGTGATTAAATGGCTCCAGGAACACGCGCGATAAAGCGTAGAGAGACCAGGAATGCGCGAGCGCCTCCAGGAGGCGGGGGTGGCCGGGGGTGCACGCTCGCGTTGGAAAAACGCGTTTTATAATCTTTTAATCGAACAGGAGCGAAAAGGCGCGTCCCTCTCAGCCGCGACGATGTACCGCGAAACGCAACGGTGCATCCCGCGCGACCGCGGAAATCCGATTCGCCGATGAAAATGTATTTATTTGGCGAAACGCTGAATATTTCATCCCCCGCCGCTTTTTCCCCATTTAGACCCCATCAATTTTAGATGCACCCCCCGCCGCTCCGCAGCGTTTCGGAATCGCCGTCGCCGTCGCTCCCCCGTCGCTGCCACGCGCGCGCGAGTTCGTCGCTACGCGCGCTCGCGCCTCGGCGAAGGCCATCCCCGGGGCACGGGGCGAGGAACAACCCCGTATCTGGAATTTAGCGCAATAACGCCGACGACCCTGAGGATTTCGTCGGGAGACGCGACGAAGCGATTGGAAACGCGGAACTCGATCGATCTCCCCAACCTGCTGCTGCTGCTGCTGCTGCTGCTGCTGCTGCCCACCCTGGACCACCCCGACGTAGCCGTTCTCGTCGATCGTCTTGCAACGGCGGCGGGGCGGGAGGAGAGACCGGAAGTCGAGGCGTTTCACGCGCGGGGTGAGCGACGACCGTGCGGGGGTGGCGGCGGAACGGGACCTGGACGGTGAGCGACGCCGCTCATTGGCCAGCGGTGAATTTATCCGTTTATACGCTCGGTTATGATGGAGCCGACACCCCGAACGAGCTCTGGAGCAAGGTCGGGGCTGGAGGAAATAATTGTTGTAATGGCCCACGGCCCACGGGTCCGGAGCGACGCGCGATAAAGCGATCGGGAATGGCGAACGCGGTGGCCTTGATCGATCTCCCCCTCCCCCGCGGATCGGTAACGGGAAATATCGCAAATTAGGATTCTAATGCATGCGCGGGGGTGCGCGGCGACGAGGGTTGGGGGTGGAACGAAGCGGAGATATACGCGATCGGTGGTGATTGGCCAACAACGAGATGAACGATCACCGCCGCGCGTACCCCGGCGTTTTCCCCCCATCGATTTTTCCCCGACGCGAAGATTTATCGAGCTCCGACGCTTACCGGATATCTGCATATTTTCGAAGGGCCGTTCTTCCGCGTGATAGATGCGCGGAATCCGCGGAACTCGCATCCTGCGAGATGAGAAACCCATGGAGAGTCGGGAAATAAATGCCGCCGCTCCCGTCGCTCCCGCTTCCCGGGGGAAGAACCGTCGGATCTCGAGGGGGAGGCGCCGATCGTCAAATTCTCCGACGCGACCCTTTAACGAACCTGCCGATCTCGATATCGCGCGTCTCGGATTACCTCGAGGATATACGTTCTACTTCCAGTCTGTGAAAATCCCACGGTTCCTGGTTATCTTCGATCCATCGGGGAGGGGGGGTAGGGGTGGAAAACCGATCGCAATGAAACAATCTTTCCGCGAAGGAACTTGAACTTGTCGAAACAATTAAA
The DNA here is from genome assembly GCA_037305995.1 of Sclerodermus sp. 'alternatusi'. NCBI lineage: Eukaryota > Metazoa > Arthropoda > Insecta > Hymenoptera > Bethylidae > Sclerodermus > Sclerodermus sp. 'alternatusi'. The sequence goes on from CM074544.1 coordinate 7,692,466, forward strand.
CGGAGAATCGTAAGGAGGAAAAGTTTTATGGATTAATGAGCGGTAGCAGCGGCGGCGGCGGCGGCGGCGGCGGCGGCCATCTTGGATGAGAGACATCCGTTAATTTAAATCCACCATTACAGCGGATTCGATACCAGCGACCAAGGGGGCGTGGAAAAATGTCCTCGAGGATGATGTTCCAGAGGATACCGGAGCCGAAGGACAAATAAGGGCGCGGTGTAATTGATTTCGCCAGGTATAATCGGCCGGGCAAGATTTACGGTTACGCAAGGTAAACGAGATGCAAATGGCGGAAGTACGCGGGAAGGCTGTCGTCTTGGTAGGCGCAATAAGCGGAAACACACGAGCCAAGGAAATTCCCTGGGATGGGCGTGGTCGTCGAAGCTTCTTAAAGGGCTAAAGGAGCAGGAGGGCGAGGGGGAGAGAGAGAGAGGGGTGCGGGAGGGAAACTCGATTTTTCCGATTCCGCGCGTCCTTGAACGGGAAGGCCGCGGTGGTCCTCGGACTACCCGAAAATCGAACGTGAACTCCGGAGATTTCCACCCTCGGAACGAGAGCGTTTCCTCGTCGGAAAAACCGAGGTTCTACCCCACCGGCTATTTCCACCACTATTATTTCTACGAACGCAGAAATATTCTCGAGTACTTTTCTCCCTCTTATTTCACTTTACGGCTATCAGTTGGATGAGCCATCCTCTGGCCAGATCGACTCCACCCCCGCCCCGTTCCATTTTACGATTTTCCTCCTTCCGTTGAACCCTCCCCCAAAATTTTCCAACACCCCCGCACCCCCGCTATCCACCCACCCTCGCCATCGTCATCATCCTCACCCTCGGACACGACCTTCGCGTTTCCTAGGAACGCGCGGATATTTCGCAGCGCGACATTTCTTTCATGAATTATGAATTAATTAATGAATTATGCAAGCAACTAATTGCTTAGGGTTTACGCTTATTGATTCTCGCGCATCCCCCACGAGTTCTGGTCGGCGGAACAGCTGGGGAATCGTATTGTGCATCTGAAATCAATAGAAATAATTGACGAGTTGCTCATTTTCTCCGAGCGAGCAACTGAACGACTGAACGACCGTCCGACCGTCCGACCGACCGACCGTCCGACCGACCGTTTAATTAACGCAGACTCACCAGTTCCCATCCTCTCGACATCATCGGAGGAGCCGGCGAATCCTCGCAATTTTCAATCGGGCCGAACGCCCCCCCCCCCCCCCTCGCCACCCCGATCCACCGAGTCGTCGAGGCAAACCGGAAACGCCGACGACCGTTCCGCGGCCGACGCCAGTAGATTCCACGAGCGGCTCTCCTCCTTCCCTCCTGGAAACTTTCTCCACCACGAATAAATGTCTGGATAAATATTTTCCTTCGGGAGGAAGGCGCACTCGAGAATCAGTCAAGGAAAAATGTGACACGAACCCGCGGAAAGGGATGGGAAAACAGCCGTCGTCTTCCTCGACGCCGGCGCTCTCCCTACCGGAAACGATCCTTAACGAACATTGCGTAACCCCCTCCCCCTCCCCTTCGCTGCTGCTGCTACCACCACCACCACCACCACTACCACGACGAGTAGCAATACGATCGTTTCACCACACCCACGGGGGGAAACATCTTGGTCGGTATCCTCTCAAATGGCCAAACAAGAGTTTTCTTGGAACTCTGAAAACTCGGCCACTTTTCCTCCGTGGAAATTCCTTTAATCGTGATTTTCCCACAGGAAATTTTCTATTTTCCCACCTAGTTTCTCTCCAAATGATGTTAGGAGAGGGAGGGAGGGGCGGGAGGTGGCGAAAGCTTTACGAAGTACCGGCGCGAAAGTCCCGGGGTTATTTCGCGCTATTTCACGGGGAGAAAATTTAGCGGGCGATTTCCCACGCGAAAATTAGAATGGGGCCCCATATAGAAAATCCCGACAGAACGGACCGATGGGTTTTTCAGCAGGAACACCAGCAGCTGGCTCCGAATTGAAACGAGTCGCCTCGTCGACGATCGGCCACTAATTTTTCCCCCGATGCTCGTTGGCGCTCGATTGAAAAAATTCGACGAATAATTTTTCCGCCCTTCTTGTCCTCCCCCCTACCCCTCTCTCCACCGCCAGTCGCTCTTCCAGTTGAACGGAGAGAACCGGAAATGGCGCGCGAGGTCGAGAGAGCACCGTGAGTCGGTGCTCTCATTATTTTCGAATGTATCTCTCTCCCTCTCTCTCTCTCTCTCTCTCTCTCGTTAATTGATCCCTCCAATAATGAAACTGGATGGAATTCCCCGTGGAAAATGTGTGCGTGTGCGTGTGCTCGTTAATTTTCACGTTCCTTAGGAGCGGCGGCCAGTCGCCGGTCTACCTTCTCGCCGCACAGCGGTAATAATTCCACTGGATTATTCGCTGTTCGAATGAGCAGAGATGGCGAAGGGGTGGGTGGGGTGAGAGGTGGGAGGAGGGAAGGAAGGAAAATTTCTGTGTTCGTTATTTTTATGGGATTTCCCGCTCATTTATTTAGCGCCGACAATTGAATGGGATCGTTCATTAGGGAAACGTCTGTTTCCAGTATTTTTACACGGAGCTCCCCCGCCCCTCCACCACCCCCGCCCACTTCCTTCTATTTTCGTAGAGCTCCTCCGGTTAATGAAAGGGGATTATTCATATTCGCGCGCACAGGCAATTTCCACGTTGGCTCAAGTTCCGCGCGTCCACCAGCATCACCGACACCATCACCAGCACCACCACCACCACCACCCAGCATCACGTGTCTCCAATTTATTTTCTCAGCTCCCCCATTAGCCCGGCCAAAATTTCCAGGGGGTGAGTTTCCTTGCGGAGGCCGTTCCCGGGGATTACCCCGGTGGTGCTCGTGGCGGCGTCTTTGTACGGCGCGCGTTGGCCGTCCGGGGGTGTTTTTCGCGAGAGGCCGCTGCCAAAGGAACCGGAGGGGTCGCGGGGTCGCCGCTGATGGGAAAATCGGTAATGGTGGATATTTTTCAACCGGCTGGAAAGCAATCAGGACGCATTTGCAGTTTTGCACGCTCGGCGAAGCATCGATCACCCAACGCGACGGGAAATTTCCTATTTTTTGCCAATAATTATCACCACCCGCTAGAATGTGCCAGTGACCGAGTAGGAGGAGGAGGAGGAGGAGGAGTAGGGGGTGGAGATGAAAAGCGTGGCGGGATAGAGTGAGACGGGAGGTGGGGGAGCCATTTGCGATCCGGAAATGCTAAAAGTACCCGCGGCGCCCACGTGGAAAAGCGTCGCGCGGTGGGGACGGGTGAGGTGTGGCGCGAGGGGGTTGGGGTGGGGTGGGGCGGGGACGGAAAGAGAGCACGCGGCGGGATGCTTTCGCGACAATAAAACCAGGAGAAAAAACGATCGCAATCAACAATTTAACCGGCGGCCCGGTTAAAAATTGCATTTGTAAAATTGCCTCTCGATTTTGGCTATTTGCGCACTGGATAAAATATATTTTCCAGCAAATTTAATTAATGGAAATCGAGCTGAAATTTCTGGACTGCTCGCTCGCAGCAGCGGGTAGCCATGTGAAATCGGTGGATACCCCGTTGTTTGATCATCGCCAAAGCCAGATTAATTTTTCAGCGAATTACAGAAAAACCAACGGCCGTGCAAAATGGCCGGTCTGACTGCATTCGCATTTTCCAGCCTCCCCACCCTCCCCCTCCTCGACATCCTCAATTGACTTTCCACCCACGCACGTTGCGACCTTCGGAATTTCTCAGTTTCTCGCTCTTACGGTTCTCGTTGCCTCCCCCCTCCTCCGAAAGCCTCGCGAAGAAATTCCACGCCGGAACTTGAGAAATCGTCGGAAAATTCAGAGGGTGGGCGGGGGTGAGAGTCGAGGAGCGACCAATCACTACCGAACAACCTATCGCAATTAGGTAGAATTGTTTTCTCCGAGCGATTCGTTTTTTTCTTTTTGTGATTTTACCTTTTTTTTTCCTGGAAAATTAATTTTTTCCATTCCGTACCACCCTTGATGTCGTTCCCGGTAGCAGTCCGGAGGAGAACAATACTGGCCGGTGAATGAGATAACTTTTGCGCGATACCTATCTGTAAACAAACCTGGTAGGACCCATTGAACTGACTGTTTTCATTGAATGCCACTTCCCTTTTCGTGGCATTCGATGGCTCTCGAAACGCTTTTGCGATGCTAATCGAAGCTTTGTGGCCCGGTGAAAAATGCCCGCGATCGCTCGGAATTTTGTTACGCCGTGATAGCGGCTTTCCGGTCCATTGAAGCACTCCCCTGGCCGCTAGTCGCATTATGACCTTGAGCCTGCGCGTGTACCGGAAATAGAAAAGAAAATAGGGGAAAGAGAGAGAGAGAGAGAGAGAGTAAAAAGAAGAAACAACGGAGTAAGTAGAGAACTCCGAATACGTTTGGTCACGTAGAGGTGATAAATCTCAAGAGCGACCATCGTCCATGACTCATAAAAACTTTCTTGGCTAAATTCCAGACTTCTGGAAATTCTCGATTTCCCGGGTCGTATCAATTTTCAACGTCGCCCCGGGAAGTGGAGAAAAGTTATGGCGCTCCCGTGGAAAAAATAGCAATGTCAACGGATTCTCGCGAGAGTGGTACCACGCAATTTTTGGGAACAAATCGAACAGATTTTGTCCCGCGAGTCGAGTGCGAAAAAGCTCGCGATAGCCGCGAAAAATCCCTTCAAAATTTCACTTCGAGTCTCTCCGCCCGGTGAATTTTGGAAGTTGGACCGCGCAGGTGTCGCCGTCTGGCGGAGGCTGGAGAAGGAGGAGGGGCGACTAGACGAGAGCGTTAAAGCAAGTGAGCATCGACGCTACCCCCCTCCCCCTTCGGTCCGGAAGGGCCGATAACCGGATGATAAGAGACTCCTACGCATCAAACCCATTAATGCCGTCGGTGCTTAATCGTTTCTGTTGGCGCCCAACTGGCGGCTGTCCTTACTGCCTGGAATATCCACGCGCGCTACTATTCTTTCTAATAAACGCACTTACCGACCGAGATGCTCGGGGGGGAGGGGGGGGGGAGGTGGAAATTGATTCCCCATAGCCCTCGGTAGACTCCACTCCCAAGAGCGACGTCGCTCGACCAAAGAAAATCGTCGGCTCTCGCAAAAATCCGCCGTTTGAAAAAATAATTCGACCGTCGCGCGTTTTCCCGCCAATTTGAAAGCAAAATGGCGACGCTCTTTCGCGGCGAAACGACTTGGCCGGGGCGAAGCGATCGCGCGTGATCGAGGAGAGAACGGGATGAACGGGAGAAACGGGATAAACGCGCAAAGTCCGCGGTATTTCCCGGCGATACAGAAACCGATTTGCCCACTGGAATTGGAAATGGATCCCACTTGTCGAGCAGGAATAATCAGCCACTTATTTCAGCGATAAAATCCGCTTATACGGAAAAGATAAAGGCCCCGGGCGAACTCCGGCGCTTGTTATTCTCCGCCCCTCCCCTCCTGCCCCTACCCCCGCCCCCGTTCCCGTGTCCCGGCCATCCTCCAGCTCGGTTTTCCTAATTTCCAACAGGAGCGAGTGTGAACAAAGCTACTTTCGGTGCTTTCAGAATTTAATTGGCGGAGCAAAATAGATAAGCGACTTAATTACTAGATTAACGACTGTTGGTAATTAGATAAAGTTTCGCTCTTTGTCAGGCCGTGCTCTCCTCAGCCGTGAAAATAGAACAATCAGGCATTATTTATCCGAGGATTTTACGGCGGTCCGTGCAAAATGGCCGGCGGCAAGAGGGCCGGGGGGTGGGTGGGGGGCTTCTTTATGAAAACATGTCATTCCGCTCGCTTTAACTACTTTGGCTTTTTCATAACCGGACGTTTAGTGCTGGAACTATTGTGTTTTTAGCTTTATGGCCTTTATAATGGCGCGAGCGCGGTCTCGAGTAAGGAGAACACGTTGTAGACGGTAAAAACCTTAAGGGGATCTTAAGAAATTCATGGGGAATCATGGGGGAGAACGAGCGGCTCTCACATTGATTAAACGTTTCGAGTTTTTAATCCGCCAGTTTTACGAGCTCCCGAGGCTTTTAGCTCCGAGTCCCATCCCTGCGGGGAGTGGCCCTCCTCCCACCCGGGGAATTACTCAACACCAACGCGAGCGCGTCTTTTAATCAACATCGCGCGCCGAAAATACGCGCGTAATCCCGGCGAACATAACCTGAAAATCTGCCGGTCGCCATCCGGGTGCCGCGAGGCGGGAGAGACCGGAGAGTTCGCTTTCGGGATGCTATCGGCAATTTTACGCGGCGAGACGGCGACGGAGTCAGGGGAAGTCCCCGTGTTTAGGAAGTACATTTCATTGTACGCCCAGGACTCTATAGATAGAATCGCTATAGTTGGAACGCTCGGTAAACACGGGCTGCTATTGGCAACGCTGTATTGCGGGGAGCTCTCGTTATTAGGTGAATATCTTTCGTCGGCAGACCCTCCGTGATTCGACAAACACGAGATCCTATCCCCGGAATAGGTACCACCCCACGTGATCCCCGGCATGGCGAGAGATAGCGGCAGATAGAGGAATCGCTCAGCGGTTTCTCGGCCTTTGCAACAGCGTAGAAGCGATCGATCGATCGATCGATCGATCGACCAGCCCAAGAGCAATCGGCTTTTGATTTTGTCCAGCGCTAACTTCCCCCACCCCCCCGATTACGCGCTCTCGGTCGGTAAGGAGGATCGCTCCGATCTAGGGACTTTTTCCTTTGGCATCGGATGCGAGTGGTACGACTGGCGACGGGAATCCCCGAGCGTGGACTCGCCGGTCTTCCCGAGCCTGACGGGATTCCCCTCCCCCGATTCTCCGGCTGAGAACCGCGTTTTCCCAATTTCCATCGAGTTTTGCATCTTCCTGCCGCCGGGATATTGGAGGCGACGCGCGTTTTTCCACGAGCGAGCGTTTCACCAGAGATTATCGTTCGTCGGGTCCAATCGAATCGAATCCCCGCAAGTTGGCAATGCTGATCGGCGGAGACTCGCGAGGGAATCCCACTGGCAGGGCCGCCATAGCAAATTGAAAAAAGAACTAGCGGAACGACAGGATTTCCGCGAAGTGGAGGGAGAGACGAAGGGGGGAAGTACCGCAAGCGGCGGAACAATAAGACCGCATAAACGGACGTTCCTTCAAAACAGAAGGAACAGACGATCCTGACAGGTTCGTGGGAGGATAAGTGCGCGAAGAGGCGGTGGGCGTCGCGAGAAGTGTCGACGTCGGGAGGGGAGGGAAGTACGGGGGGGAGGGGGGGGGGCAAGAAGAGTGCCATAAATTCAAGTAGGAAGCGCGTGCGGACAAGGAACGGAGATAGGATAATGGAGGGGTTTAGGATGAGGATGATTTAAATAGGACGAAGGATGCCCCGAAGAGGGGGAACGAGTTTCCTCCAGGGGGAGTCGGCGGGGGCGAGAGGGGTGATCAAAACGCAAGAAACAAAGGTGAATGCGAACAAGGGGTGGGGGTTCCTGTAAATAGATGGAAGAGCGAGTTCCTAGCGGGGGTACGACGCGAATGCTGAAGAAGGATGAGGGTAAGGGCATTGGAGAGAGAGAACAGAGGGGGTGGGGGAGGAAGACGGAGCATTAATTAAAATCCACGAGTACGTCGGGCAAACGCGGAGTCTATCATCGCGTGACCCTGTATTGCTTTTACCAGCGTGCAAACAGACGCGCGTCCTTATCGAGAGGCTTCCTTGTGTACTTTCGTTAGTCCCGTGTATACCTCTAATGCTTCACCCCCTCCGCTCCACCCCCGCTCCGAAGCGGCAGCGTCGGATCGGCCGACCAAGCACGAACCCTCACTACTGCCGATTAATATTTGTCCCTGCCAAGCTCCTTCCGCCGCTACCTCTGCCACCTCCTCCCGAGGAGGATGCTGTTGCGTTGCGTGGAGTTGCCGCGCTGCCTCCACGGCATTTTCCCTCGGCCGCGCGCACACGGAAATATTAAATGCCCCGCGATTAGCGCGTTCCAGCCGTTCAAACAAATTTCCGGAAGCCATTTGCCATCGGCCTTTCCTGTGCCGCTGTCTGTTTAATTAGCAGCCGCCGCCCCCATTTCAATTACTCGCATTTACTTTATTTCGCCCCCGTTTACAGGGTGGCCGATGACGATTCCGCAAATTCGACGTGTGCAAGGGCCAAGGGTCGGGGGCGGGGGCGGGGGTGGAGGTTCGGCGAGGAAGAGGAGAGAAGGGGGCTGGAAGGGACGAGGGTAAAAGCAGCGGATTAACGATCAATCGTTCGGCGCGAAACTGCAGATGGCGCTGGTGGCACTCTCGAGGGGTGGAAAGGGGTGGGCGGGGTCGCTCGTTTCGCAACAAGTGCCCGTTTGCCAGAGCGGAGGCTCTCGCGAGAGCTCCGGTGCTCGTTCCTGGTAGTTTCCACCTTCCGCCGTCGCGCGGTCCTTAAATTCACTCGACGGACCTAGCAGGATAAATTGCTGGATTTATTCTTCGAGTGGCCGAGCATTTTCACCCCCGGGCGTCAAGGGAACGCGCGCGGGCCCTTCCGCTCCGCTGGTTCTCCGGTTCTCTCTCTCTCTCTCTCTCTCTCTCTCTCTCCCTTCGGCTCTCTCCGGGTCCGAACCACGGCTGAGCAATTCCCGGAGAGATACACTCTTGTCAGTTACTTAATAAATATTGTAATGCGCCGGGGGTGGCGACGGGGTTCTCTACCTTAACCCCCCTCCACCCCCTTCTCCTGGAGCTCGAACTTATTGGAAAAAATCCATTCGGTATACCGTGTCGACTCCTGATAAATATGGAGGACGTATAGGCTAGCTATACATTTATTATTCTGGCCGTCCCTTTGCTCGAACCCTTTGAACAAGCTACCCTGAATATATCTTTGTTAGTTTCCCGCCGCTGATACTCGTGAAAGCACGTCCGGGGCTTTAATTATAAATTTCGAGCCTTCGCGCGAGTGCGCGCGAATCCCGAGCTAGCGAATTTGAATCCGACGCTCCGCTGCAGCGGTGGAACACCTAACCCCCCACCACTTCTTCTTCTTCGCAGCGCGGGAGTCCCCGGCGGACTCGGTCTCTCTCTCTCTCTCGCTCCAATGGCCGGGGGAATTCCCCACTCCACCGCGCGCCAAACGAGCTATTAGCGCGCTGGACGTTTCCAGCGAAAAAAGGAAGTTTTAAACGTCAACGGAATATCGCGTCGGCCCGACGAGTAATTTAATAAAGTTCCATTTCCTGCTGGGTCGCGCGGAAGGGTCGAAACTTTTCGCGGCTCGCCACCCCACTTCCCCCTCCCCCGCCCCACCAGAGACCATCGGAAATACATATCGGGGTGGTTTCCGGCAGGCTGCGAAACTTCCACCGACGATTCCCGGCAAAAATCCCGGCGGTTCCCGGAGCGACGGGCTCGGAATTTACGGAAGTACGTCATCCCCTCCCCCCGCCTCCTACAACCCGTTGTTCATTCCTCCATGCTTTTCCGCGGTAATATCGGAGACGAATTGCGTAACGCGCACGCGAGAGCATACGTCTCTCCCGGAAGTCCCGGCGTGTGCGGTTAACAGCTGCGATTTCAGCCGGGAATCAAGCGGGTAATTTGCGCGACGACGACGACGACGACGACGACGACGACGACGATGTTGGAGCTTTTGCAGCCGCCAACGCCGACGGCGGCTTCCTCCCTTGATTTTCCACAGTCGCGCCACGTCCTTATTGGGGATTCTAAATTCCTTTGGCGGATCCGATTGAAATCTTCGGTAGCTTCGACAAGCGGATCGCGGATGCTTTGACGTGCCCTTTGGCATGCCCTTTCCCCCCTTCCCCCTCGCAACCCCTCAAAACCCCTCGCAACCATGCCCGACCCAGCCGCGGAACGAAAAGTACCTTTGCCATTGGCCAGTGGGCGGCTACCCCCTCCCCCTCCCCCTCCCGCCCCACGTTTTGCCCCCAATTCAATATTCAGTTCCTTCTGGTACATCGAGCCCCGTAACCTCCACATCACGGTGGTATCGGGAATTAAAGAGATCCTCCAGGAAGAAATTCTTTAAAACGGCAACACACACACACACACACACACACACACACACATCCACGCGCGCAATCTCTCGCTGTCCCGTAACCTTCGATATTATCGCAGCTGCGCTTTTCTCATTTAACATCCCGGCCATAATCTAATCGCTCCTCCACCCGTCACCCCTACCATCTCCGCTGCCCCCCTCCCCCCTCGATCGTCGACGTCCTCCCCGATTAATTTCATACGTTCCACCCACGTCCGTCTCGTGAAATCTCCGCGGTTAATTTGTACGCGGCACGGCGACGCGTGACGTCATCGCTCCCCTCGTGCGCGCGCGCAGTCCGACGGTATTTTTTTCAAATTCGAATTCGACGGTACCGTTTTCGACGACGACGACGACGACAACGACGAGGATGAAATCCGGAAGATTCGCGGAAGTTTACGAGCGTCGTCTCGACGGACAGGTGTGGGGCGGGGAGAGACCGCCGGTGCGGATGGAGGCGAGTAAATGGCGCGCGACGTTATTCGAGCGAGAGAGTTCCGGAAGTCGTTGGATTCCGGAAGTCCCGCTGGTCGAGTCTTTGCACCAGCACTCCACTAATCCCGACTGGATAATCCGACGAAACGCCGATCGCCGCTGGCTCGGTGGCGTCGCGGTAAAGAGGCGGAGGGGGCGGGGACGAAATGGCGAAGGAGGAGGCGCGGCGGGCAGAGGGGTGGCGAGAAAATCGAGCAGGAGGATTAAACACTTTGGACCGTGTTTAATTTCTGAGCGGAATTTATTGTGCCCGCGTCCTGCCGGTCGCTTTATTCAAATAGCCGGAGGCGCTTGGCATCCGTGTCACCTCGCGGCCCCCGATTGAAATTAATATTTATTAGTGCCCGGGGATCCCAGAGCTTTATGTTCACCTAGCAAAGAATCCATCGGTACTGGCCTGGCTGCTGTGCGCGCTATTCGCATAAATCGCGGAATCTCTCCCGCCTAATCCGCCGAACCCACCCCCAACGCCGCCACCGCCCCCGCGATAATTCCTCTTATTCGATAAACTCCAAAAGTTCCCGGAACGCCAGGTTCGCTTGGCCCAGCCTAACCTGGACCACTCTGCCCTTCTCGCGTATCATACCCTTCTCCACCACCCCCCCCCCCCGCCCCCTCCCCCTTAACGTTTTCATATCGCACTGGCAGTAGTTTACCCTCCTCGGCTTATCCTCTCGATTCCGCACAGTTTAATAAACTTTCTTCGTTATGGCCACAGCTGCACTTCTGGTTTACCACGACCCACCCCTCCCCCCGCCGCTCTTGCTTCTCATATTCACCGGGCGAGCTTTTTCGAATTTCGTCTATTTGCACGAAGGGCTCGAAGCCCTTCGTGCCCTTCGAGCCCTTATCGATCAACCCCGAGGGTGAGACGCGTGGCTGGATGGAATCGGGCTGCTTATGTAACGCGCGTCGCGTCGCGTAGTGTCGTGTCGCGTGGCGACCTGACGGATTTCCAAGGTTGCCCGAGGATAGCCAGCACGGCTGTCGATGTCGTTGCGACCGATACCGATGTCGAAAGGTGCGACGGCGCCAAAAATTTCGCCGGGGTAGCCCCGAACGGAGAACCACTGACGATCTCCGGTGAATCCCCGAGAAAATTTCCGTCAAGGGGATTCCCGCAGCACTTACCTACCGAGACGACAGATTTGCGCCGATTTTACCGACGAGATCTTTACCGTCGATCGATAACCGGGCAAAGGGCGCGGCAAACTTGGAAACCATTCAAAACAGCGGCGGGGTGGAGGGCGGTAGATCAAAGGAAAATTTTAAGGCTCCAGCAGCGTGGTAAGACCTACGGGAGGGGGGAGAGACGAGGAGAAATAATGTACAACGAGATACTGAAAGGGACGAGTGCACTATCTTAATGTGCTTCAACAGGCCGCTTAACTACGTCGTTGTCTTCTAGTTGGACCCTAAAGGTCTGCCAGAACGAGATTAAATCGTTAAATCGACGGGCTTCTAATACAGAACAACGGAATCCTCGCGTCAGATATATCTCCGTACTCGAAGACTCAATTAGAAGTCAAGATTTTCTCCTAAATGGGCTTCCCTCTTACCTTCTCCTCGTTTCCTCCGTCTTCTCATCTATTCCTCTCTCCTCGTCTCTCCTCGCTTCTCTTCTCTTCTCTTCTCTTGCCTTGGCTTCTCTCCTCTCCTCCTCTCCTCTCCTCTCTTCTCTTTCCGCACGCCCACGGCTTTCCGTTTCTGTCTTTACGCTCAATAAAACCGGAAGTGAAGGATCGTCCGAGTATCTGGTTTATCGAATTTGGACGCGTGGTCCACGCAAGGACTCCGGGTTCCCCGTACCGTTAACGTTTACGATTTGCCAGGAAGCAAAGCAAGAACGCACAGAGACGCAAACACATCGGCGCGTTCACAGGCACTCGCACGTGCACATGTTAAGGATCGCCTTAAAATAGACTCACCCTGATTCACAGTACAGTGTCGCTCATCTCGGTAACGGCGTCTTTGGTGCAAGTGGTCAGCGTGGCCGGCTCCAGGGTGGTCATCACGATGGACTCGCACTCCTGCGTGTTTGGCGTCCTGCCAGTTTGGCTGGGCAAGAGGCTCTCGTGCATGGTGTTCCCATTTCCGTTTCCGTTGCAGAGCTTCTCCGTCTTGTACTCCCTGGTGGTCCTTCGCGCGTTGGCAGCGGCCGCTCCGGAGAAGCACGGAAGGACCTTAGCGAATACGCGTGTTAATTATCTACACTTTATTATCTCCTCATTAATATCTGCAACGCAAAGGTTTTTTCCAATCTAAGAAAACGAGCACTCGCAACAATCTTGAAATTACAGTCATTTTCTTTTTCTTTCTCTCCCTCTCCCTCTCCCCTTCTCTTTCTCTCTCTTTCTAACTAACTAACTAACTAACCAACTAACTATCCATTTGAACCTCAGCCTCTCCCTCACCCTTTGTCAAGACTCAAAGGGAACCAACAATTAGCAGTGGTTGTCAACTTGATGAGTTAATTGGTCGGTACAAGTTCCCCAGGCTTCCTGGAGGACAGGACAGAGAGGGGAGTGGTTTGCCGGAGAAAGTTAGCGGCGGCTCACCTGCTTGAACTCCTTGCGGAAGTTCTCGTTGAGCCAGGCGTACAGGAAGGGGTTGTAGCACGTGCTACTCATGGCTAAGCAGTGGGTGATGAAGAAGCAGAGGTTGAAGTAGGACCAACGATTGGCGGTCTGGTAGAAGTCGCTGACGATGTTGACGATGTTCAGCGGCAACCAGGAGACGACGAAGATGCCCACCATGCTGACGATCATCCAGTTGGTTCTCCGCTTCCGTTTCCGGTCGAGCTCCTCCTGCTTGTCGCTCTTGCTACCGGGTTTGCACCTGGCCCGATCGTTCAGCCGGATCCAGACCCGCACGTAGCAGAAGGTCACGACGACGAACGGGACTATGAACTGCAATGTCGACGTCACGGCCCCGAACACCTGGAACGAGGAAAAGAATTTGTCGTGGAGGGTTCACCCGGATACTGAGGGAAAGGGGTCTCTCTTACCCTGCGGAAGGGCTCGCTGGGCCAGTTCTCCTCGCAGAAGGTAGCGTTGCTCTCTTCCTGGAACTGCATGTAGATGCCGAAGGGCAGGGTGAGGAGTAGCGCGACTATCCAGACGCCGACGATGACCATGAGACACGCCCTGACGGTCATCCGGGGTCTGATGGGGTAGATGATCACCAGGAACCGGTCGACGGCGATGCTGCTCAAGGTCAAACTGCTGATGTAGACACTGACGGCTTGGGCGTAGGGCATCAGGTGGCACATGAGACTCCCGAAGGCCCAACGCCCCAGGAATGTGTAGAGGGGTGTGAACGGCACCGCCAGAACGCAGAGGAGCACGTCGCTCACCGCCAAGTTCGTGATGAAGAGATTCGTCACCGTTTGCATCTCCCGCTTCCTCGTCACCACGTAGCACACCAGGAAGTTCCCGAAGATCCCCAGGACGAAGATGCTCGCGTACAGGATGCAGAAGGTCACCTGAACCACCGTGTTCTTGGTGACGTCATCGGTGGCGTTCAGGTGCTCGAGCTGCTCCCAGCTGTCGTTCTCCGACGGCCACCGGTGCATTTTCACCGGGTGTCCGATTTGCCCATTACCATCGAGGGTCCCAGCCTTCCGCGATCGTTTCCAGGACGACGGCTACCCCTGGAAGAGGTCGCGCCAGAGACTCCGGAGCGTTTTCCAGGAAAACTTCTCGAAGATGACGCGGCGGCGCCGACGGGAACTCGAAGAGCCGGGAGCGTCAGCTCGCGATAGCCGGAAACTCCGGGCGCCCGCCGCGGGAGCCACGTGGCCCACCGGCTGATTCCCAGTTTATTCGGCAGCCCCTCGATCCCCGCTCCACTCCGCCCCCTCCACCGTCCGTAGAGGTAAATGAAAAGAGGCGATTTAAAAATAGAGGAAGCCGCTACCGTAAGCCAGGGTCGCCGCATTCAGAGAGACCTTCTCCAGAAATAGAATCCCTTTCCGCAGTGATGATGATGATGTTGGTGGTGGTGGTGGTGATGGCGATGGAGTGGTGGTGGTGATAGCGGCAGCGACGGCGGCGATGGTGGTCGCGGAACTCTCCGGACGTCGGCTATTCTACTCCTTCCTGAGATTTCTTCCCCAGGTCTCCTCGCGCGCACTACAATAGTAGAGAGTCGCTTCGACTCGACGACGATGGGCGAGGAACCACCACCAGAGGACCCATCAAGATTTTCTCCAAGATTCCCGAGAGCTTCCGCTAAATTGGCCGCTGAACCTCGCGGATCCTTCAGTTCGCCGAACGCCAATGGAGGCCATCCGCGGTCCACCGGGTCCCCGGGCGATATCTAGCGTGGAATTGGCAACCGGGCGAGTTCCTCACAATGGAACGGCTTAAGCCGGCCCGTTACCACCCTCGCAATGGACAATAGTCCGAACGGACCGCCGCATTGTTCACCCGAAGCCCACCACTTCCGCGCGACGGACTTTTCTCTGATTTCCTCCGAGATCGGAAAAACCAACCCCCGCTCTAATTCTCCGCCTGTTTGCGAATCCTGCGACGTCCTCCAGCTCCCCCCCTCACTCCTCCTCCTTTTTCTTCTTCTTCCTCTTCCTCTCCCTCGTCTCCTCCTCCTCCTCCTTCTCCTCCTCCCTATTATTTGTACCGCTACGGAGAATGAGACCGGGAATGGGCGTGACGTCACCAGCGAGAAAATTCCCGAGGAAATTTCATTCGGCCGCGCGTCTCTTTGATATTTTCCGCGAGTCCCGCGACGCGTGATTGCCGTAAATTTCCTTTTACGAGCTGTCTATTTCCGGGCAGCAGCCGGTTCGCTCGCTTCGACGCCGCGAGGTTCGACGGATCGATCGATAGATCGCTCGGTAAAGTC
Source organism: Sclerodermus sp. 'alternatusi' (assembly GCA_037305995.1). NCBI lineage: Eukaryota > Metazoa > Arthropoda > Insecta > Hymenoptera > Bethylidae > Sclerodermus > Sclerodermus sp. 'alternatusi'. The sequence goes on from CM074544.1 coordinate 7,707,841, forward strand.
CCTCCTCCCTGTCCTCCGCGGGGAACACCACGACGGGACTTCCCCCGCGCGAATCCAAATCTCCGCGACGAGGACCCTAAACCGGGGAGGGCTCGCTCGTCGAAGCGATTCGATCTGGAAAACCACGCGATCGACTAGAAAACCGTTCCAAAACTGTTTCCGTCATTGCGGATGTCACCATCATTGCTATTACCACTGCTACTAATGCCGTTACTACTGCCGCTACTACTACTACTACTACTGCGGGGAAACATAAGCGGGGCCACCTGTTGAAGAAGCGCGAACGCCGGAAACCCGCAGCGGCCTCGGCTAAATTTCGGCGGGATCCTCGACGGATCTTTCGCGAAAAATTGAAAAACTCAGGAACGACCCGTGGGTAGACGCCGTTTTCCAGGTTCCCGTGGACCCTCGACCCGGAGAGGCAAACTCGCGCGTCTCCAGCGACGACCCGGCAACCTTTTGCACCGCGGCGCACCGGAGGCCAACTGAGGACCCCGACAGCCGTGAAAAGCGGCTACCCTCCGCCGCATTCCCCACGAGATGAACATTTTCGCGCACGCGTGCCGTGGACACGCTTCACTCCCATTCATCGTCTACCCGGCGACCGGCTGATAATTTCTATCCTATCCATCCATCACTTTTCCGTCCTTCCTTCTCTCTTTACTTTCCCAACCCGATTTCTTCTCTCCCTCTCCACCCCTCTCTCTCTCTCTCTCTCTTACACTATATTTATTTATCCAACTTACTTTTCACCCTCGATTTTTCCACCCCTTCCTCCACCCTTAAGACACCCCTGCGCCGGGACCAGGGCCAGCGGGGTTGAATGGTGGGAGAAATGAAGGACCCGTTGCCATTATAAAATACAATAGTTTATTATCAGTAGATCATTTATATCGTCGTGTTTGCTGCAATTAAACTAAATCAATATATCTCTTTTGCTATAATCTATGTTACGCCATTACACACGTCGCCGTATCCTCACTCTCACTCTCTCTCTAAGCCGATAATATACAAGTTTGCTTCCGCGGTACACGCGCGCACAGCGGACACCAGGCACGCACAGACACACACAATCACTCGTGCGCGCGCGTGCACACGCATATTAAACTCCCGCGTAATTTTTCATCTCGCGCTTTCTCTTTTCTTTATACATTAGCCGCCGATATTGCTCCGTTTCCGGAAACCCACTCATTTACCTTTGCTCGCTCTCGCTCTCTCTATCTATCTATCTATCTCTCTCATTCTTCTCCCTTCCTTTTCGACTTTTATCGTTTTATCGCCTGTTATAACATTCACGTACTTAAATTTAATCCTTAACTCCTAGAAATCACTTATTATCGTATGAATAATGCGCGGACTTGAGAATCAAGTTTATTTACTTTTTACATAGGTGCCCGGCAATGTCAGATAGTGCGAGGGATAAAGTCAGTAAGCCGTGTGCGAAAAAAATTGCACTCTTTCTAGCCGTATGCGTGATTCACCACATTCGTAGTAGTGAGCTACTAGTAGTAGTTTACTAATAATAACATTAGTAGAGTGTACAACGGGGTAGTAACAAAAACATCGAAATTATACATAATCGTTACGTATTACAACTCGATTTTATCTACGCTCTTACAGGATAAACAAAATTAAGATTAGACATAACAATCTATCGTGCAGATAGACAAGAATTTGCCAACAGTGGATTTTAACAAAATCATTTAAATAACTAGAGGTAAAAACATGAATTCTATATCCGATTCTTTATATATATGAATATATACATATACGTGTGTGTGTTTGTGTTTGTATGTGTGTTTATATATGCATGTATTCACGTAATGATATACATACACACACATATATATATATATTTATATAAATATGTATGACTAAGGTATAACGCTACTCTGATGCTGCTATCAATTGATTGGTTCACTAATTGGTCACGGGAAAGATAAAAAGTTCTTCGCTCCCATAAAGAGAACTTCTGCGAGATGTCGAAACTTTCGACATTCCTAAATAGTTTATTTACATCGTACGTACATTATTTCGAAGCTCCCTTCTTGAGACTAGTATTTCCTTTGTTAATTTAATCTGTTGTGATTCATGGGCTCTATAAATATGTTTATTGTATAGTAAAATGCTAAGGAGTGTGAGAAAGAGAAAGGACGGGGGATGGGTGGGAGATAGGAAATAATTCCTCTCGTGAATAAATATCTAGACTTTCAACACGAAGGATTCCTTTTCCTTTTTCCTCTACTATAAAATGATTTTAAATCAATAAATAATTGAACTATCATTATTTGGATTAAGTATGCAATACTAAATATTGTATGTTATTCATCGATTTGTAAAAATTTGTAAAATTCTGTCAAACAACTAATAGTAAACTGTATACGAATGAATACAGCTTATTGATACTTAAACGAAAGTCTACAATTAAAACTAGAAGGACTACATAGAAATTGTCTCTTTGATTAATTTTTTCATGGTATTGCCCATACTCGAGCTAGAAGGTGTTGATGTAGTGAATGATAATTTAAATAGATAAGGTTGTATATCTGGATAAGAGGTGTCAAAGATCAAGTCTAATTCAGCCTGACTCGGTATTTTAGGAAGATAATCATGTCGATTCATCACTTCAGTTATATAGAGTACTTTGTCGGTTAACAAATCACCGACTTTCTCTTTGCATATTTGCCTTTCATACTCGGTAGCTAATTTAATCAATTCTAAACGAACAGTCCAAACTTCCCATGGTATACACTCTGGCTGAAACGGCCAGCGATTTTTTCTTCTCTGGAAGAATTCTAGAGATATCTGGCCAGAGCCAGGGCTGTCTATAGAGCGTAAGGCTTCCGAGAAGCCAGATATCTCTTTCCTCAAAGTTCGATCGAGGTGTACGGACGAACAACAGACATAGGTGAAATCAATGAAGTCACAATCGACATCTTGATATCCTACAGTACCTACAGAATAGCTGCCTTCCTGTTTGTAATTGAATTTACCAAGACTTCGGTGAAATAGGACACTGTGAAAAATGCTTGCAACAGCTTCGTCAACCTGGCGACCCTCCATACTCAGCTCAAATAATTGTGTCCTGGCATTCATGATGACTCCTGCAAACGTTACAAAATGAAATCAATAAAAAGAATGATTCAGTCATAGAAGGAGAATACGCTAAGCAAGAGATATTTAATATCATTTCTAAGACAAATGAGGATTTCTTAATATGATATAATTATGAAACATTAAGATTTGCGTCGATATTCATTCTATCATGATAGCCACTGATCCAGAGAAAAGATGAAAATGATGACACTCATCAAATCATCCTAACCTCACAAGAGCACCAACGATGATTATCACTAGAAGCTCTCTGTGATAATAGACGAAAATTGGTCATCTTTCGTTTGTAAAGAATATCTTGACGCTTTGAAATTCTTGTGAGAACACCATTGAATTGCAGTATATATACGTGAATCTGCAAATACCTCAAAATTAACCAAACACGGGATAACGTCATTCCTAAACATGTTTATATAAGGGAAACAAAACCAACAACACACCAAACACTTTGCACAAAAGACTCGACTCATTCGTTAAAAGAAAACTTGCTCGATTTTCTTGAAAAACTACGGAACGTTAAAACCTCCATCGAAAAAAAAAAAGAAAAAAAGAGAAAAAGAGGAAAAAACAGAAACGAAAAAAAACAGAAGAAAAAAGAAAATGAAGAAACAAAGAAAAACAATGGAAAAACTCACCAAGCGCTTACTGAATTCCACGTCGAAAGAATTTGTTTTCCTCTGCTTGTACACGCGAGTTGAGGTTAGGATTTTTTCATTCCAGTAAAAAATTTTCACGAAGATCGAGGGAAGCTCATCGGAGCAATTTCTCGTCTATGCGTTGCTCGGTGCTCCAGCTATTTACCGTTTGAAAAGTTAATCGCGCATTAGGACGACAGATTAACGAGCTGATTTTCCTTTGATCTCCGTGACCTTCCGACGACGAGTAACGTCCATCCCAGACCACGAGGAGCCCCAGACATGGAAAACCAATGGAAAATTCTCTCGACGACTCTCGGAGCTTTTCAAAATTTCACCGATTTTCAGCTTTCCACTAGAAAGCAAATTATCTACCGAGCGCGCATTTGTGGGTAAACAACAGCTGTGCCCGTGGCACACGCCATTTTGGCCCAATTCTCAACACTTGCCATTATAAGCTCCTGCCCGCGTACCTTAGCACGCATGTGACGATAATCTGCATACAGAGAGTGGGAGAGAGAAAGTGGGCGGGTTGACGGTCCGGCAAGAGGAGGAGGGAGAGGAGAGAAAGAGAGCGTAAAAAAGCTCCATTCAAAAAGCTTCTTCCCTCGACCCAAATTTCTTGGAAAATCCCCATATTTCCCAAACGGTCTCTCCTCTCGATTTCTCTCTCTCTTCATGGTATTGCAAAATCCGATAAAGAACAATAAAAAATGTCTCTCTTGAAAAATACCGTAATCGATACGTTTTAAAATTTTCTCTTTTTTCTTTTATAGAGGGGAGGAAACATCAAGAGAAATCGAATGTTAATGTAGCGAGAAAAATATGCGCTTTACAAATCCGCGTAGAGTTTTGCTCTCTCTCAAACGATGGAAATTATTTCTAGAAGAGCGCGTGGAAATTTCTCACAATTCCGAGCGATATAAATGTGCGAAACGAATGTGTGTGCGTGCGCGTGCTGTTATGCATGTACGAGCGAGAGCTTTTTATTTATAACGAGTACGTAGACTCGGAGATATTAATGCAATTTTCACATAAACCTGATGTTGCGTATAAGCACGCGCGCGCGTGTGTCCGTGTATGCGTGCACGCGCGTTTATATTTTTAAATTATAGATGCATGCACACGCGCGCGCGCACGCACGCACGCATGCACAGACACATTACAAAGAAACGGAGCAACGTCGTAAAAATAACAAATGCACGACGCAGTTTTTAAACTCGAATATTTATCGTATTCCTCTCTTTAATGCACTATTTATAAGTGAGGCAAAAATTTTCGTAAAACCATGTTCCTCGTCACAAAGCCCGAATTGAAAATTTGCAATAAAGATAAATTGCATATTTCACGGAGACCATCCCGCGCCATATGGATTTTATCAGGCAGTGAGATATAAAAATCATTTATTTGAATAGACAGGATTCAATGAAAACTTTTCTCTCCCTTTCTCTCTCTCTCTCTCTCTCTCTCTGTTTCCCCTTCTCGACAGTATCCGTCCTAATCTTTTTCTTTGCCTTCCATCGATTTACCGACAACATTTTCGTCGTTCTGATTTTGATTTTGGGAGAAATAATGTTTGTCCTGGATACACTGGGCGACTCGGAAGATCTCATTTTGGATAAACGAGAGAATAAGGCGGTGATACACAAGAAAGTCTGGTGCGATATTCTTTGTCCAAATAAATCCGATATCGTGATGAATTTATCGGATATACGGCACGTTGGAGTGTCCATAAGATTGGGCCTGTTTATATTGCATCGGCACGGGAAAACATTTTCCTTAAATATGCAGGGACTATTGAGGGAGGAGGTTCAAGTACTACGAAAAAAAATTGAAGCTTTCCTGAAAACCTGCAGCATTATGTGCGACATAATTGATTTGAGCGATCCCATTAATCTTGTACCGGAATTAAAGAGAAAATACTTGAAACACATGTCTTACGATAAATTGATGGACAATAAGAAAAATCGTAAGCTCTTCAAGAATATCAGCCTACCGAGTTTGGTCAGTAAGAAAAAACATTGGCAGATTGGTACTAGAGGACCGTTTACTGAATTTGCGTGTATCGATAATAAACAACACTGTACACGTATCGTAAAATAAATATTATTTATAACGAGTCTCACTAAAAAACTTTATCTATTTTATCTACTTCATTTAAAGTTAACTAGGACTTAACAATATCTTTGCAGGCACTATCAATATCTGGAAACTGATACTTGAATCCTAATTCAAGCACTCGCTTTGGCTTAACTTTCTGACCTTCTAAGATTATCTGAAAATTACATAATGTGTAGCAAGAAACTTTATTATGCTTTCAATCATAATATGCCTACCGTAGCTCTCTCTGCGTTATAAAGAAAAGATAATACAGGAGCTGGAACCCTGAATAGAGCAGGTCTTCTCATTGCTGATGCAAAAGACTTTGTAAATTCATTATTTGTTATAATCTGTAAAAACATATTTTATCCTCATTAACATGTCGCTAAAGGGAGCAAACTTTAAGCAGGTAAGGGGAGCTTACCTGGGGAGCAACACCATTCAATATACCGATTACATTGTCATTTTTTAAAATAAATAAAAACATATTGACTAGATCGGTGATATGTATCCAAGGCATATATTGATTACCACTACCGAGAGGACCGCCCAGTCCTAACATAAATGGCCAATATATGTTTTGCCTTATACCTCCATTTTTTCCTAACACTACTCCAGATCTAATAGTTGCTTGTCTAATATTTGACTCCTTTGGAACTTTCGCTGCTTTCTCCCAATCATGACACAATTCTGCGAAACGCAATATGATTAATACACATGTGTATATGCTAGGAACATATATTCTTGTTTTAGGGCAATTTATTCTACCCGATAAGAAGTCATATGTCTCGCAAACAACATCTTCCGTGTACTCTTTCTCATTGGGCTTGTAATATCCCACACCAGAAATTGTTGCAAACACCTTAGCTTTACTGGCTTGTATAGCATCTTTTAATAATTGTGTTGTTTGCACCCTACTATTCCACACATTCTGTTTAAAACCTGCACTCCATCTTTGAGTTGGATCCAGTACGTTTTGTCCAGCAACATTAATTACAGCTGATGTTTTATCAGGTAAACCATTTTTTTCAATATCATGCTAAATAGTTAATAATTCTCATGAATGTACACAAGGATGATACCACATGAAAGAACTTTATTTACCCATGAAATATTATTGGGTCCAGGCATTCGAGAAATGCATGTGTATGATATTCCTTCAAGGTGAAGTGCATTTGCTATATTTTTACCTATAAAGCCAGTGCCTCCGCCTAAAAGGATTACATAACATCATACGTATATTGTAATATCAAATATCATATCTATCAAATCCTCTCAAGCAGAATCCTAACTCACCTATAATCACATGTGTTAGTGCCATTATTAAATCTCTTTTTTATCTAACGTTTGTCTTTATAAATATTATTCATTACTTTCAAATAAAATCAAATGAGCTGTATAATTAACTAATGTGAAGAACATAGCAATAACAAAAGAATTACTTTATTATATTTAGATCTATTGTATTCTAATGTCTATTTTAACTTGAAGCCTGTGTTAGATTTTAATTTAAAATATGTGGGAAAGCGCCAATAAAGCTTCTATTAACCATTCAATATATTTTGACAAATAGCAAGGCTAGGTTAGATAGGTTCATAGCAAATTAGAATATTCCTTCAGTGAGGCGAGATACAGCTTTACCTGAAGTACCCTAAGTAACATCAAACAAGAAAAACAAATCAAGTTTTAAATTGTTTGACAGAATAGTGCTCATTTCCCAATTCAATTTTTCCAGTTTTTAAGAGGAGAACTAGCAAATTCAAACTTATGACAAGCTCATGTTACATGTTAAAATACAATACACTTAAGTGCAATATTAAACATTAAACAAAATGATTTATTGGCAGTTAAATTTATTGCAAAGCACTAAAAACAAGTATGATTTATTATAAATTATTAATTTCTCATACATGATGAAAATCTACGAAAAACATTGTGCTGGTCTTGTAAATCGATATATATCGACTTATATCGATATTTAGTTTTCACGTACAAATTAAAATTATTACATTATTTACGCTTAAAAGTAAGAATATAAAAAAATCCCGTGCAATGTAGTGATTACATTTTTCGTCAGTATTTGCAAAGCTTAGGACACAAATGTTATTTCTTTTAAGTCGAGTTACATGAATTTCCTTATTTACATTTCTTTGCATTTTCATTTCTTAAGAGGATCTTTATAATATTTCTAATTGATGAGCCGTCAAACGAATAACAGTGTACCAACCAAATAATTAATCATTAAATCGGAAGATCTCTTTCATCTCAACAGGCAATGTCCAATCTCATGGCCCCCCATAAATTTTGGCTATGTCTTCACGATTTGAGAACAGCGAGTCCAAGAAACGGAGCAGACCCACTCATATATGTAGTACGAGTTTTGTTCGTTATCTTGCCGAAGAAACCTTGGATACCAGAGCATTCGAGATCCGTCAAATTTGCCTGAGGGTAAAAATTGTTGGTATATTGATCCATGACCTTCAAATCTCCAATATCAATTAAATATTCTTGAATACCAGGTGGAGTTGACAGCTTATCACTGACAATCGCGTTTATACATTTATGTTCAGATACCATCGTGCCTTGTTCGATTTGTAGTATCGTACAGTATCGTACAGTATTGTACGATTGTAAAATTTACAAGATAATTCTCCACGGTACAATCAAATTGTAACAATGCCACATAAAGAAGAAAATCAAGCATGTTAAGAAAAGGATCAAGCTGTTCAGTTTGCAGTAATATTGCATGGTCTTTACAAATTTTGAAAAAATTGTCCGCAATTCTCTAAGTCCTAAAGCATTTTGCATACCAGTTAGTTCATTGATTACAGACCCTTTCACCGTATGTGCAAGTTCATCCTTACTAGACACTAAAAGGTAATCGAGGGTGTGTGGAGCTATGCTTAATTCATCATCTTCTGGCTGATGGTTTTGTGACTTCGCCACAACATTTGCGACTCCTTCGTGCGACGACTTCTTCTGAGCGTGTTGTTCTATATCTTCATTACGAGAGGGAGGAATTTCATCATTATGAAAAACTCTTTGCAACTCTGCAATACTTGCGGCTCCTTCGTCGTTTTCCTTCGAAAGATGATCTTTTATATTTTCATAAGGAGGAAGAGAAATTTCGTCATTATAAAGAAAACTTAGCAACTTCGGGTCAATGCTTGTGTCTCCTTTGCCTTTTCCCTTCCGAACATGATGTTTTGTATCTTCATTAGGAGGGAGAGAGGTTTCATCATCAGAAAGAAGACTTAGCAACTCCGGGACAATACTTGCGGTTCCTTCATCTATTTCCTCGTGAACATGATTTTTTATATCTTCTTTAGGAGGGAGAGAAATCTCATCATTATGAAAAGCACTTGTCAACTCCGAGACTATACTTGCGGCTCCTCCATCTATTTCCTCGTGAACATGATTTTCTATATCTTCTTTAGGAGAGAGAGAGATTTCATCATTATGAAAAGCACTTGTTGACTCAGGGACTATACTTGCGGCTCCTTCATCGTTCTTTTTCTGAACGGAATTTTTTATATCTTTTTTAATACATGACCTTTGCGACCACGAGACACTTCTTGCAAGTCCTCTGTCTTCATCCTTCTGATAAAAATTGTTGTAGTTACTTCTTTCATATTTTGTACAATGATTGCTATCATGATGTAAGGACCTTTGTGATCTAACTTCATTTATGTTTCTTTTCTCCGATTCAAAACTTCTCCTATTAGTTCTAAAATTTGAGTTAAAAGAACGTGGGAAACTTGGTGCCCTTCCATTTTGTCTCGCGGCTCCTCTGCCTCTTTCCTCTCGAAACAACGTTATGTGATCCTTCAACAAGAAAGACGGTGAGATACTTTGAGATCGGAGAAATCCCCTCTTATTTCGAAATTGAGAATTCGAAATGTCGCGTTTTAACGATTTTTTTTCATATCCTATAGGGCGGATGTTATTATTATTATTGAAATTTTCTGATTTTATATCTTCTGTTTCGTCTTTTCTCTCCTGATCCAATGTTTCACGATTTCTCAAAGAGACATCCGGTATATTTCTATTAAAAGAATCATTATAATTATTACGCGAGTAATTTGGTAACTCTACTTCTTTCGCAGCTTCTTCGTCTCTTTTATTTTCATCCAATGTCTTATTATTTTGCAAAGACCAATGTGATATACCTCTTTTAGAATAATTACTATTACTGTAATAGATGGAGTCTTTGGAAAAATAAAATTTTTTCTGATGAAAAGATCTACCGTTTCCTCTCCAATTATTACTGTGCAAGTAATATTGCGGTTTCTGAGTTACTTCTTCGTCTCTTTTCTGAAGTTTTTCTTCGTCTCTTTCCTGAATTTCTCCTTTGTCTCTTTCCTGAATTTCTTCTTCATTTCTTTTCTGAATTTCTCCTTCGTCCCTTCTCTGAATTTCTTCTTTCTTTCTTCTCTCCTGATTCAAAGTTTGATGATTCTTCGGAGAAGAAACCGCTACATTTCTATTAAAGGAATCATTACTGTTTTTTGGCAAGTTATTCTGTGGCATTATTTCGTTCGTGCCATTCGTATTATATTCTTCGCCATTTTCCGATTCCAAATGAACGTAATGCTTCATAATCATTTGTGTTCTACTTCTTCTAGGTCTGTTATGATTATACGATGCCATTTCAGATATAACATGGATACTTTAGTGTTTACTAATTCTTGTTAAATTTTAAGGTTGTTTTGTTCAGTATTCGCACAGAAAACTTAAATACTTGAAGATAATTAATTTTGGTAATTCTTGCAATTGTAGAACTGTGAAGAAGGAAATCTCAAACTTATCTAAATAGAAATAGCACACTTATACACATAGAGAGATTAAAACTTGTATACTTAATAAACTAAAAGACCTAAGCATCCGTAAATCCTGAAGAATCTATCCGGTAAGAAACTCATTTAAATTTTCGACTCCATCTCTAGATAGATAGGGGTAATATGTCGTTCTTCAATATATGAATTCTCGATTTTCAATCGATTTAATTATCGATATTTAATTTCAAAGAGTGCGAATTTTAAACCGAAGCTTAGTTTTTAAGATATTTAAGGATAAAAGTACTAATAGCTAGACAGAGACAGATAGATAGTTAAAATGGGACAGAATGGCTTATTTCGCTTCAACTAATTGACTGTCTCTGTTTAACTAATAGTACCTTTGTTACTGAGAGTCTTTAAAATTAAGCTTCAGATAAAAATATAGTACACGTAACATTGTTTTAGAATCACCTCCTCTAAAATCCCTTAAAGTTTAGTCGTACTTTACAAAAAAACCCTGTATATATAAAATATATTCCAAACTTATAACAAAATTCTCATATTACCTTCAGAGCGCTATCTGGTGGTAAAACGAGCTCTCTAGCCTTAGGAATATTAAAGTGTCATACAGAAGTTGTATACAAATATTTAGTAGCGTTCTTTTCGTGTATGTGGTAAAAACAAAAGAAATGACTTCACCTTTAGAAAATTTAGAGACCAATTTAGAACTTTTCATTGAAAATGTTCGACAAATACGAATTATAGTTAGTGATTTTCAACCACAAGGACAAAATGTATTAAATCAAAAAATGTATGTAGTATTTAAGTCAATCATGAGGTTTTATAACCTATAAATTCATGTCTTTAACGTTTGATAAACATTATTCTTTTTAGACAAGGGCTGGTTAATGGCTTACAGGAAATAGACAAATTAAAATCTCAAGTGCAGGATGTTCATGTGCCTTTAGAAGTTTTTGAGTACGTTGCACTTTTTTTTTTAAATAAATTTTATGTGGAAATTTTTATATATAATAAATATTATTTTTAGTTACATTGATCAAGGAAGGAATCCTCAATTGTACACAAAAGACTGTATAGAAAAAGCTCTTACCAAAAATGAACAAGTCAAAGGAAAAATTGATGCATATAGGAAATTTAAGGCAAATATGCTAGTCGAATTAAATCGAGTATTTCCAAATGAACTGGCTAAGTACAGAGCGATTCGTGGTGATGAATGATCGATTATGTAAATACCCAATTATGCGAACCATAACTGTACGTCAAACTTATTACCACTAAAAATCATATTGACACATTTAAATAACTTATTTGCGCAACAGGTATAAACATATATTGTCAATAAAAGATAAAATTGAATAAACTTTAGTATATCAAAAAACATTATTGTGTTTTTACTTCGTCAACCTTATTAAGACCACCTGTTTAAAGTCTCTGAAAATAGTAAGTTTTTTAAACACTTAATTCTTATATTCTGATGAAGAAAATATAAACAGAAGAGTTAATAATTCCCATTGGTAGCATCCAAACTATCCGCAAGATATATTTAAGTAATTTACAGGTCAAAGAGTGTTCTTTCGTTAAATCTCAACATTAGGATTTAAATATTAGCTTAAACAGTGGAGCTAGTCACTTTGGCCTTACATCGGTTCATTTGCGAGCGAATGAATCATCAATAATCTCATAGCTGAGCTTATCAGAAAAGATTTTTTTCTCTTTATCTGATGGCTGTATTAATAAGCAACTCTATCAAACGTTCGACCAGTATAGGAAGAGCTTTTCATCATCGCTCGCATTATGTACCTCGTCCACAATTAAGGAGAACAACGAACCGAATTTCAACTCTCGCGATGGTCCATTAAACAAACTCATAATGTAAGATACAGCAATGGACTGCCTGGTCCTTGTAAGAATCTAGTGTAAACAGAAAGAAACGTGGCTTATCATTTGTGCGAGTTGACGTGAATGATGGAAATGTTGAATTGCTAGAATATTTTGGTGGTGGATATTGAGACAGAGAGGGAGAGAGAGAAATTACAGGTAAAAGAAAAGGAAAACGGTAAAAGAGTAGTGATTGCCCCACTCATTCTCTCCCCTCCAGAGGAAATGAAGGCGATCCCCTGGCCGAACATAAAACCTCGCTGCAGGTCTCCAACAAGTGTTCGGCAGACAGCTGCCTTGCTGATAGGTCTATCCGGGATGATCTCCTTTTTCATTGCCATACTGGTCCTCCAACTCTCCGCGTACAACGCGGAGGAGTACAAGTAAGTCTCATCAAAGATTTCCACAATAAAAGAAAAAAAAAAAACACTTGCAATTCCTCAATCGCTAATCTCCGCTCCACCGATTATCTTACCGATTCTCGACTTACCATCGGGAGTTTACTTTCACCCGCTTTCTCCCCTCTCGCTTATCGCGCGGAGAAAGAGTCGGAAGACCTTGCAAGGCGACAGACAATCGAATCGATTGTCTCACCTAGATCGTTTCACCTTTCCGAGGGGGTTTCCGCTTTCCCTTCATGACCCCAATAGAATGATTGTTTCTGAATAATTTGACATTGAACTTAAAGCGTGGGTGGAAGAAGGACTCGGACTGGAGCATTAGCGCGAGGACGCGAAGTTCCGACAGAGCTGCCAGGAATATTTAATGGACCGATTATTTTTTTAAGTTCACCTTGGCACTTCAAGTGCGACGCCGGCCTCTGCAAGAAGGAATTGATAACGAGCAAAGTGAAGGAGCCAGCGTCCCTGGGGGTTTGTCAATTATTCTGCGGTCAGTACGGAGCTCTCTGGCCCAGACCCACGGGTCACGTGTCTCTGGGGAACCGGGTGGTCCAGCTCGACCCTGAAAACATCGACCTCGAGGGTCTGAGCAGCCGTACGGCGGCCGGGGGTCTGCTGCGGAGGAACGTGGACTTGCTGAAGAAGAACGTTCGCTACCTCGGGGGAAAACTGACCAAGAGCGGGGGTGCCCGTTTGGTGGTCCACGTGGATCACGCCTTCAACGCCGACGACATCCAACTGACCTTGGAGACCAACGAGAGCTACACGCTACAAGTCAGGCCCCTTCCGGATGGCACGGTGAGTTTTTTCGAGACTCCGATAAGCAAAAATCGCTAGACCACTGCATTTCTTCTTTTATCTGGCTGACAATCGCCGTCAATTTTCTTTTCAATGTTTTTTTTCAAATTCTTCCTTCCCTGCGCTCGCCCTCCTACTCCTCCTACTCCCACTGCTCGGGGTGTCCTTCCCAGCGACCCAACGGTGTTTATTCCGCCAAAACTAGTTTTCACCGACCGTTATCCGAACCAGTTCCCAAACTAGTTTTGCTCCGGTCAACCGGTCGCTCGCGATAATGTTATTTTGAAAGTTGACAATTTGTTTTCCCCCGCGGCGCAGTAAACTCGATGATGATGGCCGATCGCCCTCGCACGAAGAAGCGCAGCTGCCCCCTCGTCGCTCGACGGTCGATCGATCGATCGTTCGTTCGTTTGTTCTTTCGTTCGTTCGTTCCTTCGTTTGTCTGCACAGTTGCGTGGTAGCAGAAATAGAGCGAATAGTCGACGGGTTTGTCGTCTCGACGCTCAAAGACGCACGCACTTTTTATTTTCATCGCGCTACGAATTCTTTTTTCTCGACCTTTTTGCCCAACGTCAGTTTTTTCCCCAATCTTTTACCTTCCATTTATTTTGGTCTCGTCGATCTCAGCGATAGCCTCTCGAAGGGAAAGAGGATAGCTCGTGATGGATCCAAGATGGATGTTCTTTTCTAGTTGAACGCGTCGATCAGCGCCTCCTCTTACTTCGGGGCCCGTCACGCATTGGAGACCCTGTCCCAACTGATCGTCTACGACGACCTGCGGGACTACATCCAAGTGGTCCAGGATGTTTACATATCGGACAGTCCGGTCTACCCCTACCGAGGGGTCCTCCTGGACACCTCGAGGAACTTCATGGACAAGGAGTCCATCTTGCGCACCATCGAGGCGATGGCCATGTCCAAGATGAACACCTTCCACTGGCACATCACGGACTCCCACAGCTTCCCGTACGTCAGCAGGACCTTCCCCAAGTTCTCCAAATATGGCGCCTACACCCCGGAGAAGGTCTACAGCCAGGAAGACATCCGGGAGATCGTTGACTTTGGACTCGTGCGAGGTGTCAGGGTCCTGCCGGAATTCGACGCACCCGCTCACGTCGGGGAAGGTTGGCAGTGGGTAAGGAACTTCGAACCTTCGCGACTTTCAACCTCGAGGAACGCGCGTTCCTTCCTTGGCGAGGGACTCTCGATCAACGTTGACTCGACTTCTAGGTGGGCAACGACTCGCTGGTGTGTTTCAAGGCCGAGCCGTGGCAGAGCTATTGCGTGGAGCCACCGTGCGGTCAGCTAAACCCTACCAGTGAGACGGTTTACGAGATCCTCGAGGGGATTTACAAGGACATGTTTAGGGACTTTAAGCCGGATATCTTCCACATGGGTGGGGACGAAGTTAGCGTCAAGTGTTGGAGCTCCTCGGATTCGATTAAGAACTGGATCACTTCCAAGAATTTGCCATTAATCGACTCGAGCTACTACCTGCTCTGGGATTACTTTCAGGAGCGTGCCCTGGAGAAGGTGAAACTGGCCAGTAATGGTCGAGAGGTCCCGGTCATCGTGTGGACCAGCGGACTTACCAGCGAGGAGAACATCAAGTACTTGGACCCGAAGAAGTACATCATTCAGATCTGGACCACCGGGGAAGATGCCACCATCGGCAGACTACTCAAAAACGACTTCAAGGTCATCTTCTCCAATTACGACGCCCTATATCTGGATTGTGGGTCGGTATCCGTTCCCCCTTCCTTCTCTCTCACCCAAAGTCGATCGCTCTTGGTCAATCGAGATCTGCTTAAAGGTTTGGAGCCTGGGTCGGTGCCGGCAATAACTGGTGCTCCCCGTACAAGGGATGGCAAGCGGTCTACGACAATTCCCCACTGAACATGGTGAAGAAGCAGGGATACGGCGCCAAAAAACATTTGATTCTCGGTACGACGATGCTCCGTTGAAATTTATAGATTTTATGGGAACTTCTCTCGTCCCTCATACGCGAATTTATTTTTAGGCGGTGAAGCTACTTTATGGTCGGAGCAAGTGGACAGCACATCCGTTGACTCAAGACTGTGGCCCAGATCGGCTGCTTTGGCCGAGAGACTCTGGGCTGAACCGACGAATTCTTGGATTCACGCGGAGCATAGAATGCTGCAGCACAGGGAGAGACTCGTACGTAGGGGAGTGTTCGCCGATAGCCTTGAACCGGAATGGTGCCTTCAGAACCAGGGATCCTGCTATTTGTAACACTCGCAAAGAAATAGACTTTGGCTGTGAGAGACTGGGAGGATTTAATAAATAGAGACGAGTTCAGTTGAATTTGTTACTTCGCTATATTCAGAATTGACTATTTCCTTTCGATGATCCTCGCAACGAAGGTCCTCGCTCTTCCGAGTGTTTCTAAATTTCTTCTTAGCGACCGAAAAAAAAGGTTGAAACGAAACGTTGGAAATTGCCTAAGAGTTCTCTTTGTCGTCAAAGGGAGTTTTCACGAAGTACGTCGTTAGCGTTCCTTTCCCCTTAACGTACGTGGGGCCTCGACAGATGCACTCGTATCCCGCATCCATCAAAATTTTCGCGGTGTCCTCGGTTACTTGCAGCTTCCCCATTTCACCGCAGCTATCCATCCTCGAAGCCACGTTTACCGTATTTCCCCAAATATCGTACTGCGGTTTCTGAGCCCCTACCACGCCTGCTATCACTGGTCCATGATTGAGACCTTGAAGAAACGACAGAAGCATAAATGGAAGAAATATGAGATGAAAGGGGAGCACGTGGAAGATATTCTCACCCATTCTGAGCTTGAACCTTTGAAAGGACTCTCTGTTGATTTGATCGAGCACGGTCATGAGTGACAGAGCAAACTCGACAAGAACAATAACGTTGTGATCCTGTTGCTTTAAAAGATCTTTCGCTTCACCGTTGACGTCTTCCTTCCCGGGACTAAGTCCGCAGGCCAACATATAAGTACTGCCGATGGTTTTAATCTTCTCTATGCAGGAAAACTTTGGCTTTAGCAAAAGTTTATCAAAATCGCAAATAATTTCATTCAGGAGCCTCAGGCATTCCAATCCTTGTTTGTTAATATCAGTTTCATCGTAAAATTCTTTATAGTTCGGTATCGAAGCGAACAAAACGGCGATACTGCTATATCTTTCATGATACAATTCCTGCGGTATCAGCGAAGGTTATAAATAGGAATAATATTAAATTTATCGTTGGCTGAGGAAGAAGAGAGAGAGAGAGAGAAGAAAAAAAGAAGCAATACCTGAGTCGTTCGAGTAGCCAAGAAATGATCAGCCACGTGTGCTGGCAAAATATTCTCCAGAAGGATCTTATTAATACCTCTCATAGTTTCAACTTCGTCCTGTTCGACCCTCAACTTACTTTTCCATAAAAAATCGGTTCTAGAAGTGAACTCAACCTGTCTGTCCAGTACGTGCAAAATTAAAATGACTAGTAGCAAATAAAAGGCAGCTTGCATCAAGGGATGGATCGACAAGAATCTAGTGGAAAATGGCAGAGGAGGGATGATTAGCATCGGTAAAAATGAGTTTCAAGATCAAAAGACGGCACTACTGCCAGTGATACTCACCCAATCTTATTTATGTACAGAGGAACTTGCCACAGAACCGTAAGAATAGCAGTTACCGATAATAGCATGACTCCCAATTTCAGTAAGCACCCAACTCTGAGGAAGGTCCAACCTATGACAAGGGCCACAACCCCGGAGTACACGTGAACCTAAGGTCCGCGACGTTAGATCTCGTCAGTTTAGAGAAAAACGATTCGATTCGACATGAGAGAAAGAGAGAGAGAGAGAGGGAGAGATCGATCTTACCATCAAGTTAGCATAGCCGTTGTATTCACTGACATCGAGCAGGGTGATCACCGACGAGACTACCGCTAAAACACTCGTGAGAAGATAAATGGCGATCCCGATGTATCTTCCGGGTAACCGGAAGTGCGCGATACCTTTCGAGTTTTCATGATCACCCTGAACTTTTCCACCGAACCAAGAAAATCCAGTGAGAAACGAGAGGAACGCAAGGCCCAAGGCGAAAGTACCGTAAACTAGTGCACTTCTATAAAAAAGGAGAAAATCAAAAGAAAAAAGAAAGTCGTAAAAGAAGAAGAAGAAGAAGAAGAAGAAGAAGACGAAGAAGAAGAAGAAATCAAACTCTTCAAGTATTTAAAGCTTATTCCCCAACGTTCCCGCAGGATTATCCTGGGAATATTTAAACGGACATTTAGCACCATCCCCTCCCCCCACCCCCCACATCTGCCTCAGCATAACGATGCTTGAAGCAAATTTTCTGCTGGAGTGTCCCGGTTAATTTTAAGCAGATAAGAGTAACAGTCCCCGGGGGAGATAAATGTATAATTAATGGAGGATAAAAAGAGCGATTAAAGAAATGAAAAAAGAGGAGAGACCTAGGTAGATAGGCGATCTGCATACAAAACATGATGACGTAGATGAGGTTGGAGGCCAGAAGGTAGCAAGGATACTGTTCGTCCTTTTGCAGCCTATACTGCTGCTCCTGACTGGTGTCCTTGAACCAGTACACAATGGCCGACATTTCCTCGTTCCCGGTGCACCACTGCCTGCACAGTTAAGCGTGCATAAATTAAATTAGCTCGGCCGACGCAATTACCCCGCACAAAGTGTGCCTCCCTTTGCTTTATGATATTCTCTACAGCTATACGGAGGGCTGGCGAGTAAAACCCTCATCAAGGTCTCTCCGTAGGATCAAAGAGTCCTCAGTGCCAATTTTTCTCCCGGGGAAAATAATATTCATTTTGCCGGAGGAAGATGCGTACTTAGCCTCGAAGCAGCCGGCGTCGTTGGACAGCAAATTGGACTCTATCATGGCGATGCTCTGCAAGGAAAAATCCACCAGGTACGCACGGATGAGTCAGAGAGTGAATTCTCCTCGGTTCTCTCAACCCTTTCGCTCTCCCTCTCTCTCTCTGCCCTTACCGTCAGACCAATGTTCTTGGCCAGTTGAGCCTCGGCGATGTTGGCGAATGGTTTGTCAGCTCCCCAGCACTCCACGTACTTGGTCATCTTGCTACTTGGCCGGGATCTGTTGGTTGCTTAACACGAACACGCACATATGTAGCTTTTTGCTTGACTCTTAACGAACTTGGAAAGGACACGGGTCAATTAAAGAATGATGCGCACCTTGATGGTACCGGTCCTGGACCCTGCAGCCGCGGTTCTCCGTTGTTCAAGGTCATCTCATCGGTGGCCTTCTAAAACAAGAGTTTTTGCGCTGAGAATTGCCCGGAGAAGATGACGCGGCTCTCCGGGTTATTCTCGAAACTCGCTTCTTTCCGATTCTACACCCCCCCCCCTCCCTCCCGCTACCTAATTTTAGGAAATTCAATGAAAGCTACTACGAGGAAGAGGAGAATTTTTATGGAGTCTCGATGAAGTGGAGTACAAAAGCGAGCGGGTTCCACGAATGTCTTATCGTCGAATGAGTTATTCTTATCACACCCCGATATATTTGTCGGGGGTATCCTTATCCAGTGGGGGAGGCGGTGGTTCTTGATGAAAGTAGAAGATAATCTTAATGACGATCAAGCAAGGGTGGTGGTGGTGGTGGTGGTGGTACCTTCGACGAATTGACAGATATCAGGTTTCTTACCTTGGGGGGAATTATGAGAAAAGTTTCGACCTTGTGCTGTGCCAGATAACTCTCCCGGGAACCCCCATCCCCCGGCTCCACCTCAAAGCGGTCCCCGAGCTGCAAGAGGGTGGCTTTCGTGATGTGAACTCGTCTGGAGAAACAAAAAGAATCTCTTAGCCATTTTCTCTTATCGGTATTCTACCCGAGTATTTTCCACCCCCCACAACCCACCCCACCCCACCCCGGCGCTACCCTTCGGTATTTTCGGCAAGGATTTTTCCATCGAATTTCCCACCCCCATCTGCACTTTGCAGCGTATCGCGACTTCCGGCGACCATCCCGAGGGATGCTCCCCGAGTGGTCTCGGGCTATCGAATTTCTGCCGGAGTCACTCGCCGCGACCTATCCTCGAGATTTTCTCGACGACAGGGTGAACAGGGAGAATACCGTCCGCGCTGGGTCGGAGTTCGGTTTGGGCTCACCCTGGCAAGCCTCCGCTTTCCATGTGATTGGCCAGCGTGACGTCATCGCTCCACACGTCAAACTGCCACTTTCTGAGGCCGAGCACACCGCAAAGAACGTTCCCGGTGTGGATTCCGATCCTCATGTCAACGTTGAACCCTGTGGCCTCGCGCACGAACCTGATGGCCTCGATCATCTGGAGGCCCATGTTCACGCAATTGTACGCGTGGTTTGGTCTTGACACCGGCAGCCCCGACACGCAGTAGTAACAGTCACCCAGGATCTTGATCCTCATGCACTGATTGTCCTGCAAGAGACCGGAAACCACGCGTGAAGAAGGTACAGCGGGCGGAGGGGGAAGGGGGAGCTTTTATAGAAAGAGAGCGCGAGCAAATTACTTGAGCAATTTGATCGAATCTGCCGAAAAGTTCGTTCAAGGTCTTCACCAGGTCCGAGGCGGAGAGCTGTTCGGAGAGGGGGGTGAAATTCACGATGTCCGCGTAGAGGATGCTGCAACCAGACATACCGGAAGTGCGTGGATGTGGTTAACATTCGAGAGAGAGAGAGAGAGAGAGAGGGAGGAATGTTTGTTATCTTACCCGAGGATGGTGGGCTTCTCTCCACTCGAGAACTAAAAACGAAGTCTGACGCGGGGTGGAGAGGGCGAAGAGGAGGGAGGGATCTTTTTCGCAAGCGGAAGTGGAGACCAAAGTGAGAAAATAAATAGAAGGGGGAACGAATAAACGGTGCCGCCGCCGCCGCCGCTTTGAAAATGGTTTTGGAAAAAAGGGGGAGGAGGCGGAAGGAAAAAAAAATTAAAATAAAAATTAAAAAAAATAAACTCACCTAACGTTGTTGTGTCGTTGCACGTACATCTCGTGGAATCTCGTCTGCTTGTGCTTGCTGGCCTCCTGGCAAGCGTCCGCCATCTTTAACATGATGCTCCTCTTCACCTGTAAGAAAAATCAGTGACCTTCGCTGACCGCGGGGTCAACAGGGGGTTTCCACCCCCTAGTGACGCCATCGCAGGGAGCCGCGACGATAGAGACCGGTGACATCCACTTCGATTTGCTCGTCGCGAAGATGATCTCTCGTGGAACGTTACCTCAGCCGCTATGTAGGCAGGGATGACGCTCAGCAGCAGCTGCTCCTGCTGCTCCCTCTCGCACTCCAGTTTTATACGCGAGTCTATCACCGTCCTCGTACCCGTGAACGTCCGCCGATGAGCACTCGCCCTTACAATTCTGTAGTAGAAGCCGCCGATTATCGCGCCCACCAGGAAAACCCCCTCGACGATCACCTGCAAAGTTTCCCGCAAACGTCACCAACCCCGCAGGACACAAACTTCCTCGATCTCTCGAAGAGGATCTTTCATCGAGGATGAGGGAGGGGGGAGGGGGGACACTTCGGAAACCGGGAACCAACCTCGTAGAGCTCGTAGTGGATGGCGTCGGACTCCAGGTTGAGCCTCCGGACGATGTGGACGATGGCCAAGAAGAAGGCTATGATCGTGGGGGAGGGGATGAACTTGTTGGAGGTTCGGATCCTCGGCAGCGCCGCGATGGTCGCCAGGATCGCGAGGAACACCGGAACCGCGGCGCCCAGCACGAGAGTCCCCGTGCCCAGCAGACCGGAAGCGGTCAGGCCCAGAAGAAGATACCTGCGCTGAAGGTAGTCCAGGTTGGCGGGGGTGCTCGAGAATGACGTGGGTAGCAGCAACGTCGCCAGGAGCAACGCCAGCGAGGTCAGCGTCATGATTATCAATATCGACAACGACACCTTCAACCCCGTCAAATACTGAAAATACTGAAAATCTCTTTCCGTTAATGGCTTCTCCCCCCCCCCCTTCCACCACCAAGTTCAATTTGGAAAACGCAGGCTTCGAAGTTCCTGGAGTTTGCCTCGTCTATTCTGTTTTTTTTTCTTTTTTTTTTTTTTTTAAATAATTGAATGAAAGTGCAAAATTTGGTAGCGCCGCTGTTGCTGCCGCTGCCGGTGCTGATGGCGATGACGGCGTTGGTGGTGGTGGTGGTGATGGTGCGGGCCCGAGCCACTTAGCGCGAGCCGTTAACGGGACTCCCCCGTCTCCTCGCCGACCCTCCCCCATCTTCCTAACGGATTATACCGAAGATCCAACGGCGTAATATCCCGGTCGGCATAAACACGCTCGCCGAGCGTGTGTTTGTGTACACACATCCGATACTCGCCGGGTAATCTAATATTTATGTAACTGATGTTACGCTAACAAACTTTCATGAACTCCACCCCGTCCCTCCCCGCCCCACCCCCGCAGGGGCTCCTTTGTTGCGCGAACCGTAAGGCAATCCGCGTTCCTGCCATTTTTCTCGAATTCCCGCCGCGTCGTTCCGGCATCGCGGGCAAAACGCGGGTCGACATAATTTATTCAAAGGCCCCTTTGCGGTTCTTCCCCTGAAAAATGCCCGCTACATTTTTCTTACTTCCCAACCAACCCTCCAACCCCCACCCGCCCCCGTTCTCTCCCTCGCGTCTTCCTCATCGCCCGCTAACAAATTTTCACGACCCTCCTTCCGTTTTTTAACATCGAGTACCTGCGATGGTTCCGCGATAAACGGCAAACGAAAAAAACAAAAAAAAAAGACGAGGGGCGAAGCGGACACTGTAAAAATTGCGACACAAAGGATCGGCGCGGGTGTTCGTCATTGGAAATTTTAGCGAGGCGAATCGATTAACCGAGTCCGCGCCGACTGTCATGACAGTTGTCACCGTTAATTCTGTCGATACTGTCGATATTTTCCCCGTTTAACGAGTCTCGTCTCTTTTTCCCACTTCCCCACCCCCGCGCCCCCCGGCCCTTTCGCCGTAATACGGCGCCGTTATTTATTCGCCCCCGACTCCACCTCCACCCCACCACCACCACCGCTATCACCGCCGAGTTTCAGCGGCCCTGGACGTATTATCAACATTATCATTGTCATTATTTATATAAGAGTCCCGGGCCTCGGTTATTATCAGCATCAGCTCGCTCGGGGGATTAGAATTAATGAAATCTTAATTAAAGGCATCGGAGGAGGCGCGGAGTCTCAAGGAGCAGCGGCCATCTTGGTTCACCGGCCGGAGGCCGCTGCCACTCTCGGCTCCGCTCAACTCGGCTTAGCTCCGCTTTGCTCCGCTCCGCTCCGTTCTCCTCTGTTCTCTTCAGCTTCGCTCGATTCGAGTCGACTAAATTTCACTCGTAAATCGACTTTACTCTACTCTCGACTCTACTCAACTCGGTTCGTCCGGTGCACGATGTTTCGAATGCGGATTACGCATGGGCGGGCGCACGTTAAATACCGGGACTTACGTAGTATTGAGTAATGCAGAGGGCGATTAAAGCCGAGAGCGAGGCTATGCAAGAGACGAGCAAAGTTCCCAGATAAAGGGAAGCCGTTAACTTTCCCTCGTATTTCACGCGAAGCTCCTCCAGCTCCTTGACGTTCCCTTCGTCCTTGAGGGACTCCCGCGAGGTGCCCGCGGCCTCGCAGGCCGCTCCTGCGGTATCTGAAATATTTCGTTTCATTATCCCCTCCAGCTACACCATCCCGGAAAACCTCCCCCAACCATCCCCCGCGCACACTCCCACCCCTCGAGCTTTCCCGCCATTTTCCCGCCGAACCTCCCCGACGGGAATCTTAACAGGATCGCCCGCTTTTCCGATTGTTCTCCCGCCGCCGCCGCGCCCCTCTCGCCCCGCGGGGGTGGCATCCCCCGCGTCATTCTAATACTCGTCGTCGCTCTATTAATGAAATTCACTCGTTCGGCGTGACCGATATGTTCGACCTACCGAACGCACCTATAAACTTGGTTATTCGCTCGATACGCGAATTGCCCCCGTATTGCCCGAGGCAACTTCAATCTGTGGTAATTGCAGTAAGACGGAAACGCGTGCGCTGCTTCCTTTGAGATATGAGAGAGAGAGAGAGGGAAAGAGTGTCGCCGAAAATACAATTAGTTGTGCACAATATGGCGGCGGCGTCGTCGCCGATACAAGACGGAGACTCCGGGTGACCTCCGGAAAAAAAAAAAAAAAAAAAAAAAAAAACGAAACTCTTCGGTCGTTGATCAACCGCGCCAATTATCGCCATTTTTTTTATTTCGCTTGGAAATTGTCGAAACGCTCTCTCCTCTCGTCGAGATGCGACGCTCGACGGATAATCATCGTCGCAATGACGATGACTGCCTCGACGACGCTCTCGCATTGTTCCTCCCGCGCACCCCGGAAACACCGAGTACTTTTGTTTTGTTTTTTTTCTTTGAACGCAACCCCATTATTTCCAGGGTGCTTTTGCCATGGTTAAATGGATCTTTGTTTGTTCGTTTGTTTGTTTACTCGCTCGCTCGCTCGCTTTGTCAGGGAGCTGCACTCTCTCCGGTTAAAACATTTCTATAATACTGGATGGGGTGGGAAGGGGTGGGGAGGGGAGGGTTTGTCTCTCGAGCGACTTTCGAGTGAAAATCGAGGGGTTGTCCGTTCTCGCGATTGATTCCGAAAAATGTCGAGGTCCAACCTCGGCGAGAGGGACGTAAAAATTGGCTGGATCGATGCAGGATACGTCGAGGACGCGATTACTCCGGCGAAAGCGAGACGCGAGGGAGCTGCTGCTCCACTGGAATTAGCAACAATTCAGAGTGACCTCCGTTCTAAATATCAGAATTAAGCGAATACACGCGCCGTGGCCTTTCAACCTTAATCTTGAAACATCCGTCAATTAAACGTCTTGCATTATCCATCGTCCATTCTCGCCCGTGACTCCTCTTCATCTCGCCACACCCCCTCCTCTCTCCTCTCCCGCAGAAGGGTCCATAAAGATTTCATCGTTCCGGATAAAAAAACCGGAGGAATCGAGTGGTACCTCGAAAACGGAGAACGCTGATCAGCCTCGCCTCGACCTGGATGAGCGTCAACATCCCGCGGTCCACCAGCGAAACTTTCGCAATTTCGCGCGGTCGCTCCGCGAAATTCGAGAGTCAAGGAAAACCTGGCCGAAGGTCAGTCGGGCGTCGTTGAGAAAGGTCCGCGCGCATTGTCTCCCGGCGGCGAACAACGGAGAACACGAGCCGTTCTCCATCGTTAAAGTTTTATCATCTCGCGGATAATACGCGCGCGCTGGTTCGCGCGAGGGATGAAATTTCTTCGTGGCTTCGCAAATGCCACGGGGAATGGGTTGAAAAATGCGGGGGAAGAGGGCGAAAGTGGGAGGAGGGAGGCGAGGAAACTCGCGGCAAGTTTTTCGATTAAGCGTTACGATCGCTCGCGCGAGAAGTTGCTGCTGTCTGTGGGGTTTCCGGTCTAATCAAGAACCTCCGCATAAATAAAGTAATACGCGTTGGCTTTCGAAATAGCTTGACCTCGCGAATCAAATGAATTATCTGTGATTCAATGTTTCTCGCGGCAGTCCAGCGAGCACAGATTCCCCGAAGAGCTCCTCCGACGCGAGCGGACGGAAAAACGCCTCGTACCGTATCGCGTCGTCGTATCGCATCGTATCGCATCGCGTGGTATCGTCATCGATCAGCGGCCGTTCCCAAACTTCCCTCCCGTCTCCGAGCACTTTTCCTTCTTTCCAATTTCGTGCCACCCTCGACTGTCCCTCTGGATGCTCTCGCTCGATCGGCGGGGGGCGGGAGAGGGGAGGAGGGCGATTTCTCCCTTTTGTTATTTTTCGAGAAACCGCCGAGTCCCCGGAGCGAGCGAGAAATCGGCCAATCGATGTGGAAGAGGACGCGAGCGATCCCTGAAAAATATTTTCATTCCCCGCGACCGTCGCCATTTTCTCCGGGAGTCGCGCTCCAAAATGGCGCGACTATTTCCAATTAAAAGCCGCCGGTGTATCTTCATCAAAGAGCTTCCGTTTCGAGCTGGAACACTCGCGTTTATTCAGCGTCCCAGCAAGTTTATATAAAGTCGGGCTCGATTTCCGAGATGAGTCGCGGAGAGAGGGTGGAAAGTGAGGAGAGCGAGGAGTCGCGGCCCCAGGTACCTTCCAGGGAGAATGAAAATAGTTTTTGTTGGCGATTTGCCAAAGCCGCTCAAAGACCGTCTGGGAATTCTCCCGGTACTCATAATTCTCTTCATTCTCTCTTGTTTTACCGTCGGATTCGCACACGCGCGGTATACTCACTGCACAAATACTCCGCGAACGGAGAACAGCGAAAAAAGCTAAGGGAAGCAAACGGATCGACGAGGACGAGGATGGGGGTGGTTGGGGTGGAGAGAGAATGATCGATGGATCTCACGTGCGATCGATCGATCGATCGTTCGGCCGAATCAATAAATTAAGCCGAGTGGATTCGAGCACTCGTGCTGAGATCGACGATATGAAAAAGAGGAAGAGGAGAAGAGAGAAGATTTCGGATGCGGACGTTCCAATGTGGATGCGATAAACGGGGAAGGGAGAAATTACCGGTCAATCATTGCCCGCGTCAACGACGGCCTCTCCTCTCCCCTCCCCCCCACCTATAAAACCCCGCAACGTTATTCCGTTTCCGGACGTATCGCTCCGTTGGAAAACGTAATCTCGTTATTAATCCGATAGATCGATACGCAACTGGAATGGCATTATCGTCGCGCGTCGATTTACTCGATCACGGGGTACGTACACGCATCGTTACGTGCATGGGATTAGTTCCAGCACATTGCGTCGACATCCGCGGCAGCCGTCCACGTTGTTCGTCTCCGTCCGTCGAGTTTAATCGTCGGAGGAAAAAACTCGTCGGCCAGCCGCGATGTTGTCCGTCGGTTATTCGAACTTCATTGCTACGAGTCCCGTCAACGATCGTTAACGCCCCTCTTCTTCCCCCCCCCCTGCAGAGAAATTTCAGCAACATCCCCAGCTGCCACTTCCACTTCCTGTTTCTGACGGGGGACTCATTTCTTATGCGAATTTCTTCCGGTTTTCTGAAGTTTCCGGTCTCCTCCTCGTTCTCCCCCCGTCTCTCCGCTTCCATATGTCGATGGTACTTTCAGGTGTTTTAAACTACGTTCGTAAAAAACCTCTTGATTCGTCTAAATGATTTGCCACCGTTTAATATCCTCGTTGAAAAGTTTTCCGGCTTTTCCTACTATCGGATGTTTTTCAAACCCTTCGTATCCGATTAATCATTTATTCATTAGCGAAGCTCATTTAACGAGAACGTAGTTAAGTCAGCTTTGATACAACGTGTAATTGCTGTTCTCTCTCTCTCTCTCTCTCTACCTCTCTTGAAACATTAAATCCCTGGCGCGTGTACTACATGTCTCTGTGCCCGGTAAATTAATTCTCTCGATGCTGGTGAAACGTTTGCTTATATCGCAATATTCTTGATGAACTCGGTACGCTCGTGTAAGTAAGCCCCGCGAGAAATAAGCATTCGTAGAATTAATTACTTTGTTAATACAACTCGTACGAATTGCTCTGGCGGGATTTCACGAGACTTCATCATGGAAAAGCCTTTTGTACTCACCCACGATCTCCATGTCTATCATGATGAGCCTGGGAACACTTTGAGAAGTTTGATTTATTCTTCTTTCGAATTTAATCGTCGCTCGCTCTTTTACTTTCTCTCTCACTCACTCTTTCTCCAAAAAACAAACAAGCTCGCGCACACGCGCTCATACACACACGTACATGTATCTTCCTCGTATTCTCGTCTCCCAGACTACAATAGTTTTATCGTGGTTGCGCGTGGAGTGATCAACACGCGGGACGGGCTCACTTAATTCTACATCGGCTTTGGAAATTCATGGTGGATCATTTTTATCGCTGGATCTTTCTAACGACACGTTTCTGTCGAGAAAATTGGAGCACGACACTCCCGTGTCCGGCAGAGCGCTCGTCGAGCCCGCAACTGGTGGCTGAATTGCTTGGCGAATAGCTTGCAGAGATTCTCTACAGTGTCTTCGTCGTAATTTGCAAGCTGCGCGCCAAGCTCTGCGTGTTCAAAAGCTTCAAGTTAGTTAGCTGAAAGCACTGTAGGATCTTTGGTCCGTCGCAAGTATCTTCTCCATCGGACGGAAAGCTTCTTCCAATTCGATCTATCGACTCGATTGATTCTTCTACGTTTTTTTACAATAAAGAGCATCTTGGGATTAAAAAAAATACGTACTTCAAAATTTGTTCATAAAAAGAATTTAATATGTATCATGTGAATACGTGAACTCATACATATATATACATACATATATATATGTATATATAAATACATATATATATGTATATATGCATGCATATGCGTGTGCGTGACTATAATTTTAAAATACAAGGTAAAATTTTGTTAAAAATTAACACCTGAATTAAAATAACGATTTGAAAATGTACCTATCATAACTACTAAAAAGTATTGAAGAAAAATTGCCCTTGCAACAATTAGGGTTCCTCTATTCCCTAAAATTATAGAAATTCCATTTCTCGTTCAATACCTACAAATTTTAGTTGCTCCGTAGGGCCATATCTATAAAAAGAACGAATGCAGCATTTACAAGATTGGACTGTTATCGTCATCATTGTTATCGATTTGCTCCTATTAAACTTACCTGTAATCGAAAAATAATTCCTCTCCTGGTTGTATCGCTCTTTTCGCAAAAATACCAATCCTATGATCCCCATTGACCATCATTACTTTCGCGTAACAATTCGGATTTATAGAATGATTCGCAAATCTTATTTTATTACCCTTGCGAGTGGCGTCGACCACAAAATCTAGAAATTCATTTTGTCGGCTTTTTATGATGTAGAATTTTCAGAATTTGTTATCCAAATTGCGACGTCTTACCGTTATTCAGGTTAAATAAGAAACTGCACATGTATTTGTCGTATACTTTTCCGCGTCTATCGGCTTCGTCTTGACTAATAATTTCTCCGCAGTACTCGGAGATAAATTCATTTTTAGCCGCAGATTCTTTCAAAAAAATTCCCCAACCAGCAACATCCGATGGTGCCATCAGAAGATGCTTATCTGAGAATAAGTTTCGTTTCACACGCCATATTTCTCTTTGCCCCTTTCTTATCCGCAAAATGTATCAGCGAAAGGAAAAGCTGTCTACTTACGAAGTCCTCTCTGCACGCTAACATTTTTACACGATATCCTCGTTATTTGGAATTGATCTGCACCGCAAGTCTGGCAAAGATCAGGATCACACTCTCTAACGGCCAAATAACATGGACACTGTTTGGTATTACACTGTGCTTTACACCTGCACCCAGGGAATCTATTTTGGCACTCGCTGCTACACTGACAAAATTTCTCACAAAAATTTTGTGCTTGAATACACGGACAAGAGTTGTCACACTGATTTCCAGGGTGATCACAGGGAGCAAAATTATGAACGTGATTTGCGCCTGTACAATCAAATTTCATTGGCATTAGTAATTGGAAAGAATCAACGTGAATTCGACGAAGAAAAATAGGATTAACGGAGTAATAACCTGAATCCTTCTTCAGCTGGATTTTTCTACAGTGCATCGACCAAAGCCTGTGCTTCTTCTTTTTCTTGCGTGGTGGAGTATAGTCTTTTAGACTTTCGATAGCTGGAATATCGGATGCCTCCTTTTGTGCAAATTCATAAACTTCTTGACAAGTTTTAGTTAGCATGATTTGAGCCAAAGCACAAGGGTTTCCAGGAATCGCTTTGTGAAGTGCCCTGAAAAGACTTTGCTCTGACCCAGTCCATGAATATTCGCTCTCTGTTTTTATTCTCTTGTTAAGTTGCAACAAGGTGAACGGTGTTTGGTTCTCTGGCTGAGTTTGATCTTCCATCGATTGATCAGGTTTTGTATCTTTATTCACATTTTGCTTAAAGTCTTGACAACTCCCACCTTGGCTGTACTTATTGCTATCATTACTGTCCTCGCTACTTGCTTCATTTCCCGAGTCCACACTTGCTTGCTTACGAATTTTCCTTGGTCCATTCCGTTTCTCATCTTCCTCCTCCTTTACATCCGCTGCTTGAGCTGCGAGCTTCTCCTTCATCCCATCCTGATTAACGGGAATTATACCAAATTATCATCACAGATGACTCGAGCCTTTTGATTTCCCTTACCAGATGCATGTAGCATTCTGTTCCGCAAGGTTCAGGAAATGGTTTCAGGTCTGGTCCTTTTCGTTTCAACAAGTTTGGCCCAGGATGACAAGCTTGAAGACCTAGGAGGAGAAATATTATTTGAACATTAAGATTAAAATTTTTCAAATTAAGCGATGAACGATGAATGAAATATGAAGATGATTCCATGTCGATGTCTCTGTGCTAAAAAAAAAATTTTATCTATACAATGGGATATTTTTACCTTGCGGTGAGATTCCCCTGGCTGCTATGATAAATAAGAAAATAATAAATTATTGTAATTAACAAGTGCTCGGAGAGAATTTATTTTGGTTGGGATTTACACGTAAAGTGAAAAAAAGGTTAAAGTATTTAAAATCAGAGAATACTCACGGTGAAGAAAACAATCATATTTGAAACACCTTCTGCAAAACAAAGTATGAAAGGAATGCATAGTTTGTTCTCTTGGAACACTTTTAGCATTAACACCATCAATATTTGGAGTGCATTCAGGTGGCAGTACATTAGGATCAGATCTTTCAGTTAATTCAATATATTTTTCTTTTAATTCTTCAGGCCTTCCTTTATCAGGAAACATACTGGATATTGTCTAGAGAATTTATAAGAGAAATTTTAAAGTGAAAGTTCTTGCCCCTAAAAATTTAATATCTCATTTTAATCTTACATTAAATATCTGCATAGATGGAAAAGGACTAGATTCTTTTTCTGTCTTAATTTCTACTTTTACTTCACTATTCTTTTTATCCTTTTCATCATCTTTGTGATTGTCTTTATCTTTTGTAGAGTCTTTGCCTCTTCTTGGTTGATCTCTCTCTTTATCCTCCTTTTCATAATTTATCAATGCATTAACTAGATCAACAAATATTGAATCGTCCATGAATCCCGATTCCCTGTCGCCGTGAACCTATATTACATTGACATTAGTCTCTTAACAATTTTTTTTAAGCATTCGCAACTTACTTTTCCATCATAATTTTTTATCAATTCCTCAATAAAAGTTCCATCTTGATCTAAAATTTCGTCACCCATATATGGAATGTTATGTAGCACAGTCTCATCTTCCACCATAAAGTTCTGCTGAATCGGTGCCCATGTATACATCGTAGGTATGGGAGTGACCGCATTAATAATTTTTACAGAGCAGGTTTGAATATCTCCATCCGCATTAGTTACTTCTGCTTTCTTCATACAAGATACATGCGGAGGTACATCTTGCAAAACTAGCCACATAGCTTTACCATCGGTCCAACGTTTCTGTTCATTCGTCAAGAGATCTAACGAACAGACAAATGAGTAAAATATTGATCAATCAGGTAGATACACTTTTATAAATTATTGACAAATCTTTATTTTCATAACAAAATGCGTACAAAGTAGAAGTAATGCGAACTCATGATTAATTTCAAACACTGTGTTGAAAAAAAGAAAATAATACTATTTTTAATAGAAAAAGAATCTATAAAAATAAACACTTACCATTCATAACCTTCCGATTTCTATTCCATGCAATCTTTACCTCGTCCGCTCGTTTGTACCTTTTCATTTGACGTAAACGCATATACTCCGATTTTACTCGCTTTTTCCATTCTGCTGTCACTTTTACCTTCGTCATATCGAGTCAGTGGTGTCCCGACAAGTAATTTTAACAATCTCACAACATGACGCTCTTTTCCGCGTAAACTATCTCAATAACCGGGAGAATCACCATAAAGGCGAGCAATTCTACACATAGAGAAGAATATTAAGTCCCGGGTAATACATCGAAGACCATAAAATTGATCGAAACGCTACCAGTGTTTGTCCCACGAATTACACATTCCTCGAGAGATTATGTCGGTAAATTCATTTGTGACAACTTGTATCCGTCGCCAGATGTCCACCGGTGCTCAGGATTTCTCATTCACGTTTGTACAATAACCGCCAATCAAGCAGTTCCTACCTAAATTACAGTATAATTAAAAACAATCATCAAACATCATTGTTTTTCACTCTCATGTGCATAATGAATAATATAGTGGTACAAGAAAAATCCTCTTCAAATTATCTTGAACTCCGAAAAAAGAAACAAGACAGGTACAGAAACCGCGAAACAACCGCGGGCGAGTGAGAAAGGGAAGAATAGTGAAAATGATAAAAATTCTCATTTCTCGTAGGAAGTCGAGAACCAAAGATCGCAGTTTGAGGAAACTTTGTAAGTATTTTTCTGGCTCTAACAAAGCTTTTGGCATACGTTACGATAGATATTTTTCTCAGGTTCGATGGTGTAAAAATTTAAAAGCATCGAAAACTTTGCAAATTTTTTCTGCGCCTGCTTGGAAATACAATTCACAATTGGACGGTCCAACCGAGAGCGAAACCGAAACGAGGATTGTTTTCGTGAAGGAATCGGGATAAGGTGAGGTAAGATAAAATGGAATAAAATGAAATCGAGCGAAAAGTAAAGAAAGGTGAGAAGAGGGGAAAAGACGAACTTGGAACCCCACAGGCGGTCTTATTTATTTATCCCACTTTTTATTTTATACAGATTTTGGAGAGTTTTACACAAATTCACAGACTTTCTCGAGAAAAGGGTTGTTGAGTGGAGTGCTTGAAAAACTCACGTGGCATAGAGGCTGGGCCGAGCTGGCCGGGACTTATGTAACTACAAAAAATCAGTCGTTCTTAAATCTCATCTTTACAGATAAAAACTTTCATCGGCGTCTGCGCGTCTCGCTGAGGGGTCACGGGTCGTGCACCTCCATTTTCTCGAGTTTTTCCAAAATTACCGTCTCGTGGCAGAGGGAGAGACCATTTCAATATTGCATTCTCCGGATTCTCTGAATTCTCCAAGTTCAATTGGCTTCGCGGGAGTAGCAGCCTGTTACAGCTGTATTACAACCGAGC
This sequence comes from Sclerodermus sp. 'alternatusi', assembly GCA_037305995.1. Taxonomy (NCBI): domain Eukaryota; kingdom Metazoa; phylum Arthropoda; class Insecta; order Hymenoptera; family Bethylidae; genus Sclerodermus; species Sclerodermus sp. 'alternatusi'. The sequence goes on from CM074544.1 coordinate 7,740,613, forward strand.
GGGCTGTTACTCCGCCATTTTATCTCTCTTGAACCGGAAGTGCATCCTCTTCTCTGATGAGTGCACGCTAGCACTCGCACATTCAGCTTACAGAGATACAGAAAACTCGCTTTCGTGGGGTAGGCGGCTTAAAGTTTAGTCGGTCATTCATCAAAGTTAGGCTAGGGGTGAGGAAGGGGGAAGGGAAGGGGATGAATTACCCACGAGTATATGGACACAGGGAAAGGGGAAAGGGCCGCATTGTTAATCCTGCAGACACGAGATTGGACACGAATCGACGAGGTGCAAAATTCTGACTGACCTCTGACCTCTGCCCACTAAAATTCGCTCGGGTGAATCTACAAGGATCAAGCAATCGATAAGGACACTGATTACGATTACCAATTACATTTAGGCATCATCCTCGTTTCACCTCCACTTAAGATTTAGGCCGTAAGTTTAATGCGCGCGCGCGCGCCTGTGTGTATGTGTGTGTCACTCAATATATGTATATGTATATATATCTATATATATATATACACATGATATATATGTATGATAATAGACGCCGCGAATCTGCTGTTTTAAGATACTTCGTGGGATACGAATAATTGGAGCAACGTGGACCACGCCGAGGCAAATTGCGGCAGGTTTTCTTCACTTACATCAAGTTCACGGGGGAACGTCTTAAAACTCCTATACTCGCTCGCTCGATCTAGATCCTCTAGGATCCAACGAGGAAGTCTTCGGGTTGACAAGCTCGTTTGAAACGAGAAGAAAACTACAGTGAGATCTCGCAACCGGAACAAATTATTTCTTCAACATAGGGGTGGTTCAAGAGATACTACAACCCCTGAAAATTACGTGCACGACATTGGTTACGATGTGAGTATCACGTTCCAGAAAAATAATCGTAGTCCAGTGAAGCGGCTCCTCCCTGTTGCACGTTCCTCGCGTGCGCAGCTTCGGTACCGCGTGTTCAAGATCTTGATCAACCCTGAAGAAATATTTTGCCCAGATTGCTATCTCACCGTACAACGACTGCGCGGTTTTCTAATCGTTTCAACGCGAGTTTATCAACGCGGGACTTCTTTTGCAAGCGCGTTACACAATGAGATTGTCATCGAATTGCCTGACAGGAATACGTGGATATGTTTGACACAGAGAACATAAGTGGCTTTCACGGAGAAAACTGCAAGAAAGCAGGAGACGATTCTCGTCTCGATCAGCGCAATCGTATCTTCCGGAGGATAGGACTCCCTCCCTCTCCCCATTTTCCCTCAGCCACCATCCTTCGACAAATATCAAAACTAAAGCCAGAAACATCGAGCTACTCGTTTTCTCCGTGAAATTGCCGGACACACACACACACACATTTACACGGTGGTAAATTAAACGCTTGCGTGCGTGCGTGCGTGCATGCGTGCATGCGTACGCGAGTGCGTGTGTGTGCGTTTACAAAGTACATACAGCTAATAATAATAATGGGCACTACGTTTCCTGCGGAGTATCAACCACGTTATGCGCTTCCATATCATCTCTGGGAAATTCTTCCAAAAATACACCCTCTGCAAAATCCATCTATGTACTTCTATGTGTGTGTGTGTGTGTGTGTTTATGCGAGTGACGCGTGGTAATAGAATACCTACGTACACCCGGATTTTCGCGTCGTGCTTGATTGAAACGAGCGCATCGCGGGTGTTCCTTATCTCCGTTGCGTCATTGGCTGCTGGCCAATTAAACGCTACGGTATCACCTAAGCTTACAGTTCAGTACATTTACACAAAGGGTTCGATTGTCGACGGTGGATACATAATAGTAGTAGTGGTAATAGTAATAGTAGCAGTAGTAGTCATAGTAATAATAGCATAGTAGTAGCTACAGTATAGTAAAAGCAATAATAGTAGCAATAGTAATAGCAATAGTAATAGTAATAGTAATAGTACGAGTTACTCGAGGGACATGTATGTATGCGTTTCGTACATCTATGCGTTGGGGTCGCTCGCACTTTGGTAAAGGTGGTAGCGGCGTTCGCTAATGACTACGACATATTTAAAAGAGAATAGGCCAGCACGTTTCGAAGAAAAAATTCCTCGCGTGCGAATTGGAAGCGAGAAATACGCGTCCGTGTGTATTTACATGCGCTCTACGTACGTGCGCGCGTGTATGTGTAAGTGCGCTCTTCGTTTTCCGCCCCTCTGTTATTTCTCGCGTTTACGTGTGTGTGCGCGCGCGCTGATTTTCTTTTTTTTCTTAACTTTTTTTTTCCGTTTTACCGTTTTCTTTCGAAACCAGAGAGCCAAGATTATAGAGGTCACAGTCGCGGCCGTATAGTCACAGCCAGTGCCGGTGGAAACCGCACTCGAGAGATAGATTAATTTAAAAATCTAGCCAACTAATATTTATAACGATATATAGTCTTCGATCACGATAAGTATCGATAAAGGCGAACTCTAGAGGTTGCGAATAATAACTTTTTTCTCTAATGATTAATTGATATCTCCTTCCTAGAGGATAGATTGCATTCGCTTTCGTTCGATAGGATTGTCCATACGATCGCAGTTGATTTTTTTTTATAGGCTGAGCCGCCACCTGGCCATCAAACCGATTCGATCTACAATTTTTATTCACGCGTCCCTAAACGCTATCCGATAAGAGACTTTTAAAAGCGAATTCCTAATCTATGGGGCTGCTGCAACGATATTGGTTTCTTTGTTCGTAGCTACTTACATCCCTCGTAAATACCTAGTGCAAGCTTGAGGTGGGGGAAGGGATCGCGGAGGATAGAGCAAAAATTCAAGAGAAAAGCAAGAAAAGAGAGAGAAAAAGAGAAAGAAAAATAGAGAGAGAGAGAGAGAGAGAGAGAGACAGATAGAGGAAAACGAACCAAAATTAATACAGGAATAGCAAACGAGTTCGTTTCAAGTATTTCAGGGTGAGTGAAATGGAAGCAACTACTACAAGGATGTTATTCCAGACACATCTAAATCCCCTTATTGTACCTACACTTAAATCGTGTTAACATCAATTCAGTTACACCATTTACGTTTACGTATTACGTTTAAGACTCATATAGATACATTTTGATTATCCATCGTTATACTCCATTGGCAAAACTGTAATATATGTGTGTGTGTGTGTGTATAATATATATATATATATTATATATATATATATGCGTATATCTATGTCGTTTCTCGCGATATCTATTGTACACAAACACGATTAAGTTACAGTGCTGCAGGTTTAGCGTTGTCTTTCGTCTATCGCCTTCCGCCATCTTGATAGCAATTTCCGCTAAAAGGCTTATCGTGCAATTATTAAGTACCCGAAACGTGTTATTTACATTCTCTAGACACGAGAGATTCTGGCAGGTTCGTCGAGATGGAGAAAGAGAGAAAATGACAGGAAAGGGGCGAGGGTGAGTGGGAGAGACGAAAATGGAGAGAGAGAGAGAGAGAAAAAGAGCAATGGATGTCGGCCATTTCGACGAATGCCAGAAGCGAATGGTCACGAGACACTATCGCCTAAGCTTATTATCATTTTTCTAGTAGCAGCGGTTCTCTCCCGATATTGTTTTATTTGTTTGTTTGTTTGTTTGTTTGTTTATTTGTTTGCTTGCTTGCTTGTTTGCAACGCGGCGATTGTCGATAATAGAGAAAATACCGTGGTACAATCGTCCGCACGCGATATTATCACATTCATCAGGTGTATATTTTACGAGTGAATAATTAAATTAATTATTACAATTGTTCATATAGCAATGAAAATTCATGTAGCAACGGCTGAATAATTAATTTAATTATATTTAGGCCACTGTCCTTAATTACGAAATCCACTATCAGCGTCCAGTAGTCAGCGCTTAGTAAAACGTTTGTTAATTTTTTTTTCTTTCATCGTTTGTAATAAGAAGCGAAATCGGCGGCTCCTCTCTCTACCTTACGTTACTTTACTCTTACGTTATTTTACTGGTGGCTACAAAAATTCAGCAACTAATAAACACCGATGTCCTTTGGATATTTGGAAACGGGCCGAGCGCCCTTGGCTCGCCCGTTCTCCGCCCCCTCGCCAGATTCGAAACAAAATGGCTCCGATTCGCGGACTCGGCCAGCGAGTCGCGAGAAGATTGTCTGTCGACATCACGTTTCATCGAGATTTCTCAAAAGTTTCCGTCAGCCGTGTCCCTTTTCGCTTCTCCCGCTAATAGGATGCGGGCGGGGGGTGGGGCGGGGTCGAGGATGCAGCACGGGGAATCCCGCGAATTGCCGCGCCCTCCGAGCCCGGAGAGATCGATGTACCTCGAACCGCCCCGGACTCGGTCGGTAATGCAGTTTCCGCGGGAAAACTCGAAGCGAAAACGACGGGACTTCGGACTCGCGACGAGAAGATCGAGCAAAATGATCGCTCGACGGGCACGAGACTCGATCGAACCACCGTCTGGATCAACCGGACCCGATCCCTCGGGATCGATCGGATATCGATCGAGCTTCGCTTCGGGAGCGTCGAGGCTTTGCGCGCGAGGTATTTGCAAGACTCGGAAAAATGGGCTCTGTCTTCCGTGAAGACGCGGGGTGGGGGTGGGGGTGGGGTTGGGGGTGGTTACGTGTCTGGTCCCCTCTTGTGTTCGCCCAATCAACTTCGCTAGAAAAGAATCTTATTGCAGGAACTGCTACACCTCGCAGGTACAAAAGTATAACGCGTACGTCTACCTTACGGTAACCTTGAACGAAAGATTGCTCTGGGTCTGCATGCTGGAGGAGGGTGCGCCCGGAGGGGGCAAAGGTCAGCGGGCGCTCCGTAATTCCGGTCTACTGTACTGATTGTCACCGTTTGATACGTTTGATTGTCTTTCGGCCGCAACTACTTGCTCTATAATAGGGCGCTGACCTTGGCAGCCTCCGGGCGAGCTGCTCGAGGAAGTTCAACAAAGGGAGGAGACCGACCCTGGGGTGGTTTCCGTCCGCCACTGCTGAAAAGGCATTGCTGGGAAGCACGCGCCGAGGTTACTGAGCGGACGGCCGCTCCCGACCGCCCCCACCTCCACGGAGAAGGCGTAGCTAGATCAGGATATGATCTTCACGACGGACTCGCCCTCGTCCTTGAGCAAGAGGCTCAGACGCAGGTCGAGCTCGCCGGCTTCCAGAGCCCATTTTTCCCGCAACCATCATGGCGAGTCAGCGGTGTGCGTGCCGAGGGTGTAGATCGGGAAGAGGGAGTACCAGTCGACGGTTAGGCGTGGCAGTGGCAGCAAGTCCAAGTTGATCTCCGCCCCTCCGAGACCCTGGTTGCTCTCGAAGCCCTGCTTCTTCTGCCATAGCATCACGAGGATGTTCCTCCCGAGCGCGTCGCAGCTGCCGTACTTGATGGTCTGCCTGAACTCGGGCTTCCGGGAGTGCCGGATCACCCGGGTCTTCTTCTTCTGCAGCCAGCGGTCGCCGTCGCGAAGGTACGTCTTCACGTAGGTGTCTGTCAAGGACGAGCAAAACACACGACCGGGCGTGAGAACAGACGCATCCAGGTGTCTATCTTTTCTAAAACACCCAGGGGAAGACTCACCAGGTTCCTCCTTGTCCTCGGGGCAGATTTCCCTGGCGCAAATCACCTCCACCTCCAAGGTTCCCTTGCTGAGGCAGAAGCCAAGTTTGATCTCCCCGTTCGTGGCTCCTGCAAAGGGTCTTCTCTTAGCGACTTTCACCAAGAGGGTGAAGAAACCTCCGGAGGAAGCTTCGGAGTACGCGACCACTCGGATTACCTGTGTACGCCTTGAATCCTTTTGGCGGTACCTGACCCCGTCCCAGCTTGCCGTCCTTCTCGCTCTTGATACCGTTCTCGTTCCTGCTCGACTGGCTGCGAACGAAGGAGAAATCGTTAGGTCATCAAAGACACTGGACCCCACGTACCGTTGGAAGAAACGGGACGGGACGAGACGAGACGAGGCGATACGGATACGCAGTTTGTCCTTTGCTCTTACTTACCTCTTGTCCTTCTTCTCCTCCTCGTCCGTGTCCTCGTTCTTATCAAACCTCTCTTGAATGTCCTTGGCCGCGCTGCTGCTGCTGTCTTTGCGTTCGCCACGCCCTAAGGAGTCACAAAGCCAAAGTCTCAGTTTCGTCGATCCTGGACACCCTCTTCCCCCCTCTCTTTTCCTACCACCAATTACAAGGTCTCTACGCTGCAAAAGCGCTTGGCAGCTTAAATGTCTACTTCTACTACTGAACATCTGCTATTAAAACTAGCTTCACTGTATGCTATATGTATTGCCAACTCTGTTTGCGCATTGAACCATTACGTTCGGTGTAGGGGAATAGTCGATATAAATAGTGGAGAGTGCCTCAAGTATGATTAACTTTCTTCGTGTCATTTTACATCGGTTAAGTTCCTTTCTCTCTCTCTCTCTACTGTATTTACGCGTGTAAATGGAAATGGAGATATCGACGGGTAAACGGGAAAGATAAAAATTAAAGATAGATAGGTAAGGACAGAGTAGAATATTTATGTATATATATATATATAGAGAGAGAGAGAGAGAACGCAGAATATTCGTGTGTTCTGTAGGTGTGTGCCATTGAAAATAAATGTGGCTAGTGGTTGTATTTCTGGTATTGTGAACAAGTTCTTGTTTTGTATTGTGCAACAATGCAACCTTCTGGCAAGAAAGCGACGATACTACAGTGAAGTACATCTGCAAGCGCTTTCCTTTGATCATAATATTGGAGAATTTTCTTTGTAGCGTAGCCTCGAGTCTCACGTGATTATCGTTCCTCCCGTGGGAAGGCATGGGTTGAGTCTGGAAGAGAGTACCGATGCCTTCCCACGGGAGGGGAGACTGTAGCTGCTGCTGCTACTGCTGCTGCTGCTGCTGGTCAAACTACTCTACGTTCTACGTTCTACGCTCTACTCACTACTCTCTACATCTTAGCAAGGTCTACCACCTTCTACAAACTACTGTTTGGGGCTACTGTTTTACTGAGGAGAACGTGCGACGATTGGGATCGACTTGGGACTTCTCTTACCTAGAAAGCTGCGCAACCCGTTACAAGTAGCAATAATCTAGCTAGCAAATTGCTCTAGCGATCACAATTGGTAATCTACGAATGCCGAATGGCAACCGAACAGTGGTGTGACCTTGTGTGCGGCCCAGCCTAGCAAATTTGTGGAAGCACGTGCTAACACTGGTAACTGGTACGACTCGTGTACTACCCTAAGGGAAAACCAACAAACATCAAGGGCTACTTTGAGGAAGACAGAGACGTGGATAGTTTCTCGTCCCCTCCAGGAACTAGACAGTTCGGTGTGGATGGGAATTACTTTCTTTGCTTTCTTTTCTCTCTTTGGCGTGTATTAGAAATTTGCTTGCGTGGTGTATCCAGGCCCGTAGTTCCCAACTGTGTGAAAGCATGTATAAATATTGGGAGTCTTGAGAATCACTTTAATCCGTAGTATCGTTAGGTCTAAATGGCTAACGGGTGCCGCTAAGGCGCGACACCTCCTCTGGAAGAGAGTCTAACAGTCTAAAGAGTTTACAGAGCAATGGTTCTTCACACCGGAGGAGGAGGCTACAAGTGCCGAACAGTGAATATTTTCAGTTCTCTCGGAGAGAAGTGGGCGTGTTGCGGGGGCGTGTGAAATGTTTTGACAAATGAGCTGTGGGAGGAGCAACGGCTGGAGTGGGAGGAATGAGCCATGTCAAAGATGCGGGCAAATCTGGCCATGAATCCCCAGCGGAGACGTACGTCTAAGGGGACGTCGAGTCGTACCGCGACTTGAGGCGATCCCCGGGACTGTCCCCGGAATGGCGCGCGGTGAAAACCTTGTAAAAGTGTACAGTTGTGTACAATAATCACGTGAGGGGCGTGTCCAAGCGGGTGTGGTTAGAGAGATAGTGGGCGGGTAGGACGATTTGCTATTGGACGAGAGCGGATTGTGGGCGGGTGGATGGGTTGATGGGCGTGGTTTGGCTGACAGGAAAGAAAGAGAAGAGTCGAGTCTTACCGGAAGCTCGTAACGGTGTTCTCGAGTGCCTCGTGAGTTCTGCTTACTTATCGAGGCGGTGTCGAGTGCGGCAGTGGGAAAGGGACCGAGCTACTACCGGTCCTCGGAGACACAGGCTCGCACTGACACACGGTTACCGTCGGGACTGGGCACTCTGTCGCAGTTGCAGGCGCCGGAAGTGGATTGGTCGAGCCGTAGTGGGTTGAAGTTGGCAGAGCTCGCCGTGTCGGTTCATTCGTGAGGCCCGGAGTTTCGAGCCCGAGCGAATCGAACATTTTTTACGAGTTTCATTGAGATTGGTCATTTCATCAGAGGTTAGCGGAGATAGACAGAGAAAGAACGAGATAGAAACAGACAGACAGAGAAAGAGAGGGCTGGTATAAAGAGACAGAGAGAGAAAAAGGGAGAAAGAGAGAGAGCGAAACAGACAGATAGACAGATAGACAGACAGATAGATAAATAGAAAGAGAGAAAGGAAAATAGATAGGAAAACAAAACAGGATCGACGGAAGATCATGAAAAAGAGTCAAAGGAGAATCGGAATTCAGGATCCAGGAAGCAGAAAATCGGGGTGCTCACAGTAATGCCGAACTCGCAGAGCGAGCGTCCTCGAAGGTAATGGGATCAAAAATCCTTTACTACCTCCACAGAAGCTCGTTTTGCAAGGTTCACTTGTACTGAGGCACGAGTCGTGGACATTCTTTTGCAAGATGGATGAGATGAAGAAGCGAAGAGGGCAGAGGACTATTATAGACAAAGAAAAAGAGAAAGAAAGAGAGAGAGAGAGAGAGAGAGAGAGAGAGAAAGAAAAGATCAGCGTACAGAGATCCTTGCTTGAGCTCGTGCGTGGGAGCGCCATGAACACAGCGGTATAACAAGTAGGCGGCGGCTGACCCATGCAGTAAGATCCACTCGATGAACCAGTAGCTTCTGTCGGTTTCAATCCGATGAGCAACACTCGCGAGAGAAGGCAACAACTGATGGAGCACGGAATAATAAGCTTTAGCCGATCGGGAGCGTGGGTTTTGGTAGAGGAGAGTTTGACTAACACAGGGGAGAACCTGAAGGGATGAGTCAACGGGTCCCGTTCAGAGTTCACAGGGGAGTTCACTCCGGTGGGGTTGCGAGACCGGGGGATTCGGGATCGGACACAGCCAGGCTGATACGGTACAAGATACATCAATGCACACTTGTCTTTTTGCGATGAAAACGCACACACAGGGATGTGGCGAACGAAACTGCACATCAGGGACCATCAACAAGCCAAACGCGTGAGATTTACAGGCGTGAACACGTGAGATCCGAAGGAATCGAATTGCCGAGAAGCGTTTCTTGCCATGGAAGATCTCCAATGCCTCTGGCGAGGACCACGACCTTGACCACCACTACCACCACCACAACCACCACCACAACCACCACCACCATTACCACCGTCGTCGAAGATCTACGATGGGCCAACCACGCGACGATTATCGCGACAGAACCACGAGGACAACAAGTACATTGCGATGGATTCGCGATGATGAAGATGACGATGACGATGAGGATGACCATGAAGATGACGAGGATGAAATACCGAAGATGAGGACGATGACGAAGATGAGAACAAAAATGACAATGGTGCAGGAACACTCGTGCTAAGGAAACGGAAGAGTCTCTGGAGGTACCAGGCGGATCCTCCAATGGGCCCCGCCCATGTGGACGCCTCTAGGAGGTTCCTCCTGATAACTGGAGAGCTTCCAAGGTCAACGGAGGCATGGTTTGCGATGCTCTTGGCGAGAGAACCAACGACACGACCGACACGACACGTAACGAGAAGCGTGTAACATTGGTACTCACGACTTCCACGTCTCTTGTCCGATAGACTCAGTGGCCTTGAAAAGGAGCTGCGCCGCCGGTCCCGGTTGTAGTGCACCACCGCGGGGATGTCGGCCTCGCCCATGCTTCCTCCTGAAAATTTTCAAGTTCCACACGATATGCGCGCGTTACACGTTAAACGGTGGGGGTGGGGGTGAGCAAGGGGCGGTTCCATATCACGAACCAGGTTTCAATCGTTCGACCCATCGATCGGACCACTCACGTTTGCTGTCGGTTCCCCCTTGACTCTGGAAACTGCTCCTGCGACTTCCTGGCAAGGATCTGCTGTAGTCCTTCGTCAGCTCATAGGGCTCGACCTCGAGTTGTTCGGATTGACTGGAGCCGCGCCTGGAGTTGGCGTGCCACGCGTGGTCCGGATGCAGGAAACAGAGCTCGGGACTTCCGCTGTCGCTCTGGGTGTCATCGCTGTAGCTTCGCTCGCGCAGTTCCGTTTTCCTCAGCAACCTCTGGGCCACTTCCGTCGACAACGAGCCCCGGGGCGAACAGTACGGCGACTTCCCCGAGCGAATCCCGCGCGGATCCTCCAGGCGATACCAGACGGCCCGGTCGTCCTCCAGGGCCCGCTGCAGGTCCACCTTGCACTCGCCCAGGAAGACGCTGCCGTTCTCTGGCATGCAATCGTACAGGGTCACCTCCATCGTCCTGCCTATCAAACTCTCACCGGAGACCTTGCGGAAGATCAGCGTCGCGTTCCAGATGGGCTTCTGCGTTGGCTCTGCTATTTCCGTTTGTAGAAACGGCTGCTCCGCGCTGAAGGACAAACAGATCACTTCCGGTTTGCTGCTGCACTTCCGGTTCGCGCAGAGGAACGGGAGAGAAAAAGGAACCTTACCAAGGGGGGACGAGCACGACCTTCGCGTAAGCTTCCGGTTGGCTTCCAAAGCCAAAATCCTCCCGGGTGCACAAGTCATCGGCGGTGAAGACGGAAACTATCAGCTCCTTCCTCTCGTTCTCGTAGGACACCTGTATCTGGACCCGACCGCTAACCTGGCGCTCCTTGGCGATTTGCTCCTGCAGGAATCAGAGAATTAGCACGAGTCACGGGCCACTTCCCGTTCCGGTCCACTAAACTACTGTCGCGTGCAAGAAAGAAAAACAGCCGGAAAAGCGTATCGGGGGCGTGAAGATGGGCGGGACCGGTGGGCGGGTAAATGGGCGTGGCAAGAATGCGAAAGTAGCAAAACACTTGGAAAGCATTCCGTGAGATGCAGTAAAAACAAGTAAAGGTACATGGAATACAGCCGAGAAAAACGTCAAGACATCCAACAAGTCTCTTCCATTCGTTCCAACGCGTTTCCGGTTCTTTTGGTTTTTTTCACAAATTCTTGCTCCCCGCTCTTTCCTCTTTCGTGGCCATTCATCAGCTTATCGATTCGGTTTTTTAGTTTTACCAATCATTCTTCAAGATTCTCTCTCTCTCTCACTCCTCTTTTCTACCCTCTCTCTCTCTCTCTCTCTATCTCTCTCTTTCAACCCTCTCAAGGTTTAATTCTGATGCGAATTTTTTTTTGATTTTTTTATAAAATAAACGCAGTAGTTACTTAGTCTGTTTTTGACATTGATTATAGCAACGCTCCTCCCTGATTTAAGGCTCTCGTGTTCCCCGCGAAACCCCCGGATTTCCGGAAATGATGGCGATGTCGTTTTCCTGGACTGCATGCGAGCGAAATCGGAAAATGAAGCGGCGGCGGAGAAACTCTTGCTCGGGTAGTCCTCGGGTTCCGGGGCCTTCGAGTCGCCCGGCTGTTTCCGGCCCGGTCGAGATGCGGCGGTCCTCGAGGTCTATCGGTCCTACCACCCCCGTTCTACCACTTCCGTTTATCTGGCCGTTCTCCGCTCTCTCCCACGTTCATTATCTATACTTTACTCCACTGCCTGTTCGTCGTCGTCGTCGTCGTCGTCGTCCCCCAAACGAATCGCGGAGGACCTTTCTTCAGCTTACGTTCGTTCGTTCGTTCGACGAAGGAGAAGCCGAGCAAGGGTCGCCGAAGCTTAGAGAATCGGAGGTTGGAGTCTGGCGGGGGCGGGGATGGGGGCGGGTCAGAGGTTGAGGAAGAGCTGGCCGAGCGTCCTTTTCCTCCGGAACTGAACGCTCGTCCCGATCTTTTCCAATATGGCGGAGAGCGAGCAACTAAATCCAACTATGAATTTCATATAAATATTTACATATATATGTATGTATATACATATTTATATATACCAAAGTGGATCGCTAATAAGAGAAAGGAAACGGGGTGAGAGAAACTGAGAAAAGATGCTAATGTACAGCTAACGACGTGCCAGTCGGGATAAAGTAGCGTGGAAAACTAATAATGCTAAACTTGCTTCAATAGAACTTACATTTGCCTCTCTTTGCTCTTTCGCCAGCGGGTCTATTCACATTTTCGCTTTCGACTCATCAAGGGGAGAAGAAAATGGCAGAGAGTACATGTACATATATATTTATATGTATGTATACATATATATATATGCATAATACACGTAGAGGAACACGGGGGTGGGTGACAAAGAAACTTTGGAGAAACAGAGAGAGAGCGGGAAAAAGAGGGAGTGTGTGTGTGTGTGTATGTGTGTGAGAAAGAGAAAGAGAGAGAGAAAGAGAAATAGGCAGGAAAATACATAACTCCCGAGGGACACATTTAGTGTGTTGGAAGGTGGTGGGTCACGTGACAATGTGTCGATAGTGTCAACGAAAATAGGCCGGGGCTCGAAAAAAGCAGGATTTACAGAGATGAAGAGACACAAGAGAAACAAGAAAAACAGAGAGAGAGAGAGAGAGATGGGAGGACGTGGTGGTGAGTTCTCCTAGTAGACATTGAAATTCACATATATCTGAATATGGCGTGGCGAATCGTCGATGGGAACAATCTGCAATAACATTCCAACCCTCCTGCATTTTTCATTTCCCATTTATTTGTAGACTTACAGAAGATTCCGATTATACAGATTTCAGGGCGATTCTTATTGGACGACGCTCCCTCGCTAGTTTCTACTTCCTATATCGGGACTTCCCTAGCGTGAATCGAGTCTGTAGAGTGGGGGGTTAGGTAAGGTGCACTCACGAACCAACCGATCGCTTTAAAAACCAACGACGGCAAGTTTTCCCACGCTAAATTTAGAGAAAAGGGTAAAAAGAGAGAGAGAGAGAGAGAGAGAGAGAGAAAGAAAAATCTACCTTGCAGCGAAACCGTACGAAAAGGGTTGTTTTTTTTTTTTAAAGGAAAGAGAGTGAGAGCTAGTGGGAGGGTGGAGAGGAACTGGAGGAATTCGATTACCCTCGAATGGAATTTGCAACGCATTTTCATAATGAACGGGCGAGGAAACTTAATTATCGATTTTTCGGTCGACAAGTTAGATCGTAATCACCTTACCTTTAATCGTATACACAAAACGCTTCTAAGCTCGAGCTGGTCTACGTCGATGGTTATCAACTTACAAATCCGTGTGTAAATATATATATATACGTATGTATGCATGGTACGCGTGCGTGTGTCAATGCATATGGATTTGCCTTGTCCACGCACTATACCTACATGCATACATACGTGCGTACATACGTACATATATACAACATACATACATACATATATACATACATATATATGTATATATTTACATGATCTATCGATCTATCTATCCACTACAGAGAGACTTCACATTCTTAATCTAGAAGAAAAAAAAAAGATCAGGGAAAAATCTAGTCTTAAAAAACGCGCGAGACGGTAGAAATCGGGGCTGTGTATGTGGGGGAGGGAAAGCCTTGCATAAAAAGTCAGGTACCATGCGAACAATTACAGCTAGTGATTTATCGTTGGAGAAACGGCCATCGATTCTATAAAATCGGGGGAGAAATCGCGAAAGCCGGGGGCGAGGGGCTCTCAGATTGATCGCTTACGTTGATTGTTCCAGCAAAGAGGTGTGAGTGCCTACAAGTACGCTTACAATTACGTTTATGTATATGTATATATATGTATATGTATATATATATATATATGTATATAGAGACTCCGACATCAACATTAGCGGTAACATCAATACAAACATCGACGGTATACTAAAATATATATTATATATGTATATATATATAAATATATGTATATATGTGTATATGCATATATGTATATGTATATGTAAGTACGAATCAGCCGCATGCTTCTACGTTTCGACCGACCATTGGTAACGGAAGAAGAATGGTGATGGCGATGGCGATGGTGGTGGTGGTAGCGACGGGGGTGGTAACGAGTGGTCTCGATCGGTGATTCGTATCAGAGGACAAAGCAAATTTTCATTTTGTCAAATTTCCATCTCACCGATTAGCCTCGCACGTTACTTTTAATTACGATTAGTCGCAAAGAACTTGAGTGATTGCGCGCGCGCGGTCGGTGATGCAGGTCGCGCGTTACCGACCTCTGATTTTTTCATCGGGCAAACTGCCATCGGCCGCTAAACGCTCCAATGACTGATCGAGCCCTCGTTACTCCGTAAAACGGAGTCTTTTCCGATCTTTACTCGTAACTCAAGCCAGAAATACGAGCGTCCGTGTTCTACCCCTTCGTCCTTTTTTTTTCAGTTTTTTTTTCTATTTTTTACTCATTTCCTTCGCTCGCTATTGTCCCTCTCCGAACGTCTCGCAACCACTCTCGCGCGGAATATTCCAATACACCCTGTATATCGATCGGTTCGCACAGTCTCCTCTCTCCGCTTGTGTTACGATCAAATTCGATTTTTATCGCTTATAAAATATTCGACATAATTTCCTGAATTTGATTTAGTCTCGCCGCGTATGCGCGAAGACTATTCAAAACACAATCGCAATCTCGATCGAGTCTTGGTTTCATCGTCTAATCATTCCTCTCTCTCTCTCTCTCTCTCTCTCTCTCTCTCTCTCTCTCTCTCTTTCACACCCACACATCCACCGCACACAAATTTACTTTGAATTCGTGCCAATGTCAACGATGCGCGCGCCTACGCACGCACAGGCATACATACGCGCACTTGTATTTCTACACACATCATTTTACAGATATCATACGCGCGCGTGTATGCGTATGCGCGCGTGAAACACACGCGAAGGGTCCTTAAATTATTTTGATTCTTCCGTATTGTCGAGATTTCAAATCTTGTCCCGCTCCTTCACTGATCGGTTTCTTTCGGCGTTGGTTCATTAGAGCGTGAGAACGAAGGGAAGAGTTGGACAGTCGACAGTCGTTTGAACGAGTAAAAAGAGAGGGTGGGGGTGAGGGGGTGAAACGAGAATATCATGGTCAAGCAGAGAAAAAAGCTCTTGTTGCTTCGTATCGCCAAGTTGGCAAGAAGATAGCGAGGAGGAAGGGGCGGGGTACGGAGAAACGAGACATAAATTAACAGAGAAAGAGAGAGAGAGAGAGAGAGAGAGAGAAAGGGGTTGGGAGAGAGAAGAGATCGAGTGAGAGACAGAGAAATGGAGAGAAAGAGAGAGTTCACAGAGGCAGAAGTACGGTCACGTGTAAGTGTGCATTTATGAACTGGTTATACCGGCGTCTTTGGCAGTTTCCTGCGCGTCGGCGACGAAGGCGTTTTCTCCGTGTCGGTTTCTGTAAATCGTAAAAAAGATGACACGTTGCGCTAGAGTCCCAATCTCAATGAGTTTCTTTCGTTAAAGAATGCATGCAGTCGACCCACTACTCTCCCACTACGGCTATCAAGCGTCCCAGTGACAAATTACAAGAGAAAAGTTAGGGAAGTGGGCGTGTCCCGGGACTTCCCCGGTAATCGGCAGGCAAGGCCATTCCCCTCCTTACCGACCTCGCGCAATCTCGATCGAAACGGACTAAGCGCGAGTTCGGAGAGTCGAGTTACATCATCAGCAAACGCTCTTAGACTCCTCGCGCGATGTTCTCCGGTTGATCGGATTTCAATCGAATTGACATTTACGGTGTAATTTAATCGTCGACTTTACTACTCACCCACTAGTAGACCTAGGCTGCCAGGTCCTTTTCCGGATTGAGCCGCCATATTGGGATCGTCCAGCAAGTCCCCGACACTGTCGACAAAGCAAACGTGGATATCGCTTGTAAGAGGGGGGTACGAGCTAGGTTCCGTTGTCGATTTTTCCTTCCCGCCGATTTTACTTACAGGTCAGTGCCTTGCTCCACCAGCACCTCCGCCATGTCGTCGGTTCTGTCAATGATCTTGCCCACTTCCTCGAAGCTACGGTCGGTCAACGTCACTCCGGACCACTCGAGGACCTGCGAAATCGAGAAAATTTCATTGACCCTCGACTCTACTCGACCCCAAAAGAATTTGGCGCATCTGGCAAGTTCCGAAAACCTCGCGGATCGACGCTGATCGCGAAAGGTCGAAGGTCGAGCTGTTGATAAAAAATTAAGGGAGACATTCGACGAGAATACCCGGCTAAAAATAATTGGCAGCGGCGATCGAGGTTCTTCCACGAGACGGACCTTTCCAGGGCCGGAGGGTCGAAGTTTGGGGCAATTGGGGGTTGGGGTGGGGGTGGCGCGTACCTTGTCGCCGCGTTGGAGTCCAGCTTTCTCCGCGGGACCTCCGGGTAGCGTCCACACGATGCAGGCGTAGGAGCGGCCATCGGAACCCCGTTTGCCTCCCACCACCCTCATGCCAAACCCACGCGCTGGAAAAATAAGTTGAACTTGTGAGGGTAGAGGTCAACGAAGAAATGCTAATTTTACGGAGGAGATCCGCGGTGGAACTAGACGAGGGTAACCGTAGGATGACGGAGAACACGAGTGTTCTCGGTGACATCCACCTCTCCTCCCGCCCTTCCTCGGTGAATAATTAAGCTCCTTAGGAGAACTTTTACTCACTCCTGTGGCCCATGTCCATCCCTGGGTCCCTCCTGAGGAACACCCTCCTCTTCGGGTTGACACGTGGAACTGGAAAAGCAAAGAGAACGATGAAGCCCGCGATAGTTCAGACTCCCAGATCCAGGTCGTTACGTCGCGAGGGGGTGGGTGAGGATGGGGGTAGCCCGGGAGCACAGGGTATTGCTACCTTGAGAATATTATTACGACAGTCTACACTTTTATGGAGCGGAGTTTTCCGTCAAGTGTCTCCGCGAGGGTTTCCGCTCGATCTAGCGTAAAGACGATTTCGGATCCAGCCGGAATATTCTCCCCCCGTGAACGCGTAGGTGGCGAACCGTGAACCGTGAACTCTAAATTTCATAGGCAACCCCCCGCCCCGCGCGCGGGGTTCCGCAGCTTCGCCTCAACGACCTTGACTGCAGGTACCGAACTCCCCGCAGGCGGGTGTTGATCGTTCAAATTACCTCGGGGCTCGTTTAGCGGGGGTGTGACGGAATTGGGACCCCTGGACAGGTGGGGGTGGGGGGTGGGGAAACGGCTGGAACTTACCGCGTTCGCTGTCAACGTCGTGTATGACGATTTTGATGCCTTCGCCGTCGACGAGACTTCCCTGCCGGGTCAACTCCCGGTCCTCCACGGCCACCCTGTTCACCGCTGAGGGGCTGGCCTTCGCGGGGGGGGCGGGTGCCCCTCCTCCGCCTCCGGGGCTCGAGGTCAGCGCTCGTATCGCGTTTATGTCCGGCCTGCAAGGGTGGCGGGGGTGGTTCCCCCCGTTGAGTTATGGCTGTTGGTCGTGAAACCAGGTGGAGGACAGGTGGCCATTTTGGAACTTACAATTGCGACCCCCTCCTCTTCGTGCGACGTTCCTCGTCGGGCACGAGGCCGGCCGACTGCGGAATCGGTGCTGCGATTCCGGGGGTGGCGTCGAGGGCGATCATCTTGTCCTCCGCGGCCCCCACCTCGTAAGGCATCACCGGCTTCACGCTGCGGAACGAGGACCTCCTCGTCACGGGCCTCGCTTCCGGTTCTCGACTTCCTGCACACGAATGAATCACCGCCGCTCGTCAGCCCTGAATTATTTATAAACCTCCCTCCCGCACCCTCTCGAACGCGCATCACCCCATATTTCTCGTCGCCGCTGCTATCAATCTTCCCGGGAGACGAATTTTACTCAGGCGACAACAACGGCGGCGAGAAAGCGCGGGGGGAAACCCCTTCCCCGGGTTCTCGACACTCGACCTTGAAATCTCAATAAATCGACAAAAAACTCCACGCTGACCCGAGGGAACGCGGCGAGGGGGTGGAGGGTGGAAGCGCCGATAGAGGGAGTGACCTTGAGCGGAGATGGAGGCCCGTTGTTGCGCGGCGGCGATGGCCATGGCGTTGAGGCCACCCGGTGCGCCGAACACGTCGTAGGCGGAGGCTCTCCGAGAGAGTTGGCTAGGAAGCGCCAGTCCCGTGTCCGGATGGGTTTGCTGAGCCCCCGCACCGCCGGTCGCCCCGGCGGCGGCCATGGCGGCCGTTTTGATCTCGTCGTCGTACGACCTCTGCCTGGTGACCCTGGACTTCCGGCGCCCGGCGCCGGCGGCAGCCGCAGCCGCCGCCGTCACGACGGCCGTCGAGGCGCGTCGGGTGCGGCGCCAACGCTCCTCCTCCTCGGCGTCGTCCTCCAGGTCCCCGGCGAGCGTCGTCCCCGAGGACATCGCCTCCCCCATGGGGTCGATCTCTCCTGGAACGGAAGGTCGTCCACGATGAGTCCCCCCCCTTACCCTCCCACCCTCTCTAGACTGGGACTTGATCGGCTCACCCTGCTGGGCCGACATGGACATCCTCTGCGGGCTCGACGCCCTCGCCTTCTCGTGCCTGTCGGGTGACCCCGTCCTGGACTTGCTCTTCCGCTCGAAGTCCTTGTCCCACCGGAGCTCGTCCCGGCGCTCTCCTGCAACCTTTCGAAACTACAACATTACAAGCGTGATTAGCCCTCGGACACGTGCTCACCACATATTTGTTTGCTGGCCCGGCGATAGCGAGACACCGGCCACAGTGAACGCTGCTGTGCAACCCCAAGCAGTCGACAACAAGCCCAGTGAAACACTCAACGGCTAGTCGGACATTCGAGCGACCGAGAGATGCAGGGGGTGAAGCTGAGTTTGCTCTCTAAGAATTATCGGGATTGCGCTGTGTGGGAACGAGCGGAGCGGGAAAATGGCGGTGCTCGCCGTCGCCTCCCCTCGACCCTTTGCTCGGAGGGGAGGGGAGGGGAGGGCACGCCGGGATAATCCGCGGTAGCAATGCGACACCATAAACACCGGTTAAACCGGCAGGAATTTAGCGCTGGAAGCGGCAGTATTTCCCGTGGCGGGGATAAGCCCTTGTACATGTAAGCTCGAGAGTGTCGTTAAAGCGGAACGTCTCTTCGTGTGCGTGATGATCCGTCGCTGTGTGCGAGAGCGCGTGTGTGTTCGTGGCTACGGACGAACAAGCGTATGGTTGTTCCACTGTGAAATCGGCAGTTGCGTGTGCGTTTGTATCGCGTGTATCCGAGTAAAATTAGTGATCGACCAGTGGGGGAGGGAGCGGGGGTGGAGGACTTACCTTTTCCAGTTCCTTGAGGCTGGCGGGGGAGACGTCCGAGTGTCTCCGGACGTCCGGACTCCTGGGGGGCGCCAGGCCACTGCCCAGACCGCCGACCTGGCTCACGCTCTGGCAGCCCAGTTTTGCGTCGCTGTGCCTCCGCACCAACGCTTCCAGACCCGGAACGTCCAGCAACGAGTCCGTCGACTGCTGCGTCACGATTGGCTGCCCACGCGACGCAATTTTACGCCTGCAGACGCTGCACTGCCAGGACGACTGAAAAACTTTGCCAATCAGAAGCCAGAACTCCATTCCGCTCGTTTGTGTGGGTGTCAGGGTGTTTGCTATCTCCCGATCGCTGAAACTTTTCTGCTCGCGATGTAGGTCAGGACATTCCCCTCCTTACCGACACTCGCAGAGATTTTCCCGATTTTGCGCGCGCTACGTTAGCGCCGATTTTTTTTTCTCCTCGATAAAAGTCGACTCTCCGCCGAGTTTCCAGCTCGGTTTTCACGCTGATTTTTACCGGGCTTCGAGGTAGGGGGAGCGAAAACTCTTTTAATCACGCGCTAATCTCAAGCGGGACGGCGAGAAAACGGGAAGGAAACGCGATAACGAGTGAAAAGTGTGAGAGGATGAATGTCGGAGCTCGCGCACCGCGGGATTTCGCCACACTGAGAAATGGGCTCGACGTCAAAGGAGAATCACTAGCTCTTTCATCTCGTTTTATTTCGGTCCTCGAGTTCTCGTGAATTCTTCAACGTCCGCGATACCCCCTACCCCCACTCCGTCGCTCTTTTACAATCAGCGGCCTTTGGGCTTTCTCTCTCTCTCTCTCTCTCTCTCTAGCTGAAAATCCATCCTCCGAGTGTTTTCTCGCGATAAAGAAAATTAACTTGCTGCAGAGTCGACAGAAGGAGGAGGAGGGGGGGGGGGGGGGAGGGATTAGCTCGATAGAATTTGCAAAAATTCCGACGATACCAGAAACGACGATGCAAATCAACGAGGGAGGAGGCGCGGGAGCGAGAAGACTCGAGGAAAGGACACTCGGAGAGTAACTCCAGGACTCACCGGGTCGTCCGTGTTCGTTGTCGTCGAATACGAGGCGCAATCCTCGCAAACCTTGTGTTGACACTCGCAGCATATCCTGGAAACCTCTTCCGGTCCGAAGGACTTCCGGCACACCCTGCACTCGTCCCCGCTGCTCGCTGATTTCGGTATATCCGATTTCCTGCAACCAGAACACGCTTAATTACCACCGACCACTTTCCCCACCCCCACCCCCACCCCCCGCACCAGAATCTACCCCGACCCACCGCAACGCGTCTTATCAATTTCATCGGCTGGAATTAGTGGCGAGATCACTAATTTATCGGCCATCGGTAAACGATCGTTGATAATCGGGGCAAATCGCTCGGCTGAAATTTCTCCGGCCCAAGGACGACGCGACGACGAATGTCCTCCGGCCGTGCGAGATTAATTAAAGCTGGACTTATTTTCGTCCGCTATTGATTTATCGCTGGTACTTACGGCTTCAGAGAATCGAACGACGAGGCCTCCTCCTTCGGCTGCATATCGTCCACGGGCGTGACTTTGGCCGGTGTTAATTTCGTCACTGAGGACCGGGGAAAATCAATTTCATTAGAATCCCTCGAGAGAGAGGAAAAAAGACATCGGCTAAAAAATGCGCGCGACACTTTATTAAATTCCGTAACCGGAAACAAAAATTCCTCGGATACCACGGATTTCTCTCTCTCTCTCTCTCTCTCTCTCTCTCTCTCTCACTCTCTCCGTTATACCGCCGGCGCAATTTATTATTTCGCCCGAATCCCGCAGAATTTTATCGAAGGCCAAAGTTCAGCCGAAGATCCGGAGCTCCCGGGTTCCGCGGGATATTTCCCCGGAACTTCCGCGGAACACCGTCGAGATTACGCGCGCCATCTTGAATAGCTTCGAGGGGGCGATCGTGGTGCGCGGGGGAGAATCAAAATGGACAAAGTTCCGTTCGACGCTGAAAGATCGGCGTCGTGCGAGAAGATCGAGGGGACCGTCGGAACTTCGCCGACGAGGAAGACGTCGATCGCGGGTCGATCGACGCGAGGTCTCTCCTCGAGGATGTTGTTCGCGCGGCAGGAGAGTTTCCATCGGGGATTAGCCGAGCGTGTCGTTATTTTTCACCGGGACCGATTGGCCTCTCTGCCGCCTCGAGGAAAGTTCCCGGGAGTTTTTGCCGGAGTCCGGAGCAGTTTGTCTTCTCGGGTTCGACGTCGTGAAAGGGATAATTAGCGGCTATTTAGCCGAAACACCCTGGAGCCCGTCTTTAATCACCGGAAAGCTCGTTACATCGCGACAACGAGAACTAATGACGTCGTTATATCAAGTTATTAGAAAGCGCTCTTCCTCATTTTTCTCCCAAGGTCATCGCCGAGGTTGCGGAGCGAGTCTCCACGGGGGAGTTTGCCAAGATTACGGGAGTTCGCCGAGTTTCCGGGCGGTATGGAGGAAGGACGGTGACGTCAACCTACCGTTTCCGGTGGCCATCATCAGTCCGCTGCCGAGTTGTCGCAATTTGCTGAAGGTGGTTCCGCTCTCTTCCGGTGTCACCGAGCCGGTGTTGCCGGATTCCGGCTGGGCCACCATCTGTCAACACAGAAACACACCCGTTATTCGATCTCTCTTTCTCTCTCTCTCTCTCTCTCTCTCTCTCTCTCTCTCTCTCTCTCTCTCTCTCTCTCTCTCATTTTTTCTCTCTCCAAAAACTACGCTCCCCCCCCCCTTCCGATGTCGGCAGACCGACGAAAACTGGAAAACGCTCCACCCCTCCCCCTTCCGCGAGTGCGTGCCCGTGAATTTGCCAATTTGCCAATTTCGCAGTCTGTCGGATCGACCAATCAGCGTCGATACCCTCCAATCAATACCTTCGGTTCAAGCTGGAATGAACACCGCCAAGCCACCCGGAGGTGCATCGGATGAATTTAATGGCGACTCGCCGCCACCCCTTCGCCCCCGCGACTTTCGCGCTCTCCTCCCGATCCGACGGCGATCGTTCGACGCTTCACCATGAAACTGGATGATGGGGTAGTCCGGCGCTATGGTGAAACTGAGAGGAGAGATCCGACGACGCGAAAATCATATGCAAATTCGGTGAAACTTTATCGGGGGTGGATCGACCAACGCTGACAGAAAGGAACAACTCGAGAAAAGGAGAGAGAGAGAGAGAGAGAGAGAGAGAGAGCGACAAATTTTCCGCGCACACACGCACACGAACACACGCGCGGTTCCTCACCTTCTTCATGAAGGACATAACGTTCGCGGGCAGCATCTTGGATGATTTCTCGTTTCCCAATCGGCACGTAGTCGCTAGAACGTCGGCGCTACGAAGACGAGGCTCTAAGAATGCGTCGTTGCGTGGGTGGCCTGGAAAATGCGGGACTCGCCGACGAGGCCGACGGCGACGGGGACGTCAGAGTCGGCGGCGTCAACGTCGACAAATGTGCGGGATGCCAGGCGATCCTCACCCTCGCCACTACCACCACGACTGAGGAACAGGCGGTCTCTCTCTACTTCCGTTGCTACTGCCACTTCCGTTCCACTTCCGCTTCCTTTTCGCGTTCCTGGACCAGATCCTGCACCTCCTAGGGTCCTAGACGAAGTTCTCCCCGCCGCTTCTTTCGTAAATTGCTCGGCGCTCGGCCACGGAGACATCACTCCAGCTGACGAGTTCACCCTTAGACCGACATCCGGTTTCGCTCCCTTGCGGTCTGCAAATTCAAAAGTCATCGAATTAGTCGAAACGTTCCTCCGGTTTATCTTACGCTCTCTCCTCTCCTCTCTCTCTCTCTCTTTTTGCCCTTCCGAGGATCTCTCCCTCGGTGGTCTCTCGCATCATCGCCGTAGCGGAATATTTTCCTACGACACTTCGCATCTTCGGGGGAAACCGGAAGTTGCGTGGGACGTGCGCAACGACGAGCGGGAGGGGGAGGGGGAGGAGGGGACTCGAGATAACTCGCGGGGCCGCAGCTTCAGACTCGCATTAATTTCCGCCATTTCGCGGAGAAATACCGGCTCCAGAAGACACGCGATCGCGGAATTTATGCGGGGGATCGGTGGGGAGGAAGGGGTGGCGAGACTTCGGGTCAGGGTTATTAGGAGATAAATTAACAGCGGCAGGATGGAGAGAGCTCGGAGCTCGACATTCCAGGCCGTCGACGCTCCTCTCCCCAACGCTCTCTTCCACTTTCCGCGACGATCGATGGATCGTTATCGTCCGATCGATCTCTCTCTCTCTCTCTCTCTCTCTCTCTCTCTCTCTCTCTCGGTGACAGGTCGCTCTTCTCAAGCTTGACGGATCATCCATGATCGCACTCAGAAATTTTCTCCGAGAAAACTCGCGCTCGCGAAAATCGGCAAAAATCGACGGCAAAAATTCTTACCCCGATGCCCGACATCCGCCGATCTCGAGGGTGGGGAGGGAGCGACGAGGAAACTTCAACGAGGATGTTCCGATCGATCGACTCGCTCGATCGATAGTTTGCCGCGTTTGCCTCGCGCGCACGGGGCGTTTGTTCGAAAATCTCTCGCCACCCCCGAATCTGACTCTCCCCCGAATTTTTCTAACGGTGGTGCCGGCGGTCTCTCCCACAGACTGCAAGATTCGAAAGAGAGAGAGAGAGAGAGAGAGAGAGAGAGAGAGAGAGGATTTCCCTGGGAAATATTCGCGACTCTCGGAGCAGCTCCGGCAGCGAAGAAAAAAAAAAAAAAAAAAAAACGAAACGGGGGTGCGCCTCCCTCGTAGAGCGCCGAGGAATTTATTAACCGGCCGAGCAAGAGTTCGCACACAGGAGCATCTCTATTATCCGCTGTTAAGCGAGCGAGAGAGCCGCGCCGCTACCGTGGGAATTTCGGTCAAGTTACAAATCGATTAAATGCGCCGAGCCGGCAGCACTTCGATCGCTCGAGTGGCTTAAAGTATCGGAATTGAACTTAGCGATAAAAGAGAGGCAGATTAGTGTCACCGGGAGTAACTTAGCCGAGAGAACAGGGTTTTTGCCACAAAGTGGATATCGCTACCGGGGAATTATCCACCCACCTCCTCCTCCTCCTCTCTCGATCTCAAGTACGACTCGCTAAAAAGCGGCGGCGGCGGCGGTATTGCACTTTGCTCTTCGCGGTTCTCCTGCAGCAAAAAACGATACTGGCCACTGCTGGAATTCGCGTTGGAAAAAGGAGAGAAGAGAGAACATTAAAGTTGTATCGTTGAATGGACCGAGTGGTCGAGCAACAATCAACGCGCGAGGTATTGCGGGTATTTCGGTCAAGTAAGGAATCGATGGGAGCTCAGCTGGCAGCAAATTTCGTTCAGCTGGGTCGAGGTTGCGATTACGAATGGAGAGAAAGAGAGAGAGAGAGGAAGGGAGGGAGAGAGAGAGAGAGCGGAGAGGAGAGTATCCGTAGGAATAGCGGCGGCTCCACGAGAAAGGGAGAGGAGAAGGGGGTGGAGGATAAGAGCAAAGGGTAACGAGAGAGCGAAGAGCAGAGAGGAGAGGAGAGGAGAGAGAGGAGAGAGAGGAGAGGAGAGTAGAAGAGAGCAGACAGGAAGAGGATCGATGGCAAGCGAACTCGAGTTTAGGTCTACCGCGCGAGGATTAGGGGATTAGGGAAGCCTGGTATATGGGGGGGGGAGAGGATTGTAAGGGGTTCCAGCGCCTGAGGGCCATCGTCAGCCTCGGGTAAACGGGCCAAACTAAACTGGAGCTTGACTCGACCGCTCGATTAATCGGCTTAAGACATTTGCTGGTATTCGCGGCGCGAATTACTGGCTACGCTATAACCCACCCCCAATTTGTCGAGAGAAAGACGACAAATTTCCGCGATCGCCGCCGATTCTCCTGTACGACGTTGCGTCGAGCAAAAAACCATGAAGTTCGAGTCAAAGTTGAAGTCGACGTTGAAATTCACCATACGCGCGGGCTTGCGTATTTTTTTTTTTTTTTTTTAAAGAAAGTCTTTTTTTTGGAAAGAGTGGGGGGGGGAGGGCGAATAGACAATAGAAGCAACCGTGTACCAGAGGAAATCCCACCCTCGATTTCCCGCCAATTAAATTCCGGAATTTCCACGTAGTTGCATTTGTCTTGCAATTAGGCGTAATCGCCGAGGCACATTTCGGGCTGCCCGGCGAAAACGTGGAAACGGCAGTTGGCGCAGGCTGTAAGATAATCCGCCGTAATTACGCCGCTCCTACACGGGAACGCGTACACGTGTGCACACAAACGAGAACACTTTGATATCGTATGCGTGTGGCCTGGGCCCGGCCCGAAGAAGCGCGCGCGCGTGCACACGTGTGTGTGCGCGTTCAACGAAAACGCGGTCAGCATTTTACGACACGGCTGTACCGTCCATTCCACCCCCCACCCCCCGCCCGATATTTCCGTCGCCACCCTTTTTATGAGCACTGCTTGATTTGACCGCCGCAGTTGTTGCGTGGAAAAATATCAACTCCGTCGACAACAAACAAATCATATTTTATCGCGGATTTAGCAACATTGCCGTTTCGATAAAAGGGACATAAATAAATCAGCCGTTGCGAGTCATCCGTGCGGAATTTTCTGAAAAACTACGGGCAGAGGGGAAATCTATTGGCGCTCGTTCCAGAAAGAGCGAACGAACCAGCGAAAGAAAAAAAGAGACAGAGGGAGAGAGAGGGATGATTTTAATAAAAGTACGAAAATACTATATCTGTGTGAAAATGCGTGATGTACGTGTGTGCGGGCGCGTCTGTGTATTTGTTCGGAAACCAAGAGTGAAATCAATGACCGATTTCAGTGATACGCTTCCAGCTATTCGAGGGCAATTCGCTTGGCTGGCCTTACATCTGTTTCTACTACTTGTTGCGGTCTGCCGGAAACCACCGTCAACTCACTCCCGCCTCTCCCGCGGCAGCTCCCTCGTTAATCTCCGCGCTTTGGAATTCCAGGGAATATTCCAAGATGAGCTGGTTATCTCGGCTCTGCGTATTCCCCAGCGGAAACATTTGCGGAACTGCGGAAATTTATTTATTTACGGCTTCTCTCGCTCTCCGGATAAGGCCGCCGGGGGTGGGGTGGGGTGGGGGCGCGCGATAAAAGACCCGGACATTTGCACGTTCGTTTCACTTCGTCGCTGAAGAAACGCGCGCGCGCGCGCGCGCTGTCACATTGTCCGGGGGCGGACAAATATGCCGCGAGCAAGTAGTTCTGGTCAAGCATATCTCGGGCGAGATCCTCCGCCACGATAATCGCGCCAGATTTTCACGCAACAAAGGGAAAATTTCATCGCGGGAATCGGGAAACTGGGAGGTTACGTTCCTTTCACCACTGCACGCGACGAAATCATTACGAGGGGAGGGGAGGGGAGGGGGTGGTCAGAATCGATAAGAATTTCAGGAGGTCGAAGGAACGTTCGATTGTTTCGTGGTTCCGGTCGAGGGGAGGTTTCCACGGGGAGAGCCAGTGGTAAGCTAGGGTGCGTGTGGGCCGCTGGCATGTTACGTGGCAGTAGATACAGCAACCACACCAGCCGCACGGTTTACATAGGGTTAATTCCATTTCGTTCGACCGCGACCACCACTTCGGCCAGCCACACCCCACGTTCCACGTTCTCCGAGGACTCGCCGCAACGGCTGGCTGGCTCTCTCCGTGTTTCCTTCCTCGCTCGCCACCCTCCTCCTCCTCCTCGTTCACGGTTTACGTCCACTCCCTCTCGCCCTCCCTCCGAAATTTATTTCCCTCGAGCGGCTCTCCCTTCCCATCAAGAACCATCAATCTCGTTCCTCCACCCCCCCCCCGTCCCGTTCGCCGAAAAAAAGGAGGAAAAAGTCGACTCCCGCCCCTGCGAGATTCCGCGCCACCCCCGCCGTCCCTCCGCGTCCACCGTCGAGGCGTCGCATCGACTTCCGGTTACCCCGCGCGCATTTCCACGCGGAAGCTCCTCGGGCGTTCTCCGTCCGAGGAGATTTCACGGGGGTGGCAGCCCTTGTGATCGGCCGACTCGATTAAAACCACGCGCGACCGAACCTACAAAGGCGACGACCACCCTGTTTTTCTTTTTTTCTTCTCTCTTTTTCCTCTCCTTTTTTTTCCACAATTTCATTCGATACTTTTAACGGCGCCGTTGAATCCCCGCGGACTCGCCGTCGGCACTCGCGTTGCGCGGAGACGCGACGTTTCGCATCAACGTGGAGACACTTCGCATTTTTTATCCGTGCCGACCCTCCGCTCTCATCAGCGGCTAGTGGTTTTAGCGCGAAACGCGCCCGACAGAAATTGGCGGGAAAAACCGACGCCGCGAGCGCCTCGAGGGTTTCGTCATCGGTCCTTCGACGATACACGACGGCGAGGGGAGACGGAGGGGGGGGGGCGTGTGCCCGTTCCAGGAATAGCAGGACTTTGGTTTAACACCGGGACTATTATTAATTAGTGCGCAGTCACGCTGGTGCGGTCTGGCGGCTGGCGCGGGAGGGGAGGACGGGGGGGGGGTGCTTTTAATAGACTATAATGCTCGGCGGAGCTGCCTTTGATACGGCCGGTGGAAATCCATCGGATATCCCACCAACGTATTCATGGGGGAAAATTCGCGAAAAGACAGCTCATAAATATTCAATGGGCCGGGAATCTCATCGTCGCGGGGCGGCGCTGCACCGGGGGTGCATTTACGCGTTAAAGCGCACCTACCCGCCGGAGACGGAGACCCAATTCCGTTTGTGGAAGGCGCGCCACGACCGCCAGACTCGAGACTCCAACGCGGAAATCCTCCTCCCTCTGGCGAGAGAACAATCTCGGAGAGTGGATTTCCGCTTTTTCCTATCTCGCGGAGCGGACGCGATTAATGCGCTCGTCGAGCTCGGAGGCGCGGAGCTCGGTCGGAGGGGGTGGCAAGGGGTGGTTGTTACCAGTCCCAATATTTGCGTAGGCCAGAGTCGAGGGAGGATCGAGAGAATTTCACGAGGAATACCGAGAGCGTGCAAGGGTCTTCCCCCTTGGCTGTGGGATGCCCTTCCCCTTCCCCCACCCCCTTCCAAGGTAAAGTAAGGGAGTAAAATACACGCATACACAGCTTCGTAGCCCTGCCGATCAATAGCTACAGGTGGCAGCCATTTCCTAGCTAACGCAACGGTTCACTCCCCTTGCGTCGAGACACCCTCGTTTCTCTCTCTCTCTCTCTCTCTCTCTCTCTTTCTCTGGCTTACCCCCGTCCCTCCAGAAAACCCTGAAAACTCGAACACGCGTTTGGCCCGCGGTAATTCCATCGGTTTATTTACAGAAAAGCTCATTTCCTCGGGCGTCCCGATGAATTCCCCGAATTCTAACGGGGCGACGATCGATCGATCGCGCCTACTCTGGAACAGGAGGGATGGAAAACGGGAAATCGTAGGACAAAACGGAAAGAGGGAGAAAGAGAAAGAGAGCAAGAGAGGTAGGCGGAGGAAAATAAGGAGAGGAGAAGCAAAAGTGGAAAAAGGCGGGTAAAGAGAATCCTTCGGAGGTTTCGGCTGGAAATCGAGAGGCGTGGGAGGAGTGAAAAATTGGCGTTGGCCCCAGGGAGTGGAGGAGGGGGTGGGGGATAACGCGACCGGATGGAGTGGAAACGAGCGCGCGGAAATCCTTTGGAAATCTCAGTGAAGGAGATCAAGGCTGGGTCCGGCAGCACCCCGGGCTTCTGCCAGAATGGGATATTACTTTTATCGGGGTGCTGCCGTCTATGTGACCTCCGGTTGCTTAACAGCTGCGCCGGAGGATTTGCGAGATTGCCCTCCTCTCTCATTCCCGACGGCTCCCGGAGATAAGGGAGGAGGGGGAGGGGGAGGGGGAGCGAGAGAGGAAGCGCTCACCCGTGGTAGCTTCCAGCCTCGTTCCGGGGATTAGGCCGGTAAATTATCATCGGTGATCGGTAATCGATGAATTTCACGAACCAGTTGTACATCCTCCCCCCACCCCCACCCCACCCCCATCCAAACCCTCTTCTCCCTGTCCTTGACGAATAGACGGCGGAAACGCGTCGAGAGACAGCGCGGAGGACTCGCGTGATCTTGGCCCGTCATCCTTCCACCCCCTCCCCCCACCCCGCGAGTGGAGAAAGTTGCCCGTTTAACGGCGCCGTTAAAACGCTCTAAACTCGGCGCGAGCGAGACACTCCAGCTGATATTTTCCACCCCTTCTCACCCCATTCCGCCCCGACCCCGTTTAACGTGTAACCAACAAGTTCGGATAGAATCCGCGTAAATGGCGCTCGTCCATCTGTCAAACGCAGAGCCGCGGAGCAATCCCGTGGGTGAGGGGGGAGGGTAATTGCTGGCCCGCTGGATTCCTGAATTGTTGGCTGGAACGGGCCACTCGACACACTCCAACGGAATGTGCCTGAAAAGATCAGTCTCTCTCTCTCTCTCTCTCTCTTTCTCTCTCTCTTTCGGCACGGTTCGATTGATCCGAAAAATCCTAGCGAAGTGGAGAGCGAACGAACGAGCGAGGATCCAAAGGCGGGGACCCAGCATGAAAAAACTGGGGCAAATCGGGGATGTGGGGGGAGGGGGTGAAGAAGCAAAGCCGTAGGCGAATCAAGTTCGAGCAATGCTCGTCGGGTGAAATTAGCTTGACCTTGGGACGGAAAAGCGTCATCGTCGGCAGATCAAAATATCCATGGAGGGGAAGGGAGTGGAGACAAGGGGGTAGGGACGAGAGATATATGTAGAAAGAGAGAGAGAGAGAGAGGGGGAGGGAGGGAGGGAGAGATACGCGGAGGGCAGATGCAAATTAACCGGCGCCGTGCGTGTTCCTGGCTTACTCGGCGAGTTCCTCTCGTGGGTGTTAGCGGAGGTTCCTCGCTACGTTCCGCCGGGGGATGCTAGCGAATTGGAGGGGAGGAGGAAGGGTGCACACTCGGAAGGAGCTGGTGCGTTTAAAGGTGACATCGATCGTGGAGGCGACGGAAAACAGGCCTGATTGCGAGTGGGAAAAACACGAGGCACCCTCTCGACTCGACTTGAAAGGGGTGTGGAGAGGGAGGGAAAAAAAGCAGAGGGAGAGAAGAAACGAAGAAGGAGGGAGGAAGGGTAGAAGGCAGAGAGGGAGGGAGGGAGGGAGGGAGGGAGGAAGGAAGGAAGGAAGGAAAAGAAAGAAAAGGAGAAACTGGCGTCAAGGGTGTGGGCGTCCTGGCGGGCGGAGGGAAGGGGTGGAGGAGGGGTGGCAAAGGGGATTGAATTTCACCCTCGGCAGGGATGGTTTCGAGGTCGTGGGCTGTCGGCCGGGCTCGACCGATCGATATAGCTACAGGTGTCCGAAAGTGGAAGCAGCCCCGTATTTATCTATAAAGGAGAGAAAAAAAGAAATGTGAGGGAGAGAGAGGAAGGAGAGAGAGAGAAAGAGAAAGAGAGAAAAGAAACCGATTTCTCCAGCGATCCTCGCGAGTGACCGCGGATTTCCGCGGTCACCACTTCCGGTCATCGGCAACGTAGTCGTCGACGTCGTCTCTCGTCAAGTCCAACATTCGCGAGTGCGCGCGCGTGTGTGTCTATGTGCATGAGTTCCAGAGCAACGGAGCAATTGGACTGCTGGCAAAACCGTGTCGCGTCTTCGTAATTTTTCAACGTTCGTTAAAAAAACGATCGAACTACGGAATGGTGAGAAAACACCTCGGACACAATCGCCGCCTTTGTTTCCGAACGCTCCTTCCTCCTCCCACCCCCACCTACGGAGGACCAGGATGAGACACGGGGTTTCCATGAATGAAACTCGAATTAAAAATAAAACGACACGTGCACGGCGGCGCTCGCGAGGAATAGGGGCGGGACAACGAGTTAGGAGGAGGGGGAGGGGAAGAGGGCGACGGAGAAGCGACAGGGCCCAAATTTGCGGGAAAGTGCAAAGAAAGGCCCGATAAGTCCCTGCTACGCCCGAGGGATTCTTCCGTCAGGAGAAAACTCCGACTTTGCGCAGACGGTGACACTCGCGACACGTCGACGAGCGTCTTCGCCGTCGGCTAACGGGGCGCTAGCGTCTCGCCGAAGCAAAAAATCGCTGCGAGCCTTAGGAGCTTTCCGACGATGATCGAACTCCCGCAGTCACGCGCGAATGGAAATCGACGAGAATCGAGAGACAAAATATGGGGTGGTTTCCATCGCGCTCAAGGCCGACGTCGGCAAAACTCGGGGTCGTAAAACCGCGGAACCGCAGAACCGCAAAATCGCAAAATCGCAAACCGGAAGAACGTAGGGCCGAATTTCGTCGATCGGCGACGGTCGTCGGTCGGTGCTCGACGTCGCGGGGGTGGATTTTGTCAGGGATGGAATGGCGGGTTATGCAAATGGCGGCTTAATTTCTTTTTAATCGCCGACAAGGAGCGTGACGGGTAATTAAAGCGACGTTATGGATCGGGCCGACGGTTTACAGGTTACATTTCGCCGGATTCACATGTTTGCTCGGTATAATGTGGCGGCGTATCGTTTCGCTTCCCTCCCCAGCTTCCAGCCACCCGCATCCCACTTGTAGGTTATGTAGCACAGTTTGCCGATATAGGTTATGTGTGGCTTGTGCCACCCCCATATGGGCTAGGGGAGGCGCAGCACGCGCGTTATATGCCGGCGTGGATAATGGACACGCATCATTGCGCATAATCAAACATATTTTAACTGTCGATACGTGCTTGGAATTAAATGCGCAGCATTCCGCGAATGTCGATTAATTCTATTCCCACCCCCGCGCCATCCCGATCGAGCTATCGCTCACCGAGCAACTTTGCCCATTTTCCCACCCCCCGTCGTGAAAACACCACGAGGACCTTTCAGCATCGTGTCCCGTTGAAACTACCCGCTTTAATTAATAAATATCGATTGCCGTCGGATTATCAACGAAATTTCCAAGAGATCCTCTCGGAGAAGGAGAGAGAGAGAGATAGAGAGAGAGGGGGGGGGGGGGGGAGAGAGTGGACCCAGCGAACGCTATCGCACCGCTCGGGAAATGCGTGGAAACGTTTGTTTTTCGGGCGATCGAGGGGGTGGTTTTTCAAGAGATTTTGAAATTTCACTACCATTTTCCGCGAATCGTTCGGTCGTCGTTGACGGGAGAGCGTTATCGCGGTTTTTGATGGGAGGGGGGCGAAGGTGGGGTTGGGAGAGATCGTTACGAAGACAAAGATCAGGCGTGAGAGAAAAGAACGGCCCCTGGCGTGTTCGCAATTTCAAACACCTGTAGCTCTCTAGATCGATCGACTGTTTCCACCCCCGCCCCCCACCCCCACAGCCATCACGCCTACCAGTTTATTGTAAAAACAGCGATTCGCGTCCTAAATCAACCAACATTTTTCTCTCGACGGCCCCACGCGCACCTGCTGCTTTTTCATTGACGCGCTCTCCTCGTTAGGTAGAGGGAAATTTCTTCGAGTCTCGTCGGAATTTCTTGAAAAGTCTCGAGGGTTGGCAGGGGGCGGGGGGAGAGACAGCCGTTTTTTTTCCCGAGCGCTCGTTAACCGCCGGGAAATTTCGTTAAGCTCGCGAAATGAAGGGGGCTGTGCAAGAGACGAGGGCCACTCGCGATACTTCAGTTTCGGTACTCGAGCTCAAACGGAGAGAGAGAGAGAGAGAGAGAGAGAGAGAGAGAAATTGCATTAAGGGAGAGGAGAGAAGAGCGCCAGGAAGGAATTTTTTTCCCTACCACGGGATTCCACGGGTCTCTCCCGCCGGGTTTTCCGCCATTCAGAAAAATTTCAAGGTTACCCGAGCACCCCCATGAAATTCTACGGAAGGGGAGGGGGTGACTCGAGCAATCGAAAAGTAACGCGCGATCACGCGAAAGTCGCCAATGAGAACGCACGGCAAACGCAACCCCCGAATAACGAGGGGGTGGCTTGCGGAGTCGCGCGGCGGAAATTTACAAATCGCGTTCTAAGCGAATTGTAGCGTATGGTGTTTTACAGCGTGTTCCCATATCGGTTCGAGCTGCTACCGCTAAATCGATTACACGCTTTCCCTTTTTCCATTTTCCACCGGCAGAAAATATCGAGATGCGCCCCCGCCGCTCCACCTCTTGCCTAACTTACAAATTTGCCTCTTCTCGATCTCTCTCCTCCTCCTCCTCGTCTCTCCTCTTCCTTTGTTCTCGACTGTTTAGCGAATTCCTCCCCCTCTTACTTCCTCCTCGAGTATAGACTTTTCCCTCTTGAAAACTATTTATCTTTGAATTAAAAATAAACTTGCCTCGGCTATCACGGACTCGATACGGTGTGAATAAAAAATGGCCGATCCCCACCGGAAGTGTAGAAGCAGC
Source organism: Sclerodermus sp. 'alternatusi' (assembly GCA_037305995.1). Taxonomy (NCBI): domain Eukaryota; kingdom Metazoa; phylum Arthropoda; class Insecta; order Hymenoptera; family Bethylidae; genus Sclerodermus; species Sclerodermus sp. 'alternatusi'. The sequence continues at coordinate 7,774,148 of CM074544.1, forward strand.
AATCTTTCACTCCTAATAATGACAAATGATTTTATCCCCAGATTTCTATCGTTCCAACAATTATGACGTTAATGGATGAGGTGACCGCCACCACCACCGCCGCCGCCGCCGCCGTCGCTGTTGCTGTTGCTGTTTAAATAAAAATTGATGGAAAATTTATTCGCGCACCGCTAAAATCCATTAATTACGAGCCGGAGGAGAGTTCAGTCGGCAGCTGCGAGTAATCGGCGAACAACTTGAAGAAAAGGGGATGGGGGTTAAAAATGTGAGAGAGAAGAGAGGAAAAGTAGAGAAAAAGAGCGTCTAAACTAGCCTTCGAAAAATTAGGGGATGATACTACTGAACGAGCGCGAGTCGTGAGCAAAAGGTAGATGAAAGGATGGAATGAGGAGGAGGAGGAGGAGGAGGAGGAGGAGGAGGAGGATGATGGAAGGTACCGATAATATTGTGTTTGAAAAGTGGAACGACTGCTGACCCTTTTCCGCTACCTCAATGTTACGGATATCTCAGGACTGGATATTCCCAAAACATTTCTATTGTCGAATAAACTGGCGTTATTCCAATAAGCTTTTAGCTTAATCGTCAGAATTCATCGGAGGGGCAGCGAAAAAAAATGAAAAGAAAAAAGGGGGAGCCCGGAAAAAGAGAGAGAAGGAAACGGGCGCAACGAGAGGGAGAGGAGGGGTGAGGAAAAAAGGAAAAAAGATTTCCCTCCCCGAGAGGTTGGTTTATCAACGACGAAAACGCTAAAAGGAAAACATAAAAAAAGAAACAGAAAAACAAAAAAAAAGATAAAATAAAATAAAAAATGTCGCTATTCCCTGGCCGGTGGTAATCGTCCAGCCCAAAAATAGTCCGTTCTTTTTTATACCACACAGCACCGAAGTGAAAGACGCAAATATAACCAGGTAGGAGGGGCTGGCTTCACCGGGGTAGGCATTTATTATTAAAAATCGCTATTAAATATAAAATCGATTTTTGCCGTTGCCACGTATTAATAAGCGACGGCCCTTCCGCGGGTGAGATTTTATTTATAGTTGACTCGTCGTCAGAAGTTGTCGGTAGTACTACCAACACCGCACACACACACACATCCCACCTGAATTCTAACGATTTGCAACGGGGGGGTGTTCCGGTATTCGTCCTCGTCTCTTCCAAAGCAACGAGCCTCCTCCACGCGAGGATGTGGTAGATTTATCGCTAACGAAATCCCTTCCCCTTTCCGTTCCACCCCTGCCAACCCCGGCCCGTACTGTGTCTCTCATTAAACGGGGGAGAAGTTAAAAAATGGTATCGCGTGAGGAAAAACGATACTTTGAGTCAAGCCAAAGTAATCGGGTCAATCGTCTCTTTTATGGGTCTTAATGCTCCTCGCGCGATACTATCAATTTTATATCGGCAATTTTATGGGGTTCCTCCACCTCCCCCTCCCCCTCCACCCCTTCTCGATGAAACTTCCAACGTACCTCATCTTTCGTGCTTCGGTACGTGGAAAAAAATTGAAGTAAGCTGTTATTACCTGACGGCGATGACGATGACGATGACGATGACGATGGTGGTGGTGGCGGTGATGGTGACGACGACGACGATGGCGACGATGACGATGAGGAGGATGAGGGTGATGGTGACGTCAGACTAACGCATTACTCGTTCCAGCAGAGAATGATCCTTCCTAACGAGTGGTCAAAGAGCGAGAGCAATTACAGGAGGGTCCATAAAAAGGTAGGAGCAGCAGCAGCAGCAGCAGCAGCAGGAGCAGTCCGGATGATCCAGCAGCAGTCGAGGGAGTCACACGGGTGGTAAAACTCTGAATAATTTCGCGCGCGACACGGAAGTCACTTCACAGGAAGCAACGGTAAGGAACATTTTGGCATACCTTTGGATAAATATTGGAGTAGAGCTCTCAATCATTAACGCGCAGTAGAAATCTCTCTCTCTCTCTCTCTCTCTCTCTCTCTCTCTCTCTCTCTATCTTTGTAGTTTCCAGAGGCAGAGTACCGCACTTCCGGTAGATCGAGCGGAGCAATTAATCCAATGGACCGCGACGCTAATGATCCTTCGGGGGCTTCCTCGCGTAGGTTCAAGGTTGCGTGCACTCGAGGAGAGAGAGAAAGAGTTGGCGTTAATCGCCAACGAAGAAGGAGCGAAGAAAGGACCAACCTGTTACTCGGTAGCTGGTCCTGACTAGGGTCCTTGATTTATTCGAGGGCGCGGGAGCCGAGAGCGGAAGTGAATCGCTGAGGCGGCGGAAGTCGCTGATTGGCCCAGGACGACTCGAGAGAGGAACTCGCAACGAGGAAGCGACAATAGCAGCGGCGACGACGACGACGACGACGACAGCGATGACGACAACGAAAAGATTTCAGCGTGTCGAGTAAAGTCGCGACGGGCGGGCTGCCCGGCTTGCACTGCCCGGGTCTCCTGTTTCTCCCACCAGCCGAACTTTCCACCTGCCATCCCTCTCGGACTTCCCCTCTATCCGCTCCTCTCCTCTCCTATCGCTTCAGCGCCTCTCCTCTCCTCTCTCCTCCACCCTTCGTCTCTCTTCCCTTCCCTTTTCGCCCCTTCTCACCCCGCGCTTCTCTTTGCTCTTCTCTCTTTCCACACACCCCCACCCCCACCCCCGCTCTTCCCGCTCTTCCCGCTCTTCCTCCTACTCCCATCCCCCTCCCCCTCCCTTTGCCCACACCTCCAGCGCGTGGCCCAACCTCAACCTCAACCCCGAGACTCAACCCCCATCTCCTGTCATTCTGTAGGAGCGCGCGCAACCCCCCGCCACCCCACCTCTCCTCCCCCGTTCTCTCGGCACGGCTCTCTTACCCTCCTGCCGTTGATGAGGCAGGAGGCGAGGGGAAGGCCTACCTTGTCCAACATCCTCCGACGTCCTCCGGCGAGAGCCTCAAGGCTTCGCAGGGCGCAAACTCACCCTTCGAAGCCAAGATATCCTGATGGATATCCAAGATCGTACCACGCGTACTAACTATTTCCTACGCTTTTATTCTTTGGATGTGGACTCTCGCTCTCGCTCTCTCTCTCTCTCTCTCTCTTTCTCTCTCTTTCCGATTTGTGTGTCGAGGGCTGCTACCGAAAACGACGGACTTCCCCGATGACGATCGTCGGGTTCGTCGCAATAACTTCTCGATCTCCCGCAAGATAAGGGAGCGAGGTCAGTCGATGACCCTCGTAAAACGCGTTATGGTTCCTGGTAATTGATAGGGATCACTCGGCGCGTGATGTCCGATGAAAAAACCCGTGTCGAAGGTCCCCCCTCCCCCCCGACAGCCGTTTGATTTACGAGGATTTCACGAAAATGTCAACCGGACGCTCGGAATCCTCCGGTGGCTCCTTGCCCTCGCGAATAACGGAAGTCCCGACTGATCGATGGGTGGACGGACGGATGGACGGTTCCCCCCCCCCCCCTCCACCTCCGTCGAAAAGCCAGGAAGTTCCGGAGCGAGCAGATCGAGCGATTTTCGGTTCGCGAGAGACGAGGGGGTGGTTTTTCCTCGAGGAAGTCGCCTCCCGACGAAGGTCCTCTTTGGGAACCTGGAGGGCGAACTCGGGGGTGAAACGGACGTGGGGATCCCCCGCGCTCGTTCCGCGACGTCGTCTTTAGTTCACCTGTTCCACTCTCGGGGCGAGAAGTGGGTTAAGGTCTCCTCCCCGGCATCATCCCCGTCTGGGCCGCGGCGAATCTCCGCGAGCGAAAACTCCGACGAACGGACGCGGCACCGGCTGACACAGTTGCGGCTGCTACGTCGGAGAGACGATTGCTTTGATAAGAGGGGGGAGGGGGAGGGGAAGAAACGAAGGAGGATTCGCATAATTGGATCCACACGCGGGCCAGAGGAAACATTCGTTTAACCGAGAAATCTAATTTTCCATGAGTTTCGTTGGAACGGCTGCCCCGACGGGGTTGGTGGTGGGGGAGGGGTGGGGAGTGGAAGATTAGTGCCTTCCCCGGAATTCCCCGACGTGTCCGAAAGAGACAAACGATTTTCCCCGGTGGTAGCGCGGAGAGCACTTCGTTAACCCGACGACGACGACGACGACGACGACGACGACGACGACGACGACGACGACGCGACGGAGACTCACGAGCCGACGGATTTTCATTACGTCGAGTGCATCGCGCGTTGGAATCGAATTAACCGAGTTCCGCCCCGTTTCCGTTGATAAAACGGAGCGACTGACGGAACTCCGTTGATACGACGACGCCACGCCTTTTGCGTGCCTCCCGCCGTCGCTCTCCCCAGTCGTCGTCGCCGTCGACGTACGAACGCGATCCACGTGGGAAATTCGCCAGGAACTCGACGGTTCGTCGACGAAAGCACCCCCCGCACTAACCCCCGCCCCTACCTTCGGGAGTGAGCGCGCGAAAGCGGCGCAGCGATCGACGAGAGCCGTGAAATCGGCCGTTTTCGGCGGGTTCTCGAGCTCGGGGATTACCCGGGGAGGGTTGGCCAACCTGGCGAGTTCAGTTGGCAGCGCGGTCCCCCCACTCCTGCCAACCTCGTTCAACATAGGGATTTTTTTGTCAAGTTCGTAACTAGACTCCGCGAACCAGCCGATATTTCCCTCCACGTCTGTCAGAGGACAACGCGCGTACGTGTACCAACACAACCACCACCACCACCACCACCACCACCTTCGCTCCTATTTCTTTGGAAATCGGAGAACAATGCGAAATTCGCACGGGGTTGGTTAGTGCGCGATTGAAATGAGATGGTGCGAAGAGATGGAGGAGGAGGAGGCCGGGGAGTTCCCCGTATCTGGGATGTCGATCGTTGCATCGCGTCGCGTAGCGTTTGCTCGTTATCGGCGTTCGCCACAACGGGGAATCACTGGGGGTGGGGTGGGGTGGGGCAAAGGAAACATCGGGACTGGAGAGACACTTGGCCGATAAATTTTGCGAGGTTGCTCGTGTGGCGTTCGCGTTCGCTCCAGGTCGTCGAAATTGGCCTGATTGGTCCTCCAACGAAGAGACGAGCTCTCCCGAGAGGAAGATTCCCCTTAACGGATCGCTTGGGGGCACCGGCGAAAATGAAAAATGACACTGGCGGCCGGCGATCGATGATCGCGGGAACCCCCGCCCTCCGGGTCCTATATCGGCGGAGACCGATACTTATTATTTATGAGAGGGGTGGAATCCTCGACGTACGAAGCCTGTTAAAGCTTCCAGCCAATATCTATGATAATGCGCGTTCATGCTTATACGGTCCTCTTCAAGGTTCGCCACGGCGAAATACGGAGTGCCCCCTCCCCCCATCACCCCTCTGCTAACACGTTTGTTTTTTCTCGAGAAGCAGCGGGAAACCCCCGGGTCGCCTCTCGCCAAACCTCGGCAAATTCTACGGGGATTCCCCGATGGAGACACGTTCTCCGGTGGAACAGCCTCCCCCCCCCTCCCTCTTCCCCAATCGTTACAACCTGGTCCCTCGCGGTGTCCGCGTAAACCACACGCGAGTTCCACGAAAATTACCGACGCTCCCGTCATCCCCGAGACAATCGACGCGACGCGGACCTCGAGGAGCTTCGAGATGCCCTTAAGCCCCGGAGATGAGCGCGATTTTTGGTAATCGTCGTCGAACGCCCTCTACATCGTGGAGAAAACCAGTCGCTGCGTCACCGGTTGGAATTCTCCGAGGGACTTCGCGAGTAACGGGAGAGAGTCGCGAGAGGTGACAGATCGCCTTAAGGGTCGCGGAAACCGGCGGACGAGGGTACATCGAGAACAACCGCTGGTAGGCTGACGTCAGCCAGCCGGATCTTCCTCGCGAGTGCGAACGCCATCTCCCGGATGGTTGCTCGAGCACTCTCAACCCCAACCCTTAAGGAGCATTCCAACCGCGTACCTCCGTGTACCTAAAGCCGTTGACGGTGGCTTCGAAGTTTGAAAAATCGCCGATCTTCCGACCGATCTTCGCAGTTTCGCGTCGGGCGACGTTTCTGCCTTACCTACGATCGGTCGACGCGTACGCGCGCGGTTTACCGTCGATCGGCGATGCAGATCCCGCGTTATCGCCGACGCGGGCAAAACTGCCTTACCGACGGAGTTGGGGAACATCCTTACGGCGAGGTGGAAGCGCGTTCCACGCGATGTGGGAGCCGCCGAAAGCGAGTGAGGCAGGCGCAACCGAAGGAGAATCTCCCGAGGGTCTCCTAGGGCATTTCTACGCGGGTCAAGGGACAACGCAGGAAGCGAAGGACGCGCGCGGCGCAAGGTTGCGGTCGTTCGGAACACACCCGCAGCCACGTAGGTTATGTTCAGCCAGTGAAAGGGAAAAAAAAATTCTCGCGTCTGCGGATCAGCGGCGATGCTGAAGTGAGTGCTGTTGTATGCCTGTCTCTCCCTCTCCCCCCCCCCCCTCTCTCTCTCTCTCTCTCTCTCTCTCTCTCTCTCTATCTCCTAACTTTTGTGTAGGTGTGCGTGCGTAGGTGTGGATGGTCGATCGCGCGTGTGTAATTTTATCTGTACGTGTGTGTATGCTGAACAAAGAGAGAAAGAAAGAGAGAGAGAGAGAGAGAGAGAGCATGCGTGCGTTCGCCTGGTTAGTGTAGCAACGGCGTTAGCATCAGGGTTGGTGTTGGTGTCGGTACGATGGTGTTCGATGGTGGTGGTTGTTGGTGTGGTGGTGGTAGTGGTGGTGGTGGTGGTGTCACAGTCGGTACGGCGTCCAGGTCGAAATCGATGCGAGCCTGAGCACCGCAGTGGCACGCACGTTAAAATCTCGACGAGTTTCCCAATGTCCTCGGCATGTCGCGCCTCGGTACCGTTACTCGAGTTCCTCGTCGTCCGGGTCCCGAGTAGTTTCCTCGGCCCAACGAGGTTTTCCTCCGATCAAGGAAAGCCTTAACGTCGCTCGTCTCTTCTCGTCTCTCCTCGTCGCTCCTCGTCTCGCCTCGCCTCGCCTCGCCTCTTTTCGCCTCGCCTCGTCTCCTCCCGTCTAGCGTCGTCTCGTCTCTCCTCGTCTCTCCTCGTCTCTCCTCGTCTCCTCTCGTCTCGTCTCTTCTCGATCGTTTCACTCGCTCGTTCGCCTGTACGACTCATGGCTGATCTCTTCTGTGAAGTGGGACGCGCTGCTAGCGGCTGATCTAGGTTAACAATTTGCGAGGTTAGGTGAGTTGTTTTCATCAGTTTCCCATGGCGCTCCCCATCGATTCTTCCCAACGTGAAAACTTCGCCACTACCGGCGCTATATTCCGTAGAGTCACTGCTTTGGTACACCAATACTGCTACTACCACCACCGATACTATCGCTAGTACTATTGCTAGTTCTACTATTTGTACTATTATTGTAGGAATAGTAGTAGTAGTAGTACTACTACTACTACTATATACTACTACTACCGCTGCCACTATATCATTTTCCTGACGGTTTTCTTGCATTGTTATTGCTATTATTATTATTATTATTATTATTATTATTATTATTATTATTATTATTTTATAATTACACCGGCACCGCACGACTACTATTGTAATCGGTAGAAAAGCGTGCGAGCACAGCTAGGTCGATAGTTTGCTTGTTTTTTTTGCGTTAAATCGTCGAACGATCGACGATTGAGATTTCGAAAGAGAGGAGAGACGGATCTATAGCGAGGACGAACGTCCTTCTAGGGACGCGCCCGACGCGCTGAATGATCCATCGATCGATCGATCCATTTTTTCTCGTTTTCGTTTTTTTTTTTCTTTTTAGTTCGCGTTGCTCTGGTGCGCGCGTACTCATTTGAGCGCGCGATGAAATAACGTCGAATCGACGGGAATCTCGGGGGTTGGGGGAGGGGGAAGGTCTTGTAAATAATTTGGAGGAAGGTGAAGTTTCGTTGTGCGACGGTGCGACGGTGTGACGACAGGGTCGAAGGGCGGGGGTTGCCCGTTGAATTATGTAAACGAAGAAATTTCGTGGGTCAACGATCGATCGTCCGATTTCCACGCGTCTACGTAATTTCCGGTTACAGGGCCGCGCACAAATGCAGGCAAACTCCTAGGCTATTTGTTCTCTCGTTCTTTCGCTCGTTTGTTCGTTCGTTCGTCTGTTCGTTTTTCGTTCGTTCGTTCGTTCGTCTGTTCGTTTGTTCATTTTTTCGTTTGTTCGTTTGTTCGTTTGTTCGTTTGTTCGTTCGTTCGTTCGTTCGTTCGTTCGTTCGTTCGTCTGTTCGTTTGTTCATTTTTTCGTTTGTTCGTTTGTTCGTTTGTTCGTTCGTTCGTTTGATCGTTCGTTCGTTCGTTCGTTCGTCTGTTCGTTTGTTCATTTTTTCGTTTGTTCGTTTGTTCGTTTGTTCGTTCGTTCGTTCGTTCGTTCGTTCGTTCGTTCGTTCGTTCGTTCGTTCGTTCGTTCGTTCGTTCGTTCGTTCGTTCGTTCGTTCATTTGTTCGATCGTTCGTTCGTCCGTTCGTTCTTTCGATCGTTCGTCCGTTCGTTCGTACTATCGTAAATTTGTTCGCTCATTTATTTATTTATTTATCTGTTTGTGTTGTCGTCGCTGTCATCGCGTGACGTAGCGCATCGCTGCCACGTCCAGGTGAAGCCATTTTTAGCGAACTATCCCATTAATAATCCGTGGGCAGCGGGTGGAGGGGGAAACGAGGTAGAAAAGTACCTAAGCACCTCTCGCCCGATTCCTCGTTGACGTTTTGCGTCCACTCGCTCGCTCGCTCGCTTCGAGTCGATGAGCGAAAACAAATCCGTTAGAGAAAATTTAATTCGCTAGCGAGCGCGCGCGCGCTTGCGCATGGTCGACGTTCTCCAATAAATCGAAACATTCAAAATTCACGTTTTCTTTTTTTTTCTCCTCCTCGTCATCCTCCTCGTCCTTCCCTCCTGTCCTTTTTCGCGAAATCTCTGCCCCCCGAGGGCGACTCCAAGGTAACTAGCAGAACCGCGGGGGGTGGGAAAGCGGGGGTGTCCTGATCCTCCGAAGGTCGCCGCCATTTTGAAAATCGCGCGTCCCTCGCGTTTTCCATCGCTCGCGCGCCGATAAAAGCATATGGAGATCGCGACTTCTGGCGGCAACGTGAAATCATCGACAACCCTGCTAATTGGAGAGGTCTGGTTCAAGGTCACGGCCTCACCAAGTGGAGCAACGAGCGTTCAACGCACAACTCGCACTACCGATGGAACGCGCCTGCCGCACTTGTTCTCTGCACGTGCGTGAGTGCGTGCGTGCGCGCGCGCGTGTTTGCGTTGTGTTCGCGTTTGCAATAAACGCGTCGGCATTCCCTTATCGCCTCGCTATATTCACTCAGCGCTTTTTACAACTGTTTTTCCAACTACTTACCGATAACGAAATCATTAGCGACAACGGCTCAACATTCATAATGCACGAGCGTCGTTTAAAACATTTGTCGTACATTTGTTTTTCGCGTTTATCGCGAGATTCCGCGCTAATCGCATCGGCGATTCTTTTATCTTCTCCTTTCTCACGCGACGGAAAGAAAATCGAGGGACCACCACCATGCGCGCGACGGCGAAACGCGCCCGGAAGTTCTTCCCGCTGGACGAGCGGAAACCGCGTCGGTTTTTAGCGGGAAACGACGAGGATCGGTCGTCGCTCGCTCGGTCGGTAACGACGTTCCTTTCCTGACCGACCTCTTTTTTTTTCTCTTTTTTGGTCTCTCCCGGAAATATCGAGCGCTTTTTCTCCCCTTTCCTCGCTCCTCTGTCATTTCTCCCGTTTTATCCCAACGGTCAGCTTCAACGGGCGGGGGAGGGGGGGATTAAGAAGACGCGCCAGAGAAGGTGAGAGTGTTTTTAGGGTGATTAGGCTGGATTTATTCCGAGGCGAGCTTCCGACGGATTTAGGCTCGCATTAGTGCGTTTAAATATAGAAAGGAGCCTAGGAGCGACATTTTGCAGAGTTGCAGAAGGTGCGGCAGCGTCGCTGCAGGTATACGCGGCGGGGCCACTCGAGTATCTCCAGGAATCGCTCGCTCCTAGGAACTCCCTATATCGGTTACTGCGGCATTTCCTAATTATCGCGCCACCCCCGCTAGATCCCCCACCTCCGCCACAACCACCCCGCTATACCGTTATCGCGCGGCTCAGTCTTATCGGAAATTTCTCCTTCAGTTTTCGTTATCGCGCCATCTCCTCCGGAACCCTTATTCTCCGCCTTCCCCATCCGGTCCACAAATTCTGCAACTGCCCCGGGGGAGCTCCCTCCTCTTCCGCCCTTCTCTCCGCTCCGCCATTTCCCTCCTCCGACAGACACCGTCGACCGCGTCGAAGATCGGTCTCTCCGCGACGTCGGACTCTTAACCGGGTTGAAATCTATCGAGACTGTCGCATTCCGATAGCGAGGAATCATCGGGCGATCGATGACGGGAAATTCTTGCACGGAACCACCCCCTACCCCTGCGAGTGTCGCTTGTAGCGCAGCGCTATGAAATCTCCCCCAATTCGAGCATGCCGATCGCGGAGATAATGGCGAAGTGATTTTTCGCAGATCTCGCGCGAGCCACGGATTTTGGATGAGGAATCCCGTGGGATCATCGGAATCGGGGGGTGAGTACTTTTTTTTTCACTTCCTCCCTCTGGCTCCCTGGTTCCCCTCATGCCGATGTCCCGATAACTCGCTCGGCCTGTTCTTCTCGGTGCCCTTTCTCTCTCTCTCTCTCTCTCTCTCTCGACGAGAGACGAGTACGGTAGTCCGTTCTAGATACCGTCTATCTCGACTACTTGAAAAAAATCTAATCTAACGACGCGGGGATTCGTGGATGTCGGACGGAAACGAGCGTTCTCCACTGAACGAGAAGCTGTCAGTGATAGAGCGACGAACAAGCCGAGCAAATGTTCTCCACCTTTCCCGCTCGCTCTCGATCGACGCCAGATCCACGTGTCCCGTAGATCGTGGAAGATCGTGGCAGATGCCTCGATCCAAGTAACCAACGGAGTTCTCGACTGCCCGCAGATCGAACCTCCAGGAGATTGCGAGTTTCGCGCGGCGGAGAGTCCTCTGCATCCCGGAAGTCCATCGGCAGGAGGAGACTCACTGGCGGGGGGCGGCCAGGGGGGGGAAGTGACTCGAGGAGGATTCAGGAGCCTGCGGAATCGAACCAGGTGAGTTCCCCGTGGAAGAGGGGGAGCGACGGAACACGAAAATTATCAGCGCGACGAGAATCCCCCCCGGGAACTTCCGGTAGGAAGAAAATTTCGCCGGACGGCCATGTTGGATTTTACACGCACACACGCAAAAACGCACACGCACACGCACGCGTCTTCGAAACCGACACACGTGCAACCGCGACTGGCGACCGAGCAAACGTACGTACCATTGTCCACGATGATGCATAGCATTTGTTGCGCGCGCGTGTATGTGTGTGTGTGTGTGAGAGAGTGCGCGCGCGTGTGTGTGTAGTCCATAAGAGACTAAAGCAGCGGACTATCGCCGACTGCTTATAGACGGAGCTTCGCTGGCCTATAGCGAAAAAGCTCTCGCCGTCGAAGCTCCTTACCTACCCCCCACCCCCCGGAAGTTCCCGAGCAACCTCGCGGCCGGTGCAACTCGCGCAAAAGCCTCCGTCGTCGTCGTTGTCGTCGTCGTCCCCCCCGTCCCCCCGAGATTCTCAATCCGCCCGTGAAGTTTCCTCTTCGCGAAACCGAACCGCCTCCGGACTATCCGATTCCATCGACGCACCTGGGGAACTCGTCGACGGGGAGTCAGTTTCCTCCGGTCAGTTTTCTCGGAATTTCTCGCTTTTTCTACGCTGCCGATCGATAAAAGTTGAGTCATGGCCTGCCTGCTGCGATTAAGGTTAGTTCTTCCTCTTCTTTGCCAGCGGCTCGACGAGGCCGTTGGAACGTCCAGTTCCCCGCTGTTGCTCGCGCGCGCGCGCCCTTACCCAAGGGCGCCTCCCCCTTCTCCCCTCTGTTTCATCCGGTTTTTTTGGCGGAACTTCGCCTGGCCACGCGTTACGCGGATTCTCTCGCCTAGAACGCGCGCGTCTTTCTTCCGATTGTAATTTTGCGAGCGTGTGTGTGTCTGTGTGTGTGTGCGCGCGCGCGCGCTCGTGTGGCCGAGCGAACGCGCGTTCATCAAACACCGCATGAAACGACGAGGTTTTTTTTATCTTTCCGAGAACAGATTAGCGAGAATGGTGGGCAACGTGACGAGTGGTTGGATGAGGAAGATCCTCTTGTTCCTCGTACTGATCACCGGGGTCCTCTTGATCGCCATGTACGCCCACGCACCGCCGCTCGCCTCACTGCAGCCTTTCGCAGCCCGACGGTAAATACCAACAGGTTTATCCAGTGGGAATACCACTCTTACTCTTACTCTTACTCTTACTCTTCTCTTACTCTACCTCTACCTCTACCTCTACCTCTACCTCTACCTCTACCTCTACCTCTACCTCTACCTCTACCTCTACCTCTACCTCTACTCGGTTTCCTAACAGGTGGCTCCTACACTGTTCCCTTTACTTTACCTCTACCACCTTCGCAACACGCGATACCACAGTCGTTACACCAAATTTTAATTTCTATCATATTATTATTATTATTATTATTATTATTATTATTATTGTTATTGTTGTTGTCGTTGCTGCTGTTTTATTGTTGTCGCTCTTATTTTTCTCTTTTATTAGTTTTTTTATCATTTTTAACACTATCGTTGTTACTATTGTAACTTTACTACCGCAGTTCTCACACATGCACACACGCATACCCGTGAAAGAGAACTCCAAAAATCTCCCGTGTTGTTTGATATTCGTGTACATTTACAGAGGAGCGAGTGACCTCCTCCTCCTCCTCCGTATGTTTAAAAAAAATTTTTTTCAGCGAACCTCGCGAGTGACCCGCGATGGCCGGCCACCTTTTTTCCACACTCCTTCCACCCCCTTCCCACCGACCCGCGTTTTTTCCTGGGGAGAGGGCCATCAATTTCGGACGATTATCGAGAGCTCTCGCATGGGAGCAAACAAGTTAGCAATTAATTTCGCGTTACGCTCCGGTGGCAATGTTATCGCGCTGGAATGGATCGCGATTTGTAAGAGCATCATTGAATGTCAGAAATTTATTTATGCACTATTTAGCGGCAAGCGCCGAATCAATTTGCTCTTATTGAGCATTCAATGATGTTTCACGAGAGATAACAATGACCTGGGTGAACGGAGTTCTCGATAAGAGGGAGATTCTCCTGGTCCTCGGCTCATTACGCAAACACCGTTTGATAAAATGGACCGGGTAGCGATGGTGAAGGGGTTTGGTTCTCTCTCTCTCTCTCTCTCTCTCTCTCTATGTATCTATCGACGTATCTATCTCTCTTTATGTTCGACGTTCCTATCTCTATCTCCACTCACGATTCTACGCTCTTTCCACAAAAAGATTCACTCATCCCGATTACCCCCCCACTCTAACTCACCTTTTCCCTAAAACCACGTGACACAGGACCTTCCGTGTTAATAAATTAATTTGTTGTATCTCGTTGGTCCGTTTTACAAGATTGATGCTACACACGAATAATTTTAACCGCACTCTCTTTCTTTGTTAACTTAAATTTATTTCTGCACACATCCTTCTTTAATCGTGCCCGTGTACGGTCGTTCCACCGAAGAAGGCTAATGGAGCTCCCGCGAGGTCTGGTTACGGTCCTGATTGGTAATCAGAGCAGAGAAAGCCCGGAGGATCGGCTGTACGAGTACCTGGACATGCATAGGTAACACTGCCCAAGGTGGAGGGTGCTCGAGTGGCTAACTTCCAACGGTAACTCCGTAACAGCTTGGGACCCCGCTTGTGCTTGCAGATCCGCTACAAAAAGTCCAACCCCTAACCTCCTCTTCAAGGTCCATCCACGCTTTCTCCACAGTCCACCCCCTTTAACTCGCGCGTGGGTTAATCAAACCGTTCGAGGGCGACCCGGCAAACTCTTAACGACCCTCCACCCCCTCCCTCGTCCTGTCACTCCTGATGAAAAGAAGAGGGCCGGTGGTCTTACCTGGTGAACGAGTCGATGACGCGATCTGTTGTTCAAGGACGTTCAAGAGCCCGTGGTCGTGGGCCTGCGTGGCCGGCCGATGCGAGAGGCGGGCGGTGAGGTCATCGAGGACGTCCTTGGCGAGCTGCACGGCCCTCTGCGGCGGGAACAATCGACTCCTCTGGCCGAGGCCTACCGGAAGCGTCGCCCTCGGTGACGATAGCGTCACCTTTCACCTGGAGCAAGTGGAGTTGGTCACCGCCGTCAACACCAGCGACCAGGAAGTCAGGAACCTCCTGGAACACGCCAAAGATGTTTTCCTAGGTAAATCTCTGCTTTCTGTGCTTGTTCGCCTCGGTGACCTTGAGTATCTCGTTTAACGCCCTCTCCGTACCGACAGGGAACATCAGGAGCCTGATCCGAGTGCCGAACGTCAAGGGTAGACCGGGGATCGAGAGTTTCGTGATATACCTGAGTGCCGGGGACTCCCACGAGGCGAGGCTGGGCTTCGACACGAACGAATCTTACAAGTTGGAGCTGAGCAGCAGAGGGAAGCAGGTGGAGGCTCGGATCTCCGGGAGAAGCTACTACGGGGTGAGGCATGGCCTGGAGACCTTGAGCCAGATGATCTGGTGGGACGAAGCCGCGGGCAGGGAGGGTTTCCTCAGGGTCCTCACGCAAGCTTTCGTGGAGGATAAGCCGGTTTTCCCGTACAGAGGCCTACTCATAGACACCGGCCGCCAGTTCTTCTCCGTGGAACAGCTGAAGAGGGTGGTGGACGGTATGGCCGCTTCAAAACTCAACACCTTCCACTGGCACATCACGGACTCCCAGAGTTTCCCCTTCGACTCCGCTCAGTTCCCGGAAATGGCGAGGTGGGGTGCCTACAGCGGGGAGCAAGTGTACTCGCCCGACGACGTCAAGGACTTGGCCGACTATGCCAACATCAGGGGAGTGAGGATCCTCATCGAAATAGACTCCCCGGCCCATGCCGGCGCTGGTTGGCAATGGGGTAGGTGGTGGCGAATCCTCTGCTTCTGGTCAAGGACCGAAAGATTTGCCTTCCCTCGCTGACCAAGGTCACTCGTTTCAGGAGCTGAACACGGCCTAGGAGAGCTGGCCTTGTGCGTGGACCAGCAGCCTTGGTCGTCCTACTGCGGTGAGCCGAATTGCGGTCAGCTGAACCCCGTCAACGAGAACTCCTACAGAATCCTCGGCGGCCTCTACAAGGAACTGCTGGAACTCACCCAGATTCGCGACATAGTGCACCTGGGCGGGGACGAGGTGAACCTGGAGTGCTGGACGCAGTACTCGAATATCACCGCCATGATGCAGGCCCAGAACATGAGCGACCATCACGCCCTGTGGGCGGAATTCGAGAACAAGGCGCTCCAGCAAATCATCAAGGCCAACCAGGAGCAGGTTCCCAAAGCGGTGATTCTCTGGAGCTCACCGTTGACCAAAAGACCATACGTGACCAGCTACTTCAACCAGAAGCTCCACGTTATACAGTCCTGGGGCGGTAGTAACTGGCCGGAAACTCCGGATCTGCTGGAGGATGGCTTCCGGGTGATTCTCTCCCACGTGGACGCCTGGTACCTGGACTGCGGCTTTGGCCGGTGGAGGGAGACGGGGGAAGCGGCTTGCGGGGAGTACCGCACTTGGCAAACGGTTTACAATCATCGTCCTTGGAGGGATTACCCTCAGCAGCACCTTCCTCTGGTTCTTGGAGGGGAGGCCGCCATCTGGAGCGAACAGACAGGACAGGCGTCCTTGGGCCCCCGTTTGTGGCCCAGAGCATCCGCCCTTGCCGAGAGGCTGTGGTACGTGCAGGTTTTCCTCGAGTTTTCAGCAGCGACGTCAACTTTCCCTCGAGTAGTCGCATTGTGTCTCTATCCTTTTTTCTCTGTCTCGTCAGGAGCGACCTGCCCGTCAACGGATACTCCACGGACGAGGGGGTGTACACGAGACTCGCGGCACACGTGGAAACCCTGATCGGCAGGGGCCTGAAGACGGAAGCCATGTGGCCCCAGTGGTGCTCCCAAAACCCCGGGAAGTGTCTCTGACCGCGAAAGGAGGCAACCGGACGTCACGATAAATACTCAGCGTTGTCGGAAGGAGCCTGCAGAGGGGAGTCCGCGTAAGAAATTCGTTGATATTTATACAGAGATCCTATCGCGATGATCGATGACCGGTCGATAAAACAGAGTACCTTACTGGACGAGGTTTGTCGGATAACGGCGGACTGCGTTAGCGACGACCAACGCTCCTCGTGCTTAATCTTAGAGTTTCTTTCCGTTGACCCGCGAACTTCCCGCGTAACGCACGCGAGGAAGCATCGATTTTTCTACAGGAGATAGAGAGGGAGGAGGAGGACCACCGGAACGAGCACGATGGGAACCTCGTTGTAGACCACAACTGCCGCGAGATACGCAACCCCGAAACGAGCGGATGTACAAAGTCTCGAGCCTGCTGGGAATTTGGAGACACGAGCGAAGAGAGTGGTAGTAGGAACGTCGGGAATACCCGGGATGTCACCGCTTTTACCGACAGAGCCGGAAGTTGGGTCCACCACAGCTGCCAACCATCGCCCTCTTCCCGCTCTGGCTCAGGTGTTCATCGTCCGTTGATAATATTCATGTGGAAACCGAAGAAACTTTGCCGCACTTGCGTAGGAACGGGTCCAATGCCGCGGGGCGGTCGGAGTTTCTTCAGCTTTTTAACTTCCCACGAGTCAAGGCAATCGAATCAAAGTTTCCCCGTGCAAGGAGGGTGCGCGTTGCCTGCCATCGACGATCACAATTTACTCGACGAAATCTCCCAGGATTTTTAGAGATCCGATCCGATCCGATCCGATTCGATTCGAAAATCTCAGCCCGGCGAAGCTCCTTTTTAAGCAAGCAAACCTTCGATGTTGACATTGTTAAATGTGCTTGATATATCGCTAGGATGCCGTTTTTTATCGCGATAGAACTTTATTTGATCCGTTAGCAGATTTTCACGAACGCGCCCGGCAAAATGTGTGTAGCAATTTGTAGTTTGTTAAACTCGCGCGCGAGTTAGCCAGAACTGGCTTGAGAAGGGAGACCTTGCTAAAATTTTAGCCGATTATGCAAGAAGATGGCGGGAAATGGGGGGAGGGGGAAGAAGAGATTATCGCATCTATCGAATTTAACGTAGTAATAATTCTCGCCGGGATATTCGTTCATATTGATTTATTGTTGGCATCTAGCAAATCGTTAATTGATAGAATATCATTATTATTATTAATATTATTATTATTACTACTATTATTATCACCGCAATCACTCCTTGTTACGATGAGAGAATATTTATAGCGCAATTTGTAATTGGGTCATTGATAGAGAGAGAGAGAGAGAGAAAGAGAGTGAAAGAGAGAGAGATAAGAGAGTTTTCGGTAATAACCAAAACTAACTTTTAGAGTGCCTGTTGTAAACAATCGCTTGTGACTCTTTCCTATGCGTAAAAGTGTAGGGATCTGCCGGTAAATGATACTGGCATGACGCGTGTGCGAGAAGAGCATAAAAATAACATTGAATATATCGATTTGAATTTTATTTAGCGTTATCAATGTTTAATATGAGAAAACAGCGAGATAGGTACCACCACTACCACCATTACCACTACCACAATAATAGGGCGAGTCGATATCGATGAAACTGGAGGTAAAAAATTGTTGAGCATTTTAGGCGACTATTGAAAGATGCATTTTATAGATAAGAGCAGCAGTAGCAGCAACGCCGGCAACAGCAGCATCAGCAGCAGCAATAGCTGGACCGATTCTATTATGAATTTTATCTACCGCTAAAACTGACTTTTTTTTCTGCATGCCAAGCAGCGAAAAGCCTAGGGCAAAACGAACTAGCGGCACCAGTGTGCGCGGTTTTAGTATGATGGAAGTGTAAATAACGAATGAAATGTATATGTACGAGCTATTAGATAGAGAAAAACTTGGGCGAGAGAAATAGCGGTGGAAGCAGAGGATGAGGAGGAGGGGGTGGAAAGAGAAGAAAAATAGAGAGATCACGAGAAAGTAATTGATGTGTACTTATCGATACTTACCGATGCGAATGGCTGTAAAACGAAGCTAATTCTTAAGTGCATTGTCCAATCGAGTGGTGAGACCATCCCCAGAGTTTTCCCGACCCTCTCCTCGGAGGGTGAGATCCTTTATTTCGTCGGGTAAAGCTGAGCTAACTACATTTCCAAGCAAATATTCACTTAACACTGCCCGGCCTGTAAATAATATATGAAATTACCAACGATGCTCTCACCACCCGATTCCCAGAAGAGATATTCTCCGTTATAAAATGTGAATTATAAGAGATTGAAGATAAAATGAATTTTAATACAACGCTTACCGCTGTCTCGCCTTCTCTTCTTCCTCCCCTCCACCCCTCCTCCTCCATTTGCGTTTTTCCCGCTTTAGAAATCCGCGAGCGTCTTCGTGGTCTCTCCCACGTTCCTCCGGAAGATCCGGCTGACCAGCGTCGATTCTACTACTGATTTTTTCCCATGGCCCACTCGCGCGCGCACGCACACACACACACGCTCGTTTACGCGACAGACACAGATTTCTCTCGTGCTTTTGCCACGTGTCAAGAATGATGAAACGGACTAATAACGTTAGAAGCTTTCGCCGCAGAGCCTCTGAAATCACCGAGTGTATTCGGCTTCGACGCGTTTCACGGGGAAACTACTTATCCTATATTAAATTTGATGGATCAGGTGTTTGTGCGCGCGCGCGTGTGTGGGTTCCCTCAAACAAATTTTGACCTATCGAGGTAGGACGCGCAATATTTTCTTTTGAAATCGTCGAGCGACGGGGGTTTATCGACGCGATGGCGATAGAGTTCTGTGACGAGACCCGTCGACAACGGAGGGGGAGGGGAGGGGGTGGGGTCGGTGAAAAAAAAAAAGAATTAGAGTGGAGCGATGTTTGCGCGGGCGGGAGATGACAAACAAACGCGCGTCCTCGACGGGCGGGGGGAGGCGAGGCGAAGTTTCCGACGCACTTGCACTCTGGCAGTTTTGAAAAAGGAAGGAGCCGACGAGGAACGTGCGGAGCACCGCTAGAATTTGCCCCAGTTTCTCTCGAAAGCCTGGCCGAAGTGAGTATGAATGCGCGCAAATTTATTGACTGGCAGAAATTGAAAATTTCCTGCCACTCGCATACCCCGGGATATTCGCATATTCGCCCGAGCCAGCGACAGTGCAGTCAGTGCAGTCCGCGTACGGCTGCACCGGAAATATCCTTTCAAATCGAAGAATCCGAGAGGGGAGGGGGGGGGGAGAGACCCGCGGGAATTTTTCCTGAAAAATTTTCAGAACGGGAGGAAATCTCGCGTACTCTCGTCGCGTTTTCGACTATTTCGAGAGAGCACGCGCGACTCTCTCTCTCTCTCTCTCTCTATCGCGCGAGCTCGTTCTCCATGGATTTCAATGACAATGCACTGTCAAAAGTGTTTCGCGCGGGGTCACCGGGTCACGGACCGTAGCGGGCCGCGCTTGTTTTTTTTCTCCTTCCGCTGGCGCGCGCCAAAATCGACGGCGACGATAAACCAGGAGGGAGCGGGAGCGGGAACGGGAGTGGGAGTCTCGTAGGAGAAAACCACCCTCTCGGTCCCACCCCCGGAGGAGAGAGCGGACAGCCTGATGTTCACGAATTTTTTTTTCTTCACCCCCGACTGAGGCAGAGCGACTCGAGGATGGAGGAGGTGGCACTCGCCGTGGAGAAGTTCCTCCTGGAGCAGAAACACAAGTGCGAGCGCTTCCTGCAGGATGGTAAGCGTCACCCGTTCATCAATGAATTAATCAAGCAATTGATTCGAAACTCGGTGGTCCGACGAGAGGAAACGCGATCAATCGGAGAGTCCCGGCCCAGTTTACCGCCAGTTTCCCGCCGGCGGCACCTCCGACACAATTATCGCGTAATTTCGTTTCCACGGACGGTCCTTATTTTCAACGTTAAATGTTTCCTCTTGAGGAAGGCGCAACGGGGGGGGGGGGGGGAGAGGGTGCGCATTTATCCACGTTAATGGCAATTAACGTGAAAACGTCAGTGGGTTGATTCGATGAAAAGCACCCTTTCAAAGGGTGATTTCTCACCCTCTTCCTCCCCCACCCCCTTATATTCCTCCCATACCCTCTCTCTCTCTCTCTCTCTCTCTCTCTCTCTCTCTCTCTCTCTCTCTCTCTCTCTCATGTTATTTTGAGATGGGGCAAACGAGACTCTCGGCTCGGATGCGGAGTGCCCGCCGTCCTTTGACGGGCTAATGTGCTGGCCACGGTCCAATGCATCTCAAATCGTGAGTTTACCCTGCCCGCCACGTGCCGTCTTCGATTACGCAACGCCCCCGATCACCACGAGTGTCCCAACTTCGGAAGAGTGGCCCCTGGCCACGAAATCCTGCCTGTCCAGCGGCCAGTGGTACCAGAACGCGGACAACGTCGCCTGGAGCAACTACACCCTCTGCACCCCGACGAACTATCGCTACGCCATTGCGGTCACCGATTTGGGTATCGACCGCCTACCGGAGTACGGGACCTCCAACGAATCCATCGTCCTCGACGTAAGTGCTCTTGCTATTTTGCCGAATCTCAGTCATCTCCGTCGTGGAAACTCCCCGGGTGGGGAGATTCCCGGGGAGAACTCTTGTGCGCGACGCTCGCCGGAGGAGCGAAACAATATGGCGGCGGTGTGCCGCGTCGATTGAGAACTTTGAAAGTGTTTTACGAGAGTGGCGCGGGGCGCGCGGGGTTGTTTTATGGAAATAATTAAATTTCAGGGTGGCACGCAAATCCCCCATTGGCATTTTTCCAGTATTTCCCTCACGTGGAAATCTGATACGCGAGGCGTCCCTAAGTTATGCCGAACGCGCCTTAAAACCATCCGCCTCTTAGTATTCAGGGAGCGAGCGGAGTCGATATACCCGGTAACGCAATGAAATAGAATGATCGAAAGCATTTCCCGATATTCTCCCGAGAGACCATCCGAGCTACGGTAAGAGGGTAGGAGTGGGGGGAGGGGGGGGGGGAGAGAGAGAGAGAACGAGAGGCGAGTGGTTTAAGTAAAAAAAATATTCTTCCAATAAGGAAAGATCAGAGTGCGTGGGACTGTGGATGGTTAAAATAACGTTTTCCTTTTTTTTTTGCTACCACCCCCGCAGAAATGGCTGCCCATCATCAGGACGATTTCGCAGATTGGCTACGCATCCTCCTTCACCATGCTGGTTATAGCCATGGTGATTTTTTCAATGCTGAGGTAAGTGTTTGTACGTTGAATGGGTGAAGGGGTGGGGCTCAAGGACGTCGGCACCGCCACTATTTGACCGTCGTCGTTAGCGTTGAACTCATTACGACGTTTAAATATTAGCGGAGATCGCTAAATTCGCTCTTGGCCAATTCCAAGAGACAAATAGAAGTGGGCCACACTACCACCATCACCACCACCGCCGCCACCACCACCACCGACATCACCGTCAAGTTGGGATTGGTCAGGGAGGAGCGAGAGGCGAGGGTCTATTAAAAATGAAAATCTCGCGCTTTCAGGAAATTACGGAATCCCAGGAACAGGCTGCACATGCACTTATTCGCCTCGTTTATAATGAGGGCGTTCATCGCGCTCCTGAGGGACTGGATTTTTGTCGACGGCGTCGGAGCCGCCTGGTACGTCGTCTCCGTCGACGGAAAGAGCTACATCAAAGAGCGTAATGTAATCACATTTCCACTCTAAACTTTAATCGCGCGCCAATTATCGAAGGATCTAGGGAGAAAAGGGTCCTCGGGTTTGGGGGGAGGGGGTGAGGAGACCTACCCCAACACTCGCCATCGTCACCAGAGGGTGTATCGCTGCAAGTGGGAGAGGGGAAAAGGACCGACCGAGAGAAAGGAGGGAAATCACTGGAACTCTTGTAAATTCTCATTCTCACCCTCCCCCCGCCCCTACGGTGGTGAGTCCCCGGGGAGGCAGACATCCAGGTTCGATCCCATCTCCCCCCGGCGGGTCTTTCGAAGAGTATAAAGCGCCGGGATATTGCCGGGAGATCTATTCCAGCACGCGTACAATCACAATATAAATGAGATTAGCAATGGTAATGCAGAAGAGAAATTTGAATACTTCCTGTCCCCAGACGTGGATCTGCAAGGCCATCACCAGCATGTGGCAATATTTCATCGTGGCAAATTACGCCTGGATCCTCATGGAGGGACTTTACCTGCACAGTTTGGTTTTCCTCGCCCTGTGCACGGACACCGCGACCATCACGCTCTACATAATCCTGGGCTGGGGTAAGTGGAGGATTCTAAACAAATAGCTGGGATTATTAAAGGAGAGTGAACCTCCTCCTCAAGGCTTGCCCATCCTGGTGGTCGTGCCCTGGATAATAATCAGACTCGTCGTCGAGGACACCCTCTGCTGGACCACCAACGTCAACCCCTCCCTCTTCCTGATCATCCGCATCCCCATCATGATCTCCATTCTGGTGAGTATCCGACATTTCCCCCCACCCCCATCCCTTCCCACG